>CM044565.2:11688041-12288041 GCA_024416835.2 Perccottus glenii | reverse complement strand
CACACACACACACACACACACACACACACACACACACACACACACACACACACACACACACACACACACACACACACACACACACACAGGGACGTATACCAGTCCGTTCGCCCCAATGTACAAACATGTACTGTACTTCTAAACATACACAAACATTCACAGATTGTGGCAGGCAGCCACAGAGCTCAGGCTGGTCCCTGCCATTATCCTGTCCTCTACCCTAAACACGCAGTTTTAATTTCAAAGCTCTGATTAGCTGATGATTGCATGACAGCCGCCGACCAGGTTCCCTTTTCGCCTGGCTCCCAGACTGCAACTCAATCATGCCCAATTAGTGGGTCCCCAAACACTCTCTCTTATTAGAGGACTCATAATCGACTCATTGTGTCCTGATTTGGCAAATAAATCACTCTGGAGGCTGCCGAGTTCCCCCCTTTCCCCTCTCTGTCTCACCCCCACTTATGCCACTCTGTCTTCCACTGCCCACTCCCCTTCTTTTCCTTGTCCAGGGGTTCAGTGACAACGTTTTCAGCAGTGCTTTTCATTGGAGCTGACAGTTTGAGCAACGCAGAACTCCTTTTTTATTTCCCCTGAAGAATGAAGAATAATTTAGCAGCTAAGGAAAGGCAGGCAGCACGTGGGTGTCCTTGTCCTACAAGGTTAAGAATCCATTCCATCTGAGCAAGAAAGGAGTGAATTAAAATAAATGATGGCCAGATATTTATTGCAAGTTTGTAGATGAAGCCTAGTCAGTCCACTGGACCAGTAGGGCCCAGGCTGCCAGTGGCTCAGTGCAGCTGAGTGACCTCTAACCTCTCCATACCAGATTACACTCAATGTCACACTATGCTGCGCTTGATATATTTATTTTTATCACTCTATATTTATATCTATAAATGCAAGTGGGGACTTCAGAGCACAAATGAGATAGTGACATGGAATCTAAAAACAAATGATTGAGAAAAATGTGGAAATATTGAATGAGACAAGTGACGAGATACACTGGCCTTCACTCTAAAGATGCAAATGTCAAGGCTACACTAAACAACACGTTTTTGGAACTACGTCAATGAACTATAGTTGGAATCAGAAGATGTGGCGTTAATGATATCTCTCAAATGGCTTTTTTTTTTTGCTCCATTACAGCGGCAACAGTGTGCAGAACCAAGCACCGTTAGTCTTAACAAACCATTAACAACCAATTTCTTGCTTTGCTTCACATGCAGCTGCAGTTTTTATAATAGCCACTAGTGAGATTAGTTATAGTAGAAGTAGTAACCACATAGATAATACATGTTATTAATTAGACAGACTTATTTCCCCTTCATCCCAAGCAGATCCCTTGCACAGAGCCCTTTCTCCACTCCTGGGGGGGTGCTGCTGTTATGTTGGTGGTCATTAGTCTGTGTTTACAGTGCAGTAGCCCGGCCAGCTGGCATGTGACGTGTGATGTGCCGCACTGTGGCTTACCACTGTGAGACCCCCGTGGCTGAGCTGTGAAGGCCCCAGCAACCCCCTTCCCCAGGCGGCCCGCCGAGACCGCAGCGAGCCCTCGGCAGATGGAGTCTCCGGCGTTTCCTCGACTCTGCCACGAGCAAAGAGGAGGTGGAGCGAGCTCTGGAGGTGGGATTGGCCTGGCCCCCATCACAGATGCCAGGAGAAGCCCGAGACTCTGGCGAAGCCCTGCTGGGAGGGTGCTGGACCAGAACAGGTGCAATCTCAGCCCCTCCATCCCCTCTGTCAGCAGCTCGGTGGGCTCTCTTCCTGTCCTCATTCCTTCTCATTCACACACTCAAGAGGTGTTGGGGTACCACTTCCAGACACTGCTTCCATTAGGCCTGAAATCAAAACACATAACCACATTCCCAGACACCAATAACACACCAAGAGGGCAATGAAAAAATAACCCAAAGAAAATAAGTTCAAAGTGGCAGAGAGTCTTTTTGTGACCCTCTGAGGGCACACAGTGGTGTTGTGTTGACTCAGGTGTTTTCCTCTGCTGGCTTTACGATAAACTTCTCAGCTGACCTCGCCTCTGCCAAAGGGCCAGCACAACCACTTTCCCATCAGCTCATGCTTTATCGCCAACAGCCACAAGACAAAGAGGTTTAGTTGTGTACCTGGCCACAGCCTGCATCCCACATGAAGGAAAGAGTTTATGACGGGGGGGGTGCATGGTGAGGCCCAATAGACCACCTTGACCTGTCCCTGCTCAGAGGACCTTGGTGACCCCTGTTCCATTGCCCCCAGTCCCCAATGCGACCTGGCCACTCTAACAGCCACTGAGTTATTATCATAATTTCTCACGAAGGCATTGCCTGGGCCTCTAAACACAGAGGCGTCCGTGTTTTACAGAATGTTTTGTGTTTTATTGCCTTTAAGTCACTCATAGGCCAGCGGAGAGCGCCCTCAATGATATGAAAACCAGTCATGTGAAAAATGAAGGACCTCGCGAACCGGACGGAGGTGAAGAAGGGAAATAATAAAATACATGACAAATGTGGACCCAGGCTGTATTTCATGTTCAAACCTCTGTCTCGGCTTTCAGAAAAAGGCGGCACTAAAACATATGAGGGAAATGAGAATAATGAATTCAGCCAGTTTCACCATTTTAAAAAGAGCACGAGTTTGTTCTGTTTGTACTTAAAAAAAGCTGCCATGAATGCCACCCGGTCCTCTCACTCCCCCTCCTAGGTCCTTTGACAACATGACGGCCGTTAGATGCCCAGGGGCATTCCACGCTGCCACCATCGCAGCCATTTCATGTCAGAGCCCACCTGGGGTAAACAAAAAGAGGACTAAGAGCAGTAGAATATTAACTAAAAAAAGAGAGGGAAATCAGCACTGACAAACTCAAAATACTCTCCAACCCGTCAAACTTTAGGTCTTAAAAATACCACTTTCATTGTCTCTTTAGTGAAGTAATCCCCCTCCCACATTGCACTCACATAACCCCTGCAGGCTTTTAAAGGTGGGGTGTATCTGATGAAAAATAAAACAGTTGTTTAATCTATTGTTTTCAAAGGAAAATCCTCTTTTGATCAAAAAATTATATTGATCTGACTGCCTTAGTTTTGAGGCAAGGATTTTGCCTTTAAACTTGAAATATCATGAAGTCTTTGTGGCAAATCAATACAGTGCCTGCTTTTTGAGGCCCATTTCAAAGCGGCCTATTTGAATATGGATGCATTTGCATGTCTTATTTCCACCATCAGAATTCAAATTGAACTTGCATCAGTTTAGGTTAATAAATAAATGTGTAAAATATGATATTATCTGTCCTAAAAAGGGAAGATGCTTTTATGATCATGCTTTTTTGAGACTTAATTATGCTCCTCTGTTTGGCTGCTTTATGGCACATGATTGATGCAGCACAGGCCAGGTCGACATAGAACCCCTGGTGGAATGAACTGGTTCTAAGACTCCATGAGGTTTAGCATGTCTGTCCTCACCCCTTACTCTGTGTCTGAGGGGCCCCGGCTCCTGGCCCCAGCTATCTCTACATCTCCCATTTTCTTTAATTACACTTTGGCATATTGCTTTTGGGCCATATGGAAGGCAGATATTGAGACCAGATAAGATGTATAAACTTCTGTCAACACCACGGCATATTAAGCCGAGCTGGAAGCATATTATCTCTCCTCTATCCTTCCAATTAGGGCCCAATATCAAAATACATTAAGACAAGCCTGTCGATGAGAAGTAGGAAAAAACATCACTGAGCCTTTTGTCTGCTTTTTCTTGTAATTGTTTTACTTTCCTGTGGTTGTTTTTTTTTGCCACAAAATGAAAAGTCATTTTCACCAGGGGACCCAATAAAAGCCCAGATAGACTACCCCTTTAAACCAGTGCCCTGATAACTCCCTCCATACTACCCTGACAGTTTTACAGCAGGTTCTACACCGACATAAGAAGAATAACTTGTTCCTCTTGTGTGCCATCAAATCAAAAAGAATTCTAAATGTATCATAATTTGCACATTTTGAATAAAATATCGGAAAAACAGATGTCTGCCTTGAAGCTGGCTCGCTTTCTACACCAGCAATGGCTCTATTATTTTAATAGAAAAATGTTGAGGTAAAATAAATGACATTCTAAAGCTGAGTGAGGCCTGCATTTGTTGATCAGATAGACACAGCATCAACATGGCCTCAGACTGTTCACCTCCCAGTGACACCATGTTCATCTGAGAGCTGCAGCCATAACCACTACTGACAGACTGCTGCCTTTTCCATCAACAACGGAACACATATAGATATAGCAGTTGTTCTGATGTGATTACGTTCATAACAGCCAGCCACACTCTGAGAGGTCACTGTGAGCGAGGCTGCAGCATCAGGATAAACTCTGCACACTGTGGCGAGAATAAAGGAAGAGAGAAAAGAGATGAGTGAGTGGAGAAAGGTCACTTTGAAAAGCTGGATGCAAACACATGCCAAACAGCGTCTCTGGATCGCACTTGCACGCTCTAATCCCCTCTCTGATCCATAGATATCTGGGCCAATCATTGGAGGCCCTCCTCAACCTGTGATCACTGGGCCCTAATCTGAGTCCTCGGCCCGTCCACAGTCCACCTCAGACGGCACCGGCCAGCTGCCAGCAGAGGAGTGGCAGGCTTAGACTTCTCCACAGAGACAGCTAGAGGTTGTCTCTACATGGATGGGCACTTCGCAGCTCGGCGGGGGCAGGAGGAAGGGGCAAAGTAGCAGCTGCTCAGGGCATATGGGCAGAATTCATTAAGTCTGGCTAAATAAGCCAATTGTGGAGGCGGTTAAAAAATGTGTGTTTGCAGGTCTGACAGACAAACAGCAGAGATCACTCACTGGACATGAGCTTGGATATTGCACACAGTTATTCTGAGCACTATTCTATTCTGTATTGTAGCAATGTCCTGAGGTACTATACTAAGTTGATTCAATGCCTTACAAATGAAAAAACCTGGCTATATTTGTTGAAGGAAGTGATTAATCGTTTGATGCATAGATTGTGTGTCCTTGAAGACTTTGCTGTGCATCCCACCAACTGTCATGAGACAGGTATGTGCCTCAGAAATCAACCTAATCACTTTCTGTAAATGTTACAACTGTTTCTCTAATAAACCGGCCTAACTTTGAAGACAGGCATTAATATTCAGACACATGAACCAAAGACAAGCAGACCTGCACAGTACACAAAGCATTTCATTAACTATATTACATTCGGTGTAATCATGACTATAATATCTGTCCACAATGTGGCCTCTGGGTTGATTTCCAGCCACCATTGCCACAAACTAAGGTTAAACTGTTGTTGTTTCAGTTTGTGTTGTTGTAGACTTACATGGGTTGCTTTTATCCAGTAAAAAGTATAATGAATGCTAATCCTCCAAGTGTCAATAGGAACTCTGTTCAATGCTTTTGAGATAATAGTAAAGGGGTTGTTCCTATCGAAGAGCTGGGAGATAAAGTCAATGGCACAGTCAATAACAATAAGGTTGCAGGCTTTAATGAAGAATGTTAATTTGAACACAATCAACTGGATTTCAGCTTAGCTGATTATCAACCTTGGACTTGTATGTGTGTGTTGATAATGTTGCAGGGAGGACATCTTTATCAATCAGTTTTACTACTAAACCACTGCCTTCTGGCTTTTCAGACAAAATAATAAAAAGATTATGACACGCCACAAACCTATTCAAAGATAAAGACAACACAGGGCACTGCACAGTAAGGTTTAATAATCTATATACAGTCTACAAAGTAGAATTTGTCGTAATTACAGTATTTAAAGTAATTATAACCAAAGTCACACCCCTACAGTTCAATGGTTATTCCTGGATTTCTCTGGGGCCATACAAAGTCTCATTAGAGGCTCATCCTCATGTTACCGGCAGTGTGGCCTGTTCCTCACTCTCTCCTTGATCCCATTCCATCAGCAGCTCTGAGGACACTTCTGTAAACAGATGATCCCAGTCCCAGCTCACATCTTCCTGCAGAGAAGAACAGACAGCAGAGGGGGAGAAAAGAAGAATTAGAGAGGCAACACTAGACACCCAAAGAAAGAAGATGGGGGAAAGAGAGCAGAGTGTTAATGTACACATCATAAATCTTGATTACCTGAGAGACAAGGTAGCATGCTCCCCTGGTGCCCCAGAAACAGCTGGACAGGCCCTCTTTGGGAGCACAAGCTATATTTACAATAAACTCACTCACCTCTTTTACCTCCTGCTCTGGTGCTAAAACCTTGGTGAGGAGCCTCAAGTCAATCTCTCCGTCCTGAAGAGAAGATGAAATTCACTTAGCTTGCAAAAATAGAGATAAGGTTGAAAATGAATGTCAAAGATTCAAAAATAAATATTCTTGACTTACTAAGGTCTGGAATGCAGAGTAGTACTTCAGGTCGTTGTCCAGGTCTCGGTAGGTCATTACCCGGTTCACCTGAATGCTAACAGAACACAGAATGTCATGATGATCACACCTAGGCTTCTGTAAAACTAATATATGCTGCCAACTGGAAACAATATAATTAAAAGGTGTTACAGGAAAAACTGCAAACTAAAAAGTTTAAAGTTTGTGCCCAACAAGCCTTCAAGACCAGAGAGAGAAGAGAGAAGGTTGCCAAGTGGTAAACGCTTTAAATTGAAACCCAGCTGCTTATCTGTGGGTCAGAATTAAGTGGGGGGGGGCTCTCAAAGTGGCTGGGGCCTAGCAGTGCATGCCAGTCCTACTTACTGCACATTACACGCTACATTGCCCCCACAATGAGTTCAATGTGGATATTATCTTGCACAGAGAGAAAGCCCAAGCCTAATAACCTCCACCGCTGTCATAGCCTTGCTACATATTCGACACATGTCGGCATGTCTCTCGCTGCCCTGTAAATCAAAGGGCCCGGTTAGTCAGGACCCTGATAACAGAGTTGCATAAATCACAACCCAACTGTTATTTCTACATTTTAACCCATAAAGCAAGACCCTGCAATGGCACCAGTGGAGAACAGGCAGCCATCAAAGTCATAAGAGCAGGCTGCTGCACTGAATTGGATTTCTGTGCATTAAGCTGTGGTTAACAATCGTATACGGTACTAGGACTGAGCTGCTAGTGTGTTGTGTGAGGATGTTCAGTACCTTGGTGGAGCTGCAATTTGCATGGTGAGATCTTCTTCCTGTACCTCATCAAGGTCTGGAATAACTGGAATATCTGAAAGACAAACACAACAATTCTAATTTAAGTAAAAAGAAATTAAAAATATATCAGGAGTTTCCTAATTATGAATGCCTTTCCAAAATTACAGTAAGTCCAAAGTGTATGGCATGTTTGTTTAACCATGTCTCGCTCCCTTCATCTCACTACATCCTCATAAGTGCTGCCCTGTCACAATAGCCATGCGGCCATGAATATTCAGGAGGCGAGGCGGCAGCTCTTCCTGCTGTGAGAGGGGCGCTGGCCAGGGGCTCCCCAGAAAGCACCCCCTGCTACCTTAGCATTTGGGTCCTGTCAGTGCTGCCCACCCCCAGGACCTGCAGTGGCCGGTGGGCCGACCTCCATGTCCACTCTGCCACTCCGACTGGGGCGAAGTCCAGCCATGTGCAAGAGTATTTGCTTACGGGCCCATCTGTGTGGGGTCGGAAGTCACGGTGCGGCCTGGCAGGGGCTGCGATGCCAAGAGCTGCCAACCCACTGCTCAAACAGTGGGAACCCACTTTAATTGGCAAAACGCAACAGGACAGAGGATGTTTCCACTCCCAAGAAGGACAAGGCAAACTTTCATTTACAGATGGACATTTGTCAGAGGGGAAATTTGAGAGGCACAGAGGCAGAGAAGACTCGGAAATGAAATGACTGACATGCCACCACAGGAAACATCCTTATCCGTTACATCATGAAAAATTCAAATAAAAAATGACAATACTTGTGTTGTACAAGTGTTGTCAAAAACATTACTTTCCCACTTCAGTTAAATAACATGCATTCCCTCTGGGTTTGTTGACTTTCTACACAGGTTTATTTACTGGGGGGCAGCAGACTGCACTTCTTCATCAGCTCTACAGCAGAGTGTCATAGAAAAAGAGAGAGGAATAGATAGTGGGAGAAAAGGAGCAGGCTGGACTGCATGAAGAGGGTTGTCAGTAATCTCTGACCACAGTACTGTGCCCTGAGGGGAAAGTCAATAAAAGAGGTAAATAGAGGTGAGCAGATGGAAGTCTGCATTTGATGTGAGGAAATATCTTGGCATCTATTTCATCAAAATAACTCCCGAAAATAAAGTGATGTAGAAAAAGCATCAACCATCGACAGATCTCTACATTTTGGTGCGTCATAAAAAGTTTACAGAGAATTTGGATTTTCCACAGGTCAAAGAATGACTTAGAGGGCAACTTGGTCCAAACATAACCCATCAACTTTTTGCTGGATAACAAAAAGTCCCTCTTGATAACTAATTTCTTTCTCTATTTTAATTAAACCAAATTAAAAATGCCACGCTCGTTTAGCCACTGACAAGATTCATCTGTGTTTCTGATATCCAAATAAATGCAGGCGCGGGTATTTCATATTCATGAGGGCCTCTGTGACACTTTGTCCTCTCATTTACAAAGCACAGCGTTCAGCAGAATCCGTCCCCCCTGGACCCCCAATCAAATTTAATGGTCTTAGTGCAATGACATCAAAAAGCCTTGCCATCCAGCTCTTTGGAAATAGCTTCCCGGCTGTCTATCTGTCCACACACAGAGCCCACACCTTGGCCTGTCAGTAATATACCATTAGCACAAGTTCAATGTGAAGCTAACAGGCATATGCGGTGTACAGGCAGAGTCGATTATTAGGTAAAACACCAATTTTAAATGAGCTTCAAATTCAACCTATTACTGCAGGTCAAAGAGGGCAGGAAAGCTGTTGTAAACAAGCAAGTGTTTTCTTTTGATGCAAAGGCCAACTCCATCAGGAGGAGCCGTCTCCTGTCAGTGTGCTGCATATTGCCAGCACTTCTTTTTCCCGGCTCGATGTGTATCAAGGTGGCTTTTGTCTGGCAGTGAGCGGCCCACGTGTATCCTTATTACACGGTCAAGTTCAGCTCCCTCACTGGAGCATGTAAATATCAAAAGGAAATAATTTGCTGTGAATGTAGGCATACTCCCAGCAGGCACATGCCGGTCAGCAAATTCAGAGAACAAGACATCTCTCCACACCACTTGCCTTCTAATCTACACAGGGGTCCGGTCAAATGATTACCCATGCACGGTCTATATTTGAAAATGTTATAGGACAGTACTCAAAAGAGTAAGACTAAGGCTGTGATACCGCTGCTATTTGAAGTGACCAGCAGGAGGCTGTGGGGGCCACTGATGGGGAGATTGGAGCAGGGGACGGGGCATGCCTTCTCTCTCTTTTTTCTCTCCTTGTTGCCAGTGGACATAAGGGATAAGGGTAGGGGACATAATCAAGATCGCAGGGCTATCTCACTAACCCTCAGCACTGTAATTTCCACTGCCCCTGCCTCTGGCACTGTATTAAGAGCTCTACCTCCACCAAGTAATGATCTTTCCAGGGGCATTAACTGCAAAAGAGCCAAACGCCAGCACTGACCATTTTAACCAATAAATACTAGACAGGGGCCCCATGATATGTATATTTACATTCATATGCATGTAATAGGCAGCTATTAGTGATAGAAAAAATTGAATTAAATTAAGAAATTATTTCATTATTTTATACAAATGTTATTTTTTTCTGCAGTAAAAAAAAAATTAATTTGCCATAATTTGAGGGTAATATGGAAATTGTTTCCAGTAAGACACAAAAGCGCTACTTGCATTTTCTAAACTATTCATTTATTATTATTATGAAGATTGTTATAAAAAAGACAGGTTATCATGATGTGCACAGCTGCATGTATGCTGCCTTTCATGCATAAAGTCAGTTACACATTTCACCAACTACTTTTAAATGAGTAATATTAAACACGTCTACCTTGTCTAATCTTACAGGTGCTGACCTGCACAAGTCCTTCACATTTGTCCTTTTTAGTTTACATTTATAAACCCATTTCCCACTGACAATTAATGAGCATTTAGCCATAACCCAACGTCATTTATGACATAGCTTGTGCTCTGTTGGGCCCTTCTAGTGACTTGGCAAAGCAGCATGCCACAGATTGATCTGTATTTATCAGCACTTGAAGACACTGGGTATTTGTGTTTCGTCATCAACTGTCACTTCACATTTATTCATTTCAGTGATCTTCCCAATTAATTAGTTTCCAAATTGAATAAATAATAATATATTAGAGTCAGAGTCACACAGTTGATGGTTACAAGGCATTTGAAGTCTTTAAATACGGTGGGAGCATCAGTAAAAGCAATCATCTGCCCGTTTATCTGCTCTTCTTCTATTGGAGAAATGCGCTGGGAGGCACTGGGGGACTCTACTTTGCCCTGTGAGGAAAGACAGGCAGACTGCTAGGGTGCTCTTACCTCCTTCATCATCTGATCCCTCAGGAGTTTGCGGGCGCAATCGGCGGCTGTAGAAAGAAGTGTGTGTATGAATTATTTATTGCTTTCAAAATGCAGCTCAATGTGAGGACATCCCCGTTTTATTTTTATCTTTCATTTCTTTAATGGCATCTAGTATTGTGTACAGATGGGACATTCCAACACATTACAACATAGGCACCAAGCTCCAACTGCAAATGACAGTGATTAAAACACACCTGACCATGTTCCTCACCTGCCTGGACTCAAACCAAGGGAAGTGGATGAGAAAAATAAAACTACAATATGAAAGGTGAAACTAAGGACAATGTGAAAGCCCCTTTAAAAAAAAAACAAAACATTTAAATAGGCTATTTTTAACTAACCCTAAAATAACTAAATTAGAGAAAACTATGTAATGCAGGTAACAACTTACTCTTCCAAGTCCTCAGCTGTAGGTCTTCTTGAAGATCTGTAAAAGAGTGGACTGGCTAAGCTGTTGTATTTTCCCCACTGCTGGGTGAATTTGGCAACTAAATACAAATTTGTTGTATTCAAAGTTTTTTTTCACATATGCAGAGTGAAATACAGTACAGTCCAAAATGCGTATTTTACCATTTTTGAGAAATCATTTTTATTAATTGCAAAACTGCTCCTACACCGACTCACCTGGTGGAGTAGTGCCCCCTGCTGCTCATATGATACATTCCAGCTTTAGACCTTAGATTTGCCTTGAAATAAGCATTACTGATCTGATTACGTTTATGTGATGAGATGTGGATATGAAGAGGAAGATGCCACAGGTCTTGTCATCAGAAGGTCAGGGTTACAGTGAGTCTTCATTAGCTAGACCACAACTCCTCTGAATAGGTCTTTTGTATTCACTTTTCTGCCTTTTGTTTGTTGAGTATACCATAAAGCATAATTTTCTTGTTTTCCTTCCCCCACTGTCCATGTCTTCCAATAGACTCATGACAGACTGAACTCTAACTCAACCCATTTTTTATATTCACAATAATTGAAATGAAAAAAGAACTGAGCAATTCAGGAGTGCCATGTCTGTCTGTATAAGACTAAATTAACGTTTTCTCTAGCAGACAGAGGCTAAGGGTAGCCTACCTAGCTGCCCTTGGACAGTGTCCTGTCTGGGTGTGGGAGCGGTGGCGGTGGGGGGACGTGGGTGGCGACACTTAAGACACATTACAGGCCCCTTGATTAAGACTCATGTAAGGCAAAGTGATAGACATGGTAAAACTGTCTAGAAAAAGTTGTTAGGGATAAAATATATTGTGACAAACTGGCTTCAAAGGTTCATCAATAAACTGACAGATCATTTAGTGTCAATTAGAAGTGATAGATCGACAAATCCTGGGATTTCTGTGCTGGGATTAGTGGGAGGAGGGCGGCGGTGATTGAGCATGAGGGGTGACATTGAAGGCAGAAGACCTTGCCGGTTCCAGGGGGTACCATTACTTACTTTGTTTCAGAGAGGATCAATGCACTGCTTTTTTATATGCCAACTGTATTTCAATTTCTCTGAGGGCACAAGTTAAACAGGGCCAAAGCAGGTAAGCACCATGCTGCCATGCTTTGTGAAAGGAAAGGAAAATCTATCAAGTTTGCTGTTTTAGCTGCTTGCAATAAGCCCAATTGATTCAATGTGTTCACTCCAATGCATCATCTACATGTGCAAGACTGGAACAGGGACGCACTGAGGTGTTGGGACGCTTTTGTAGACACACGTCTGTAGGATATTTACGTTTGCTGGGTTAAATGCAGTTGACGGCTTTTGGCCAACACATTCCATCTGTTCCAAATGTTTCGTTAAGTCTTCATGTTATGCTCCCCATGTAAAGAGCAGCCCGCAGTGGTACGGGGTGATTAAGTGGCTTGAACTGGTGTGATGAAGTGGCTAGCTGACTAACAGTGCCCTCCTGTGGCTGATGCATTAACCATGTCAATTACCGCCTTGCTCACAGATGAAGACGAATGGAGAGTTGCCCACTCAGACAGACTCCCGCTAACCTTGTTGATTCACAGCCCGAGTGCCAAATATGCGCTGATAAATAAGCTCATTCAACAGCATGAGAGTTCATTAATAACACACAAGCCCTGCTTTTTCTGTAGACTGAAGAAATAGACAAAGACTTATACTTGGCCAATCCAGACCCAGAGCTTTCTTCTGCCCAGCCTCCCTGTCTCCGTGTTGGTTTGGTTGGAGGACCCTAGAAGAAGAGAATGAATCAGATAGAATAAGTCTTTATTTACAGACAGACAGTAAATACAAATTGGACAATAACACAACAAAAAGATTTGGCTTTACTTTTCTTTAAAATAAATGGATCTACTTGGTGCATTAATCCTCATTGAACTCAAATCTAAACACGCAATTTCAAAGAGTATGACAAAAAATTGTCATCACAATTATTTTTATGTAGCGCCAGAAGGGGGCCCTCTTGTCTAGAACAACAAAAATCATCAACCCATCAAGCAAAAAAGAAGTATATTGCATTTTCTTATTGCAGAGATGTCATATACAAAGCTACCAGTAGTTATGTTTACTTAAGCTTTGAGTTTTGCCCATTTCTAGGAACAAAGCATTAGGAGAGGAGTGTGGGAACTGCTAAAGTGCATAAGTTTGCCCCGAAAATAGATTCACAAGGGGGAAAGAAATGACCTTCTCATTCCGTCATTCTGAAAATAGTAAACTAAGAATGCATTTTGATCCTGTGACCGGCACTTGAATGAATGAATTCCTCAGAGCAAGCGAGGGTGGGCACCAGACAAATGAACTTAAAAAAAAAAAAGGCACAACATTTCTCATTACTAAATTGGGTCTGTAGAGGACAAAGTGCTCGTGAAAAATTTCTTTCGTTTATGATGCAAGGCAAAATAATTGCTCATGGCTCGCTCCTTCACAAAAACCATTTATAAATTTGAATGTCACCATTAAGCAGAGTGCAAAAAGGGTTGGGTTGGGGCACTATACTACACTCTAGTACCATTAATCTGGACAAGCTGAGGCTGGAAAAGCTCCTTCAACTTTGTCTCTTTATTAACAATTGTCACTATTGTGGTATTTTAAGAAACAATGATAACGTTCCTGAAAGTTGCTTAGAGTATTGAATTTGGGACACAGATCTATTTCCGAAAAAAAAAAGCCAAGAAAATTTATTAGGTAAGTGTCTTTTAATGTCATAAACGTCCTTGTATGACGATTATCTCACTGAACAGAAATGGAGAGTGTCCTAAGTGTCCTGACAAAACAGATCTGGCCCTCCAGTCCTTTGTGACCAAATATGAACTTCACAGTTCTAGTAAAAAGCTAATGGCTGTTAAAGCAATTAGCTCAGCCCCTCGTAGTTTTCTAATTTTGGATTCTGTGATGGTCTCTGGGGCAAGGGACTTGTGGTGGCCAAACCCTAAGAGTCCATAAAAGCAAGTAAGTCTTTGTTTAAAAGGATGTCAGGAATGCAACCAATCAGTAGGATATTTTAGGAAGATGAGGCCAGGGTTGATAAACGAAGACTGTAAATAAACCCACCCAGTCACAGGACATGATGGAAAAATGTATTGCATGTGCACAGCAGGTCACAGGGGGCGCGAGAATAATGCTTCATACATTAGGGAAGTTGGCCTAATTTGGGAAGATTAGCCTAAAGTAACAGCATTGCTAGGATTTTTTCTTTGGGAATGTTGTCCGTTTTAGGATTAAGCCATTTTTGAAGCAATGACCGATTTCATAAATACAAACAACAGTAAAAGGATGATATTTAATACATATTTGTCTTACATATCTGTCATAAATATTTGTTTCATGCAATGTGTGTTTGGCCTTTAATGAATTAACAGTGCTAAAGCCACAATGCAGTAAGTTTGGTGAAGAAAAACAACAGATGGAATCTAATGAAAAGCAGGAAAAAGGGAAGCTTATATAGTTTGACCAAGGAGAAAAGAGCTCCATTAAACTTTATACCCTCAGTGCTATGGTAAATTTGGCCACAACAGTGTCAGCTGTATGTTATAGTTATTAGATCACAGATAAAACTTAAACACCTCACTAAGAAATGCTGGCACTAAACCAGACCAGGGTTGATAATGGTTGACACTGTTGCGGCATAAAGTTAATGTCCGGAGCTTTAATCAACAGAAGCCAGGCAATCAACACTTCGGATGTTTCCTACCTCATCTTCATCCTTTTGTTCATGTGTGGAGCAAGCAAATAACATTATGGGATAAAGCTTTTTTAGTGCTTATAACAATATGCCACCTTCAGTAGTTACATGAACCTATACCTCTCCCACTGATGCAGTGGTTGAAGACTTTCTCCCACGAGTTTCCTCAAATGAAGACTGGTCTGTTGCAAGGCGAGCTCTTCGTCCAGATTTTGGAACCTGATAAAGAAATTAAAGATTTTCATCAATCATTCAACAATCACTATAGATTTGTTTAATTTATAGGTAACCATGAAAAGCCCTAGACTTTTTTTATACCTATAACTAGCAGATTGCCACTTAGCCTCAAAAATGTTGTTGAGTTGTTGTGTTAGGGCAGCTAAACTTAAATTCTAACATTAGGCTGCTACTTTCTTTGCAGTGGTCTGGGTGTTAACGGAGTAAAGATGAATCTCATATGATGATATGATCTCATAAATTAGCAAACTAGCTGAAGTTTCATCGAGCTAAGCAGCGTTAGCAATAATTAGCTAGCTTTACTGCATGCTTTGACGCCCTGCAGCTCGATCTTAAACCCCTTGCATAGCACGCACGCAGTACGAGTGTTTTTTTTTTTTGTTTGTTTGTTGTGAGTGTAAAAAGGCACTTGCATTTTTCACAGCCCCTGTATCTCCAAACTGAATCGTGTCGTCCATTTCTTTTTTTACCTTGCTACCACTGGGCTAGGCTAGCGTCTTCCTGAAGCTAAAGCGTCACATAGCAACGCTCTCCATGGCAACCCCAACCTGGAAGCGAGAGACTGATAAAGAATCTATGGTCTACTAATTTAATGTGTAGCAATATTCCTATATTCATTTTCTAGTTAACAAAGTCTGAATGTGTATACGTGTAGTTTATAAAGCGACGCAATAAGACAAATAACTTGCAGGCATTTCTACAAAAACATTGAGACCACTGGAGTCGTGTTTCTCCCGAACTTCCAATTTTATTCCACTTGGTGTCACTGTGTGCATGCTTTGCGTGGCACCGTCTGATTAAATTAAATTTAGGATAGTCTACCCTAGCTTTAGAGAAACTTTTACTGTAGGCTTTTTTTTTTTTAACTTTCCGGTCAACAAATATAGTCAGTGGGTCAGTATGCTATATTATTTTCACTAGCCAACGCTGTTTACATAGCTTATTTATATTAATGTTGAAATCATTCCTAGAGCCTCTACTTTGTTCAGCGTTGTTGTTTTTTTATATTCACAGTATGGTCTTCTAGTCACACAGATAGAACTTGTTTTATTATAGTTTTGTTGTCTTGATAAATAAACTGCACTGCCCTGTTGTTTTGCTCAGCCACTCCCCCAAGCGTCACGGCGTGTGAGTATTTATACTTCACGCCCTCACCCGCACTTTATAAAGTGCAAGTACCCGAGTGTGTGAGGCTGTACCGGGGGAGCACAGCGGAGAAGCGCATTGACTCCATACGCACAAGCGGATGAAATCAGCCCGATGCAAGTGACAGAGCACAGACTGCTTGAACTCAGGAACCGAAGAGACATTGGTATTTATCAAGGGGAATGAAGAGTAGCACCACGAGTCTTAACGAGGAGCTGAGATTATTTTCCACAATGGCACGGATTTGCTTTCATGCAAATGCGCACTTTGCGAAGATGACATAGCACGTGAGAAAATGGGATTCCTCCAAGAACAGAACTCACTCACGACCTGAATGATTAAGTAATTCAGATCGGAGCTCAGTTTTGGGAGTCTCTCTGCTCATTGCTTTGACAAACCCCGGTTGTGAGTGAACAGCAGTGAGTCAAATATGAATCTGGGTAAAGCACTTCTTTTCTTCCTCTTCTTAAATAGTGTGACAATGACTTTCACGCTCTCGACCTGCACCACTGTGGACATTGGCCACATCAAGAAAAAAAGAGTAGAAGCGGTGCGGGGACAGATTCTGAGTAAACTGCGGCTGACCAGTCCGCCACAGACAACTGGTCCAGGTCAGGTACCCTATCAGGTTCTGGCCCTTTATAACAGCACCAAGGAGCTCATTGAGGAACTGGGACGGGACAGGCAGCAGAGTTGTGGCCAGGATAACACGGAGACTGAGTACTATGCCAAAGAAATTTACAAGTTCAACATGATCAATGGTCCAGAGAACAGTAAGTTGACAACCTTCTTTGTTTGTCCCATGCGTAATAAAGCATTAACATACTGGGACATATTTTTCCATATGGCATAACAATATCTGTGAGTGCAATTCCTGATACATACCTCACACCAAAGCCATGAGAACTCTAGCTTAAAGTCTGACACATTCCTGCGAAAGGAAAATTCTCAGGCAGTTAAGTCTAGCATGTATTGCCAACTCCAGTACCTCATTTCCATTTTCTGACCATGAGTTTCCCAATATTCTTTCCACTGTTATGATTTTATATCCCATAACAATTTCTCTCTAACATTAAAAAAGCTGATTCTGTGTTTTTGATTTAATTCTCTTGTTCATTTATATTGGTATTTCCTGTCTAAAGTATGCTCCATTGATTGTTCCAAAATTCAGAAACAGTAGCTGACTGACTGATTCTCCAGAGAAAGTGGAGTGGAGGAGTTGGACTGGTGCCTATTCACGATCAGAGGCTGATTAGCTCATGGCATTTGGAAATCAACAGGTGTTTATGCTGTGCCCTGACACTAAACAGTCTCCAACCTAAGCTCTGAATCAAATGCGTTTCACAGGTCCCACAAAGTGCTTCTGACATTCAAAATACACAGCTTGGGTTTATCCACTGGTCAGGGGTAGCCAGAGCGCCCAAAACAAACAGAGGTCTAAGTGGGATCACCGATGGCCAAGTGCCTGGGACACATCACATACAGTAGGCCTTACTGTAGGCCTTTTTACACGACTTTAACGGTAGTTACTACTGACACCACTCACTACCAACACAGCAAAATTAACACTTCTCTTTTTTCCGTTATGTAACTTTAAGAGAGTGATTTCAGTGTGTAGCAACATAATGTCTGTCACCTTGATAATTTTGCAGCTTGCTTCATTTTCATTCCTGCTGGATATAATGACTTTTACATCCACTGTTTTTGGAAGGTGGGAGTGTTTGGGAGTGCAGTCAAGTTTCACTTTTTTTCATCCTCAGTTAAAAAGTTAAACAGAAGGTTTTCATCCCTAAAATATTACTGGTGCAAATCAAAGTGCAATTAAATGAGCCATAGCTCAGATGGGACAATGGTCTAGATGTGACTTGCTGCATTACCAGATTGCTAGAAAAATTAAGCCCACGGTTTGGCACTCCTGACTTTTTAATTCTCAAACTTTTTTAGCACGAGTGAATCAAACCAACCTCTACTTTATGTTAATATAAGAATAGTGGGGTATTGTAGTGTATGTGATCTGTGGGATAGAAGTGGTATGATGTCATTAGGATAAACAGAGACAGAGGTCTTTGGCCTGTCTGTATTCCACCCCCACAACCAGTCCTCACAAATAACATTTCTTTTTCTCATCTTCAGCCGACTGTGACACACTCCATCACCACAACATCCATTTATTACAATTTTTTCACTCACATTAATTCCATCACTTTCACAGTCAGCCTTCAGTGCTGTGGCTCATTTGTAACAAAGAACACGTCTGCCACCACTACTTTGTAAGGTCTCTACACCTTAGCACAAAGACTGACAAAACAAACACCCGAGCAAAAGGGTAAAGCAGAGGTGATTACCGCAGAGCTACAAGCTGAAGAGCGGCAACAGGCCGGGCGCGTGTCAGGGCAGGACATGTGGTCTGCAGCATCTGGGTGTGGCGCTTTATTATGAGGCTGTAGCACAACCTCTGTCTGTCTTTGAGCCTTATTGCGCTGCCACTTAATCTCTTGTTTATAGCCCATCTATGGTGAAATTCATTGAGCGATAATATGAAAATGGGATCAACTGGGCATAATTTTCTTGCCTTGGCTTTTATATGTGACTATAAATACACATTTGCAAGCATGTAAATGAGAAAGCCTCACAATAAAACTGTGTGTAATTGGGCTAAGTCGGTAGTAATTACATCTATTTTAATCTGTTTACTTCTATCATGTTAAAACAAGATGTCATATTTAGCAAAGATGAGTCATATTATATTTTATTTCAAGCTGGAGTTAAGATCCACAGCAAACCATCAACTCTGAGGTCACCTAAAGTGGTTGGGGTCATGCATTTTAGATACACAAACTATGCCATCCAATCGCCAACATGGAACAAATTAACTATCAGACCCTTGGCAAAAATAAGCCATAATGCAAAATCCACCTAAAACCATTGCAATGGGAAAAATGAGGTCATCAAAAAGGAAACCAAAGACTTGATTAGAATTTCAAATCTCCCCTTGAAGTGGGGCTTTCCCTTCTGTGTGTGTGTGGAGGGGGCTGTGAGTGAGGGGCATAGTGAGCGCTACTACTCCTTAAAGACTACTAGGTGGAAACACTGGACAGATATCTGTTCGTCTGCGAGTGCCGAAAAGGTCGGCTATAAATAGGAAAAAAATAGTGGAAATATCAGATAACGGCTGGGAGGACACTAACGTTAGACTGCAGGTCAAAGAGACTACAGATACTCGTGCAAGTTCCTTTTGCGTGAGATCAAAACAACCCTGTCCCGAACAGTTCAAGCTGCAGATTAGCTAACGCTGTAATAAACCTAAAGCTTGGACGAATAAATTTGCTATAGCTTGGCTGTAAATTACTTTTTCCACTCATAAAAACCTATCCTTCTATGCTGCAAGTGCCTGGCCAGTTAATAAATACACTATTCAACACTACTACATGAGAAAGACTTCAGTGACAGGAAGCTTTACAGACAGAGAGACAATGTGGCAATTTATTAGGCTGATGAGGTTCAAGGTCACCGCACCACACATACCCACGCACTATGTTAAGATGTACAGTCAGATATTACTGGTTAGGCATAACTTCGGGGGACCCACTGTTACAACAGTACTTGGTCTGTTGCTCAGACATTGTCCCGTATTATGTAAGCGAGCCCACATGTCCCCAGCTACAACACTTAGTCCCAGGAAATACTTAGATTTGGTCCGATTCCTCTGAACACCTGTTGGGACGCAGAGTCGGAGGGAAGAGCGTGCCGCGGTCCCTCTCCAGCCTGTTCCATGGTTCACCACATGTGACATTTGGTTTTCATTTCATCACTTTAACTTGTTTCAAATGCATGCAAACTGGAAAAGCATAAACAGGTGCTTTGGGGTTAAGACTCAAGTCCACATATTGAAATTGTAGTTTTAAGCCATGAAATAGATTTTTGAACACAGATAACTGTGCTCATCTTCGTAACAGATTCAAAAAGGTCACTATTTAATCCTAGTTTCTGTGTCCATTTCCCCGCAGATGACCTCACCTGCCCCAGGGGTATCACCTCCAAGGTTTTTCGCTTCAATGTGTCTATAATGGAGAAGAACTCCACCAACTTGTTCAGGGCTGAGTTTCGTGCCCTGAGGATCCCCAATAGTGCTGCTAAGAGAAACGAGCAGAGGATTGAGCTGTACCAGGTGTGTGAACCCACTCTTCATTTCCACTGTTAGTATAACTCAGTGAGGTGCAATGTGCTCAGTTTCCCTCTGGAGGCCTAATTGTACAGGCTTGTGCAGGTCAGAGAGGAAGATGAAAACATTTATATTAGGGTGTCCAACAAGCTCGCTCCTCTTGATCTTTATTCCATGTGAGTACAGTCAAATGGATTACGCATTAGGATGGATTTAAGAGTTTGAACAGCCGTCTTAAAGACATTCTAGCTTATCATTAATCAGTTTCTTCTTTCTGAGATGTCAATCTCAAAGTCCATCATTGTTAGATCAACATCATAGGTCTACACCTGCACCCATGTCTTTATTTAAGTATGTCACCTGTCAGTGTGGGGCATATTGAGGATGGATTTCTTCTTTTTCAGTTTCCTTATTAATCTCCCATTAGAAACTACGAGTAATGATCAAGTTCCTACATTTCCTGCCAGGGAGACAATCGTCTCCGGACCGCATACCACCTCTTAGGCAGGCTCTGGCCATCATTGAATGCAGTCAGTCAGACCCTCAGATTGTTTCCAGGGACCTGGGAGGAGATAGATGCAGGGTCGCCCAGTGGAGCGAGAAAACAGAGCTGCGCTCCCGCCCCCTCACTTTCAGACTAGAGCTGATTGGCAAATGGCCAATCAAATGACACTGGCAGCCCTCTGGCCCCTTGGTCCCACAGGAAGAACGATTAGATGCTGACATTGTTCAGGACTCTGGTTGTCCTAGCACTGCTGTGGGGCACCTCATACACACATTTCAAGATAACAGGGGAATGCTAGTGCGGGTCTTTTTTGTGCAGGCATTTTTGTCTTTTTGTAAAGCCGTGATCTCAGCACATTAACAGCGAGGAGATATCCGCTTTCTGAACTGTGTGACCCTGCTTTTGAAGCCAATCTAGAGTCACTGCTGATGTGAAGGACAGCCAGATTGTCATTGGCAGGAGGGTAACACGCAGGCATTAACTCGCAAAATCGGGATATCAACAGAGGGAGTCACTTTTTCCATGATGAATAGACGTTTGGCCCAAGGCGTCCTGAAGAGTCTGGCTCTAGACAAACAGCTCTGGTTCTGTGTGTAACAGAAAGTTTATGCAGCTGGCTCACATTTTCATCTTCCTTTCTCCCAGATCCTCCAGAAAGATGACCCCAAAGCCAAGCAGCGCTACATAGGGGGCAAGAACGTCCTGACCAAGGGGACACCCGAGTGGGTCTCCTTCGACGTAACAGACACAGTGAGGGAGTGGCTCATGTACAGACGTGAGTGGGAGCATACCTCATCGCATATTAGTGTTCACTCTTCATTTAAACTGACAGTGGCCTCAGGGAGACTGGGAGCGTCTAAAGACCCTCTGCTCGTTTTCTTTTAGAGACCAACCTGGGACTAGAGATCAGTGTCCACTGTCCCTGCCACACTTTCAAACCCAACGGCGACATCCTTGAGAACGCCAACGAGGTACTAGAGGTCAAGTTTAAAGGTGAGAGTCCATTTTGCTTCGACTGAAGGTGCAATGTTATTGTTACGGGAAGTCAAAATAAAATTATAAATTTTTCCTTGATCTGAATTAAATGGAATACTTTATGTCAGGTTTCAATAATACATCACATAATATAATAACACCGACTATTCTACTTGCGATACATTTGTCTTGTGTTTTTCTGCTGTTTTGACTGGACACAGACTTTGTTCTGGGTTATGTTTATGAGTATTAGGTTAGTGTTTAGTGTTTCTTCTCTGCCTCTGATCCTTTTATTGTTTTGCCAGTTCTTCATGAAGTGCCATATAACAATTGGGTTTGTTTTCTTTTATTTGATTTGACCAGATAAGCATCTTGTAATTGTTGAAACACACTATGTGATTTATTGTTATTAGTGCTAATGGGATATCAGGACTACTACTTGGCCATGTGAGAGCATTTTATTGGCTATGCTAGAGGCTTCTTTTCTTTTTCTGTATGAGGCACTAAATGATAGAACAGATCTTCTAGTACAGCCTTATATAAAAACACTGAACTCTTATCCATTGGTGCTCGAGAGTAATATCCCCTTAGATTGACTGCCTATACTGTATTAATCCTATTCTAGTACTATTTTTCATAAGCTCAGTCAGAAAAAAAGTCTCTAGTCCTGTCATCAGAGTGTGTTTCATGCAGTCTGTTCTTTATGGTAAGATAATGGATTCCCTTTTTATGAAGAAGAAAAGACACTGAGCATGGAAATACAATTGATCTGGTATCTCACTTAACGCTGAAGCCCCTGGGTCCGGGGCCCTGGGAACACTCGACTGGGCCGGCCACAAGGAATGTGCTGCAACGGCTCTCAGACGCTTGGCCCCTGAATTAAAAAGGGCCATACGTATCCACCAGCAGCATCTCTCTGGAGATATACGCTGCTTTAGCTATCAGGGGTAGATTGGATGAGCATACCCCAGCCCTGGGGAAGGGAGGGAGGTGAGAAGGAGTCTAGGGACCATTTCTTTATGGGGAGAAGGAGGAAAAGGGAGCCATGAGTTGAAAGTACAACTGCGTATGCTCTGATATCAAATAATGTATTTTTGTACTTGACACCCTCTTAATTTGCTTGTGCAGGTATGGATGAAGATCTGAGCTATCACAAGGAGCAGAAAGAGCAGCTCTACCCCCACCTCATCCTCATGATGCTTCCTCCTCACCGGCTGGACACCCAGTCCTCTTCCCGAAGACGCAAGCGGGCACTGGACACCAATTACTGCTTTAAGTAAGCCACAATTATCAGTGGGTAAAAATAAAATTTACATCTCCGACTAAATGTTGTTTTTGACCTTGTAAAAAAAAAATCATGCAACTTGCATGAGTTTTCAGGGGCTTTCTTCAAAAGATTTTGGTTATTTGTTTAGAAAAGTATCATCTTGCAGGGTGTTTTGTAACATGCAACGGCAACCTTTCTAAGATGGCAAGCACGGGTACAAGGCCACATAGAATAAGCTTGTTAATCATGTCAAAGAGCATGACAAAGGTATTAGCTAATACAAGTCGGGATCTGTCCCAGCACTTGCCAACACTACCTTGTCTTCCACACTGTCTCCTTGGCTCTGGAGATCCTCTGTCAGACTGACAGGTAGAAACCTGGGCTGGCTCCAGGAGGGAAAATAAGGGCACACCTAAGAGTGGAATTCTCTCTCATCTCTGGCTCAGAGGCTGTAGGGAGCAAATATATATAAGAGTGTAAACCTGTCTCTTTTCTTTCTCTGTTTGCAGCAATTATGAGGAGAACTGCTGCGTGCGAGAACTATATATTAATTTCCGCCAGCACTTAGGCTGGAGGTGGATTCATCAGCCAGAAGGGTACTATGCTAACTTCTGCTCCGGTCCCTGTCCCTACCTTCGCAGCTCTGATACAACCCACAGCACAGTGAGTAGTGCTACTGTCCAATTGAAGAATTCTCCCTTCTGCTTTGACAACAGAGAAATGCATTCTTCATTTGTTGCAAAGCAGCAAGAGTGTCAGAGCCAACAGTCATAACTGTGGCAACTTGCACTTTAAACCTCAAATAATATCCTCAGTTTGTGACTCACCGCTGTTCTTTGAATCTTTTAGCTGTTGAGCCTGTACAACAACTTGAACCCAGAGGCATCGGCTTCACCCTGCTGCGTTCCTCAAGACCTGGAGCCCCTCACCATCCTCTACTACGTGGGCCGTTCACCAAAAGTGGAGCAGCTGTCCAACATGGTGGTCAAGTCCTGCAAGTGCAGCTAAAGAAACAGTGAGAGACACAGTTGGATGTGACAGCTCGACTCAGCACTACTCAGGAGCTGGCAGCAGGGGTTTGCTTGGTTCCCTCTGCTTCTTAAAACAAAAACAAAAACAAAAAAATACATACCTAGACTTTTTCAAAACCACAGGCAAGATACAGCCCAAAAAATGATTAGTCGATCTTCACTTTACTGAAAACGCAGACCTCTCTTTGAACTTCATCCTTTTGACGTTAGTGTTGTTTGATGCTCACTTATTACTCCATTGTTCAGTCTGACTGTACCTTGTATTGCGTTACATGAAGTCAACAAAACAGACTCGAAAAGCAAACAAAGATCAGACTGAACTGCATGAAAATCGGGTACAATCAAAATGTTTGCCGTTCAACACACAGGACACATCTGAATGTCCACGCTGGAAATGAACGCTTTACAATGTCACACTGTTCATTCAAATGCTGTTAGATAGAAAAAAAAAGATGTTAGGAAAAACAAAAGAAAACATGCTGGAAAAAACAACCCTCTGTTCAAAGTAGTATTTTCAGGTTTACCTCTTTAGTACAACAGGATCCAGGGATGTTCTTTGAAAAGTGAAGCCTTCTGTTTTATCAGCATTGTATGTCACTAAGTGAACACTTAACTAGATCACAAACTGTAAATGTTTAATTTTTTATTTTTATTGATATACTTGGAAACACTTTTTAATTAAAACAAACAGTTGGATAGTATTGTTCTATGTTCATTTCTGTTTGTGGTATTTAAGAACACTTAATTTTGAATGTGATTTCATGGACTGACCACTTCTACTGACTGAAATACATTGACTAACATGATCAACATGTTTCAGTATTTTAGGTATTCATGTTGTCGCTACAAATGGTCTGAATGCTTGTAATAATCATGCAATTCCAGAAAACAGTAATTGCTCATGCAAAGAATATGTGCATCAATAATGCTGTGATGTAATGCTGCATGCATCTTCCTAAACAGCAGAAAAGCTACAACTTGACTGGAGCATTGCCTGCCACAAATGTTAATACAATACCCTTTCAAACAATGATGCTGCAAGATTTTTGCACAAGGACTTGGATGATAAATGACATTCGAAAAAAAGTGGAATACATGCATGATTTCAAGTAATTATCATAAACATATGCTGCCAATATGTAACAGAGACATATAATTCCACTAAAAGGCCCTGAGTCAAGTCTTATAATGGTCCCAAGCAATACCTTCATTGTAGGCATGGCTGTGCAGAAGCAAGTCCTTGCATTAACACAATAAACAATAATACAGTTACAATAATTTGGTCCTACGAACAAAGAAGACAATTCACAGAAACAATCACAAGATTCAAAATATATTCCTCACATATAAAAGTCTGTAAACCCTGAAACAATGACATATCATCTTAGACTTTCAGTGTGCTTTACACATTAACGGCTATAAATGTCTAAAGCAAAAGGCAAATCTGATTTTTTAAGCTGACAAGCACAGGATACTACTTTCACACATTCTCTGGCAACAAGCAAGCAGTTGCATTTGGCAATAGTTTGGGCTCCAACATGGACTGGAAGCCTGGCGCTCTTTGTCTAATGCCAGTAGCCACATATGAAAGCAACCTCTCTGCATGCTCACTGGTTATGATAGAGATGAGAAAGTAATCCTCTGGAGTATTTCAAAAACATCTTTCAAAACCCATATGGCCAGTGTGTTTAATTGTTTAAGGAAAAATGTGAGTTTAAAGAAGCTCTTTTGCAATGCCACTGCTTAAGCACAGCATAAAACACTGAACGCTGTTGTTAGAATGTCTCAGAGGCTCAAAGAAGCATCTGCTGAAGGCTATCTATCACTGCAATCTTTCTGTGGCATCACTAGTATGGAGAAAATGAGGACAGACACTAGTTGGGTTTTGAACTGTAACTGAGGGGGCTGAGGGGAGTGTGAAAGGGCCTCAGAAGGCCATCTCTTAAGCCACACAATATCCCAAGCTGTGTCAAAGCTGGGCATTTGACAAATAAATAGGATGTTGTTTGACATTTAACATGCTTGGTGTTGTTTATTCTCAGAATACACTTAAGGATGTAGTTACATGCAGAGACAACTGTCACGGCGGCATGTTAGGACATGTCTCCTGTCGCCTTCATGTCATCTGTGACCCGGATCCTGGCCCGATAACACTTGGTGGTACACAGAAAGACCTGCAAAAGATGAAATGACATTAATATAAAAGGCAAGACTACCTACCCCAACTCTTTTGACATGTGGGTTATTTATAGATAAAGTAGTTAGTGGGTTCAGCCTTTGTGTAGTGTGAATTCATTCTCAGGTTGCTGTCCTATCTCCAGGCGCACGGCCAAGCATCCAGTAGAAAAGGCATTCCGAATACAGATTGTGCTCCCAAACAGTATCCCTTTTCTTTTCCTTCAGCAAGCTCTATTTATTTTGGTGCTCTTTTACACTGTTGAGGCCTGACTGAGCTAGAAAATTAAAACATCTCACTGATTTCAATCTCATGATATGACAGCAGAAGAAAGAGGCAGATTTCCAAATGAGTTGAATAAAATTAATATATTATTATGTCATTTGTTTAATCTGTGCTCTAATTCAAACCACGTAAGCAACTTCAGTAACAATACAGTCTCAGTTAAATAGCGATGCCTACAAAAGATCAGGGTCACATTAAAAGTGCAGCATTCATTTCCTTCTCCAACTCCAAGTAATAAATCTCTTGTCAGTCATGGAGCCCTGAGAAGTTTAGGAAAACTTTAAGGGAATGCTTGTAAAACGCATGTGGCTGACATAATCTGGGTTTTGCTTTGACAGGTCCTTGACACAATCATCCAGAAATTAACAAGACTGATGCACAGATGAGCAAAGGAAAGTGAAAGGCAGGGCAATGGGGTGAATGGGTAGGAGGGTTTTCAAAGAGGGGAGTTATATGAGCTGAAAGAGATTAGAGAGTGCACAAGAGTGAGATAAAGGCAGACTGTGATTAATGATGGTTGACAGCTGATCATAGAGAATGCTCTCCATTTGGACCCGCGCTAACTCCCTGTCAGAATCGATCAGGGGAGCCCAGTCATCTCGCTACAAAGGTAAACTGGACAGGCAAAGAAAAAAAAAGACCTGACTCACTCCAAAGCTCCACAAAGGCTGTGTCCCTTCTAAAAACACCACCCCCTCCATGTGACACACACACTCTTTGTTAACTCCAAAATGCATGGATAAACTGGCCTTCCCGACAAGTTCTGAAGCTTTCTGAGGCATCTCCCCCACCCTTTGAGCCCCGAACGATGGAAAAATACATTCATGAAATTCAGAAGCGGCTCCCAACGGATCTAGTTACAGTAATTGATGAGTTTATAAGATGTTTGTTAACTAAAGCCAGGCTTCATTTTAGGGGAAAAGTGGGAGATAAAAAAGAAAATGTTCTGGTCACAGACACGCACATATCACGGAGGGGACTGGGCGGTGCACTGCTACCGTATTTTTCCAACAGCCCAGCTACGACAAATGTAGGCTGATTGCTGGGGCAACTTCACTCTCACACTTGATCAGGCAAACAGATGTCAGCATCAGCAACGCTTTAATATCACCGTTACTGCAATAAGCTCAACACTTCATTTAGCTTGCTGTTCAGAATGGAAAAAGTTGTGCAAGCGCTGCGGGATGAAAGCACACACTAGTTCCACTCGCCGCAAAATACGGCCACAATATAGTGTCATATTCACTGTGCAGCGGTGTAAACGGACTGGACAGTGCTTTTGAGATGGATGGAAGCGCTGTGAATGAAGAAATGGCCAACAGATGGGAATGCCTGAAATGTTCCCATCACTGGATCTCATTACAAAAAAAGATGTCATCGCTCGTAAGCCTCTTGATACTTCTTCAGTAATCTGTGGCCATGGACACAGGCCAACTTATAGGTCACACAGCAAACAGCACTAAAAAGTCTGTCTATGGACAGTCAGTGGAAATAATACTTTGACCTATTTATAAATGTGCAATAAAAAAGTTTTCTTTCTCTGACAGTACTTGCCTCATTTGCATTTGGCTGTATATTTAGACATGGGCAATAAAACCTTACTTGTAATGTTCTAATAAGGTTTTAGTGGTGTTCTGCTCAATATTAGTATTTGCAATTACCTTTTACAATGTGCAAATTTACAAATTATGATGTATATCATTTCACACAAACAATGTTTATTAGTGTGCTTTACGGACATTGACACTACTCCTGTACCTGCCGATTGTTGCACAGGACCCACCTGATCTACGGCAGATGGCTTCACAGACTATCCGCTCGCTGTTGGACGTGGTTCCTGTGGCTGAACTGTCTGTGGATGACTGCCTGCTAAACCCACACACACACAAAAAAAAATAAAGTGAGTAAAGATTGAACAAGATCCTTCTGTGAGGAATTCAAATTGTAAGTGAGCCACGTTTATAAATCTAGCCATGGTCAAAGCTCCTGGGTCGCTTTACTAGAATTAAACCGAGCATTGTTCTTCTTGAATTAACATTTTTTGAGCTTTTGAACATAACCATTTGTTTTTTTAAAGAACAAAGGGGAGTTCTCTGTGTGAGCCCAGTCTGTGGGGTTCATGGAATGGAGTGTTTACCCAATATCTTTCTTGAGTTAACTGTGGCAAGTAGGGGACAAATTCTTGCTCCTTGTCCCGGGTGATGTGATTTTGCTTATTAAGATAATTATGATGCAGGTTTCAAAACAAAAAGCTGAGTGCAAACAGTTTTTGATTGCACTGTGAATACAAACGAAGCCAGTGTGTTTGGACAGAGACATACAGTACTTCTGGAGATTACAAGGCACAAATTGCGCCGCCTTGCCACATTATCAAACAGCAAATACAGTGTTTTCATGGAATAAGCCAGAACTGTTGGAGCATAGAGCAGGAGCAGACATGTCTGTAACCTTATACATTAAATCGGTTAAGCATTTTTAGGGGGAACAATAAATAAAGCTCAGCTGGCATTAACCTCTCGCCCCGTAACAGCAGCTTGCCAGAGGAGCATTAACAAGGTAATGAGGGTACACACTGCCTCCTTGTAAGGGGCTGCACAGTTGTTCTTTCATAGCATTACACAAGCACAAATAGAGCTGGCCCACTTTAAGCGTGGCATACCTTGACAGGAAGCAACCCCTTTCATATTGAAAAGGGGAAAAAAAATTCAGCTCTGGGTTCACATCACTTTCTCTGACAACAGTCTTTCAGTCTGTCAGCTGAAAGCAGCACTTTTGCACAGAGCTTGATCTCAACTTTCAGTGTGTGCAGACAATATACCAGCCCCCAAATGAAATTTCACACTGCTTGCAGAAATCTTAGGTAAACATAGCTTTTCTCTTTGTGCAGTGCAGGTAGCCGATGTGCCTAAGTGCTACTTGCAGTGACCAAACAGTATAAAGTTTAACTATAAACACCCTTTTGGCAGTTCTTATGTGTATACAGTGTCCTGTGAAAATAACTACTGTTGTGGCTGATTAATAGGGAGTGAAAGCTGCAGTGAGGCTGACATTAATGGTGCTGCTGTAATTGTCACCCTATTAGTAATGCCACACGACAGCCCGCGTTTCCGTAGTTACAGCTGCAACTAGCCAAACCTTGCAAACAAAATACCAAACAGGCTCATTTATTTGTGTTACAAATTGCTCCTTTCAAAGCCTTCACTGAAGTCATACCACTCTGAGTCCTTGCAGCCCTTAAGTTGGCAGCGATGGTATGCTGATGGACATGGAGCCCAGCCCTGCTCACTACGATAGATACCACATACTTGTATCACATTTACACAAACCAAATAGACTGTGTTACACATGCAGCCTAGATATAATTGAGAATAAGCAAAAAATGTGTAGGGACTGTGTGAAAAGGGGACAAAGGCTGTCTAAAATCGATGTATTTTAGCAGTGCTTCAACAACAGATGTATTGAGTTGCTTCTAAAGTACTGGAAATGAAAAGGGAAGGAACGTATTATCACACCATTCTCTGTGAACAATCATCTCCATTCCCCTGGACAGAGTTTATATTTCGCTGTCATTTGTTCTCCCCATTCACGCGATTCTTTCTCTTCATTGTTTCCATCAGTGCATTTTTAGTCCTAAAGCTTCCGTTTTTCCCACACTCTCCCCTGGTGGACCGCAAAAATGCAGGACAGAGGAGAGTGTGAGGGGGCTCTGGAATTCCACATGCAGAGGGTAAACACTACAACTGCCAGGAAGACACACACACACACACACACCGGAGCAAACAGGGCACCTCTGCGGCTGTCCTAACCTACTCTACAACGCTGCACTCCTGCCCCCCGACTCACTTTAACACCACGGTAAATGCAGTGAGTGAATGTAACACGTCAGCATAGACAGGGTATGAGCAGGAAGACTTCAATGAATGAGAGAAAGGAGAAAGTCAAATAACCACAAGCAGGGCTCAATCTCTCCCTTCAGTCCAAGCTATGGGATTTGATTGTATCCTTTTTTCTCTAAGTGTGAAGAGACCATCATGATTGCAACACTATTTTAAACAAACAATCAGCCCTGATCACAAAGTGTTGCTCTTGTTGTGTAATTTGGCCACATGTTGCAATAATAAAGTCATAAAGTAAGTGAGGGAAAAAGCTTGTATTTTTCCCCTTCTGCTCTCTTCAGCTTATCTCCAAACCAAACAGGATTTAAATGGAGCTCGAAGGCCGGGTCCTTCCACTGAACCGTGCTCTGTTTACGGTTCAGGCAGAAATCAGGCCTGTGATGAGGCTGTTTACTGAGCAGACAGATAGAACCTGCAGCCAAACGCCTGGGAGTGCTCCACAAGACACATATTCTAATCCTCATTAGCCATGAACTCATCCTCATTTTTCTGAAAGAAGAGAATTACTGCTATTGGTAAGAATGAAATCTCTGGAGCCTTCTCTTTGCAGATGTGTTGCAACAAAAACTGTGCCAACTGTTTGAAGTGTGTACACCACACACTGCATATTGGTGTCATGAACAAGAGTTTTGCCTACTTGATTAGACGCTTTGTTGCTGTTTTCCTGATCGGCCCCTCTCTGCCACTGCTGGGAGGCTTAGGGACATGAACAGGTCTGAACAGGTCTGAACAGTTGGTCTGAATGAGGCTTTGAACTTTACTAGGATTGGACCTAGGACGGGGGCTGGTCGGCCGACAGCTGGGAGACTTTGTAGAAGTTTGGACACTTGTCTGGTCTGAAAGTTGAGCCTAAGGAAAGGAAAAAGATAGCACTGTCACATTAATTATTATACACAGTTAGTAGGCACTGTTATGTTTTCTAAGAGTTCCTAATAGACCACCTAAGACGGTTTCAGTAAAGGCCTTTAGTTCAGTTCAGTTAATTTGACATTTGCAGATTAAAACCACATTGGAAAAAGGTGTAAGAGCTCAAGTGTAAATTAAACAATTTACAAAGACAGACATAAAACCACAATCTAAAAATGATAAAACACAATAAAAGACAAAAAGGTTTAGAGACATTAAACACATGAATAAATATACAATAAAAGAGGAAAGTAAACAATAAAGAGCATGTAGTTCAGGAAATATGATATGCATCCAATTTAGGTAAAAATCAAAACATCAGAAGTCATGCTCGATTGCAAAAGAGGAATTAGGAAGTGCAATCACTTTTGGAATGGGTAATTCATAGGTAAAAAATGCTGTCACTGAGCCATTAGTTGAAGTTTGTATTTGTATTAGTGTATATTGTAATAAAATGCCATCTCGTATCAAAACAAGCGTAACATTTTTGGGAACTGGCTGTACTAAAAAGAAAATTCTTCACATTATTTGTTGCTAATACAAGATCTCTCCAGAGACCTGGGTAGGGGTAAAATGCCATTTTCTTTCTGACATAATATTTTCGAGCCACAAATCACACTACAGGGGAATGCTTCGTGTGCATTCCTTCCACATCTCATGTCTATGCTATTTTCTCTGCAGCTTTATACGGCTATCTAACTAGCTAATGGTTTTTCAGCCTCACTGTGCAGCCATTCAAAAAGCCGGCACAGTGACAGGGAATATCTGATGTAATTTCTGTGTTGATAAATGAGAAGCTGAGTTTCCAGGTTGCAAAGCCTATAGCCACAATTCAGATTTAGTGGGGCCAGGAAGGGCACCTTTCTTTGGCTGCCAGGTGGCCCAGGGCCAAGCCTGTGGAGGAGCCGCACAGTCTGCACCCAGTAACTGGAACGTGGACTGGAGCACCGGAATAGCCCCCAGTCCCTCTCCCCTCACATGACTGCACATACACAATACACAACCACACATAGGGTGACACTTCCTGTGTATTTGCACAGACTTTTATATATGTATGTATCAGTTACATTTAATATTTTACATTACACTGACAGAAAGAGATACAGTGAGTGACAATTATTGTGGAAGTTTGTTGTGTTGTATTTTATTGCATCTGCTTGACCTTAAGCAGTAATTTGTGTCCCTTGTCAGTCATCTTTAAATGGTAAACTACTAACTAAGACCAGGCATGAAACAGAATCCGTCATATGCATCAATTCACTAAAAGTGGCTAGAATTAGACATATGTAGTAGTCCACAAAAAACTTTAACAAAACCCTTACAAATAACAGGCAACAGTGCATTCCACAAAGCAGAACAGGATACAGTGTTAAGCTGGAGCAGTGTGCCTACAAAGATTTGAAAAGCAAGTTGTTTAGAACAATAAAAGCAGTGGTGAATTTTACAAAAACACATTCATTATTGTTCATTATTTTACTTCTTTATGACAGAGCTATGTCACAAGCAAGCCTCTCTAAAAGGTCCTCGAGAATGGGCGTCTGGAAGAGAAACACGTGGGTGGAAAAAAGAAAACGGGGAAGGACAGGGAGGGGTTTTAAAGAGTCTTCTCTGAACTGATGGGCATGTCAACTTAATTCAGAGACAGCCTTGCCATGACTTAAGTAACATGGCAGCTTCTGAGGTATGGTGGATTAAGCTGAGACTGAGGTGGTGCCTTGCAGGACTAAGCCTATACAGTAGAAATGTCTATTAAAACCTGACCAAGATGATGAAGCAACTCCATTACTCAGGACAGTGTGGAAAAAAGTGAGTGCATCCAGTCATTTCACTGTAAATTGTCCAATGGCTTATCGCCATTTCCCTCTGTCCATAGATTGACTCCAAGATCCACTGGAAAATGAATAAATACTCTCTTCCTGTTGAGATTCTCTTTCAAAGCCACCTCAGTGAAAAATGTAGAAACTCTCTTTTTTTTTTTTTTCTGTAAACACAAAACTATACTCTGTGAAACAAATAGGAACTCTCCGCCTCTCTAATCTTCATCCGAAAACAGTCAGATCACATCTGTCACGGCTAGTCAGGCGTGACTAAAAGATTTTTTTTTCGCAACGTTACAACTCCTGCAAAAGTCTAATCCAAAATTGCATTTGTGTTGTAATGGTAAGGTAAATGGAGCTCAAATCAGATATGGGAAGACTTCAAATAAAATCTGCACTGGGGCCACTCACAGGCAGCATTCCTTGATTACGCACTTTCCAAATGAGTCTCATGGAGTCCGGTGGCCAAACACTGAAGTCTTGGGGTGAGGAGTCAGGTTTGGCTCTCTAGAAATGAGCTTCTGTTTAGAGGGATGTTTCCAGTGAGCACCATTCGGTTTAGTGTTTAGCTGGGAAGGACACTCTCAGAATAGTTTTGTAAAGGCTAACATGAAAGCATTCCTTTTTATATGGCTGTATTATAGACTATCTTGGAGAACGCTTAGCTCAAAGAAAATATTGTGCAGATATGAAAGCTTCCACGTCACTAAATAAATAGTCTGTTGCTACATTTGCATTCATGCAGTTCTATAAAAACATCAAATAAAGAAGCAAATAAAACAAATGATAAAGGTTTGAAACACTCTAGAAAAGAGATTCCAGTTGTAGTGTGACATTCACAGCTTCGAAAATCCCTATGTAGTGATGTGCACCATTTTTTCCACCAAAGGATTCAAGCTGAAGCTCACGTGTCAGAAATGAACTACCCAGCTGTGGAGTGCGTAACAACGTAAATTGACCTTTACCAGCTCTTACTGTGCCGTAGACAGAAGCCTGGTGGGGAAAATTCCCCTTCAACAATGATAAATATAACCCTTTTTAGTATCATATTCAGCGTGAACGGCACCGGGGAAACTCCTCTATTTTCCCTCTTTACCTGGTGTCTACATTGGCTCTGGTCCAAAAGGTGTTGTGACTGTAGTCTTTGCTGATGTAGCTGCTGGATGGCAAACTGGAGTTGGTAGCTTCCCTGGGTGGGCTGGTAACACCGCTGCGGGCTCACCCCAGTGACTAAACTGTAAGCTCTCTGCAATGAGCTGTCCCAAAGATCCTCATCATCCTTCAGCGGCCTGTGGTTTGGAGACAAGATAAAGACAAGTTATAGCATAAAGGAAATTGTGTCAAATATTTTCTCTTGAATGGGGTCCTACATTGAAATAGTAAACTGTGACATTTTGATGGGCATCAATAGGTGGGCTTATACAGTATATACACAATGGGTTTCACCTCTATATGAGCATCTTTGTTAACCACTGCTTCCTCTGCCAACCATTTCACATCCAATACTCGACCTTTTAACTAAACCTGAGTTGTGGCAGCAGTTAATTAACCCTACTTTATTTCTCTCCACATGATGGGTTCCAGCACTGTTGGCAAAAAGTAAAAGGCACTAGACAGCTCAAAGTGTCCCAGTTGGTGGCTGCTAGGCCCACAGAAGCCTCAACTCAAAGTGTGCAAATCGGAGTCAAAGTGGAGGGCAGGCCTGTGGCGAATGCGGGCACAGAGTCTTTGGTTCAGTGCGCCCAAAGCTTCACGTTCCATTCCCATCACAGAGCCTCAACCTGGAAAACAAGCCTTTTGACTTGCAGCACGAGTTTGGAAGTGGATTATCTGTCATTAGTACTCCAGCTGGAGACCTGTGTATGGTGGTGGAGGCAACGACCCAAGCACCCTGCCCATTTTGATACACTTGAGAGAGTGTCTGTGTGTGAAGTCTGCTGCGCTGCACAACTGAACAACTCAAACCAAAAATAATGCCATTAAGAGCACCACTGGGAGAAATATAAACCAGAAAAAGAGGTAGACCCTCAGAGTTCAAAATCTCTGGGGGTCTTCATGGCATAAAGATTTCTTAGAAATTCCTCCTGTACATGCAATAACATTTGTCTATTGGCCTAGAGGAAAAGAAAACACTCCAGACTTCGCTAAAACCACTGTATTAATAGAAGCAAGTTCTGATAAGGTCTAAAATTAGCATTCAATTAAACTTGAAAAACAATGCACACTGTTGGATAATAATCTTGTGAAAGAAATATTCAAAGCCCCCTCAGCCAAACAAAGACACAAGGGGGTTTGCCATTCATCTCTCACTTCACATAATGGCACATACAGTATATTGCAAAAACAACGGTTGGGAGCATTTTTCCCACTCTGAAAACAAAGGCTCGTTGTGAACCTCAAAGATTCTATGACACCAGAAGACAAAACATGAATCGGCTCTTTGTTTACAGCAGCCATTTCCTTTAACTTGGCCGCAGTTTTCACACCGGACCAAAGGGACCTTCATTGCTACTATTTTATTTGCGTTTGTTGGAAAGCTGACTATTTCTCAAGTCAGGAGCAACAACGTCTCTGTGGGGGGAGGAGGAGAAGTCAGACAGGGCTCACACAACACAAATAATATTGATAACCATGACTCAAAATCTGGGACGAATTCCAACACAGTGAGCCGTAAAAAAGAGAGAAGGATAGTGAACCATTTTACATCTGAATTTCTCATTATTGTTGTTTGATAGTTACTGAACTTTCATGGTTGTTAGACTTTCAAGGGCCAGATTTAACTTATACTGTACGGCAGTGTAAGCACATGTGTGCCATCAATCTAGCTCAATTCGATTGTGGGAAAATAGACGGTGTTGAATGACATCATGCTAGAGTATCTCACAGCCCAGCCTTGTTAGTGTAAACACAGTCCACCACAGGGGTGTGAGAGTGTGAGGGTATTTCCAGTCATTAGTCAGTGTTTGTTTACATTATTATGACACTAACATGACACTAGCATAAATGCCAACAGTAATACAAGAAATATTATCTTTGCTGGATTGTAGTAGATTTATATGACACTGGGATGTGGGAAATGAGTCCCAAATACTATAACCATTAGTTGATAGATTTTTTAAATGTGATTATGTATCATTATAAAAAATTATGTTACGGTGCATTGTGTAAAACTTCATATAGTTAAGTCAATGCTATGTTTTCAAAAGATGTTTCAAAATAATCCTTTTTGTCTTTTGTCAGACAATTAAACAACTGCAGGAGAAGCACATTCATGCTTCTTTTTGAGTGAGAAGGTTTTGGAAATCATTTTGTTTTTTTGGTGTTTATTTTTCAAGAAAGACCTATTCTATTCAAGATCTGACTTATTTCCACTGAATATGTTCATAGACAACAGCATGTCCCTGCAAGGCTACCATAGTTCACAGCGGGGAATTGCAAACTATAATTTAACCTTTAACTGTTCTTTTCACATACTGATTTTAGATATATTAGATTACAGTACAAACTAAGGTGTATAGCATCTGCTCCAATCCTAGAATTCCCAGGAATCTTATTTTTAACAACTTCTTCCCAATGCAACATCTGGCTTCAATCAACGTGATTAAAAAAATCAGAAGCAAGAGAGACATCCAGCTAAATTTACAAGATTGTGTCTCTTTTCGAAGATATTTTTAGTAATGCTTTTTTCGGATTGGCAGTCCATCAAATTGGCTTGTCAAAAAAAAACCTTGAACAAGTATGTCTTTACAAAAGATGACCAAGTAAAACAATCTGTCAAATAATTGCATAGGGCTAAAAATACTTTTTATGAGTATGGCTGAGATGTGGGCATGCTGAAAAGATATTGTTTTTAGAGAAACTGCAATAATAATAAGAATTCAGATGATGCTATCACACACATTAATGCTATGGACCACTAACTTTTATGGCAGTGAGAGGTAATGTAACCAAAGAAAACAGAGGCAGTGCAGCTCATTGTGGATGAGTGTCTATGAAAAGTGCAGTGCGGTTTCGAGCCTTGTAGTTGTCAGCATCCTGGAGTGAGGCAGCAGAAGCTCACAGCCTGGTGTGCTGATGCAGCATACCTGCTCGATGCGGGCAGCAGTACTTCAAAGAGCCGTGCTCCTCTTTGAAACCCATCAGAGTTCACCCCTGCGGTTGCTTAAAGAGCCAGTGCGCTTAACACTTTCAGTATGTTTGGCAGAATCCCGAGTGTAAAGGGGGGAGGACTAAGGAAGCACAGTTATAAGAAACAGCACAGAGGCAATTTATCCCAATATCGTTTAAGGACATTTCACAGCAATAACAATTGAAGTCCAAACTAAAATTGAAGTCCAAATAAAAGATCCTCATGTATTGTAATGCAGCAATAAGATAATCAGACGATGAATGGTGCAATGTGTTTTTAAAAGATTTCCAACAAAAGCTACTGATCTGGTTCCTTCTCTGAATTGACTGCTGCAAACACCTGCACGTGAAGATGTAATAAAATGTGTTTTCAAAGGAATAAATAAAAAAGTATACAGATCTTTATGGTTGATTAAATAGCGCAAAGGAAATCATAAAATTTACAGGGAAAGGCTTGTGAAGGGATAGTCTGTTTTACTGACTTGAATATTTAAGAGAAAGTAAAAATATAAATTAAATGAGTGTTTCTTGGATAGTGGAAATAAAAACAGTTTAAAAACAAAAAAGCCAGCCATTTCAGGAATTCCCTGACACACACACACACACACACACACACACACACACACACACACACACACACACACACACACACACACACACACACACACACACACACACACACACACACACACACACACACACACACACACACACACACACACACACACACAAAGTGCTAGACTGGAAAAACAAAGTCAAAGATCAGGATCAAGCTGTCTGCGACGTCATTGTCACTCTCACAATAAAAATAAAACAGAAGCATGCCAACCACACTGTGACTGTTGGTTTCACTAGACAAATTGTTTTAGCCACAACAGCAGTAAAAAAAAATATCTAAATTTAGTACCATAGATTTTGACGTTTTTCTATTTTTACGTTTGTTTGCCTCAGCAGAGCATCTCCACTCTCTTCAATCTGTCGAGAGTCATGTTGTTTACCATGGTAATGAATCTTATTGAAACTGAAACACACTTTTCCCTCTCTTTGCTGCTTCAAAAGGGGGGCAACAAAAAAAGTGCCTGATGGTGAGTACTATCGTAAATCTGTCCATAAAGAGCAATTACTTTCTTACATAGGAGGCACCCCCTTTTTTATTTTTACATAAATAAAATAAAAAAATGTTGCAAAAACCTAGTGTAATGAGTGTAACAGAAAAAGAGTATTTGGCACTTGCCTGTGTAAATATTTACTACAGTTCACATTAAAAAAGATTTAGTTGTTAGTGGCACAAAATTCACATTTACAATTCCACCTGAATAAACATTTTCTAGTAGAAAAATAAAACTCACCTTTTGCCTGTGTGCAGTTCTGATCCAGAGTGGATTGCCTTGACTGGCCCTTGTGTTGGAGCAGCAGAAGGCCATGACTTTGGGGTGAGTGTGAAGCCCCCTCTCCTCAACACGCTGTTGGTCAGGTTGAGATTGCTCAGCTAGTGGCACATGAATACAATAAATTAACCTTATAAAAATGACTTGGATCCAAGTCTTAAGTAAAAAGTGAGCTATGTAACTGTGGGTATACCTACTATACATCAACCATTAATCTCTTGTGTTTGTAGCTTTGTAGAATGTACACGCAGCACTTGGCACAGCTAGTCTCCATTCGCTAAGCATTAAATCCAGAGACCCCTTCCTCAGCCTCTATCACTAACAAGATCACTTATCATGAGCTGTTTGCAACCTCTTCAGCGGGAACTCTACTTATGATAAGTGTTAAAATATCATTTATCATGGTGTGTTGGTTTTTACTTTTACTTATTTAAACGTGAAAGTATAAGTTAAATTTTTTGGCCCACTAAACTCAAATGTTAGACCTCATCTCAGCACAAGGCTTTATTTACTTTACCGAAGGTGGTACTGTCAGACATTATTCAGGCTCACTTTCTGTTTTTGTATACATTAGCTAGCATGAGAGTGAGTAATTACTTAAACCTTAGAGGTCATCTAGTGAAACAGGGTGCTGTTCATGTTTACAGTGTTCTCCGTTAAGTTCACAAAGTGATTTAATGACTGCTAATCCGCACCTTGGAAAAAAAAAATAAAAAATTGTACTCTGAGGCCTTTGAGTGCAAACACTGAAGCATTTATTTTACTGCTGCCAGATTAGTTAGTCATCGGAAATAAAGCTAGAATCTGTAAGATAGACAGGATAATGTACAGTCAAAGAGAAGCTATAAAACTAGCAGCCTGTGTGGTCTGGTGCCATCACACAAAAACAACACATACAGAAAGAGACAAGAGAGGTTAAAAAGGGTTCCCAACAGTGTGTGATAAACCCTTGTGGTTTATAAGAAAGGGTAGTAATGTGGCTGATGTACCTGCCACTCCCCTGCTCAGTGCCAATTTGCCACATTCCACTATTTATAAGCATCAATTACCACAAAAAGTGGATGCTTGTTAGTATCAACCAAAATCACTCCCCCAGTGGTGAATCTGATAATGAGACCTCACACAGAGCTCACTCTTGATACGGTTCACCACTCTATGTGCCAGCAAGGTTCAAAACACAGGTCTAGACCCTGCCCACAATCTGCTCTTTTGCTCTTGGCTGAAGACTGAACGTGCATAGCATAAAGCAGCAGACCCTCCGGCTCCAATATATCTGCTGAATGAATGAATAGCTAAATGCCGCCAATCAGCATGGGGTCAAAGCCAGGTTTATGCCTTGACAAAGAAAAATATCAGACCTCACAGTGAGTGACTACTGCACAGGGGCCAAATTCCCGTTTCTAACAGAGAGCATTACAGAGATCAGTTTACAGTTGCTTAATAACTCTACAACATTACTCATAAGAACAACTTCCTGCCTCAGGTGGGAGTAGCTCTTGGCCCAGGTAGTCCTGCTGAGGTTGAACTGAACTTTAGTACAAACTCACGTGTTGTGTCAGCAGGTTGATGTGACTAGAGCTGGCGTAGTGGCGTACAACCTGCTTGTCGGCCAGTTTCTGTAGAGCGGAGATGAAGGCCTGCTGGTTTGACTGGGCCTGGGCCGACAGAGTGTTCACCTCCTTAAAAGCGCCCACTGAGTTTGACTTCAGCTTACTGGAACTGTTCCTCCTCATCACTAATGAAAAAAACACATAAGTGAAAACAATAGTGCTTTTGTTTGTCTCTGTAGTCATATTTATGTATTATGTCTTTTTTAATACATATACTGTATGCACAGAAGGATGTGTGTTTTAGATATATAAGTGCAAGCTGATTTAGATACCGGTGTATGCAATAGTTGTTTGCCTCTTATAGGAAATTTTGCAAAGTGCTGTGAAAAGGGGTCTTTGGTCAACATTACCTCTTTTAGCAGGTCTTTTTCTTTTTTACTTACGCCCTCCTCAGACTTGGCATTAAAGTCTGGATTTAATGTGGCCAGTCTTATTGTAAAGTGACAATGTGCAACATACAACCTGAATGTTTATGTGGACTCTGAATGTCATAATATTTTTCAAATGAAATACTTCAGTCTCCAGTCTTCAGTTGTCTGGTCTAAACGAGTTTACCTTGGCTTTCAGAGGTGGGTCTAGAGAGCTTCTGACTATAGATGTGTGTGGCACTGGGGATGGAGGAGGGTGCTCCTGAGCTGGACGTGGGTGAAGTGAAGGATGGTATCCTCCTGAGCACTTGGGTTGGTTGTTCACTTGTGGATGCAGTGTTTGAACCTGTGGAAGCTGCTGCCCAGACTCTTGGGGGTTGTGTAAACACAGGGGAAGAGGTGTATGCAGGGGGGTCAGTGTCAGTCTGGCAAAACTGCGACTTTGCCAGTGACTGGGCATAGGACGGCGGCTGGGGGGGTGGAGGAGGAGGCGGACAGTGGAGGGGTAGGGATGTTGAGGGTTGAATGTAGGTGCCGTCCAAAACTGCAGGGAAGCTGGAGGAATGCTGAGAGGCCTTGACGTTTGGCTGAGTGGTATTCCCACAGTTGCCTACAGCTCGCTGATCTGGGAGCTGACTAACAGAAACCTTGGTGTCTGGGTCACTGCTGATTTTTCCTGTGGAGAGCGAGGACTCCGAGGCACTGGAATCATCTTTGGCCAGAGGCGGAGCTTTTCAAAGGGGAAAAATAAGCCAGAACTCCTTTATCATCATTTAGTCATTCCCCAGCTCTGACACAAACTTGTTTTCCCCCAGTGAGTGCTAATTGTTTGAAGCTTGACCTTTGCTTCACCCCAGATGACTCAGGGTTTTCCCTTCACATTTCTGGCTTTCATAATCTAAACACCAAAATTCCAAAGCACTTTTTGAATGCTAAAAAAATTAAACATATCTCTGACACAACAGAGCAAACTTACTTTGTGAATCTCCACAGTTGCCTGGATCTCCTGAAGCATTTTCGTTCTTAACACAGCTAACTTTAGATCCTAAGAAGACAGTGGCGGATTTATTTTTCTGAGTGTAGTATGTCAACACTTCCTCTAGATCGTTTTCACTGTAAGAAAAAACATTAAAAAAAGAACATTAGATAAATCTATACAGCAGATTGAGACCAGTCCAGAGTAGTAGTAGTAGCATACTGTGGCTAGAACAGCAGAGAGCCGAGCACAAAACAATGGGAAATGTGTTTGCCAACCTTGCTGCACTGATGTACTCTTGAAATACAATGTGGTTCACACAGTGCTCCTCTTTACTATTCTCCTGTTTCTTCACCATATGTTCCGTTTCCTGTGAAGATAAGAGTAAAAGAAAAAGCAGATACAGCAGATGTATTTGGGGCGAAACAGCACAATGTCACGTGTGTTTGCATAACAGTGAAGAACTGCAGGTCTGTGTAAAAGAGTCTGAGAATGGGCACCTTGTTGTAATGGTGAATAAACTCTGCTAGTTGCTGGGACAGGATGCGTCTGCGGTCTTGAAGCGGTAGCTGGCGACTGGGCAAACCAACCTTTATGTCTTGATGAAGGTTACTGGCAGCTCTTTTGAGGAATCGAATCACCAATTCCTGTGCAGACAATAACAGACAAGTTAAGTGTTTTATTATCGTCTCTGAGATTCACTGATAAGTACAACTGTTTTCTCTGTGTTCTCATTACATCGTACAGCACATGGTTTTCCCCTAAGTTAATCTGTAACAATGTATTTCTATGTACCACCTTTTTACACACACACTAACCACATTTTTCTTTCTAGTGTGGTTTGTGCACATTTCAACGATAGCCAAGGTACAGATGAATAACAGAATAATCATAAGGGATAATCTGGCAAGAATACATGAGAAGAAAAAAAGAAAATAATTCCCCCAGCACATTCTACCTCCATTCATTGGTAAAAAAAAACTGATTTTAAAAATGGTTACAGTAATATTGTACCATTTGGTCATTGTCCTTGTCTGGCCAAGCTGGAATGGTTTTGGCTCTGCTTTCAGCTAAAAGTCTTTGCTGGACCCGATGCAGGTAGGAAGAAAAAGCCATTCGGGCCTGCGCTTTGCTTGTAAAAAGAAGCACAAGAGAAAGAAAAATGATTACTAGGTAGATCTGTAAAAAGTGAAAATAATGGTAAAGTAAAAACAAACACACACAGAAAAATCTTTTGCTTCCTGACAGTTGATAAATAAAGAGAATACATTTAGTCTTTAGATAGTTTGGCAGAGAACTGACAGTAAAGAATGCAGTGTGGCTTTGAAATCTGGGATGCAGGTGTTATAACAGCAAGAGCATTCACCCTCATTCTTTTAGCTGTCATCCATAAAAAAGAAAACAAAAACAGGTATGGATCACATTCAGGCAGCAGTTGATCAAACACAGTGTATCTTGTCTTACACAGGTATCCAAATGATGTAGTGTCTTTGTGGTGCAAGCTGCAGTGAGAGCTGTCAGAATATTGTTGTTGAGGAGATGTTTTGGAAGAAGCTGTCAAATGCAAGCAATGATATGCTGGACTATAATTTCCCTGCATCCTACAGAGTTCTGGCACATGCTGAGGATTTATTTTACAAACTCAGACTTGTTGAGTGATAATCCCTTGTTAAATTATAATTTCAAGAACAGTAAAAACAACAGGAAGCAGCAGTTTGACTTGGAGTAATTGCATGGTGCACTGCTTTAAAGACTCTTTAAAAGCATTATTTGTAAATAATATGCAAGGGTTCTTTTGTGTTGGTGTGTGTCTTTTTTGTTGGTAAAAAGATGTCCAATTTCTAAAGAGAGAAAAGGAAAAGTGAGGAAGAAGAAAAGTGTAAAGGGAACAATAAAGAGCAGCCAACAGGATGACAAGCCCAGAATCCAGACTGACCTCAGGTCCCAGCCCTGCTGAAGGATGTGAAGCAGGTTGACTTTGGGCCTGGCATTACATGCCGCCGCCTTTGAGCTGGACAGAGCTTTGCTGTGGAGACCATCCAACACTGTGGCTACTTGACTTCTTTGCTCTACGACCAAATCCATGTGCGCACTTGGCTTGCACTCTCGATTCACCTCGTCTCCCTCCTGACTGCTGCTTTCAGTCAGGGAGGCCTTGGTTTCCTTCCCTGAAGGAGACAGCATTGCAATCAAAGGTAAATGTCAGTTGCCTCACTAGCATTGTGAAAACAATAAAAAGGTAAAAACAGTTGCTTTTATTGTTGCTAAAACAAAATGAACTCATTCAGAGTTTGGCCAACCTCACCAAGACACAGAGTAGTTCTTTATAGGCACGCAATGCAAAGTTGTGTCACTAAACTAGAGTCTTCGCCAGTGCTTTTGTAAATTAACGCCTACCAGATTTGTTCATCGATGAGCGATGAGTCAAGTGGCGCAATCTTCTCTTACGTGCCTCCAGAGACAGCAACTTCCTCTCGTACTGGACGACATGACAGCCGTGGACCACATCCACCTGCAGCTGCACAGTCACATTCCTGAGAGACAGAACATGAAATGTCAACGCAGCGGTAATAAAAGCAGCTATAATGATTTATGTTTATCATTAGCAATTACAGAGCACTGTGAAGAACGTTAGTAAATTTCTTTAACTGAAACTCTAACTGAAGCCAGTTCTTGAGGGGATTTTATAGAGGTCAAATAACTTTTCCAGAAGTACACTTGACAGACTCTAATGAAAAAAGGAAAAAGTACAAATAAAACCAGGATCTTAAACAAAACAAAACCACTTTTCTGCAACTAGATCAGAAACATATACTAAGAGCCCAGTGCAGTATTCAGTAATTGTCAATGCTGATGCTGATAAAAAAAACATGGTGTAAAGCCATGAATTACTATATTTCAATGAACAATGTTCAGGGGAGCCTCAGTGGCTCAGTTGGTAAAGCAAGTATCACACAATGTGAAGCAGACTGGGTTCAAATCCTTGTGTGGTTCAAATTCCTCTCTCATTCCCATTTTCCTGTCTATCTTTAGAGTCACTTTTAAATAAAGACTACACAGACTTAAAAAAATGTTTATCAAAACTATGGTTCTGAAACACCTCTAAACCACATAGACATTGGGAGCATGCTGGAAAAGTTGACAATGCAACATCTTCTCGGCTGTTCCTCTCACCTATCCAATCGAAACCCAGACAAATGCCACATCACAATCCAACCTTTTCCACAAAGTGATGGAGAGATTTATTTGCTAATCCCAACCACAGTGGAAATGCTTACCTTCCATGGAAAAGTCTCTGTGCCAACATGTAGTTCATTGATGTCTTGGACTCCAGATATCCACTGAGAGTAGAAGATAATAAGAAAATTACAATAGCCATAAAGGAAGGGGCCCCCGTGAGCCCCGAGCTCCTTATTTTACAGCAAATGTGTTAAAATGAGTCCTCGGAGATTTAGCTCCCAATTACTTTTAAAAATGTGCCTATAATTTACCATACCAGTCAGTAATAAAAATGCAAAACAAATCTTCTTAATCTTTTCAAACTAGAATATAGACAGAGATAATTGTCACTCAAGTCTGCTTCAAAATGAAAGCATGGACAAGGACTTGTGCTAATCGAAGACTTATAGGCCGGGCTCACCTATAGAGCTCCCATGTTTCTGCAGTAGGGAAGATTCTGATGAAGCCTCCTCGTCTCTCATATTCCTCCTTTATTCTCCTCAGCACCTTAACCTGGATGACAAACACAAATTTAGAATATGGTGTTTTTTTATATAATGAATGTTTTTCATTTTAGACTGTACAATGGGGATCTTACCTCTTCAGCAGTCAGGTTCAGAGTGTTGTCACTACGGCCCCTTAACGCATCCGTTTCAGAGTTACTGGGTAATAAAGGTTGCTGTCGCTGCACCAGAACAGAATGTTACCATGTTATTCACGCACTAATAGTAAAACTAATACGGCAATGCCCATTCCCAACACAAATGCATAGCATTAAATAGTTCCAAAAACTGTCAAGAATGATGCCTAGATTCTGGATACAGAAATATTTTTTTTATGGCCAAACAAATTCATTTAAAATGAAGAGAATTAAAAAAAAATATTATGTAAACTATGTAAAGAACAATCTCGCCCCTTTTCTCCCTGTCATACAAACATGCATGTTTTTGTTCTATGTAGCTTTTTTGGCTGTATCCCCGGCTTATGAACTACCAGCCTGTGATTGACAACTCTGGCATGCAGGTTGGAACTTAGACCAGACGGCAGAGCACAATCCTACATGATCACATACAGAATTTGTCATATAAATAGCAGGGGGATTACATTTGATTTGTCTCACACGGTTAGGGGGATGCCAACGCAGCCAAAAAGGGACATGGCCTAATCCTGCTAAAAAAAATCATCTGCATCTGTTGCTCCTAATCAAAGTAAAGAGCGAGGATAGGTTTCCTGTAGGCCCTTGAAAGTTCAGCTCTGGTTTATGCTGCAGTTGTTTTAGACTTTCTGAGACTCAGAGTTTTTTCATTGTAAAGTGGTGCATTGCAGTACTTTTAAGCACTTGCTTACAAAGGCCACTTTGCTAATGAGCTTGTGATTAGGTATAGCATTAGGAATCGATATAAGTCATCTGTCACTTTGAAAAATAGCAAAGCCACATAATAAAATAAGCCAAAAGCAGAAGGCAAAGTCTTACCAGCAGTCATCAGGGGATTGCAAAAGGACAGAAAGAGACTGAATTAATAGAAATGACTCAGAAGAAGACTCACCACTATGCTGTGTGCAGAAGCTTTCTGTGGTCTCTAAGAGGCAATCAGTGAACACAATGAGATGTGGCCAGCGTTACTCAGATACATTCAGCTGTATACAACAGATGAATGTACCTCATAAACATGCAACAATTTTAGAGTATATGTAGACACACAATATCATGGGGCAATACTTTTGTACCAAATTTAAAACCAGTAGATGTAGCCAAGTGCAATAGCTGAGGCATAATTACATAAATAACAAGTCCTTGTAAGAACATTATTCACAAGATAAAAAAAGTATAAAACAATAAACCACGCAATGTAACAAACTGATGTCATTTGGACATTGTAATTACATTTGCAATTGTTTTGCATGACAGTGATTTTCCCAGACTGGTAATTGAAAGTGTTGTAGTAAAGACTGGGTGAATGAGTACAGTGCATGGCTGTGGCTTTAGCTGTCTTTGTGAGTACCTGGGTTTTTGGAGCCAGATGCTTCAGGCTGGGGTCCAGCGTGACTCGGTCACTGCGTGGCTGTCTGGACAGGGGGTCCTGGCACAACAAGCCTGCACAAGGCCATAAAAGAGTAGTAGTTTTTGTAGTGACATCAGGGTTAAAATATGTTTCTAATTCCCATTCCTTTACGTATTCAATCAAATGTTAAATATGTGTGTAAGAAGAACAAAGCTGCAATAACTTACATAATGAATACCATTTTACCAATTATGTTCTTTATTTTATATTCACTTACAGGAATCTAAAGAAGAAAGAGTGAGAACGTCTGCTGTTATGATGATCTTCTGGTAATTCTCACCAGATAAATGTAAATGTTAGTCATTCCACAAACATGTTTCCACTCTGTATAAAATTTTAATCTATGGCCACACAGTAAACTATATTGCTGAAAGTTTAATGTTACAGAAATGTTTACATTACATCTCACAGCTACTCTCAAGCTAAATTAGGTCTATTGACAGCTTGGAGCTCAAGGCTATTTATACTGCCTCATCCAAGCCATCAGGTAAGAATCAGGCCTTTGCCAATGCTCATGTCTAAACACAGCAATTATCACAAATACGGGTGACACAGAGCCGACAGCTACACACAGGCGGAAAATGAATGCTAATGGTATGCTGTCATTATTTACAAGTCTGGGATGAGACCCAAGTGTTATCAGCCAATAGCGACTTTGTTTGTTTACTACATAATAGATGTGCAATGTTTTACATGCCACTGCTCATTTTCTCTGAGACCTGCAGTTGTGTCTCAGTCCAACGATAACTTTCAATTTATGATTCTACTCTGTCATTTAATAAGCCAGGAGCGTTTTAAGCCTAGGCGTGCCTAGACAACATATCTACATATGCTGGCACAAGCAGTAAACATTCAATATATACTTAGAAATGTCTATACTAATTTCAATGATAAGCAAAGGTAGTTTAAGATTTTTCTCTTAAGTTAAAGTGTATTATGTGCAGCCCTGCTGCATATGACACTGGTCTTTTGTTAAAGCTGTTTGTTAAACCAATTATTTTAATCACTTCTCCTCCTGTTTGAGAGCTGAACAATTAACAAGGGTGAAGACATAACACAGGCATGTCATTCCCTGCCACAAACAATGTTGTATAAACAGTGTTCATCCTTGCCTTGGGCAACACATTTTTTATTCTTCATTCAAAAGAGTCTTTAACCTGCAAGATCAAATTTTAATTAATAGTCTGTGGTTTGTCTTTTCATCACTCAGGCTTACATTATGAGAATATGAGGATTTTAATAAGTTAGCACAAACTCAACGAGGGGAATGTAGTGAAAACATTGAAAGCATTAAACAATAGATAACTGTCTCCACCAGCTTACATTACATGTTTGTAGTTTTAAAGAGTTACAACACCTGCACAATATCTTTTTTATTTTTTTTTTACACTCACCCACAAGTGAAAACATGTCTGCAATCATGCTGGCCTTTATCTTCAGGTCCAGAGGTGCATCGCTGTAAGTAAACACACATACATTTTTTTTTTTTTAATTATTAATATCTCTAATTTGAGTTTTCTATTAATGTAAAATGACTTGTGCAGCAATACATAGCGTACAGGAGATGATGGCATGAACAATGACATGAACTCACCATGCAAGTGAGGGAGAAAGGTTGACCTCTAACAACCAAGGCTTGAGTTTGGCATCTATCAGGACATCGAAGCCATACAGTTCTGCAAGGTGGCAAACAGAAGATAATGAAGATATCAAAGTATCAAAGGAACATGTGTTAGAACAAGCCCAATATATGTATAGTAGTATAGGAGCTTGACAACTCGCCAATACCTTCCAGCTCTTGATTACATGCATGTTTTGGAACCAATTGCTCACAAAAGAAGCATTCACCACAGACTGCTACTGAGAGATTGGCTTCTTTACATCAGTTAACTACATACACATTTCATCTGTCATGAAGTTGCTTGTGTAACACTGAAGATCAAAAACTAACTGTCTTAGAATATTTCAGACAACCAGTCCTCAATTTTGTCATGATTGTGAGGTTATGTATTCTGCGAGTCACTTTATATTAACATAAAAATAGTGATCTAATGGTAACCAGTACCAGCTTCACCCCCACAGAAAGTAACTGTACAATAGTGGCAGTTGGCTAGAAATGAGCCGTAAGTGACAAAACAATGTAAAGCCATTGACTTAAAAACAGTTTGAGGTTGAGAATGACAAAATAAAAACCTGATGCCTGATTGATATATGCAATTGCTAAATGGCTCCAGACAGTTTGTCTTGGTCTTTGCGGCCAATAAAGACACCAACTCTCTGGGGAGTGTCACCCAAAGCCGACAACCCAAAAGCCCCAGCAGCAGCTCAGAGGGAAAGCTAAGCATTTTCCTGGGATAGGACAAAGCCCAGCTATAGAACCAAAAAAATCCTCCTAATGACACTTCAAAAGAACAGACTGTGTTGAGAATAGGCCAGGGGGTGGGAGCTTTCAAAGCTGCCATAACCAGCTCTGTTTGTTCTAGCATCGCCGGTCATTGCCAGTGTTAAACACACAAAAGCCAGTGTGACTTCAAGCAATGTCTTGATGCTGCTCTTGGTTAAATCATGCTGAGAAAATGAAAAGTGACTTAGATGTATTCAGCGATACTCAAAGTAAAAAATGATTTCTTAATTTAGTGAAGTTTCAGCTAAATTATTAGGTGATACATTGGCAAGAATACAATCACTTTTTACACTACATCATTTAAATACATAATTTTTACTATACCTTTTTTTCTCATTGTCTTTAATTCATTAACATGAGGGATATTAAAACTAGGTGTTTTGCTAATGTATATCTAGTTTAAGAATTTTAAATAAAGTACAGAATACAAAATATTCAGTACGGAATAAAGATTTTCTAAATACAGTAGTCATGACGCCTAACAGTAACAGACATTAACCTCCACCTCTGTTCCAAGATCTGCGTAATGTTTCTTTGTAACTTCATTAACTTCCAGACACACTACCAATTACACATTAAATCTAAAGGTCCCTTTGCCATTCTGTGCCTTTGCCACGTCACACAGACCGACAGACAGACAAATTGGGAGATAAATAGTGTGTGTTGAGTATCGTATAGAAAAGTCCTGGCATGAATGTGTTTGGGGCTGGACAACAGGGGAAAATGGGGAGGTGTAACAGCACTGCAGCAGCCCCCGACAAGCCGACTCCATGTGCTGTGCATTTTCCCCCAATTAGGAGGAGACGGCGCTCCTGCCCCATGAGCCCAATGAGCCGCTCGTCACTACAAACGTTTGTTCTGTGGCTCGACCGCTGCCAGGGGGAGTGCTGTTAAATGCACCCACAGTGAGCCCACAACAAGCATCACAGACAGAGGAGAAGAGAGGCTATGAACATCCACATCACACCCATTAAAGAGGGAGGGAACGAAAAATGTGACAGAAAAAAAGGGATGATGAAGAGCATTTTTTGTATTATTGGATGGGCGCTGTTGGAAACTTAACCACAAGAGACGAACGCCCAAAAAACAATAATCCCTTCCCCCACCCTGCCCATGCAGCAATAACAGAGAAGTATTTTTGAGGACAATTGAATTAGTCTTGCATCATTCAAGGATAAGTTATTGCTCCTAAAACCCTCGAGCACTGTTACAGGGAGCAAAGTGAGGCAGCTCGGAGCCACAGCCATGAAAACACAGAGCACAACAAATTAAAATTACTGCCTAACACTTTATTATCATAGCGGGACCCAGGTTATTAATCACTCTTAAAGAGACAGAGTTACTGTCATCATAAGGGATATGTACATTGTGCTGTAGAGATTCGTGGGAGTCTCTGACAAATGTAAAGCAGGGAGAGAGGTTCACAGACAGGAGATCCAACACTTAATGAGGGGACGTGGAGTGGAACACAGGACCAGTAAGTGGAATGTTTTGTGTGTAATAAAATAGGTCTTTGGCTTGGCTAATCAGATCTTAGTCAAAACATCTCGTAATCAGCATCCCTCAGCAAAAGCCCGTCCATTAATCACATGGCAGCGGTGAGGAGCTGCATGGGTGGCATCCCCCCCCCCCAAATACATGCACACACATCATCTACTGATGTCAAACCAAAAAAAAATGTTTTTAGTTTTTTTTTTCTTCCCAGACATTACAGCACTATAAAAAGATTTGGTTACACTATGCCCATTTAGATGAACTCTCATTTGAAAACAATCACTATTTTATTAAAAGCCTTAATAAACATAAGATGGCAAGAAGCAATTTGAAGTAAATTAAACTTATAATGTGCTCTTCTAAAGAAAAGCAAGTCCAAACAATGGCAGCTTTCAGCCGGGCGTGTACACACATTTGTTCACTGCCTGACATCTGAAAGATTTATCTGTTCGTATGTACGGCATCATCTGTGCACACTGTGCGTCTGCTGTAGTGGCAAAGTGAGAGAAAGTTCAAGAGGAGGGTGGAGGAGAGCTGACGGGAGCTTAGTGAAAATGAGTCCTTGGTGGTTTGACTGGGATATACTAGACTGGACTTACTAAAGCTTCAACTCTCCTGTCAGCCTCTAAAAGCTAGGCATCACACTGGTTCCGACAAGTCTGTGTGTGTCAGTACTCCACATACACAGTCACACGCAGGGAGCTGGTCCAACCGCACAGTCGGTGGATGAGGGTGGTCCATTGGAACCGTCAGTGTCTGTCTTCAGAAACTTAATCCTGCAGAATCACTGTGTAATTAACTTGCTTGGGGCAATCTGAAGACAACAAAATTACTATAGTGCTAAGGCATACTAATCTGACTCAAACCACAGCGTATTATGTGTCTTACTAAAAGGTGCAAATCCTAATTGCCTTTGTGCTGTTCAATATTAATGGCAGAATGAAATTGCTGCACACACCACACTGGTTATATAAATGGTCATTACATGCCACAAAATATGCCCAAAGGTATTTCTCTTACAAAGAAATACCTGCAAACATACATATGTACTGACTAAGATAAATATGACAGGCACATCATGGAGTTACCCTGAAAATACCTGCATGGTCAACAATTACATCCTTGGTTGAAGTGTCTTTCAACAAGCAGTGATGCTCCGGGTGCAGATAGCATCTCTATGTGGGCAACTTCAGTCAGCAGTGAGTCACTACAGTATTTGTAGTCTTGGCTGATTTTGAGTTTGGGATAAGACTGAGACCATAAGACTTTAATATTTAAGCGGTTGTTCTTGTACTACAAGGCTAGTCTCCGTACTGATGACTGTCCAAACATAAACTTAAATTGAAATAATGTTGTTTTTATTATCTACCGGGGGCGCTCAGATACCTCGGTCATGTCACTAAACAAAGACTATAGCATGTTTTGATGTTGGTGGAAAAAACTGGAGTAACCAAAGGAAACCCACTGTAGCACAGGAAGATCATGCAAACTCCACACAGAAAGGCCCCGTCTAGCATGGGAGTCGAACTCTGGACCTGCGCCACGTGCTGCTAAGTTTTGTGTCAAACTTGTTGATGTGAAATTGTACAACCTGCCAAATGTAACTCTGGCATCTCAGGCTGTTCATCATTGTATTCTATGTGCATTTTTGTGCTATAGGAAGGCAGATACATTTAGATAACAGAAAAATATGTACGCTAATGTGCATTCATTAAAATAAACTCAAACCATAAGCTCCTATTATATTTAACTTGATGTGTTTTCTTGCTTAAAAAAAACAAGGAGATGTGTACCAAAGCAGTTTGTCTTGTGAGGAACAAACATCTTGCAGGCAGAGGAGATCTGCAGTTCAGCGCTCAAGACAGCTTTAATAATGAGGTCCTCCACCTGCTTCATCAACACTGGAATAAAGAAAATATGTAGGCATTTTTAGGTAATACACACTGAAGGGCCTCGACATAAGACATATTAAAATACAAAGAAACTGAAAACAGAGAAAAGAAACCCAATCGAGCAATGGTTAAACTTACATGTTATGTCCTTTCCCTCTTGCTTCAAATACCTTAGCACTGCACTCATACTCCATTTGTTCCCATAATCCTCAACTTCAGCATCATCACAACTACAAGGAAAAAAAAGCCCTTTAGAGACTACTTATACATTTACATTTAGTCATTTAGCAGACGCTTTTATCCAAAGCGACTTACATTAAGCTTCTAATTACCAGTGTTACAGCTGGAACACTACTGGAGGCAAGGCGGGTTAAGTGTCTTGCTCAAAGACACAACGACAGTATGAACTGTGGGGAGAATCGAACCGCCTACCTTCCGGTTGAAGGACGACCGCTCTACCACTGAGCCACTGCGCCCCCAGTTATAAAAAATGATGATTCAGACAACCTTATTCAATTGACTTTCATCTCAATCACCTGACATACTCGCTGCTCTTTTTGTTAACACTGTAGTTGGTGAGATGCATGAAGGTGTTCTTTATGTTCTTTGAAGTCAGGTCGTACTTGACAGTGGCAAATCTGTGGACAGTACAAAAGGGAAAGGAAGTCATAAAAATTAACAAATTCACTGGCTGACTGAAATAAAAGGGCAGCTTTGAAAAAGGATTAGATTATACTTCTGGCCATGATTTAGAAGAATGCCACATGTGCAATAATAAGAATTCTTTAGTACCTGCTGTATTTGAATACCAACAAAAGCCAAAGGAATGTCAAGAGATAAAAGGTAGAGAATTTGGCGGTGATTTATTGCTGTGGTTGATAATCAGGCAAACAAGAGCACAGTGTTCTCTTTCTGCCATCAGACTAATGTGGGAAGCCACTACTTTATCTCAGCTATTCAACACTGTCTGAAGACCTATTATTGCATTAATAAGTGATTCATTCTCTTCATGCCAGTATCTAATAAAAAGAACTATGGCAACAAAGTAACCAGAAGATATGATCTGTAAATAATCACATAATCACTGTTACTTAATCGGTATATCTTACAATTGAAACAATAGACAGCTTTGTTCCACCAACACTATGCATAGTTTCTTTTGGAGAGACTAGACTGCCCTCTTCTGGTTAAATGACTGTGCACTGGTGATTGCTTTTACAATGACTTGTCAAGTGGCATTTACACATATACCTTAAATATCTTAAATGGAAAACAAAATAGTTACATTGACATAACCTCATAAACCTCACCGAGCCAGGCCTTCCTCGTACACATAGATAAGTAACGGATCATATGAAGTTACAAGCACATACAACCGCACATCAAACTTGAAATCTGGAGAGAAAACAAAAACAAAAGTAATATTATTGAAGTAATATATTCCAGAGCCGTCTTGAAAGGGAAAAAAATTGTTTACCGTCTATAAGTAAAGGGTTATTTACATAACGTGACACCAAGATGTTTTCGTCCATTGAAATCTGATTTGGCTGCAAATAATAAGAAACATGTGACTGATATAATAAGTATAATAAATATATCAAACAACATCCTTGCAAAGAACAGTGACTCAAATGGTGAACGTTAGTTAATTATGAATTAAGGTTAATTGTCAGTAATAGACCACCTGACATTGCCGCAAGCTTTAAACATCAAAGTTAAATCACAAGTTAAAAAGTGACTGCAAGTTGGCCGGATTGGCTCAACCTTCAATAAAAGGCTATAAAAACACAATCAGGTGGTGGGAGATGGGTCATTTATGAGGCTGAAATGTGTTGCAGGTGGTGAAGTTGAGAAGGGATGAGAACGGGGGCAGGGTAACGTCACCGCTGGCTACAGTTCAGAGAAAAATCCAAACTGAAAAAAAAAAAAGAAAAGAAAAAGAAAAGAAAAAATGGCCGTTTTTCTTTCTTCCCTACAAATATCGCTCTGACATTCTTTCCACTGTTTCATAAAAATGCCTCAGAAGAAAAATCTAAGAAGAAAAGCATATGTTTTCCAAGAGTAGTTTTTCAAAAAAAAGGCCTGGGCCGTGAAAGTGTGTGATTTATGCCACAAAGCTTACTATTGTCTAAAACACGGTGTAATTCTCTGTTTAAAGACAGCTGTTTCAGTATGACCCCCTCTCCACAAAGGGACACATTATGACTTCATCACTTTATATACTTGGTTCACATATCTATTTGTTAATAAGATAGAATAAATATTTTCTTTTACTTGGAAGACTAATGAAATAATACTAGCCAAGACTATTAGTCACTTACATTGCTGACCAAGTAGATGCCACGTCCTCTTGAAGATGCTACTGGTTTGATAATCCATGGGCCCTTGTCCTTTGCAAAACAGTCTAAGATTGAGTTAAAAAAAAGAGAAGAAATTATTTATTTTCATTAGTGAATAAGTGCCACAAACAAAGGAAACAAAGGAGAGAATGGCTTACTGCAGAATTCCTGATATTCAGAGGGAAGCACAAATGTTTGAGGAAGAATATGGAAGTTTTTGAAGCCATGAGCCTGTTGCATCCGCTGGATATTTTTATAGAGGCGGTCTTTGCGTGTCAATTCATATGATCTGAAAGGTAAGCAGTGGTGCAGATTCCCTTTATAACACTTTTAACTGACACTGACAGAACAAATATATATCCAACAACAATAAGCTGCCCCCTGCCCATCAATATGATTCATTCATGCTTCAACAAGGCACCTTTCCAAACTAAAGTGCTTTGCTTTGAGGAAGCCAACAAACATACTGCCTGCACTAAAGGATTTGAAACCCCTCAGTGGTGATATTTATAACACCGACAACAGCTAGGATACACTCATAGAGCTGAGCACTTTAATATACAGTACCTGGGAAAGTGGTTGACCTTCTGGAAGTCTTGAAGGCTGCGTAGGATGTAAGGCTTTAGGTGAGATCCAGTCCACATAAGGTTGAAGTCATTACTATTTGGGTGCACCTAATAACAGACACAAGGCTTACAATAAATGAGAGCATTATATTTACACGGGCCATCTACTGTCTCCTCTTCAGAAGCCATTCGGGCCAACTAACAAATGACATCACCTTATTATTATTGTATTTGAAATTTCACATAAGCACTTGACGTCAAGAGGAAAGCCAGATGTTTGCAATAAAGGCTGTGGTAGAAACTCATCTGCCTTTGATGGGTTAGCAGGAGTCAAGAGGCACTCAAATAAAATAAAATAAAAGAGATTTAATTGTAACTGCTTAGAAAGACAAATAGCGGGGATTGTCTTCAGTCATGCAAAGGAATTATTGCTTTTGAGGTCATTTTATTTTTATTCATCGGTTCATTCCCAGGCTTTGATATTATCAAGCAAAGGAAAAATGTGCTATCCTACAAAGCAGAGGGGTACATAAATAGCAGCTACTTGGAAAAACAATGTTGGCCAGATTTGGGCCTGTCTTTAAAATTTATATGATTTAGAGGACATTACCTCATGGAATCCATGATTGGTGAGTAATCCTCGTACCAGGCGGCTCTCTGTGCGCACAATCTTAAAGGCCATATTGTATCGCTCTGGGGAAAATGCAAATACATTGGCTTGTACAATAATTTAAGTATCAAATACCTGAAGGCTCCAAAAGCTAATTATATGTTATAATAAATTTTCTTTGTCATATACAGTATGCAGTAAGTCACACAATACCTCCAATAGAGCAGACATCTCCATCTTTTGAAACAATGGCTTCAGGGAAGAAACGGAGAATGGGAATTGTCTTGCTAAGGCCACTCCAGGCAATGCAGGGATGGTCTCTTGTAGATAAACACAACACAATCAGTATGTAGTTAATATTTTAAACACACCAATAGGTTACAAATTAAAGAATTAATGTTTTTTGGTCAACTTCATGTCATTAAAAATCAGTCCAATTACAGATTGCATTTAAATAATTAACAAAAAATTAACATACAGAAGTAAAAGCTTTTTCTGCCTATTCTTTTCTTTCTGGTATTGCCATGTGACTAGCAAGCCTATATGAAAAGCTTACCTAATACAGTGGGAATGTATTCTGACAGTGTTTATTTTTATCACGCAGACAGAGCCAGAACCACACAGTTTCAAGAGGTGCAAACCCATGTACCAACAAGCCTGTTAAATCACACAATATCTTACAGGACCGGATACTGCCAGCTTATCAGGAACTAAAAATAAAGATAAGGTGGCATGTTGATTGAGTATTGAGATTGACTTGAACTTAATCAGACATGCAGTTCTTGATAAAAGAGGGAGTCGTGTAAACAATTGCTGCCCACAGCTTAGGTGTCCAGATATGTCAGACAACGCTGCAGATATTTTGATATACTTTGTTGATTTTGTGCAGAAATTATTTATGACTTCTTATATGAAATTACATGGCGTGTGATGTTTTAGCAAGCTGAGACAAGCTCAACTGTGCCGCTGTTTATTAAAGACATAGTTTCTCCAAGCTGAAATGCAAAGGAAAACAAGTTGGTACCATTAATGCTCAAAACGTGCTTTTCTTAACACAAAAACAAACACACTTATTTTTAAAAGCCTTTTGGAATGGATTCATCACTTTATGTATTTATTTATGATTGATTGATTGATATAATTTGTAACACTTTAGAACATCTTTCCTGTCTATATCTACTGTTTCTATTTGTAACATTACACTAAGTTGACCTTTGCATTATTTAATGTTGTGATGTTGTTAAGACATGTGACTATACAGTATATTGTGCATTACTTGCATGCCTCTAGAGCAGTGGTGGGCAAACTAAGGACCGGGGCCACATGCAGCCCATTGGGCTTTTCAATCCGGCCTGCCAAGCACTTACCAATTTTTTATTGATAATTATACACTGCATATATTTTTCCTTTTCCTTCAATATTCTGCAATGATGACTTGATTCCACTAAGACGTGCTTCAAATGTTAACAATCTTTCCTAAAGCTATCAGCTTTACTCTCACAGAGATAGTATTCACTGGTTTTAGAACAAACTGTAAAGTGTGGATCTGAAACTGAGGAGGGTGCAGCTGGGACTGTGGCGTTGAATATACAGTATTTTTACACATATTGTTTTGTCTATAATTCAAACTTTAAACTATAGGCAAAATAAATTTGTTTTATTGAGCACAAGTGAGTCCACTGTGTGGGCCTGGCCCTCCACCAGAGTCCAATGTTCAAATGTGGGCCTTGAGAAAAAATAATTGCCCACCCTGCTCTAGTGAGTGTATAAACATTCTTGACAGATGTAAGAAAAAATATGTAAATCAATACAAAATAAGGGTCACTTTGGTAAAAACCTAAACTAAGGGGAAATCCTAAGACTAAGTAGTAATGTATAGGTTTAGCTTAAGAAGGCAAAGATAATGCCAACTAGATAAATGATACCACAGACCTACAGGTGCATCAATGATACAAAGCTAGATGCACTTCTCTCTCACACACAATGAAAACTATATGTCTTAAATTATATTCTTCTTATATATTCTTATATATTCTTCTTATTATATTTTTGTTTTGTTGAAACAGCAAAACTGTAAGCTGTCGATGTATGTATTCATGCAGTTTTAAGTACAGTGTATGTAAAGCTGAGGGTGGTATGCTATGGTTTTAACATAAGGAGTGATGACTAATAACAACCATAGACAACAATAAACCGAAAAATTTATATCACATTGGCAAAAGATAACATGTGTAGCTTAGAAATCAAAACCAATAAATAAATAAGACATTTAAAGGGAGACATAGACATGTTTGTGTCACCTTCTTGTATAAAGACTTACTGTTTTTCGTCCTCTGAGGAGGATTCCGCGTCCTCCTTATCCCGAGTGACAGCTGGCATTTTTCAGTAAAAGGAAACTGGCTAACCGGTGAATTAACCCAGGAACCCAGCGTCTTGCTTTACCATGGCATCCGTGAAGATTATTCTATAAATAACCTATAAACAACGTATTTTTATCCTTAATTGACAACAAACAAAGTGTATATTATTCCAGTGAAGTCACTGTCATGGGACTAATATCTACGCTGTTTTCACATCAATAATTAACGCTACATCAATTACAAGTTACTAAGCAGCGAATTGCAGCCGTTACAGGCTAAACAGCCATCCCTGACATTTGCAAAATAAATTTAACAAGAGTTAAATTGTATAATATATTGATGACAATTTACCTTAAACAGTGGGCTTCTAAAGGTAAAATATTTAAATAAAATAGCACTCAAAATAACGTTTTTCTATGGGCATACATCTTAAAAGCCAACTGCCTTTATTTTTAGCACCTGCTAACAGCTAGCTGTAGCTTGGCCAGTAATCATCGCGGTTAATCTTCCTGGTTACTACAACAAACGAGTAGCAACCGAGCATGCGCACTCACTAAGGTACTCGTTTGTCATCTTCAGGTAATACTCGTTTTACGTGTGAAAGTAAAACAAATTTACAGTAAAACGGTAACGTACTTCTCATATTAAATGTCAATGTTAAACGTGTTGGTGTTGGGTTTTATAGGCTAATCGTCTGGTAGAAACGCTCGTGAAGTGAACTATTTTGATCCATAGAAAGTCTTTGTATGAGCGCAGCCTAGCTAGAAAAACATTTGATTGAATTTTACGACAACTATTGGTTAATAGTAGAATAGGGCGGGACCAACGCCCACAATTGTCAGATGGCCTGAATGGTGTGATTGGATGAAACCATTTCTAAGCTATATTATTGGCTATACCATTGTAAAAAAAATGAGACGTGTAAACATTGCTGGTTTCTGAAACTCCACTTCATGATTCTATTTACTTTAACGCATGCATGTATATCATCTAGTTCAAGGGACGCTTACAGGTAAATACGAGCAATGTTCGTGACATTTTCAACAGCAGGCGTATAAATAAATGTACTAACTACAGCAGCAATGTTAGCTTGCAGTTTCTCATGTGTTAGCACACATAACCTAAAAAATTACTGTATTTAGAATATATCATAAACTTTTATTTTCATGCAGTAGAATCATACATTAAACAAATTAACTATCTGTCTTTGTATCTGGCAGCTGCGTCTTACAGCAGAGATGAGTCGCTTTCTGAATGTGCTGCGGAGCTGGTTAGTGATGGTGTCTGTTATTGCCATAGGGAACACCGTGCAGAGTTTCAGAGACCACAGCTTCCTCTCAGAGAAACTGTACACGGGCACCCCAGAGTTTGGTAAGCAAACTGCCATGGGTTAATTCCATAGGTTCATTCCAATAAATTGGAATACAATCTATAGTTATATTCTTAAGTGGGCCAAAGATTTGTCATGTATAAATGATGGAGACCACACTGCAACTTACTTTTAAAGAAAAAAGTAGAATACTGATTAGGGATTGCATAAAGCCTAAAGTTTTGTACGGCTTGTAGGGCAATATGAAAAATAGATTTTAAATGGCTATTTTTTAAATCTGGAAACCTCTTGACGCATATTAAGTGTATGTTATCTTCCAGTAAATGGTCTCCAGGCTCGGACATTTGGAATCTGGACATTGCTGTCATCCATCATTCGCTGTGCTTGTGCCATTGATATCCAGAACAAAACGTAAGTCCTCTCATTTCCTTTTCACGTTTTAATACTGTATCTGTTTCCCATTTTGTCTTTCTGTCTCTTACAGGTTGTATCACATCACCTTATGGACCTTTGTGCTTGCATTGGGTCATTTTCTATCTGAGGTCCTTCATCTACAAGACTGCACCTTTAACCATTGGGGTCATGGCACCTCTGATTGTGGCAAGTAAGGGCCAATCTCAGTGTGCTTATTAGTTTTAATGGGAATCTTACCTAAAGGAGCTTTGTATGTTTTGTAGGTTTTTCTGTTATAGGAATGCTAATTGGCTTCCAGTGTTTCCCAGAGACAGAAGAAGGCGTTGGCGCACGACAGAAAAAAAGGAACTAATTTCCACAAATGGGTTTTCTTGTCTTTTACTCAACACCATCATTTGTGGACTGGTCCTGCTGCTGTTTGCCTTGGATATAAATTCAGAAATTTCTTTCTTATTGTGATCCTATGCATCCAAATCTGATGTATTAAAATTTTTAGTCAAATTTGTAAAGTTGATCTTGTGTAAAATGAAATCATCATCATTTATTACAGACATGATAATAAGGCTTTGCAATTGTATTTTATTTGGCAAGATATCATTGTTTTAAAAACGTACACAGTATAAAACTGGTCTCTTTGTTATCACAAATACTGTCACATCAATTGCTTATGTTTTGTAAAGTGCTGTACTCTTGGCACATGTGTTGATCCAACCAGTGCATCTAATTGTGCTGCTGTAAACAATAAACAACATTTTTTAGGCACACTAGAAATAAGACAAATCCCCATATACAAATTAGGATAATTCTGTCTTAGCAATGTGATATTTTCAAATTAATCAAATAGTGCTGGTACTTGGGTGGAAGGTTAACAAATAAATACACATATGCCTTTGATATATTTGCCAATACAGCTCCTTGATTTACCTTTTTCACAAAATGATATATATTGAATTATACAAAATTTGAAGCCTCCTGATAAGTGTAATCCTACATAGCAAGTGTTTCTAAAAATCATAAAAAAAAAAAATACTATCACTGAGAACATGAAAAGTAAATTACAATATAATGTACATACGGACAAATACAAATAAATAGGAAACACATGTGCAACCAGTGATTTATTTATATATATATATATATATATATATATATATATATATATATATATATATATATAATGTATTATATATGTATTATATATATATGTATTATATATGTAAGATCTACATTTCTCAGTAACAAAAAAAAAACAATTATACTTCAACTACTTGTGCAAAATGACAAGTGCATTCAACTGCACAATTCCCAAGTCTGGGTTTTTACTGAGTCTTGCTACTTGCCAACAGCTATCTGCTAATACTATTCAAAATAGTCTCAAAACCATGAATGCCTTCCAGTGTCTGACTTGCATTGTTCTAAAGCACGTTATTTACAGTAAAACAAGGATATGACTGAACATCCAAGCTGTACTCAGATGCATAGCATCTGCTAACTGCTCAGCAGTAAACAAGAGTGTATTGATCTCCTGAGTGACAAAGACTATAGGGACACCCACAACAAAACATTAAAGTCTGTAGCCTGAAATGCAATTGCTAAAAACAAAACTCTGAAAAGTATACCTTCAGCAACGTAAAGACAAACTAATTCAGTATTGATCTAGCACAGGAAAGTCTCAAAGCATTACAATGATACAAACTCATTTACTCCTGTAAACCAAGTGAATATTAAAATAAATGTCAGTTTCAGAGAGTAGGGGAGTTGATGTCAAATGGCAAGTGAAATGAACTAAATGTTTGACTGACCTCCAACATATTTATTTCTATTAGTGTCACTGTGTATGATTTTGGTAAAGAAGTTAGATTTATTAAAGAAGCACTTGAGATGTCGGGGGAGTATGAGCTGGTTGTTTCCAGAGCCTCTAGGCCAGGGGTCTCAAACTCGCGGCCCGCAAGACAATATTTTGTGGCCCGCAGGACGATATGAAAGTTTAATGTTAGTGTGCCCTGTGAGTTTTATATGAATGGCACGTTACCACGTTGTGTGTTGAAGGTTCCTTTTTGTGCTGGAACTGAACCAACCTACCATCACAGTGGAGTATATGGCTCCTGGGGGCCATATACCCGTCATAAAATTACTGCTTCTTACTGTGTTTGAAATGCAAGCATGTTTGACCTTGAGCTGGACAAAGTCAATGTTACCAGCATTGGATCATTTGAAATGGGCTGATTTGTTTAAAAGTTGATGGCAATTTGATCGCCACTATCCATGCGGATTTGTTATCATGACGAATCTGCAAATGAATCGACGATGTTCTGTTGACAATATCACCGAGGGGAGTGGACATCCAATGGGGCCACTCAGCCAGCTCATTCATGTTCTTCAATATTCCATTTAAGTTTAGGATAGCTCAGGTTCAGAAGAACCCATTGAAGTTAAAGAATTGTTAGTAATGACGTTTGAGAGGATTTAACAAAGCTTTTTTTGTGGAACACCTGATCCGTCCCAGCCTCACCCAGACTCTGCCTCCTGCGGCCCCCAAGTAATTTGAGTTTGAGACCCCTGCTCTAGGCCATTTAGTCTCTTTGTTGGATTTATTTATTGTGTGTTTTGCGTTTCTAATGTACTGTATGTAACGTCTCCATCTCCTCATAATTTTTACTCCTTTAAGATTTTGGGTGGCAAGACTCCTTCTATTCCAGCTTCTACAGCAACTTTCAATGTCTGTTAAGCACAAGAACAACATATTACAGTTTAGCAATCAGTCATGGACTATGCATTTAAAAAACAAAAATATACAAATATAGCCAAACACTCATATTCTTAATTTCTCTCCATGTACAATTTTAAAACCAGTAGTGTAGTATAGCTTGTAGTTATGTCAATTTAGACGTTGCCAGTGCGTGCTGCATGCCATGCACCGTAGTTCAGCACTGAAGACACAGAAGAGCCTGCAGGCTGCAACAATAGCTTGGAAGTCACACCTCTGATGCTCATGTGCCTACCATTATACCAACATCCCAGACCCCCATGCCACCACCATCTTTACTTATAATAAAACCAAACAGAATTTGAAGCTCATTTTAATGGTTGCAATGCCATTTGTTTTGAAAGAGAAATGAAAGAGTAGGAGAAAAAAGAGGAGGAGAAAAAGCAACCAAAGGTTGCTTAATGAGCTGCAGGGCAGAATAAAAAAAAGTGTTCACTGTTTATTTTTTAAGATGATTAAGGATCTGTAGGTATTTTTTGTGATTGGTAAATGCTTGAATGAAAGTAAAGAAATATGCTGTTTTTTTGTCATTGATTATATAAATACAATAATAGAAATATTTGGCAGTAAAATGGTGTCTGTTTGATTCTTCTCCCATCTCTTATTAATGAGTGCTATTATGGCTGGCATGCAAATAAACATCTAAATAAATGTAGTTAATTTTATGGCAAATGTTTAATGACATGCTGTTAGTTAATAGGCTGTCAGAAAAGGCCAAATTATCTTTTTTCGGCATACATTTCCAAAGAAAAGCAGTCGTATGTGACTTTTAGAGAAATCTTTCCTAGTGCAGCAGCATGCACCCCATGTATTCAGCTGTGTGTGTCCACAGCAGTGTACTCCAGTGAAAGCTTTGTAGTGTAAGAAATAGCCATCCACCCAGAGTGCATCCAGTCAATACTATGCTATCTGACACATTTGTTTTATGGATGTGTAAGATACCACCTTAGTGTAGCACACAGAATACTTACACTCACTGTCTGCACCTGATTCAGAACATTAGCCTTTTGTCGTCTGAGATCTGATTTGATTAATCCTGCCATTAAAAAAGGAAAAAAGAGCCAATGTGAAATGTCTTAACATCAGCATGTATTGCATAAATATTGTCTGCTTTTATAATATAAAAAATGTGTGTATTTCCAAATATAAACACATTGCTTGTACTTTTTTAATTATCTACCTTCATTGTCTTAAATTAGCCACAAGGGGGCGACGTTATCCAACAACAGTCCCAGAATGTTTGCACAACGTTCATGTTCACTCTGCTGACCAGTGATTCATTGTTAAAACTATAATACAAGTGCCATTCTTACCTGTCATTACTGTTCCTATGAGCAGGAAGACGCACAGGAATAGATTTCCAGCAAACGTGCCCCATTTATCAATAATCTTCCCTTGAGATATAGTGAAAATAATCCCAAAGATCTGAAATAAATCGTAAATGTTGAACACCCCTGAAAAGCCGTTTGCTCTTCTCTTTATGTGCAACCTTTTCTCATTACACACACCTGAGCTGAACAGTTGAGCAGTCCAGATGAGGTTCCCTCTGACTCGGGATAGGTGAGCTCTACTGCAAACTCAAACCCCAGAGGTAGATAACCAGTCATGAAGAAACTGCAGGCACAAAGAAAATGTCAACCTAAAAATGATTTGACCATAAATAGAAAAAAAGGGAAACGTAAAACACAGGAGTATAGTATACAAGCAACACATAAAATGTATATGACATAAAAGTCTAAAATGTGGGTTTATAGGAATGATGACGTTTAATGATATGCAATATCGGTACCTTAGCTACAAACCTTTTACTGCTACTTGTAACACCACAAGTTAATTTTTAGCCATCTATAATGTTGGGATGGGTTTGCTGATGATAAATGCTGCTGCTTATGACCACTCTGACCTTTCCTATTTAAAGATTACCCACCCTAAAATACCAGCAGTGACAAACACCACCCAAAGGTGCCCCAGGTCGAGAGTGAAAGTATACACCAGCATCCCGACGAGAGTGAGGATGTACACAAACAAAGTTGTCTGTCTGTGAAGAGAGAAAATGAAGTCAATACAAGAAAATACAGACATAAATATTCCATGTTTATTGTGTTAAATGTTAAATACACAAAATATCTTCTTATTCACTGCAGAAATTATAAACAGGCTTAACTCTGTTGTTGCAGCCTCTTGTACAACCATGCGTAAGACATTGTTCCCAAACATTTTTGTTAAGATAACTTTCACACCCTCTCACATCTGACAATAGGAGGGCGAGGGTAAAAAACATCTAGGCCCAGTGGCTTTGACAATGAGGCATCCAAAAGGCATGTTAAGAATCTACAGTTAAAAAGGGTTTGCATGCCAGAGAAAAGTATCATGCAAAGTCAAAATCTGTGTGAATAAGACCAAATTGCAACGGTATCTCCTACAATTAATACATATTTCTACTACTTTTTATGTTTAATGAAGTGGCACAAGCCCAAAATGCAACCAGTAGAGTATAGTCTGTCAGTTCATATAAGCCAAGGGGGACATCATTAAAACCCACTTTCCTGGTCACTTTGAACAAAAGCATTAATTCACGCAGACATCTCTTTGTGATTGTTTAAAAGATACTCCTCATGCAGGGAATGGATGTAGCACAGCTGACACAAGCGACTGTTACATCAGTACGTGTTGCTTAAGCTCAGAGAAGAGGGATACAAAAGACATTTGATTTTTGAAGTGCCATTAGACAAGAAATAATCTTACTTGTAAGTTTTTGTCTTATCCAGCCAAATGCCACATATGAGAGACCCCACCATCCCAGCAATGACAATGGTCAAACCAATCCTCCCAGCATTCACCTCTTCACCCTTTGAGGAAAAACAAAGACATTTATGGTGTTATAAACAGTTGTCATGTTTGGTGTCGTGCAGTTATCTCGAATTGGAAAGCCTTAATACCACAGACCCCATCGTCATTAGTGAGTCGTTGTTATTTCATCTGGTTTTATAGTTGCCAGTGTAAATATATATATAAATATAGTCTGGAGCTAAAGACTGTTTGTGTGTAAAACAAAAGAATAAAAGGAAAAAAGGAAACTTTTGCTCTAGGAAGCACATTCAACTTACGGGATAGTGTTCTAAAATCATCCTGTTCAACAGTGTGGAAATGGAATAGAAGCAGCCAACGTTCAGCCCTGCAGACAACAAACACATTTTTTTTTGTCTATTTTGAAAACCAATAGGGCAAGAGGAAATGTGCAGATGGGACAATAGGCTTCCTCCTAAAAACATAACCTTACACAAAAAGCACCCCCTTTAGACTTTCACCATTGTTTAGACATTTACAAAGTAACTATTGTATTGTTCAGCAGGAGGATGAATATGGGATTATTATTATTATCTTAAAATATCTCCACATAATTGATGCTTTTTGCCCCAATACTGAAAAATAAATCAATACCCCTGTAAGAGTACAGAACACAGTTTTTTTTACTTTGCTATTTTTTTCTCATTTTGTTAATATTTTGTGTCAGATCACAAGTAGAAGATTTAAACTGCTTTCGCCCGCTCTCAGTGGATTTATTGCGTCTTATGTGGACTATTATAAAGATTGTGTTAAATCATAAAGCTGACTTCACTCAATTTAAAACCTAAATAAGAGAATGAGGTTGAATTAGAAAACGACCTGCAAAGCATACTATGTGATTCAAAATCTCCACCTTCAATGCAATAATAATAAAACCTGTATAAGGTAAGATCTAACAGATTCCTGACCCTTCCTTTAAGTAAGGAGAACATATTAGAACGGAGTATGCATTTTAATGTTGTGCTGAATTGATTGGTCACATGACCTACCATAGCTGCCCACCAAAAGCATGAAGGGCTTGTTCCTTAGCAGTCTTAAGATGGAAGCAGTGTAAGAGTACTCATCAGGAGGGATGTTTCTGGCCTGAGCCTGAGCCTGACTGGGTGGCAGCTCTGGTCTCTCCTGGAAGACTGGAAAGGCACATATAAATAGATTACAGAAAGCTTATAAAAAAAATAATACAATGTGCTCAAGGTTCTGTGAGCAGCTGCCAGTTTCCAGAAGAGATTGTGTCATAATATTTGCCATCAGCGTTAGCATCTCACAGAAGACAGAGTGCAGCTGAGGACACATTACACTGGCTTGCAATTTTGAAGTAACTATGTATCAATAGAGAAATGAAGAATACAATGTGCTTTAGACCAAAAAGGTTAAAATAAGGTTTTATTACTGGCCTTGCTCAAGCTCTAAACTCATTATTTGGCACATCCACAGCTGTGGGAGCTGAATGACGTGTGTTGTAGTCTTGAGCTGTGCAGAACTACTTCATGGGTCTTTCTATAAGTCATTGCATCAGATGTATCGAAGACTTACCAAAAACGACCAGCGTGAAGATGAGGGTGGCCACTCCAGCGGTGATGTAGAACATGATTCTGATGTGATGCGCCAACTCATCTTTATCGCCCACATTTGGCACAAGGATTGGTGGGATCAAGAAGCCAATGGCAACACCCAACTGCATATGAGGCACAGAAACTTTAGAAAATACAGCTTTTGCCTTCAGCACATGCACATCAATGGGGAATGGGGCACGGCATATAAAACAGAAAAGGATTCCAGAGGTTTCCCAAAAATATATAAAAAAAGAGCTGCAAATAAAAATAAAAGCAAGAGCAGTAGGAAACAGCATTCAAATATTAGCATACATGCTGATTTAACCCGTAGGTCTGTGTGGGTACGTGTACTCTAACCCCTTGCTGTTCAAGTGCTTTTTTATGGAATCGGGGGAGCTAAACGGTGCAAACTTCCTCAGCTTCATAAAGTCACCAGCCGAAGTCCTTGATTCTAGGGGAGAGTTGAGAGAACGAAAAAGGCAGAAAATGTCGATGTGATTGGTATGTTCCCTCACGAGGAACAAACACTATTGAAGAAAAAACATTTCCAAACACTGGGCAAAAAAAATAGCACACATTTCTTTGATCCCACATAATGTCTCTGAAAGGTCTTATATGATGTTCACAGGAGGCTAGAGATATCAGCAAACCAACTCTGAAATACAGTGGGGCACATAAAGTTGAAGCATCGGGTTTATGGCTGGGGTCACATGTTCAAAGTATTGGTGGACAAAATGTGTTCTATTATCTTCAGCAGCAGGGAGCAAGACTGAACAAAACAAAAACAGGTCAGAAAATGTCCGGAAGGTTTTGTTTAGTCTAATGCAGGTGACTGAGGACACACAGTTAAAATAATGACCAGATCAGAGGCACATGCAGTTCTATTTACATAGGATTTTAGAGATCAAGGTGAGATCAGAAGGAGTCCATTTATAGTCTAATACATACACACTGAAATGTTTGTTTTCATAGGCTCACAAAGTATTTTTAGAGCTAAAAAAAAAAAAAAGTTAATCTGTTCCTACATTAAAGCTATGCAACCTGCTACTTAAACCCTTAAAAATCAATTACAGCTGCAAAGTCAAAAATATGATCACTTGGGACAGTGCAATTACAAGATTCTGAATATTTTGCACATGTTTTGAAAAATGTCTGTCTGTAATTAAAAAGCTAAAATTACCTAAAAAGTAAAAATGAGAAGTTGATTCAATTTTTCACAGCACCAGGATTTCCAAGGTCAAATTCACAGAAATGTAATTATACTGAAATGACCCGACCTTCAAGAAATAGTTGAGAGATGATTTATTACTGAACAGAATAAAAAAGACGGCTGCTGGGTGCTCAGCCTATTATTAAAAAGTTATTATTGGATATATATATTATATATATAATATATTATTGGAAGTTAGTAGATCATAAGAGGATTATTGTGTAAAAGCAGACACAGCTACACTTAAAACACTCGATCAAACGTTTGTTGAGCAGGTACAGACCTGGTTTTCCAGAACTCCTATGGAACAGACAGTGGACACTACCTGTTGCCCAAACCATACGGATGCGAGTCTGGATGGGAGGCCAAGAATGTAAATCGTGGCCACTGAACACACAAACGGACCAAAGAATGTCATTGGAAATGTGAGGATTAGCTATGCTAGTCTTGATCCAAGCCCTGATGCAGTTGAAGGCTGAGCCCAGCACCACAATGTCCCTCAGACCGCGGTTGTACAGCAGCTACATCACAGGCAGAATGAGGGGTGTAGGTGAACAGATAGATCATGGATAGCCATTTGATGGCCAGTGAGTTGATGCTGTGCATGAAAATGTTGCTGATGATGCCGTACTGTAGCCACATGAAGGCACATGAAGGGCAATTTTACAGATTTCTTGTATTTGTATTTAAATGTATGTACAAAGGTCATGTGAGAGTGTCATGTGTCAGTCATATGAGAGTGTTCCTTTTTTTCCTTTTCTATAGTTGAACTCCTCCTCCTTCTAATTAAGAAATGGAAATTAAGTTTGGTAAGTTATGGTAAGTTAGGTATTGTCTATATACTGTACGCATTAAAAAGATCAAAAGTTCAATGTTTACATGGGAAACTTCAAAGTCATTAAAAGAACACTTATCAATTCAAGGGCAACTCTATATTATGTAGCCTAGGTACTTTGGAAATTATACCTAATTTAGTAACCCAAATGTATTAAAATATATGATCTTTGTCTTCTAAGTTATCTGAGGCAGTGCCCGATTTAACTGATTATAATATGGCATATAGGCATATAGGCCTACCTTATAAGTTAGGTTAGGGGTATAAAAGCATAACCCTGGTGTTTACATGGCACTTAGGGTCCTTTACCTCATCATTAGCCAGAATGTGTAACATTTATGAATCTTTGTGGAAGCTAAATGTAGCGATGACTTAGAGCTTCTGTAAATAAGTGCTTCAAAAAACTTTGAATAACTAAAAGTCAAAGAGTATCAACAATGACTAAATGTCATTTTATTTCAAAGTTCCTACAAATCCAGCTATGTAAGCACCAGCACAGCACTATGTCACTTCCAATATCGGTTAGGATATCCCTCAAAACTAAGAGCTCACACAGCTACAAATAAACGCACATTTACCCATGGATGTTTATAGCCTAATAATAAGTTATAAAAAATACAATATTCTACTTTGTGTGTGCTCCGCCCACCTACGGGCTTCGCTATTGGTTACCCTGTCTGGCAAATGCCAGCACCTCTGAGAAAAAGCAAAGCATTCACCGTGCCAATTGTGCCCTGGCACAGCCTCAGGGGCTTTATAGGCCCTCCAGCCCATCGCTCTCCCTTCTTCTCTCTGAAGCTCCTCTGAGATAGACTTACCTTCTTCTACTAAAGAGCAAGAAGACTCAAGACTGAAGATGGATTCTTCCTGAGCTTCACCACCCCTCGGTGTTGGGCATCTTTGTTCTTCTGCTACCCATGGATAGCCACAACAGCTGTTTCACGTGCCTTGGATGGCGACACCAGGCACAGCAATCTTCCTGCCCCACGTGTCTCACTGTCTCACAAAGAATAGACCGAGCACTGCCTTCCTGGGTCTGGTCTCGCCGACGCCTTCCAACCCCCCTCCTGGATTGCGGCCGCCAAGACTCTTCTTGCTGCTCGGACCCAGATGGACTGGGCTTAGGAAAGCGAGGAAGGATGGAACTGCTGTGACTGTGTGGGCTTGTATTGGTCGTATCATACTGCTGTTCTCCTCCGGCACAGAACAAATGGGGATTCCTCTTCTGCTCCAGTCTCCTCAGATGGCAGGGGCGGACTTTGCACTGGGTCTGGCGTCACAGATCTAGTTATAACCGTGTGTACAACTCTGTTCCCCGATGACTCCCATCGTCCATAATGCCCAGCGGAAGTGGCAGTGCCCACTCTCAGCAAGAAGTCCTGCCCGGGGCTATTTGGGCTATTGCAATGTGTAGGGCTGGAGCGGGACAAACGGCGTTCTGCCCTTTGAGGACAGCGTGAGGCTCTGCTTGCTTTGTGCCTTTGTGCAAATGTCGTTCAGCGAAGATAGAAGCCTAGTTTACTTGACTTGACTTTCCGGTCAAGGGGGATCAGGATAGGGCTCTTTGCCCTCCCATAGATGCACCGGATGCGAGTGCACAGTTACGGATGCCCTGCCCAGTCAGGGCCCTGTGCTGCTATGTGGAGCGAACAGTGAGCTTACGTGCTTCAGACTGATTGTTTGTGAGTTTTGGGACCAGGGGGCCCAGCGTTTAGCACACTGGGTCTGTGGGGGTATTGGGGCAGCCTACGAGGCTCAAGGTCGTCCTCCCTTGGCTGTGGTCAGAGCACATTTGTCCCAAGGGGTCACTACGTCGGTGGCCTTGTGTAGGGGTGTTTCTGTGGAGGACATATGCTTAGCACCCTCTTGGTCCTCCGTGTCTACCTTTGTGCGGCCTTATCTCTTGGATGTGTTTGTTGGTTCTGTCACCCATTCTGTGTTGAGAGGGGGTTACCTAGTTCGACATCTGTTGCATGTCAGTGTTACTGCTGCATACATTGATCCCTACAGCCTTTACATAGGTAGGTAACCAATAGTGAAGCCTGTAGGTGGGCGGAGCCCACACAAAGTGAAATTATAGTTAGCCTACCTGATGTAACTATTTCTACCCACCTACTCTAAAGCTCAGCTGGACTGCCTCCCGAGTGGAGCTGGTTTTAAGAAGGGATGTAACAGCGGACTCAGGACCCAAATGCACAACACCAGACTCTGATATGATGTGTAATCTTTAATAAAACAAGAAGTAGTAGACTCAGGAGGTGTGGATTACTGGACGTATTCATTCGGAGCCGCAGAATGGCCGGCAACACATGGTAGTGGTACAGGAGGTGAGGACAGAAGACTAAGGACCCGGTAACAGTTTAGCCGGAACATGTAGCAGGTTCAGGTAACTAGTTTTAGTTTAGCAGGAACAGGTGACGGTACTTAGGGAAGCAGGAACAGGTAGCAGGATCAGGTAACAGGTTAGTGTAACAGGTTAGCAGGTTAGCAGGAACAGGTGACGGTACTTAGGGAAGCAGGGACAGGTAGCAGGATCAGGTAACAGGTTAGTGTAACAGGTTAGCAGGTTAGCAGGAACAGGTAGTAAGTTGAGCAGGAACAGGTACTGTCAGCGGACTCTTTCGCTCCGGCTTGACCCTGGACACGTGAAATGTGGGATAGATCCTCTTGGTCCGAGTGAGCTTTAGCTGTACGGCGGCCGGTTTGATGAATCACAAATGGTCCAATAAATCTTAGAGCCAATTTGCGTGACTCCTCCCTTACCGGCTGGAGGCGCGGATAAGAGCGGCCCCGGCCCTGGTCCAGGTCCTCTTGCAACAAAGGAACCCTGGAAACTTGCTCCTGGTTGGGGAACAGGGGAGCCTGGAAGCCGTAAGCACACTGTAATGGAGAGATCCCCGTGGCCTTGTTGTGCGCATACTCAATCCACAGCAGGTGGTCGGACCAAGACAAGGTGTGAGGTGACACAGTGCAGAGCAGTCTCCAACTCCTGATTCATTCTCTCCGTCTGTCATTTGCTCTGCGGATGGAACCCAGATGTCAGGCTAACGGACGCTCCAAGGAGGGAACAGAACTCTTTCCAGTAAGCAGAGGTGAACTGAGGACCTTGGTCCGAGACAATGTCCAGGGGAGACCATGTAAATGGAAAACGTTCTGTAGTAGTAACTCGGCCATCTCCTTTGCCAAGGTAAGTTTGGGTAAGGGGATGAAGTGGGCTCACTTGGAGAAGCGGTTGACAATGGTGAGCACCACTCTGTTCCCCTTGGCGGCAGGTAATCCTGAAACGAAGTCAAGGGAGATGTTGGACCAGGGACGATGCGGGACCAAGAGAGGCTGAAGGAGACCGGCCAGGGCTTGACGTGATGTCTTGTGCTGGTCGCAGACAGAGCACGCTCCCATGAATTCCCTCACATCCTCCTCCAATGTCGACCCACCAGAACCTTTGATGCAGGAAATCCACAAAAATAGGCACATGGATGGAGCTTCTGGTCAGCTGCCGAACGTTGAGATAAGTTGGCCCCTACTCCAACATCTGACACGTCCACTTCTACCACAAACTGCAGGCTGGGATCAGGGAGGATCAGGACGGGAGCAGACGTAAATCGGCCCTTCAATCCGACGAATGCCTTCTCGGCTGCAGGTGACCATAGGAACGGAACCTTGGAGGAGGTGGGGGCTGTCAGCAGGGCTGCCACTGTACTATACCCCCTGATGAACCGCCGATAACGGTTCTTGATGGTAATGTCGTTCAAACACTGATAGTCAATGCAGGGCCGCAGTCCTTCTTCTTCACAAAGAAAAACCCCGCCTCGGGGGGGACGTACCAGGTAACAGCTCTATTGCGCAGTCATAAGGGCGAGGTGAGGTGGCAGGGAAGTGGCCTTGGCCTTGTTGAACACCTCTGCAAAATCAGAGTACTGTTTTGAGGCTGTGTTGACTCTTAGGTAGTGCTGTGCCTGCAAGATGCTGTTCATTGTTAAAATGAGAATTTGGCAGGCTCGGATCTCAGCAGGTGGGGGACCATGGAGGCTTTAGTTTTACTCTGTACTAAAAAGGAAATGCAGCTTTTTCTCCATGACTGGAGTTAAAGCAGAACAAAAAGACACCAAAAAAGTTTCATCTGCAGTTTGAATATCAGTGGAAATAAAGTGGACTAGGTGAAGAACAAAGACCCCAGGATTTAAACTCAAGGCCCATGGCCAAATCCAGTCCTGTGATTTATCAGGTTAAAAAAATATATATCTTTCACATAATTACATGCATTATCTAATGTTTTATTAACATATAGGCCTGGTCAACAAGAAACATGACTTTGTTAAGTGTCGGTCATATTTATTGATTGTGGATAAAAGCAGAAAGAAAATAACTGCAAAATTGCAATATTAGTTGCAATGAGATTATTTTCCAAAATAGCACAGCCCTGGACCACATTGTACTTTACAGTCGGACATACGCGGCATAAACGGAATTAATCTAACTTCCCGATGTTATTTTTAACAAATCAGATATTATTTTTGGCGCCCATGCCTCTAAAACACTAGTGCACACATCAGGACTGGGCTAGCCCTCAATCTGCACAAACCGTAAAAACGCCTCTGCTGTCCCCAGTACAAATAGGGGATGGACCCTTTTCATTCTAGATAACTTTAGACTTGAAATGGGTTGGTCTGACACATGGTACATAGGGTACCCTAACTCATAGCTTCACAATTTTACCCAGTGCATTTGGGCTCTGGAATCCACCTGTTGTGAGACCATGCAAGCAAGGGAAATAAAACCAAGCAAGAGGTCAAACTGCACCAAGGTGACACACTGCTGTGTCAGGTATGGTTCAAGATTGTTTTATTATGGTATAGCCTATACTTGATTGCTGAGTGTAGACTGAAGTTAAAATCCATACCCATTTTTTCCAGAAAAACAAGTAACATTTGGGGCATAATTTATGCCATTAGAAGAAATAAAGCAGTCATAATCCTTCAAGCGCAGCCAATACGTAAAAGGGTCCAGCTTTCTCTGGGCACCAAAAGGCTTAAATCAAGGCTTCACAGGATTATTCAATATAAGATCAAACGTGTCGCATGATATAATGCCGCTCCATAAACTTTAACATGTAAGGTAAGGCCCTGTTTCTTCAGAGATGGAGAATATGTCACAATAAAGAGTAATTGGCAACTATTGGCCTCATTATAATAATATCATGATGCCCAGATATAATGTGTCCTCTTCGGCAGATGACATAATACTCCAACCCCTCGCTCATACACACCCTGTCTAAATCTGGCTTTAATAAACACTAGTAGGCCTATAGGCTATGTGGAAGTCCTCTGAAAGAGAAGCAGGTGGATTTTGGATAAAATTGTGGTTTACAGTAAATAGACCTGCCAGTGGAATTCTGAGCTTTGATGATTTTATTCTTAACAGGAGAGCAATGAACTTCTAGGCTACTTTAGAAGAATATGTACACCCCAACTTGGATGTATGTAACCTAATGAAGCAGGTTGGTGGCCGTTCTTTGCTTTTACAAATATCTAGCCTATTTCTTCGTATTTGCTTGGCTTAGGGCAAAATTCCTAATAGGTTTATCCAGTCATGTGTTAAACATTGCACAAATTTCAACAAAGACTAACAACACAAAGGAGGGTGACACCATTCTCTCACCTGATTGCCAAAGACTCCTATGGCGCAGGCTGTAGACACCTCATCCGCGCCGAACCACACTGAAGCCAAGTTAGAGGGGATCCCGAGGATAAAGACTTGAGACAAGGCACCAGCACCTTGTCCGAGCATTGTCAGCCAAAACAGGTCCGGCCTGACGCTGGTCACTTTGATCCACGTCCCGGCGCAATTCATGGCGTTGGCCACGAGTGCGCAAAAACGCAACCCTTTCTTATCCAGGATCCAGGTGACAGGGAAGATTAGAGGGATGTATGCGAGCATGTAGATCATTGACAGCCAGTCTACAGCGAAGGAGTCCACGTCGTAGAAACCGGTGAAGATGTTGCTGATAATGCCGTACTGGATCCACTGGTACGCGTTGGTCAGGGAGTATGCGCTGAAGAGAAAAACTATTACCCAACGCTTCTTGTACACGCGCGTAGCGGGGACAGTGCCATAGCCACCGTTTGTGACTTTGTTGCACTCGATTACCTCTGAACATCGTGCCGTTGGGCCATTCTCCTCAGTGCCTTGTGCGCGCCGGTCCACTGAGTCTGGCTTGCCCTCTTTCATCCTTCAAATGTAGCGCGTACTTCAGATGTTAAGGGTAAGAGGTTTTCCGCGCGCATGAGCTATAGTGTGTGGATAAAACAAAAATATTTTTAAAAGAATATAGTCAGTAGTACACATGTGATGACAAGTGACAACAGCAAAGTTACGTTTTACTTTCCGTCTGTCTGTTGGGGATTCTGGGACAGTCTTGAGCTGTCGGGGGAGTCCACTCTAAAAGCTGGCATTACGTACACACTGACCTGACGTTCACTCCTCCCAGCTGTGATATAAGGAAATGAAAAAAAAAGCCACACCAGATTCAGTTATTATAAGAGGATATGTTAGCTTAGATGAGTCTATAGCTGTAGAATGCAATGAATTATTTACCTAGAGACAGGTATCATTTTTATTTGTATTTCTGCTTCGTGCGGAGGAAAATAAAAAAGTTCTTGTTTCTCACAATTAAGGCTATATGGTAGACGACTCTAATGACGCATACTGTGGTAATTTGATCTTCCTTTAAACGGGGTAAGCTTGATTATATATAGAACAGTCTATAATAAGTAATTGTTTCTGTATTACCAAGGTTATGCGATTTTACGATTAGGCCTTATTTTGATTGGCAGGGATTTTAGACACGTATTTTCTCAGACCCCACTCAACAACCTAAAAAGACCTTTCCCTGCAACACAGAATATGTATATATAGAAACATGTAGGAAAAGTAAAAGTGAAATAAATCAGAACAATCATAATATGTATAATAATGATGATAGAACTAGAAATGGCCACTAGATGGTAGTGTCCACTTGTAACAAAAAAAAAAAAAAAAAAATCACTATTTCCATTTAAAACAAACCAACTAAACAAAAAACATTTATTTCTTTAAGAAATACAAAATGAAGTTTTCTGATAGCTTATATGCTTATAACATCATATAATGTATAAAAACATAACTGATCAAGTACATTGTAAACATTAATTACATATATATTCATATAGATATGTGCATATGTGACGCCTGCGCCAAACAACAGCATTTAAAAATGTTTGAGTGTTGTTAACCTTTCCAACCACATGTGTAAGTGTGATTTTAGAAATGTGAAAATAGTTTCTTCCTTACGTTTTATGAACAAACAAAGCTGTGAAATGTAAAGTCAAAACTTTCTATACTGTGTAGTACAGTATTTAAGGTAAAGATGCCTAAACACAATTTTCTTTGTTGAGGTTTTTTAGGTTAATACAATTGAAATGATACTTAAATGGTTCTGTGTTACTTTCTTAGCCACTTCCTTCCCTAAAACTACATGTAAAAGTATTGTAAATATGTGTTGTTATTACTGCCTAATTGATGAGCTTGAACACGTACATAGGAAATCAACCAACAGAAAGCAATATCTTTAACTAAAAACTAAAAACATTGTTCTTTTTGGGTCCGTATGTCTCAGCACCTTGGGACATACGTAGAAGTGCTTGTGTAGTTCTAACCCAGTTCCAGAGTTAAGTGCTGGTGGTTGGCAGTTTCCTTTTCACTGTAAACTTTACTTGGCCTCCAGCTGCTGCAGCAGGGGGTTCACCTCACTCTCTGGAGTTTTTACACTGTCTGTCCTGACAATACACGTGGGACGGTGGCGATTGAGCATCAGGATCAGCTGCTGTCGTTCCAGCTTCAGTTCCTCAATCTGGGCCTTAAGATCAGAGTTTAGCATCTCTAGCCTCTCAGATTCCTGTAAGAAGATAACATAGACACATAGCAGACAATGATTTACAAAATTTACAAGTATTTTAGCAGGTAAATTAAATGGAATATATGTCGCACTTTTTGTAGATAATCTGTCCTTTCTTTCTTTTTGTTTCGACATCGAGCTGCAGCCACTTTGTTTTTCTCTCGCCTCCGTTTTCTTCTTTCTTCCTCCTCATCTCTCTAAATAGAACAAAGGGAAAATGTGTATATATGTAAAGTTGGAAATGATATTTAAGTAGCCAAAAGAATAGCACCTAACTTACACAGGATATTTAATACAGAAAAGAAATGGTATTATTATAACTAAAGCTGATAATATCCAAATTGGAGTTTAACTCTCTAACAATAGAGAATTGACAATAAATAATGACGTATGAGTAACTATGTTTGTTGTAAGTGTAGGTCTTTAAATGTAACCACACAAAACTGCTGGAGTAAGGACACTTACGTTTCCCACCAGTATTCTTTGACTAGGACAAGACAACATTGTATCAGAATGTATGAGGCACACTTCAAAGAATAAATCATTAATTCTTTTATCTTTTACTGAAAAATAAAAGTTTATCTATATATATATATATATATATATATATATATATTTTTTTACATCTGTTACATCCTTACCTCTGTTTTGATGACTAAGGGTCTTTTCCCAATACTGTCCAAGATGTGCAGGGGAGACAACATAGTCCCAAACTCCTGGAGGTCACTATATTTAAACTTGTCTGTCAGTGTGGTGGCTGAGATCCCAGCCAGTGGGCCTAAGCTGGGCAGGGAGCCTGCCGTCACAGAGGGATCTGGGATTTGTCCTGGCATCGTGTCAGACTTGGGTGTGACCACAGCTAAAGGTAGGGTGAGCAATAAGAGATACATTTAGACAGCAGCTCAAACAAATCACACCTCTGCATGCTTCATTAAATGTGGACAGAATTTAACATATAGATATAAATAGATAATCAATATACTATAGATATGTAAGTAGTTTATTTGACCTAGAATTTAAGGAATTACTGCTATTTGCTCAAGTTGGAGTGCTTCGACTCCGATGAATTGCTGGTCTGTTGTAGAAGCCTGAGAGACTGCCCCTCATTAGACCATTTTATTTTTTGAGTCTCTCTGGAATATGTGGCCATTTACAAACATCTTGGCAAGAAATCACAATATGTAAAACCAAAAAGCCAAAAAAGACATGAACAACAGCAAAAAGAGTTGGTTTTGGCAGCGCTATGATGTCGTGAACTGTTAACCGTAGTTTTCTGCCAAACAGATTTAACGTCCAATTGTAGGCTACAGGTACAGGACTACCAAAATAAAATAGTGTGCCAAGTCAAACATTTATTTATAATAACTCCACAGAACACAGCATCATTATAACCAGCATTTGCTTAAAATAATAAAGTTATCTTAGTAGCCTAAGTATAAGCCTTGGAAAATCTGAAATAGCCTATCCAAAAAACAGACTGTAATACAGATGTTAATGAGCCAACATACAAATGGCTAATTTACAAGTCTGAATAGCAGGCTAATCATTCCTGTTTAATTTTAAGTTGGGTAGCAAAATACATTTTTTTATTTGAACAAAACATAAAAATAAACTTACTATAAGACAATCGCATTGGCAGTAGTTACCTGTAAACGTAAGCTATATAAGACATTAAGTTAAGCCATTTGAAGTGTAAAATTCTTGGCACGCACAGACCATTGGTCAACTAGAAAGCGGAAGTTTTTCTTCAGTGCGGCATTCACCTTACGTAACTTTGTCATTCCGCGAGACAACCGCAGCGAATGATAGTATTGTAGTTCTTCCTCGCTCTACACACATGCTTTTTGACACTAGCGCACAACACCAGTATAAATGCTAGACTACATAGGAACATTGTGTCCTATATTCTGCACAGCCTGGGTTTGTGTAAGAGCATGTAGACAAAAGAAGTGGTCATTGTAGCATGCCCAAAGAGAGGCCAGCTCAACTGAAAACCCGAAAAAGCAAATAAAACTACGACGAAACGCCCCTCTATCTGAGAAAAAAAAATGTATTAAGCCTGTCCACTGCCTTTGACCAAACTATGCTCGTTATGACCAATGCGTGGCGCGACAATGAACTGTTTTGTAGCCTAAAGTAAAAATGCTGCGTCCACCGTATGAAGTTTTATACAGACCTGACTTTGATCCCAGGTGCAACAAATGTCCTTTCTTCTGGTCAGCCGAGGGTCGAGAGTAGATTTTAAAAAGTGGAAACCGTTGCATCAGTTCGACTTTAAACGTGATCCCAATCTGGGAGGATTTGGGAATGCGGAAATTAGGCTATGCCAGCCAAACGTAAGCAGGGATGTAAAAAAGTACATAGTGGGGGCAGAAGTGGGGAAGTCGCACCGCTCCTCCCATAAAGAAACACTGATGCTGCATACTGCAACGGCACAATATGGCCCATGTAGGTTTAACACAATCTACATACAAATGAATAATCTAGGCCAGAGGTTCACAAACTTTTCAGACTGCGACCCACACAATAACTAGAGACCCCCTCTGTCCCCTGAGATGGTTGAAACATACAACTTCTGCGCATAACTGCAAACAGGGCACAAGGTTTATATAAAAACTGGCATAGCAACAACACAAAAAACACAACCGATCATATAAATCATATTATAATTTTGGTTATAGAAGAGTTGAGTACATCAGTAAAGTCCTAATGTATAAACTGAACTAAAAGTGAACGTGTGCAGGTACAGGACAAAAACATAAACATATTATCTTATATTATGTCTATACGATCTACACCTGAAACTGTTTTGAAAAAAAAAAAAAAGTACCTGCTGCATGTGTCCTTATGGTGCTGTCACTCATCTGTCTTAATCACCTCAGGAGCAAAACATTACAAATGCTGGTGTAATAGTTTTTATTTGCATGGTTTATTTTGAAATAAATTACAGTTATGACTAGTATATGCTATTTATAAAAAATAAATAAAATAAATGACAGTTTCTTATGTGAGCACTGAAAATTGCTGCATTCACACTAAACACACAGGTTTCTCATTCACCTCAGTGAATAAATAGAAAGTGGCACAATGCACCCGTGTCTACTTTTCTTCTTTTTTACAGACATTTTGGGTAATGAGGGAGCAACAGAGGGTTGACAGCAAAAGAGTTATTGCATTGTTATCTGCTGTTCAGTTCTTGGTCTCGATGTTGTGTTAGGTCGGCTACTCTTACTAAAACAGTGCAACCCCTAACAAACTAGGAACAGCAGTTACTATAAAAATTGCAGTTAATGTTTTCTTTGTAATTTTTGCACTTTCCAAATTCACCCCCCCCGGCCCAGATTGTACCCTCCTGTGGGCTGGTTTTGGGCTGTGGGCTGCATGTTTGACACCCCTGATCTAGGCAACAGAAATGCACTAATTGACTAAAACCAATCCAAATCACCTTAATTGTGTTATAAACATAATTTTTCCAAACCTAAAGCATAGACTTGATTGTCAACACAAAAGAATTGCAGATAACAACAACTTTCACTGTTATACATTTATTGTAGATATTTGCAGCATAGATAAGCAATCAATGCTGTTTTAGATTTATATTTAACAAATGAAGGGTAAAAAAATAAAGAATAAGGTACATCTTGATAGATATATAGTACTGTAAATAGCACTGGATGTTTTCATGGAAAACTTTAAACATTTTAACAATGAGGTCAAACCACAATTGATGACATTGAGGTATGCAGGTATTTATGGATGAATGTGTTAATACCACATTTACAGCAATAAATACACTATAGAGACTATAAACACAAAACCATACTGTAACATTAATTTTCACATTACATCTTGGATCTAGTAAAAGATCAAATATATATGAGCCTTGGAAATTAGTTGGAAATTTCTCAGCATGCGTCTTAAAACCAAACTTCACTCTCCCCTGTAAAAGTGAAAGCCATGCTTTAGCTACATCACTCTTTTTGCTATGTATCTGGAGAAGGTTTATATGTTTGTCACACACAAGACATTTCATGGATGTATTTCTTGAAGTAATACAGCATACTGTGGTTTATGTTGTACAAAATCAAGAGCCAGAGAGCTGAGACGGTTATTTTCCTCTGTACTTTATAAGGCTAGAAGAGTTGGAGAGTTAAGGATATCAACCGATTCAGCCTTGCCTGCACTGCCTCTATGATTATCCAGTTCCTCTGTGAGTGAGTCAAGGTCAGGACAAGCAAACGTAAAGACAGACAGGTAGCTGCTGCAGGTGGGAGTGGAGGTCACCACAGGAGTGCTCAGAGGCTCCAAATCACTGGAAACAGACTTGTACAGGGTCTCCCAGTCCGACACCCCAAGAGAGCTGCTCAGATCTATGTCTGGCACCGACCGAGCTGTCTCCATGGGGGGTTTTTCCTCCAAGCTGGGGAGCATATTGTCCAGGAGCCCCTCCTTAATGTCCAGAGACGGTTCAAGATCACAGATGTTGATTTCTGCACTGGAGCACAGCAGAATATTTGAGTTCCCAGAGATGGCTGTGGACGGATCACTGGGCATGTCTATGTCTTGCAGTGAAGGAGCCTCCTGGATGCCATCCTCTGGAAGCCTGTCCTCGTCTGGACTGGACAGAAGCTCTGGAGATTCAGTGGACTCCTGGAAAATAGTCTCCATTTCCTCTGATACTTGGCAAACAGGTTTATGTGTAGCAAGGATAAATTCAAGGCGCTCTTTTTCTTTGAGGAGGATGGCTATTTCTGTTTCCAGTGCTGCTTTTTCCTCCTCCAGCTTGTCGGTCTCCTTTAGATAAAGCGACATCCAGAATCATCCACATGGGAAACACACAGTAGGTGCAAATGACAGCTGTGTAAATGCATCACTGTTTACTTACAGCTTGCAGTGTGTCTGTGAGTTCCCGCCGTCTGTTGCGACACTTTGCTGCAGCCATTTTATTCCTCTCCCTCCGTATCCTCTTCTTCTCTTCTTCCTCTGGAGACAGCTACAATGTAAAAGAAATACTTTGGTTACCTTCATTTCATCTATTCCACCACATTCATTGCCAGTCCACAATTTAAAAAATGGCAAAAGCATGCTTTGCTGCAATGCGTCTAAAAATAGACCATTGTTGCAGACTTGCTGTGACCTGAATACAAATGGACTGCCTAAGGAAGGCACACAGCCAGCACACGGCACCAGAGGAGCATGCACAATGGCACTGTTGCACACAGGGAATTCAGATTGGCATATGTAAATTTACACAACTGACTGTTCTGTCCAATAGCAGATGAACTTCATCTTGGCTACCCTACCTGCTCTGTTTTCCCCTTTCTGACAGCAGTTTTTCCTTTATTCCCGCCCGTTTTGGGTGTTGCCTTGTTTAAGCTTTGAGGTTCATTGGCTTGTTTGCTTCCCAGAGATGGAGAGACAGATGTAATAATTGTAGGCTGGACCATCCACTGGAAATCTGGGGTAGAGGAAATGGCAGTGACTGTTGGAACAAATGGAGTGTCTTGACACAGCTCCTATAAAAATAAAAATAACATCCACAATGAAAACTACATTGAAGATGATAAAGGCTCTATAATTAGCTTTTGCAACTAGATATTGCATATGCCATTAATAGTAAACAAATCCTATGTTTACTATATAAACAGAGGATTTCCTATGTATTATATTTTCTTGAAATATACCCGAACAGAAATAGCCCTCTCCAGATCAATATTTGACTTTATCATTGTGTCTGACGTCAACACTGACGCAGAGCTGCTGTGGAGACTCCTGAATGGATTTATTTTTCTCAATGAACCGCTGCATCGACACGCTCACATTTGGTCCCAGGACGTCGGAATCATAAGACGACATACACTGCCTTTTAGGGTCATTCAATTCAAATTACACCCTGCTTCATTCCTACAGCAACGTTTAAAAAGTCTATAAAAAATAAATGAAGCGAACCCAGTTAATTAAGACCTTATCAATCAAGCCCCCTCCCCCACAATGAAGATCAGAAGCCTTATGGAGGCCACAGGGTAATGCCTGCTTTATATATGTCAACATGATAAACGTGGAACAGACAAAGCCTTTCATACCTTTGCATCAGTCTGTGACGAGGAGGCAGGGGAGCTCGCCTCCTCTGGCGTCTTATGCCCCAGTGTCCCGGCAGGAGACTCTGTCCGGCAGGTGAGAGACACTGTATCCATGTCAGACGGCAGATCCATTAAATGCAGCAGGAAAAGATCTAATCCTGATCAATGGCCAATGACTGTGGCCTTCCGCTGGGCAGAATAACACGGGTCTTTTTCTCCAGGTATACCTGGTAACTGGACGACTAGAATGCAAGCCCCTCCTTTTGTGCTCTGCTAGAATTTTATGAATGAACCCAAGACTGTACCATCCGCGATGAGGGAGGGGAGCACCGACAACCACAGAGTCCCATATTATTGAAATATTATTTTTACGACATTCTTTTCATTTTTATAAGACAATTGTTTTAATATACTTATTATACGTTTATTTGCCTTCAACATTATCATTTCTCATAATCAAAATGGCATCTTCCTTTTCATTCACAAAATGTGATGCGGGGTGAGAAACGTGAGCCTATTTATATCCCACTCGTATAAAACCATTTCCTTAATAATGACAATTAGACGGTTCTGTTAGCATTAAGATAGCATAACACTGACGACGACTGCTCCCAGACGCCGTATCAATTTATTATAATCGAACCATATTTCATTGAGAGGTCAAGGCATTTCTGCGGGTTCTTGTCTTCTGTCTTCAGCAACACTAAGCCCCAAATCCAAACCTGCACGGGTCGCCTATGTGGAAGGTAAAACGCAAGGGCTGTTCACAGTCAAGATAAAAAGACGATCAATTGTTTACTTGGACAGTGGCGAGGATGTGTTGGACGTGCGGAGGCGGAGAAGTCACGTGGCATGACCCGGAACTCAGTCTAGGCTGCTGTAGCCATGGATGAGACACTGGATCTATCCCTCAATTGAACAGCAATGGGCTTGTGTCGTTTTTATCGTGTTAACTGTACATTATCCCTTCACTTCTCCTCATGTAGCCCTCTTTGTCTGCTACATTTTGTATTGCCTTATCTGTAAAATGTCTAAAAAGGGTGGCAGAATAAATACATCATCATAAATGATAACCTTAAAGAGTAGGCCTATAGAGAGATTTATAGGCCTATGGGACACCAGCCAGATTAAAAGACAAGTCCAGAGCATATTGTATCAAGTTATTTTGTAATACTTAATGTATAAAAACAGTTATTAAACATTGTCCATGTTGTATTTTTGGTTCTGTTACCTTTCTGCAGTGACAGTACCATGCTTTAACAACAACAGTGGTAGTTTCTTTTGTGATGATTATAAGAAACTGGGGACTTTTAGTCATTTACATTTCATTTCAGATTAAAACACATTCAAATGCTCTATTGCAAATTACACAAAACTTATCGATTTCCAAATAGTTGCCACGCTTTGTACATTCTTCTAAGTTTTAATAAGTTGGGTTTTGGTAGTTCCTGTAGAAAAAAAAAAAAAGTTTTTCAAGTTTGTAATATACACACATCTTCTTTCTCCAAACCCAACAGGTGCATTTTGCTACCTTCTCCTCCTTGTCTACGTGAAGGAGGTCAACCAGGGGTGCAATAGAGGGACGTCCATGGGCACACTGGAATGGCAGCTGACAGGCTGACAGAGATGCCACAAGGCTGGAGCACTCATCTTTAGTCAGGATGTCATTGAATTTGATTGCGCCTGGTTAAGAACGATATAGAGAAAAAACACTTTATGTTTACTGAGTATTCACTAAATGTTATGAGACAACACAGAGTAGAAAATAAGTCATATACCATGGCATGCAAAAGAAGCCAGCACTTTCAGCACAGTAAGAGGCAGAGTTCCTTTCACTCTACCCGCTGAACGAAGCAGCTGTATCAAAAAAGAAAAGAAAAATCTCAACATGTTGGCACCTTGCCTGTATAAATGCTGCAAAATAAATGAAGAATTACCTCAATCTGTTCATGTAGATACTCCTAATATTTATTGAAAATACAAAAGCACAACAGTGGGGGTTAGTAAATAAAATCTTTAAAAATTTTGGAAGGATGGACAAGGTGTACCTCAACTATTGGTTTGAAAACTGATGATCTCCCCCGCTTTCGTTCATTAAGATCCTTTTCTGTAAAGCATAGTGGCACCTTTCCTACAAAAATGTGAGAATCTGCTGTTGGTGAGAATTTCACTTCCAGTCCCAAACATCGTAAATGTGCTTGACAAGACCTGTAGAAGACAGACTTAATTAATAACACAAAAAAACAACATCTGCCATCTTATAAAACTGTCTGAGATGAAAGAAGCTCTCATATTACGTAATCGTAGGATAAGCACACCTAAGGAGCCTTTGTTCTTCTTGAGGTAGACTGATTTCAAGTGGTGGTGAGATGGTGGATGAACACAAGCGTTTTTCTCCTGGTGCAGCAGGGTCATCTTCATATGCATCTAAGTGGGATCAGTAATATCGTTATCACTTACATATTGTATCACTGCAATGAATAAATAAATATTCTTACTTTCAATAAGATTTTCAAGTCGAACTCTTTCATGTGCAGCATGTTGATCCACCAGCACCAAAAGGTTTCCTTGTTTCACAAAGACAAAAGATTTATTCTCCAACAGGCAAAACAACACTGAACTCTCTATAATAAATACCTGCTTCACTTTGACCATCAGTCTTGTGTTCTCTAGTATCAATTAGGCATGCAAGAAACTTCTTATCCACTTGATTAATAACCTACAAGTAAAAGTTAAATAATTGCTTCAGATCAAGTAATGGTGCTTGAGTGCTTAAAATATTTATCATTTGAAAAAATAATAAGGGCTACTGGCCTTCATTGACTGAATCATAGGTTTAGAGAAACGATATGGGAACAGGATGTTGTGAACCTTTACTGCCAGTCCATCGGCTTGACCACATGATATGTCCACACAAACCTTTGTGCACAGTAACAGAGCCCGTAGTTAAAACGACAAGCACATAACAAAAACGTGAAGAGCATTTAAATAATGACTGCTGTATATGCCAACAATGAAAGTTTTAAAGCTTTTTGTATTTACCTTTGGAGGTCTGACAAATACTGGATTATTCCATTTTGAGTACAATGACAAAAGAGAGTTGCTGCTCTCATCACCATCACCTATTAGGTGAAAAATAACAATAACAATAGCAGAGGGTTAAACCTTATAGTTTAGTCCTTAGAGTCTTGTCTGACCAGTCAGTGAACTACCTCTGTCATCAGGCCCTAAGCGACAAACTCTTTCTGCCTTGGTCTTTGGCAAGAAGGGCAATACTATATCCATTTGAAAGGGATAACATGTGTATTCCACTCCTACATTTACAAAAACAAGACGATAAAAATACAAATCACTGTCCACAGCATTGTGCAGAAACAAACTCACCTGTTTCTGAAATGACATTAACAGCCATATTGGTTACATCTGATGTACAACACACTTGTGTTTGTTCCAAAGATGGTTCTTCATATCTGCTGAGCCCAGTAACTTTGTTCACATAAACTGTCTTTCCCACAGATGAGTCATAGTGAGAGAGCCAGTCATCTGATGATGTTTCCTGTCCCTCCTCCACCTGCTGTGGGCATGCATTGTGAGCTTGCCTTAATTCAGGATTGGGCACTGTGTTGCAGGAGTTCTCATTGTTGTTGTTGTCCTGATGATAACACAACCCCCACTGACGCTGATAGTGGCCTTTGAGGCAGTATCGTTTGTTGGCTCGTGTGTTGTTATACACAATTCTGCTTTATTTTGTTGTCTCAAATGGCAGAGTTTAGCTGCCAAAGACTTTTTTTCTTTGTTTGGACAGGAGACAGTTTTTAATTTAGTCAATTCTGAGAGTGTTGGTGAACTTTGGAGGTTGTTACCATGCTCTTCATTTGTATCTGTAACATCACAGTCTTGGTTATTATTCTGAGCGCTAAACAAATAATTATGATTTAAACATTCACTATGAGGACGGCTCTGTTTAAAATGACCCTCTAAATTTTTTTCAGATTTACCATAAATTCTTCGAAATTGGTCGAGAGACTGAGAGACATTTGATATAGATATTATTTTTCTAATCTTGACAGGGGCAGGCCTTTAAAAACATCTTCCCAAGATGTCTTCTGACTTAATGATATTTTGCGTTTAAGTGCAAAGGACTTGTCTTTGCATGTATGCATAAAGTCTTCCCGGTGAAATTCATCACTTTGAAAATGTTTTTGAGTTTGTAAACTTTCATGAATGTACGGATTTGACAGAATGACTTTTCTAGTATTTACAAAACTCTGTTGACAGCTTGTGATAGGCTCCATTTCTTCAGTGACACTCGTACAAGTGTTTGAAGTAGTACCTCTTACTCTTTGAAAACCAACACTTTCTTTTGGGGGTTCTGGTTGTTCATATTCAGGTTGTTCAGCTGAAGCTAACATGCATGAAACATGAGAGCTTTTCTCAGACATGTCTACTTCTCTTCCATTAGGGTCAGCATTTGAAATTCCCATGTCATATCTCTCAGAATTGTGCTCTTCCGAGGCACCGAGGCAATCTTGTCTTGAATCTTCAATATTTTTAGAGCTATGCGTCATTATTTGTTCTTTGTCATAATCTTTACACTCAAACTGATCAGACGCCATATTTACAACTGACATGTCATTGCATTTTCGATAAACAGATTCAGATGCCAGTGCCGTTTCAATACTAGAATAGATTTTTAAAGTTGTACTGGTTGTCATGACATCAGTGCCAGTGTTTGTACTAGTTTGGTTTGAACCAATAGTACCTATCGTCTGTGGAGATACACATTGCATGTCATCCTGAGAGAGCTCAGGCACTAGGTTTTCCCTGCTGAGGAAATCTCTTACTGTCACTTCTACGCACTGCAAAATACCATCCCAGTCTTTAAACTCAATCAGAGTTTTGGCAGGCTCCAGACAAATGTCATACTCTGAGTAAGGGCATTTAATATTAATAATATATACTCCATACATATCTTGGCTACGTTTGTGCTTTGGACTCCTCGTGGTGAGCGGCACAACTGGACTCTCATTTTTCTGATTTGAACTGCTCAGTCTGCGTAAGAGGAAATTCAGAAGCTTGTGTATCCGTGTTTTCAAGAGCAGTCTCTCATTAACATAAAGGAATTGTAGGCTGTTATTGTAGTGACCCTCTCTGCCTATGTAACCTGTCACTTCAAACTGTCCACAGAAGTACTTAATTTCTCCAAGTTTCTGTGCTCTCCCGAGGCTGTGTATCTGAACAAATCTGTAGTAAGTGTTTCTGGCTTTGGAAAGCTGCACCACCATGGCGCCTGTGCAGTCATTCTTTAGGGTAAAGGAGACACAGGGGTGCATTAATGAAATAGCCTCCACTCTTTGTCTGATCCTTTCATTTTCCAGGACAGCATCCATCCTCTTCCTCCGAACTGGCATATTGTGAAAATAGTTACAAACCGTAACAGTTGTTCCTGCAGATGGTCGAGATGTCTCCGCTTCAAAGACATCCAAGCCCTTGCCATCTCTGAATATTTTAACATACGTTTTCACAGATTCTTTTGTCCTGGATGAGACTTCAACAAGTGTAGCGAGGGAGACAATACTTGCAAGAGCTTCTCCTCTAAAGCCATAAAACTTGAGGTCTTCCAGGTCCTCCAGAGAGTTACATTTGCTTGTGTAGTATCTGTTTCCAACGCAGCCCAAATCCTCGGCGCTCAGTCCTCCTCCGTTGTCGATGACCTGAACTTTGAAGGCGTCCATGTCCACCCTGACCCCTATACAAGTCGCTCCAGCGTCAATGCTGTTCAATATGAGTTCCTCCACACATTGTTGTAAAGAGGGAAGGGCGACCCCAGAGCGAAGTTTCCCTTGCACCTCTTTTGGTAGGCATTTAATCATAATCTTCTCTTGGTATTTATGTACATCTCTGACCTGAAGTTAGTCAACCGGATAGAAACTGGCAGTTACTAGGTTAGCAAATACGATGTAGCTTAGGTAACGTCCTGAACGTTTCATGGCAAAGATGTAAAAAAAAGTTACCGTCCTACATAAGTCCAAGTAGGTCAAAATACCAAAATAAAATATAGTAAAACATTTTAAACCCAACCCATTTGTTTACAGTCAACGAAAAGCAGTAAAGACGGTGCTTAAGCAGCTTGAAATTTACACAATGATGCCGCCTGGTGGTGCGAAGGACCAAGGGAACCGTGGTCTTCTTCTTTGTGGCTTAAGCTAGATAAGCGCCTACAACGCCACCTACCGTGTATATATATATATATATATATATATATATATATGGTCTTCAAAAATAAAGATATGAAACTGTAATTTTGAAGTGGAACGAAATTTATTGGATATTTCAAACTTTTTAACAAATAAAAAACTGAAAAATTGGGCGTGCAAAATTATTCAGCCCCTTTACTTTCAGTGCAGCAAACTCTCTCCAAAAGTTCAGTGAGGATCTCTGAATGATCCTCACTAACCTAAATGACTAATGATGATAAATGGAATCCACCTGTGTGTAATCAAGTCTCCGTATAAATGCACCTGCACTGTGATAGTCTCAGAGGTACGTTTAAAGCGCAGAGAGCATCATGAAGAACAAGGCACACACCAGGCATGTCCGAGATACCGTTGTGGAGAAGTTTAAAGCCGGATTTGGATACAAAAGATTTCACAAGCTTTAAACATCCCAAGGAGCAGCTTGTGAAATCACAGTGCCACTGTGCAAGCGATAATATTAAAATGGAAGGAGTATCAGACCACTGCAAATCTACCAAGACCTGGCCGTCCCTCTAAACTTTCAGCTCATAAAGGAGAAGACTGATCAGAGATGCACCAAGAGGCCCATGATCACTCTGGATGAACTGCAGAGATCTACAGCTGAGGTGGGAGACAGTCGTATACTGCACAAATCTGGCCTTTCTGGAAGAGTGGCAAGAAGAAAGCCATTTCTTAAGGATATCCATAAAAAGTGTCATTTAAAGTTTGCCACAAGCCACCAAACATGTGGAAGAAGGTGCTCTGGTCAGATGAAACCAAAATCGAACTTTTTGGCAACAATGCAAAACGTTATGTTTGGCGTAAAAGCAACACAGCTCATCACCTGAACACACCATCCCCACTGTCAAACATGGTGGTGGCAGCATCATGGTTTGGGCCTGCTTTTCTTCAGCAGGGACAGGGAAGATGGTTAAAATTGATGGGAAGATGGATGGAGCCAAATACAGGACCATTCTGGAAGAAAACCTGATGGAGTCTGCAAAAGACCTGAGACTGGGACCGAGATTTGTCTTCCAACAAGACAATGATCCAAAACATAAAGCAAAATCTACAATGGAATGGTTCACAAATAAACATATCCAGGTGTTAGAATGGCCAAGTCAAAGTCCAGACCTGAATCCAATCGAGAATCTGTGGAAAGAACTGAAAACTGCTGTTCACAAATGCTCTCCATCCAACCTCACTGAGCTCGAGCTGTTTTGCAGGAGGAATGGGCAAAAACTTCAGTCTCTCGATGTGCAAAACTGATAGAGACATACCCCAAGTGACTTACAGCTGTAATCGCAGCAAAAGGTGGCTCTACAAAGTATTAAGTTAAGGGGGCTGAATAATTTTGCACGCTCAATTTTTCAGTTTTTATTTGTTAAAGTTTGAAATATCCAATAAATTTTATTCCACTTCATGATTGTGTCCCACTTGTTGTTGATTCTTCACAAAAAATTACAGTTTCATATCTTTGTTTGAAGCCTGAAATGTGGCAAAAGGTGGCAAAGTTCAAGGGGGCTGAATACTTTTGCAAGGCACTGTATAATCATATATAACCATGAATGGAGGGTCCCATCCCAAATCCAGCACCCTGAGACTGTACGCTAGCCGTAAAGAAGGCAGCCGTGGACTAGCGAGTGTGAGAGCCACTATCCACATTCACTGAAAATTAATGTGGCATATGAAAAAAACACTATTTTACTACTACTACAAATTATGGCAATAACCTCAGACTTGACTAAATATACATTTCTAGCCAAATCAAAATATGAGTAAACTTGCATCCTCTGTCCTCCATTTGACTGTCAAAAATGCACTTGAAACCAAAGTAAAGTGGTTTTACATTTAATAATGTAATTTCACAGTTAATTCACTGATTTTGTGTCAGTAAAATACATAAGGTAAATAAATAAACCCTGTTTCAGTGTCAATGGAAGAATACATACACATTTATTATTTAACAATGCTAAAAGATGAGTGACTCAAGCTTTCAATAGTTTTCTCATTCTTGAACTCTGCCTTTGCTATGTGTGATTTGGGGCTTCCTGTAGATCTCAGCCAATCTTGCATTTCTTTCACCTTGCTTCTTGGGCCTTGCAGCTGTCCTTGAACAGTTCCTCCTCTTGTGTTTTGAACCCAACCTACAAGACCAAGCTTTCGACCTTCTGCCTGAAAAATAAAAATAAAACATTACTTTTAGATACGCTATAATGCATGAAAGGCAATTAAGCTAAATATTTAGTTTAATTACATGTACTGGTAAAAAATGCTAAATTAACAGGGATTTTTAAGATGGGTAGTCTAAAATGAATGAATGAGATTAAGACTTAATACTGAATATATTTTTCCTTAACACTATACTTTTTTATAATAAGTTTTATTATTTAGTTTTCATAAATTTGAGCTATTATATTGCTACAATATCAACATCAAACTCACTTGGGTGTATTTCCGAAAAAATACACCTTGCACCCTGCCAAATATTTCGTAATCCACGGAGATTAGTTCTTCATTTGACATAGTAGACCTGGAAAGCAAGAATATAAAACTAGGACCATCTTTGTCAAGCACTGACCAAAGCTAGCTACAGCACAATGAAAGCTATGGTAACACATGGCTGATACATGGAGAAAGCTAAAATATAATAATAATTATTTTGCAGTACGTAAAATAAAATGGTTTACCTTGATAAAGCTACAAAGCTGTTTAACAGCAATAAAACAAGGCAAACGCTCTGTTTTTGAAGCATAGCATACAGGACCTTGAACATGGACAGGAAGTGATGTTTCATGGACCAATCAGCGACAGAAATTGGGTTTCTAGGCAACGATCACTGGCAACGAACGACAGACAACTTTACATGGTCGCAATATCGGATAACTTGGCGTTGGACAAACTACACATTGTCCCCTTCAGTTGACGCAGGTCATATATCCATTTGCTACCTATCTTCATCGATGAGCAGCACAGGCTTATTACATTTTTAATCTTTTGATTAATGTTTTTTATTGCGCCTGTAATGGGAGAAGTGTAGATCAGAGTAAAGCTAAGCTATATTTGTCCTCAAAAAACAGTGTGAGTTCAGAGACAAACCCTTTTTAAGACATAAGACATAAGTAACACCTGGTAAAATGGCTGATGGTGGAGACAAGCCATTTCCAAACAAGCCTGTTTCTCACAAAAGACTTGTCAACCCTGCACCACCTGACCTTGTTGGTGATTTTCAAAAGATATATATTTTAAAGAAATACCAAGAACATGGTCCAAACAGCGTGAGACAGTCCAAAGATTCACTACCTGCTGGTGAACTACAGATGGCCAGAGTAATTTATGAAAAGCAGCTCATTCTCCAGAAGAAGTTGTGGAAAGTTGAGGATACATTAAGACAAAAGATTCAGGGTGATAAAGCTGGTGTTACAGTTAAAGATAAAGCTGGTGTTACAGTTAAAGAAAACCATAAGACTGTAGAGGATAACTATTATGAAGGATGGGAAGAAAAGGCAAAAGCTGCCAATAAACCAAGGCAGAGGACAGAAGTCACAGGGAGTGAAATGCTGATGCAGGAAAGTGAACAAAATACCAACCAACGCAGGTCTAGACAAGACACAATGAAGCATGAAAAACAAGAGACCAAGTTGGACAAAAAGCTTGCTGAGAATACAGTGCCAAAGAGGAAAGTAAACAAACCAACATATGTTCATAAGGAAGAAACACCTAAGAGTCAACAGGAAGCTGCTTTTAGGATGACAGCACAACTAGCAAGTGTAACTAGGGAACTGATCCCGCCACAGGTTTCCATTGATCCCTTGGAACTTGACAGCACAAATGAAAATGTCCAACTTCTTCCCTGTCAAATCTGCAACCGGAAGTTTCTGGGTCAAAGACTTGAGAAACACATGCAAATCTGTGAAAAAGTAAGAAAATCCAACCGTCCAGTCTTTAACTCCTTTAAGCACAGGACTAAAGGGTCGGCTGCAGAGGAATTCTGGAAAACACACACCAGGAACAAATCCCCAGAGGTAAATTCTTAAAAGTAAGCAATAATAATAATTTGCTAACAGTGATTATTCATTGAAGCATCCTGTTTTATTGTAGGTTCTGAGAAAAAAGATGCAAAGACCACACAAGAAGCTTTAACATCAAAATCTGCTTCCAGTCAACTATAAAGTTTAAAAACCACACAGAAGTTAGGGAGCAGACCTCTTCAGATGTTGCTACATCAGATGCTCCTTTGTTTATGGTATTGTTAAGACCAAACTATAATATCATTTGAGCTGTAAAAATACAGACTATGGCATTCAAATCCTATTTGTTTTGTCTTTTATTAAAAGACACAGTGTATCTGTAAATAAGAGAGGGAATATGCATTTTATATCTTCACAACATTTGATACAGTGGTGAAAAAATAAAAACCTAGTTACATGGTAAATAAGGCACTGCACTGGTTCTATTTCCAGAGACTTTGTTTTTAAAAGCTTAAGTATAATCAAAATCTATTTTTCTGCATAGTGTCATTGTAACTTTGACATTCTAATATCTATTGACAATGAAACAGCTTATGTCCTATGTACAGAGGTTTTTGGTGTATTTATCATTAACACACTGTAAACAAAGCAAACTGAATAAAAAAAGGCAACACATTTGCTTAAACACATAGATGCAAAGTATGGCTTAACCTTTCAAAAGTACCAACGGCAGGTAAAGCAATACATAAAAAAACGTGCTGAAAGGTAAACAACAATAAAACATGTTCAAAGACCATAGTCCCACATTGTAAGTCTTATAGTGGGGACATTACACTTGCAGCACTAATTAGTATATCAAAAAATTAAGCCAAAGGTAAACAACCTGTAAAAAGTAGTCAGTAGTTTTGTGTTTTGCACAAAATAAAGCATGCATTTAAAAAACTGTTTGCTATAACAATAATATCCCAAATTTCTATTAAATATAAAACAAGGCTTTGACATACTTGGCACAGTATGTATCTGAACATGCAACAGTTTCACCTTGAAAGAAAACCGTGATCCCTCTTCTAAATACTTTGGCAGAATCCCAGAGCACATTCCTCAATAAACAACAGCTCCCGTATACATATATGTAGAAAAAATTATTATCACAGTATATGAACATTGTGACAATCAGATTCATTCTTTTTAGGTGTAAGAATCAGATGCTTTATGTTGAATCCAGCCAACATTTTAATCTATAAAAATGTTGTAACAAAATCTCTGCAAACATTAGAATGGGAGTGTTCATGTGAAAGTGTGCAAGCTACAAAAACTAAAATGTAATCATGCAACTGTGCGCCCTCTCACATGCATGTAATGCAACACCTGATGCTGTCTTTGGTTACAGTTGAGCGCTACACTGCACCTCATATACCCACCAACAGCTTGTATAATTCATCACTGTACGAATTTTTACAATTTTCTCTGTCAAGTACTCAGTACTTGGGGCTCAGACACCGGCCTCTGCAGACTTGCCTCCACGGTTTGTAAATCCAGCTCCTGTCCCTCCACTATCCCCAGGAATATGATCAGAGGGGTGGTTACCATTGTTGTCACATCCTGTTTCTTGTAGTGATAAACGGTTGATTGCTGCCCATAGTCTCTCATTCTCTTTCATCTGCTCACAGACCTAAAAACATCAAGAAAACATACCATTACAATGGAGACAATAACCTTAGATTTAAATTAGATGGCTTTGTATAAAGTTTTTAAACCTGATTTTCCAGTATTTGGATCCTCATGTCTTGATGTGCCACAGTGTCACGCAGCTGAAAAATAAGCTTTGTCAAACATTTTTTTTTTTGTATTTTTCAACATATACTACCATATTATTACCTGTGTAACCTCACAACTTGCTTCACATTCTCCTCTTTTGCAAAGATTAACTTCTTCCAATCCATTGACTTTACCACAGCTCATACGTTTAGTCTGCAAAGACAAATTATTGTGATTTGTTTGATACTATGTCTAACATAAAGCTTAAACAACAGCTGCAAAATGACATTACTGGCAAGTCTTTCTTGGTGCCAAGTGCTGCAGCTGCAGCCTTTAGCTCTTTCAACTCTTCATAAGGTAGGGTAACACTCTCAGAGATAGAAGAAAGCTGGCCAGGAGAGAATGGCATGGGGTCGTCCGGGATTGGGATGAACTCTGCATCTTCCAGCTCCTGTTGAACAATGATAAATATATACTCAGTGGTAGTTGGGCCCAACATGGGTTGGGTTCAACATTCAAATATACATTTTCATCTATGGCAAAGGTATTTAGATGGCAATGTGTTTGCAAAAAATATATATACAAAAATAATATAAAATGCCAATGTAATGATTTATTCAATTTTTGAATACATTAACATTATAATTATATAGGTTATTCTAGTGTGATTTTATGTTATGATTCTATTAATAACAACCTTTTTGAGCCAAAAAGGACATGAACTGTTTCCAGTCTGGTTTGTCATTGACATCATTGGCGTCTCCATGAGGCACTGATCAGTGTCAATTTCCAATGTACCACCAAGACCTCTGTCACGACACTCTGTTTCTGAGCCGGACTCCACATCAAGATCCACAGTTGACGTGGAAGCCCCCTGGCCCTGCCCTAGATAAACATATACAAGACATTTTCTTCATTATATATATACAATAACAATCAATGTATTTTTGTAAAAATAGGTAATGCATTTACCGCAGCCAACTGACACTCCACTGCTGTTTGAGCGGATTGTCTTGGAGTTGAGCACTTTCTCTGTAAAGTAGAAAAAGTCAGCAATGCCTGCATTACAATCATAACATATATCCACTTGTGATTACTAACCCATTATGATAATGGTGTGCCAGCCTCTGCAAGAAAGGTCTGGTACATGATGAAGGGACCCAAAAATGGGCCTTGGCATGGCGGGGCACACCTCAGAACCAAATCCTTTATCTGCAGGCATTCCAAGTCGTCCATTTCCTGCGTTTCCCCATGCAAAGATCTGATTGTCTTCAAGATAATAAAAAAATACAACATAAATCCTGCAGAACACTTGACACATGCAACACTTGCAAATAGACTGGGAGGATGCACCTAAGCAGTGCCAATAAATAATCTTACCCTCAGTGGCAGCAATGGTGAAGCCATCACCACACGACACTTTGGTCACTACCTTTCCTCCAAAGGGCCCAACAAGGACTTGAACACCAGGATGTTTCTTAAAATCCTTTACACCTAGTTGTCCATACTTGTTGCAACCAAAAGTCAGCAGGCGCCCACGACCTGCAAGGACATTTACTAATTAAGATAATGACACAAATCATTTCTAAAATGATTATTTATATATATTTTTAGTACCATCAATGGCCGCTGTGTGGCTTTTTCCTGGAGCAATAACCTGGACTTTGAAGCGTGCCAATTGCTTTACTAATGTCAGTGTTGTTATGTACGGGATACCCAGAAAACCCTGATTTGAAATACACAAATGTATGTTGTTACACCAAGAATCCAATAACATTATTTCTTAAGCTTTACTCTGTACCTCTCCAGGATGATATTTTAGACCAGAAATACCCTGGTTGAGACCTAGCTTGTTGAATTCATTGTTTCCACATGCTAGGACTTTGCCTGTTTCTGTCAAAAAGAAGGTCCCATCACTTCCACATGACACGGATGAAATGATGGCCCCTTTGGGAGATCCACCTTAAAAAGAACACCAAAATTAATAGTTTAAATTTAACTTCAGAAATGCTTAAAAACCCATATTGGTTTTTCAAAATCCCTCACTTGCATTGGAGAAGCAAAGTCATCCTCACATTCAAGGCCAAGACGCCCTATAACAGGACAATAAGGAAGAAAACTTTTTAGACATGAATAAGAACCCTGTCTCCACCTCCTGACTACTGGCTGCAACAACAAAAACATACCATTACAGCCGTCTAATGATGTTAACACCAAACAACAGTACATACAGCAACTTTATGTACCATACTCTCCGCAGCCCCAGGAGTAAATTTCCCCATTATGAGTCAGGACCACCACATGGTTGTCTCCACACGACACCTGTCGAACTGGGCGCTCTTCAAAAAACTCCAAAAGCACTGGCTCCAAAACCTCCATGCCCATCTCATTCTCCACACCAATACAACCATAATAGTCTGAGCCAAACATGTACATCTGGTCCTCATCTGCGAATGAAAAAAGATTGAGTAGAAGAATCAAAAGGTTAGTAAAATGGTGTTTTTTTAGGTTATTTTGTCACTAACCTGTGATACATGCAGTGAAGTCAGCTCCACATGCCACCTGTCTGATGGCTTTTCCCTGAAGTTCTTCTACTCTCTTTGGCTGTCTGTATGAGGCTTGGTCGCCGTGCCCAAGCTGACCCACCATTTTGACCCCACATTGGACATTCTGAAGAGAAGAGTTTAGGCAGTTTCTTGCATTGATCAACAAAGCAGCAGTGTGTTTTATGCATGTTTCCTTGTGATGGGGTAATACTCACAGCCCATGTGTACAGTTCTTTTTCCACCGTCACAACTGCAAAGTGATTCTCTCCTGCACACACATGCTGGGCACCACTGCCCCCTTTGAAAGCATCTAACTTCTGGGGGGTAAACTTTCCTCCGCCCCAGAAGTACACCTCCCTTGATCGTGTGGTTACTACAGCAACAGGACTCTCGGTCACTGTGCTTAGCCTGATAAACAAGTCATACAGTGAAATAAATTGACACTAGTACAAATATATTGTAATGTAATTGCTAGAAAAGAAGGTCAAATTTAAAAAGCAGGAAAACTTACTTTGGTTTCTTCATTGCTGTATTCAGAAGAGTAACTCGCTCCTCAAACTCCCTAAAAAAAGGACTTCTTTTAATTGTGTCATACCTAAAAATCTCAATAGAATGTATTTCTATTGTCAACTTACTGTCTGCAGAACGAGATGAAAGGTTGATCTAGAATCTGATCAGCTGTAGGCCTCTTTGAAGGATCCTATGACATAAAAGGTTTTACAGAAACCTCAGCATGTGGCTTCACTTTCATGGCCTAAAATAGCATTCTTTTTCCCATAAACTCCACACTTACTTGATCAAGGCACTGGTAAACCACATTAATCAATGCTGGTGCATAAACAGAGTTCGCTTCCATAGTCCAGTTGCCCTGAACTATTTTTACACACAGGTTAAGGGGGTTCTGTTAAAAATAAAATAAATAAAAAGTATTATTTCAGCAATAACCATATGGCTTTCTCCATTCAAAAATATAAATTGTATAGCCAATAAAATAAACCATACCGTTGCATCAAATGTTTTTGTAAGTGTTAGGACTTCATAAAGCACACAACCCATGGCCCAGATGTCCGATTTAAAGTTATACTTTGCTCCTTGGCACAATTCAGGCGACATGTAATACGGTGTTCCCACACACTAGAGTCCCAATAATAGAAAGAATATTAGACAGAATAAAAAATCTAGAATCTCTTAAGCTACAGTGTGTCTTTAGCAGTGTAAAAATGTATCACAAAACTAAATGCACCAAATTATATCATAAAACACTAAATTAACTGATTGAACCTTATCAAAGTTTCACACTGTCCAAGGTAACCAGACAATAACTGGATTTTAAAAGGACAATTGTTTTTTAGTTAAATTAGCCTATGTAGTAAACACTTACAGTTTCTGCCATTGAAAACTCTGAGTCTAGTTTTTTTGCTAGACCATAGTCACCCAGCTTGATGAGGTCCGTTTTAGTCAGGAAAATATTAAGAGTTTTGATATCTCTACAAGGAAAAAAGCACAGACATTTATGAATATATTATTACATGTGATATCCCCATTTATATCTACAGTCATTGCTGAGTTTTGGAGAATGTACCTGTGTATGATTCCTGCCTTGTGAATGTAGGCCACAGCTGAGGCAATTTGGTACAAAAACCAAATGACCACCTACAGAGAGGAAATGGTGAAATAACATTGAAAACAGCAAATGGTGACAAGTGCTGCCATATATTGCAAGTAATACCTCCTCATTAAACAGTTTTCCCTTTTGTTGGACGATTTTATCATAAAGATTCCCTCCTGTAATGACAATATCCTTTAACACCTAGTCATGGCAGAAACATTGCAACAAAATGAAATCAACTGTTCAAATTGACTTTCTCACCATTGCAATATTCCAACTCAATGAGTAACGTGTTTTTGTCCATAAAGTGATTAAAATAGGCAATGATGTTGTTATGCTCCAAAATGGAAAGGATGCTTATTTCATTCATCACATCTCTGCGCTCCTTTTCGGAGAGAGAGTTCAGCTCCACTTCCTTCCATACCACCAGAGAATTGTCCTACAAAGACAAAGCAGACATTTTGTTAAAACAGCGTAGGCTTAGATTTATCTGCAACTAAGCTCAAGTTTTGATGACATGCAATTGTTCCAAGAGGCATGGGAAGGCATTTATCCTTCTCTCACTCAAGAATTTCTCACAGAGGTACAGAAACAGAAGTGACTGGCTCACACCAAGGCTCAAAATTGTGTAGCAAAGAGCACTTACTGTGTCTTTTTTAGAAAATCAGTAGGCTATAAATGGTTTTAAAATATTGAAATGTGTTAAAATCTCATAAATTGCACAAAGCACACACTGTCAACGAAACTCTGCTGAGGTTAACTAGCCAAAAGTACTTCGTGTCTTATAAAACAGACGAGTTATGGCTTCCTAAGTGAATAAACTTCAGCAAGAACTAGACTTACCTCTATTCTCCTGTACAGAGTCGCTTCTCCAAACGCCCCCCTTCCGAGTATCCGGATAGGAATGTAATGCAACTTCTCCTCTTCGCCATTAAACGTGCTCGACGCCGACCGCTCACTCACGACTGACCCGCCGCTCAGCTCTGAATTTAGAGAGTCGAAGTGTCTTTCATAGTCCTCCAGTGACATTTTTGTTGTTGTTGTGGGACTTCTTAGCCTTTCGCAGTGATGGGCCTAGCGACAACTGTAGCTAAACGACTTGTAGAAAACCATAAACGTATGTCGGATATGCCCCTTTCACTTAAACACACCTCGAAGAGAGTTAGCACCTACAAAGTTATTATGACTAAACGCCCTTTTAATAAACTAGACAAAAACATACGCAGGAAAATGCGTGCAACTAAAGTAGATGCCAATGTAAAGTTAACCTAGGATATGAAATCAACTTTTAAAAAATTCAGAATAAAATATCTTCACACAACTGTGACCTGTTGTATTTTACGATGAAAATCCGAGCGCTCTTCCGGTTCGGGGTCTAAACGCTGATTGTGCCGAGATTAAAGTTGGGACGAAGATGATTGTCCTTTGCCTCCAGAACGACAAACAACACAAGCATAATTACTTACAAATACAAACACAAGAGACCACATGCTCGTGCCAAGAACACGCCGGAAACCTTGGTTTCCTCACTGCTCCTCTCGCATACAAACCCGGAAACCGACACATTAAAAGGTATATTCCCTGAATTGGTGATGGGAAGTCCGGCTCTTTACAGAGAGCCAGCTCTTCTAGCTCAGCTCCCAAAGAAGAGACGGCTCTTTCGACCCCTGAACGGCTCTTAATTTAGGATTTTTTTTGTAGGCCTTTATTTTACCATAACTTTGCAAAAATTTATTGTTTGTGTGTTGAAAACCCTTTCGTGTGCAGTGTTTTTATGAGAATAAAAAATATAATTGCCTAATTTTGTGCATTTATTCTTTTGGATGGGGTCATCACTTTGTGTATAAACTGGCCTTGCTTTGAGTTGCAGTAGGAGAGGTTATACCTGCATGTGTGGGGAAGCCAATAGATGCCGCTGCAGTTGCTGTTTTTTTGGGGATGAGACACACCTCATCTAGCTCACGACATTACTCTAGCTCCACTAGGGGCCAGCAGCCTCCATGCCATTTCTGAATGTGTCTAATTATACATTGTCTAATAGATAGAGTGTCTGATAATAATACAATTGAACAGCAGGACACCGTTAATGACCGGTACTGGAACAAGATCAAAGCACTGAAATCTGATATGAGTATTCTACAGTCAAACGTGTCAACGTTAGGTCAAAAAGAAAATCAAGAGTTTACTTTTTCATGCACCATTTCAAGGCTTTTCAAGTAATGCTTTGTCTTTTGCAGAAGGAAACTGCGGTAAATGTCTACCTGGATGGATGTTTTTCAATTCATCATGCTATTTCTTTTCCATAACCAAAGACTGGCAAAATAGAATGTCTTGGAGAGATAGTCGAGCTGACTGTATCATGCGTGGAGCTGATCTGGTGGTCATTGACAGTCAGGAGGAGCAGGTGAAAATCAGAAATTCATATCAATGGTGGTACCTCACTCATGTTTTTTCAGATGTCATTGATTTTATGTGACAGATGTTTGTGAATAACAACATCAGGCCCAGGAGAACCGATATGGTATTGAAGTATAGAACATTCTGGCTAGGCCTCTCTGATGTTCACCAAAATGGCACTTGGGTTTGGATTAATAATGTCACTGAGGTGCATCTAATGCAAGAGCTGCATTGTGAATGCCATATACATTTAAATGAATCATTAATGAATGTAGTATAATACTTTGTATCATCATTTATTTTGCTGAAGGAAAGGGCACTCTGGCAATGGAAACTGTGCTTTAACATATTATGAAACCGATACATGGGCTGTATTAAAAACTGCACGTTGTAATTGGGGTCCCAATAACTGGATATGTGAGATGCAATCAAGATAAAAAAGAAGATGTAAGTTAAAGAGCGGAGAAGTCTCCAGGGGCCATTCGAGCGGCACATTTGACCAGTTGATAAGTCAGGTAGTAAACGAGAACCCTACAACCCCTGAACAAGACATGAAAAGTATAGGAGCTTAACAAATTGTTAATGTTGTATATTTATCTGTAAGTTTTTAGGTTATTGTCATCTTTGTCCTAGGATCTAATAGGACATATGCTGGAGATATCATCATCCTGCAGCAGTGAGTCTGGCACTCCTTGTCATTTTCTTGCTTGCAGCTGATATTGGTCTGGGTCTTCACTGTGAGTCACTGCCTAAATTTACTGGCACTTTATATTATACTGATAAAAAGAAGCTTCATCTGATGGAGAAGAAAATCAACATTTAGAATCTCTGCAGAGTGGTTTCCACATTATCACATGGTTAACTGTGAAGTACCTGGCCAAAAATCCAGGCGCTGGTATAAGTGAGACAAAACTGGGCTTCTGGATTGGACTGGTGCACACCAATGAAGGGGGATGGAAATGGGTGGATGGAAGAGAATTGGTCAAAAAGTAAGAGATCAGTGCTGAGAGAGTACCCAATGTCAAAATAATAAACCTGATATGATATAAAAATAGTTTCCAACAATATGTATCATTCACACCAGGTATTGGGCTGATGGAGAACCATATAAACAAACCACTGAGGCCTGTGCAGCTGTGAATCCCAGTGAAGACTTCTTCAAAGCTTGGAACACTCAAAGATGCTCAGAGAATCGCAAATGGATCTGTCAAAAAACACCATCTTTTTAATTCAATGCAATTTTGTATAAGGCAGATTATTTTCATCCATCAATGCCTCTGTGTGACTGCTGAGCATATATACAGAACATGTTCTCAATGACATTTTGTGTTGAATTGTTATGAACCAAGCTCAATAAAACTACAACAGTTTCAACTCTATCTCTGACTCAGACTTATGCCCACCCAGGACATTTGTATCCACTGGGACCAAAGACACCCACACACATTTGTAGTTGGTGAGCCCTGAGCAGGGGACAAACAGATCAATAGTAGCCTTCTACCCGCTGCTGTAAAATGGATTCCCAGACTGAGCCTAACGATGACGTGTCATTTAAACAAAAGTTTTCAAAGGATTTTAACACCGGTGGAGGTTCCCACTTTCAGCGTCAAACATTATTAAAAGGTAACTTAACATTAAATGTAGTTTCAGATTTAAATAAGAGTGCATTACTTGTGTGTGTTTACAGTGGGTGGATCAGCATTTCCACACTACCGTCTGGTGTCACTATGCCTGGGCCTGCTCAATACTGCAATGCTGATAGTGGCACTGGTCTTAGGCATTTACTGTGAGTATCAGACTATCTTTGAATTAAAGTTTGACTAGAGTGAACAGAACAGTTTATATTAAAATAATGTCTACAGGTGCTGCAAGAACTGTAAGAGTCTGACCTTGTATTTTAGCCAGCCCAGTTGTCAATTGTCAAAATTTCTTTACACTTTCCACACACCATGTACAATGTCCGACACATTGATCATATTTGGTTACTAAGCTAAGCTATAATAAAGGGCAGCTGGTAATTCCACACATCATACTCCTTTTGAGCATGTGAACAGCTATGGCACCCATATATCTATGAACAAATGAGGTGGAAATAGATAAACACTATTTAGTTCATAAATGCCTTGAACCTTCATGCAAGAATGTGTGGTTCTCCTCCAGCAGTATTCAGTTTGTCCATTCTGGGGAAGTAATGAAATTAAAATGTCTCCTTCCAAGTGTTTATTATACTTGACAATGTGTGACATCCTATTGAAATAATTAATTGCAGGCAGCTGTCATAGTGCTTCTGTGATGCATTTAGGAGTGACTGTAGGCATTCTGTGACTTACAGGTGCCAAAGCCAAAGATTTTCAGGGAATTGCTGATGAGGCTCTCACCCCTCTCATCATTGAGAGGAACTTCCTCCTCAACCACAGCAATGTGATGAAGGACAGGCTCGATGCTCAGGTGGCCTTGGAGAATAAACGCAAAACTAACACACAGCTCCAGATGCAAGTGAAGCAGTATGAAACCATCACCGACAGCCTTCAGAATCAAATTGTGACCCTGAGGGAACAGAAGGCACATCTGGAGTCAAGTAAAACAGAATTGGGTAAGACTTTGAATGAGAATGGAGAGCTTTGATAAAACAGTCTAAAATAGATGGATGTTATATCTTTTTATATCAGAGAAAAACTGTAACCGGTGCCCACTTGGATGGAATTTTCTCAAATCATCCTGTTATTATTATTCTGTCACTGAGCCCGACTTGAAAAAGAACTGGTCGGACAGCAGAGCAGACTGTATTGGCCGAGGGGGTGACCTGCTTGTGATCAATGACCTAGAGGAACAGGTGAACAAAAGGATTTCTTAAACCATAGACACCTGTTTCAATATATCTTGTTTCTTAATTCTACATAATCAAGCAACTTAAACAGAATTCAATGGGAAAGTTATATTCTAATCAAACTCTGCTCTATTTTTCCCAGAAAGTAATTAATAACAACTTTCCAAAGACGACTGGTACTGGTACTTGGTGGCAGACTGGATTCTGGATAGGGCTCACTGATACTGTGACTAATGGAGTATGGGTCTGGGTTAACAATGTAACAGAAGAGAATACAATGTAATGTATAGACAACATTCTGAATTTCAAAATCAACTAAACACATTTGAATGTAATCCATTTTGTTAATTTATTACAGGTACTGGCAAACAGATCAGCCCGACCTAAATGCCAATCTGAGAGGTCACTGTGCCGCTTTTGTTCGCAATATTCTGACCTGGAAGTCATGGTATAATAGAAACTGCCAGAATGATGAGTTAAACTGGATATGTGAGATGGAGCCAAAGTAATCATGTCTCGCTCATGAAGAAATAAAGTGTATCAAAGTTATTAAAGGTTTTAAAATAAACTTTTAAATGTATAAAATGTATGGGTCGGTGTCGTACGTGGATTGTTGTGGATAAATGCTTTGTAAAGTTTGATGTTTGGAGCTCAGCGCTTTCTTGTAGGTTCTGTTAATATTTAACTAGAAAACATGATTTTTTTGTTTGTAATGTTGCTCACATCGGCAAACACTGCAGGATACAGGGCAATGTCCTTTACACTCGCATGAGCAGACAAAATGGAAGATTCTGCTCCTAGTACAAATAACAAACTGGTTTGCCAAAGTGACTTCAGTGATGAGCTCTCAATTTAAACCAAGATGAACAGCAAGGTAAACAAATTATATAACTTACGTACCATTGTACAGATTTATATTTTTCTTTAATTTGAGGCAGAACACCAAACCTGTGTGACTTAAATATATGGTAGTTTCTAACAGTTGTTGGCTCTGATGTTGACTGACTTTCTCTTTGTAAAGTGTCACTCTCCATGATAAGACCTGATTCGTTTGTCAATCATCACAAAGTGTTGACGGTGATCTTGTTGGTGCTGGCTGCTATTCTACTAACAGTTGATATCGGCCTGGGCGTCTACTGTAAGTGACATAACAAAGAAACGGTTGATAAAATACAATGTTAGATCGTGGACACAAACATGGTGTATATATTTTATCTGCTAACTTACTTGTATTTCTACAATTAACATGTTTCTGTTACTTCTGTTCAGACAGAAATCTGACCGATAGGGAGCAAATGATCAAGGACATAAGCACTGAAGTAGCCAAGTTACAACAAGCTTACAAGACTGCAATTAAAACCAGGAATGAACTTAAGAAAGAGCTGACAAAAGAGGAAAGTCGGATACAGTTTATCAAATGGGAACTTGAGCATCAAAAGAAAAGGAGTAAGGACTATGAAAAGGAGGCCGACAAAATTCAATCGCAAATTACAGGATTGCTTTCTCTTATACCTTTGATTAGTGAGTACAGTTAAAAACACAAATAATGTTACAAACATACATGATGTAGGCATAAAAGGTCAAAATTCTCTCTTGTTTTTGTGGCAAAAGAGGAGGGCTGCAGACACTGTTTACCCGGATGGACTTTGATGAACTCAATATGTTACTATTTCCCCATCTCTGATGATATACCACGCAGAACATGGCAAGATAGTCGGGATTACTGTAGGAATCTAGGTGGAGACTTGGTGGTGATAAACAGCAAAGACAAAGAGGTTTGACTCAATGTGTCGTTATCCTGAGTTTCACTTGACAGTTAATGATGAACATAACAACTAACAAGCTGTTTTGTTTATTTCAGATGGCAGTATATAATTTAATAAAAAATTATCGTGAACCCACAAGACATATACATTACATTGGCTACTGGATTGGTGCACAAGATGTCGATGAAGAAGGGGTATGGAAATGGCTGGATGGAACGCGACTGACCGAAGGGTAACACCTACTAAACCCATTGACATTTTGACTGTTAACACTGCAGTTATGGCATGTTCTCAAAATAGATTTGTTTTAGGTATTGGAATGATGGCGAGCCCAACAATTGGACAAATGAAGACTGTGCAGCTGTGTATCCCTGGGACAACCCATTTAAAAGCTGGAATGACGCCCCTTGCCATCACGATTTAAAATGGATTTGTGAAAAGGCACCAGGTTTTGTAGGTGGTTCACCTAATTGAACAAGAGAGACTCCCAAAAGTACTCTTGTACAGTAGTGGTAGTAATGTTGTGTTAAGTTAGTACATCTTAAAGTATTTATTGGGATAACTCACCACAGCGACATGTCCTATATTATACCAGACATCAGCCTGCTCTTCATCATTAGCAACTAGAGATAAAGCCCTTTCAAACGAGGACAGAGTCATGTCGTACTGCTGGGCGTAAAAGCAGCACAGGCCCAGATTGTTGTAAAGTTGGCAGTTATACACTCCCATCTGGAGAAGACGCCTAGAAAGGAAAAAATAAATAGTGTCATGGATCCAATAATAAAATACAATAATAGAGTAGTATTTTAAAATAAATTCTACTCAAGGATTGTATGACCTGTAAAAACGCAGAGCGATTTCAGGCTGATCTGTGTAGAAGTGATTGCTGCCAATAAATGCTATGGCCTCTACATGAGTGTTGTCTTGTTTTAGAACGTCTTTGTAGTATTCTGTGGCTGATGTAATGTTGTTCATCTCCTGGCAGGTCATCATTGCACACATAGTAAGTATATTTAGGCTGATGGTCACAACAGAGACATTTTGTTGATCATGAAATACCTCATGTATGCGAGCAATTCCGGTTAAAAGAGTGACTTCACCCGGAAAATGGTCCAGGCCTTGCTTAAACAGGTTAAGTGCTGTTATTGGTTGATCCAGATGTTGATAAACCTTTAAAAAGGAAAACACACAGGTACTTAGCCAACTCTTTTACAAAGTGTACTTCGACTAAACAGTATTTTTACCTTTGCAAGATAGAGGTATGTGTCTACAACCTCCTGTTGGTTGAGTGCTGACCTAAACTGTTTTTCTGCTTCACGGTATAAACCAAGCCTGCAAAAATAAGGTATATTATTTATAAATTAAATAAGCATGTACATAGCAACAAAAATGATAAAACTAATGAAGGTTTTTTTTTTTTATATTTTATTTACATTTTCAAATTAAACAGACGAACAAACAAACAAACAAACAAGGCTCAGATACAGCTATTGCCAGTTGTTTACAGTCTTAGTTAGTACAGCAGTAAGAGGAAAGGTTGTTAATACAGGAACACAATTAGTTTACTGTATTTTAGCTTTTTCAAAATGAGTCAAGAAAGGGTTCCAAGAACGGTAAAATGTGTCCATACCACTGGTGCGGAGTTTCTCCATTTGTATTATGGATAGCATGTCAGTGATCCATACCTGAAAAGAAGGAGGAGTGGAAGACTTCCATTCCTTCAATATCAGTCTCTTGGCAATTATCAATCCCAGTTCCAATGGTTGCCGCATAATAGTTGGAATTGTCCTTGTTACTTGTGAGCAGCCAAAAATAGCAAGTCCAGGCTCGGGCTGAAGGGGCCTCTGGTATGCTTTGGAGTACCAGTCAAATATTTTAGACCAAAAATTTACCAATGAAGAGCAAGCCCAAAAAGCATGGGACAATGTACCCTCTGACATATTACATCTGTCACACACTGGGGAGACTGATGGATATATTCTATGTAATCTGACTTTGGAATAATGTAAGCGGTGGACAATCTTAAATTGAATTAACTGGTGTCTGCTGTTTATAGAGCAGGAATGAATATTAGACAAACAGGTGTTCCACATGGATTCAGATAGTTCCACACCTAACTCTTCTTTCCAAGTATCCCTAATCTTCACAGTGTGTGCAGCAATACAGTCATCAAATAGATGTACAATTCTCGAAATAAGTCGCTTGGAGAAAGGAGGGCTCTTACAAATATCATAAATTTCATGCTCCAGGGGTAGATTTTGAAAATCTTCAATCTTTGATTGGGTGTAATGCCTAACCTGCAAATATCAAAACAAATGGGAATTAGAGAGATTATATTTTCCCTTCAGTTGGTTGAATGATACAAATTTACCGTCAATGTACAGATTGTTAATTGAGACCAAGCCCTTCTTTCTCCAGTCATGGTATGATATGTCATGCCAGGGAGGCAGAAAACAATGGTTAAAACATATAGGTGTTTGTACTGATGTATTTGGTAGTTTTAAAAAGCACCGAACCTGGTTTAAAATTCTTACTGATTGTTTTACCACAAAGCATAAATTCTTATAGGACTCTGGCTTTTCGAACTTGGAAAATAACATAGCTGGCAATGAAGAATTATTCACAGAGTTGGCCTCCATCTTAAGCCACAAAGGGGTTGTAAGCATCTGATTATCCAGGGATCCCTGTTGCCAGAACATTAATGTCCTAACATTGGCAGCCCAGTAATAGTGTTTAAATAAAGGCAAGCCCAACCCTCCCTCTAACCTAGACTTCTGCAAGTGTGTCTTCGAAATTCTGGCATTTTTGCCATTCCAAATGTAAGACAAGATAATGGAGTCCAAGTCTTTGAAAAAGGCTGCAGTGAGATAAATGGGGAGATTTTGACATAAGTATAAAAATTTGGGAAGAGAGATCATTTTAATTGAGTTTATGCGTCCAATCATTGATAAGGGAAGAATTTTCCAGCATTCAATGTTTTGTTTTAATTTTGAAATAAATTCTGCGAAATTTAATTTAAATATTAGTTTTGGGTCCTTAGGTATAGTCAAACCAAGGTAGGTGAAATGATCATTAACTATTTTGAATGGAATACTTTGTAAAAAACCTGGTGAATAAGTACTAGAAAGAGGCACAAACTCACTCGTTGACCAGTTAATTGTGTACCCTGATATTTTACCAAAAGACTCTATCAACTCAAGAAGAGGGGGAGCTGATTTTTCAGCATTGCATAAATACAATATTATGTCATCAGCATTTAACTGATAAGCGTTTCCACTCCTCCAATCTGAAGCCCCTTCACTTGTGGGTGCTCTCTTATTTTTACAGCGAGCGGCTCCAGTGCAATAGCAAAGAGCGCCGGAGACAATGGACAGCCTTGCTGAACCGAGCGTTGCAAAATAAAAGGGGCTGACCGATCACCATTCATCAAAACAGAACAGCACGGTTCTACATATATCAGTTTCACCCACGAGATAAAAGTTTCCCCGAATCCAAATCTGCGCAGTGACTCAAACATATAAGGCCACTCGACCTGATCAAAAGCTTTATGTGCGTCAAGGGACAAAATAGAAGCTCCTTTAATACCACTAAAATCAGAGTAAATAGTATTGAGTAGCCGCCTGACATTAGAAAAAGAGAGTCTAAACTAATGAAGGTTTAAATTGTGTATGTTTATGATGTAGTAACATTTCCCCAGCTGAACTTTCCACCACCAGTCTTTAAACTGAGCATGCTCAGTAGCTTGAGCAGCCAAATCTAAAGCCTGTGGAGAAAATATTTGATTTGTATTGTTTAGAAAATTATGTTTCTACATACAGCTCCAACTACACAATAATCAATAAACACATGCAATACTTACATGTTTTATGTCATTTTCATGGTGGAATATATACTCAAACAGTGTCTGTAGGAGAAAATGCCACGTCATGTTACTTCATCCTTTTGTAACACTAATTATTTTCTGTGGAATGTCCTTACCTTAGACAGGTGAAGCTTTTGGGAATACTTGGCTAGGTTAAGTCTTGATAAGATTATAAATGGCCCATCTGGACTGGTTAGCATTGAAGCCTGTGAAAAAAGTCACGTTGGACATAAGAACATACACATCTGAGTCCTGCTGACAATTATATTTCTTAAGATATTAACACTGTAAAATAAATTGTGTTTTTGTGTAAAAAAAATATACATATTTTTAGGTACAGTAGTGTATATTGTATTCTCTCAGTCAAAAAGAACAAAATAAAATTTCTTGTCACATTACTTACTGTTCCCAGACGTATCAATCTGCCAGAAGCACTGGTGACAGGACGAGCTGTGCTTGCAGTGCGGGGGGTCTTGATTGCTTGCTCCATTGTCCCAGGACGACCTGACTGTGTGCTGGGTCTCACAAATCCTGTGATAGGGCGTCCTGACTGTGTCATTGGCCTGCAATTATTTACAAACCAGATGTGGTGAGGCTTTATCAAGACAATAAAACATTAATCTAATGTTGTAATAGAATAGAAGGGCGAATACCTGACAGCAGGTGTGGGACCTCCACCCTGACTTGTGCCAGGGAATCTCAGTGAAGTTCCAGGGCCTAGGGAACATATGAAAGAATAAAAATAAGAAACAGCATACATTCAACCATTTAGTTGAGTTCAAATAATTTGAACAAACGTACGCGCTACTCGAGCAATGGAGTTCTCATCTAGCAGCATCTCAGCAATTCCCTCCTGGTCAACCTCACCTTCATCGATGTATACCATCTCTGTTAGAGCACGAGTTTTCAGACTCCATGCCGCCTGTCAAACAGACAGCGCATCACTTTGCAATTTTTCCTCACACAGCTCTTGAAATCACTCTTTGCATAATATTAAAGTTTTTTGTTGTTTTAAACTATTTAGGAGCAACGAAAAAGCACAAAACATCAGACAAATACGCAGTCATGGTTACCTCTGTAATGAACATTAATGAGTCCTCAAATCATCCTGTTATTATTATTCTGTCACTGAGCCCGACTCGAAAAAGAACTGGTCGGACAGCAGAGCAGACTGTATTGGCCGAGGGGGTGACCTGCTTGTGATCAATAACCTAGAGGAACAGGTGAACAAAAGGATTTCTTAAACCATAGACACCTGTTTCAATATATCTTGTTTCATAATTCTACATAATCAAGCAACTTAAACAGAATTCAATGGGAAAGTTATATTCTAATCAAACTCTGCTCTATTTTTCCCAGAAAGTAATTAATAACAACTTTCCAAAGACGACTGGTACTGGTACTTGGTGGCAGACTGGATTCTGGATAGGACTCACTGATACTGTGACTAATGGAGTATGGGTCTGGGTTAACAATGTAACAGAAGAGAATACAATGTAATGTATAGACAACATTCTGAATTTCAAAATCAACTAAACACATTTGAATGTAATCCATTTTGTTAATTTATTACAGGTACTGGCAAACAGATCAGCCCGACCTAAATGCCAATCTGAGAGGTCACTGTGCCGCTTTTGTTCGCAATATTCTGACCTGGAAGTCATGGTATAATAGAAACTGCCAGAATGATGAGTTAAACTGGATATGTGAGATGGAGCCAAAGTAATCATGTCTCGCTCATGAAGAAATAAAGTGTATCAAAGTTATTAAAGGTTTTAAAATAAACTTTTAAATGTATAAAATGTATGGAGTCGGTGTCGTAAATGCGTGGATTGTTGTGGATAAATGCTTTGTAAAGTTTGATGTTTGGAGCTCAGCGCTTTCTTGTAGGTTCTGTTAATATTTAACTAGAAAACATGATTTTTTTGTTTGTAATGTTGCTCACATCGGCAAACACTGCAGGATACAGAGCAATGTCCTTTACACTCGCATGAGCAGACAAAATGGAAGATTCTGCTCCTAGTACAAATAACAAACTGGTTTGCCAAAGTGACTTCAGTGATGAGCGGCCTCTCAATTTAAACCAAGATGAACAGCAAGGTAAACAAATTATATAACTTACGTATCATTGTACAGATTTATATTTTTAATTTGAGGCAGAACACCAAACCTGTGTGACTTAAATATATGGTAGTTTCTAACAGTTGTTGGCTCTGATGTTGACTGACTTTCTCTTTGTAAAGTGTCACTCTCCATGATAAGACCTGATTCGTTTGTCAATCATCACAAAGTGTTGACGGTGATCTTGTTGGTGCTGGCTGCTATTCTACTAACAGTTGATATCGGCCTGGGCATCTACTGTAAGTGACATAACAAAGAAACGGTTGATAAAATACAATGTTAGATCGTGGACACAAACATGGTGTATATATTTTATCTGCTAACTTACTTGTATTTCTACAATTAACATGTTTCTGTTACTTCTGTTCAGACAGAAATCTGACCGATAGGGAGCAAATGATCAAGGACTAAGCACTGAAGTAGCCAAGTTACAACAAGCTTACAAGACTGCAATTAAAACCAGGAATGAACTTAAGAAAGAGCTGACAAAAGAGGAAAGTCGGATACAGTTTATCAAATGGGAACTTGAGCATCAAAAAGAAGGAGTAAGGACTATGAAAAGGAGGCCGACAAAATTCAATCGCAAATTACAGGATTGCTATCTGATATACCTTTGATTAGTGAGTACAGTTTAAAAACACAAATAATGTTACAAACATACATGATGTAGTGCTAAAAGGTCAAAATTCTCTCTTGTTTTTGTGGCAAAAGAGGAGGGCTGCAGACACTGTTTACCCGGATGGACTTTGATGAACTCAATATGTTACTATTTCCCCATCTCTGATGATATACCACGCAGAACATGGCAAGATAGTCGGGATTACTGTAGGAATCTAGGTGGAGACTTGGTGGTGATAAACAGCAAAGACAAAGAGGTTTGACTCAATGTGTCGTTATCCTGTGAAAGTTTCACTTGACAGTTAATGATGAACATAACAACTAACAAGCTGTTTTGTTTATTTCAGATGGCAGTATATAATTTAATAAAAAATTATCGTGAACCCACAAGACATATACATTACATTGGCTACTGGATTGGTGCACAAGATGTCGATGAAGAAGGGGTATGGAAATGGCTGGATGGAGCGACTGACCGAAGGGTAACACCTACTAAACCCATTGACATTTTGACTGTTAACACTGCAGTTATGGCATGTTCTCAAAATAGATTTGTTTTAGGTATTGGAATGATGGCGAGCCCAACAATTGGACAAATGAAGACTGTGCAGCTGTGTATCCCTGGGACAACCCATTTAAAAGCTGGAATGGGGATTTGTGAAAAGGCACCAGGTTTTGTAGGTGGTTCACCTAATTGAACAAGAGAGACTCCCAAAAGTACTCTTGTACAGTAGTGGTAGTAATGTTGTGTTAAGTTAGTACATCTTAAAGTATTTATTGGGATAACTCACCACAGCGACATGTCCTATATTATACCAGACATCAGCCTGCTCTTCATCATTAGCAACTAGAGATAAAGCCCTTTCAAACGAGGACAGAGTCATGTCGTACTGCTGGGCGTAAAAGCAGCACAGGCCCAGATTGTTGTAAAGTTGGCAGTTATACACTCCCATCTGGAGAAGACGCCTAGAAAGGAAAAAAAATATATAGTGTCATGGATCCAATAATAAAATACAATAATAGAGTAGTATTTTAAAATAAATTCTACTCAAGGATTGTATGACCTGTAAAACATGAAGCGATTTCAGGCTGATCTGTGTAGAAGTGATTGCTGCCAATAAATGCTATGGCCTCTATGAGTGTTGCTTGTCTTTTAGAAATGGATTTGTGAGTATAGCTGATGTTGTTCATCTCCTGGCAGGTCATCATTGCACACATAGTAAGTATATTTAGGCTGATGGTCACAACAGAGACATTTTGTTGATCATGAAATACCTCATGTATGCGAGCAATTCCGGTTAAAAGAGTGACTTCACCGGAAAATGGTCAGGCCTTGCTTAAACAGGTTAATAAATATGATCTTAAATGGTTGATCACATATGATAAACCTTTAAAAGGAAAACACTGTATATATTATGTACAAAACAACAGTACATTACAAAGTGTACTTTTAAATAAACAGTATTTTTAATATTATTTATCAATTAAATAAGCATGTACATAGCAACAAAAATTATAAAACTAATGAAGTTTTTTTTTTTTTATATTTTATTTACATTTTCAAATTAAACAGACGAACAAACAAACAAACAAACAAGGCTCAGATACAGCTATTGCCAGTTGTTTACGGTCTTAGTTAGTACAGCAGTAAGAGGAAAGGTTGTTAATACAGGAACACAATTAGTTTACTGTATTTTAGCTTTTCAAAATGAGTCAAGAAAGGGTTCCAAGAACGGTAAAATGTGTCCATACCACTGGTGCGGAGTTTCTCCATTTGTATTATGGATAGCATGTCAGTGATCCATACCTGAAAAGAAGGAGGAGTGGAAGACTTCCATTCCTTCAATATCAGTCTCTTGGCAATTATCAATCCCAGTTCCAATGGTTGCCGCATAATAGTTGGCATTGTCCTTGTTACTTGTGAGCAGCCAAAAATAGCAAGTCCAGGCTCGGGCTGAAGGGGCCTCTGGTATGCTTTGGAGTACCAGTCAAATATTTTAGACCAAAATTTACCAATGAAGAGCAAGCCCAAAAAGCATGGGACAATGTACCCTCTGACATATTACATCTGTCACACACTGGGGAGACTGATGGATATATTCTATGTAATCTGACTTTGGAATAATGTAAGCGGTGGACAATCTTAAATTGAATTAACTGGTGTCTGCTGTTTATAGAGCAGGAATGAATATTAGACAAACAGGTGTTCCACATGGATTCAGATAGTTCCACACCTAACTCTTCTTTCCAAGTATCCTAATCTTCACAGTGTGTGCAGCAATACAGTCATCAAATAGATGTACAATTCTCGAAATAAGACGCTTGGAGAAAGGAGGGCTCTTACAAATATCATAAATTTCATGCTCCAGGGGTAGATTTTGAAAATCTTCAATCTTTGATTGGGTGTAATGCCTAACCTGCAAATATCAAAACAAATGGGAATTAGAGATTATATTTTCCCTTCAGTTGGTTGAATGATGCAAATTTACCGTCAATGTACAGATTGTTAATTGAGACCAAGCCCTTCTTTCTCCAGTCATGGTATGATATGTCATGCCAGGAGGCAGAAAACAATGGTTAAAACATATAGGTGTTTGTACTGATGTATTTGGTAGTTTTAAAAGCACGAACCTGGTTTAAAATTCTTACTGATTGTTTTACCACAAAGCATAAATTCTTATAGGACTCTGGCTTTTCGAACTTGGAAAATAACATAAATTATTCACAGAGTTGGCCTCCATCTTAAGCCACAAAGGGGTTGTAAGCATCTGATTATCCAGGGATCCCTGTTGCCAGAACATTAATGTCCTAACATTGGCAATAGTGTTTAAATAAAGCGCCATTCCAAATGTAGTGAGATAAATGGGGAGATTTTGACATAAGTATAAAAATTTGGGAAGAGAGATCATTTTAATTGAGTTTATCGTCAATCATTGATAAGGAAGAATTTTCCAGCATTCAATGTTTTGTTTTAATTTTGAAATAAATTCTTAAAATTTAATTTAAATATTAGTTTTGGGTCCTTAGGTATAGTCAAACCAAGGTAGGTGAAATGATCATTAACTATTTTGAATGGAATACTTTGTAAAAACCTGGTGAATAAGTACTAGAAAGAGGCACAAACTCACTCACGTTGACCATTGTTGTAAATTGTGGTACCTGATATTTTAAAAGACTCTATCAACTCAAGAAGAGGAAAGAGGCTGAGTGTCATGGATGCTAATAAAATACAATAATATGTCATCAGCATTTAACTGATAAAGCGTTTCACTCCTCCAATCTGAAGCCCCTTCACTTGTGGGTGCTCTCTTATTTTTACAGTGAGCGGCTCCAGTGCAATAGCAAAGCGCCGGAGACAATGGACAGCCTTGCTGAACGAGCGTTGCAAAATAAAAAGGGCTGACCGATCACCATTCATCAAAACAGAACAGCACGGTTCTACATATATCAGTTTCACCCACGAGATAAAAGTTTAGCCAGCGAATCCAAATCTGCACTGAGCATGCTCAGTAGCTTGAGCAGCCAAATCTAAAGCCTGTGGAGAAAATATTTGATTTGTATTGTTTAGAAAATTATGTTTCTACATACAGCTCCAACTACACAATAATCAATAACACATGCAATACTTACATGTTTTATGTCATTTTATGGTGGAATATATACTCAAACAGTGTCTGTAGGAGAAAATGCCACGTCATGTTACTTCATCCTTTTGTAACACTAATTATTTTCTGTGGAATGTCCTTACCTTAGACAGGTGAAGCTTTTGGGAATACTTGGCTAGGTTAAGTCTTGATAAGATTATAAATGGCCCATCTGGACTGGTTAGCATTGAAGCCTGTGAAAAAAGTCACGTTGGACATAAGAACATACACATCTGAGTCCTGCTGACAATTATATTTCTTAAGATATTAACACTGTAAAATAAATTGTGTTTTTATGTAAAAAAATATACATATTTTTAGGTACAGTAGTGTATATTGTATTCTCTCAGTCAAAAAGAACAAAATAAAATTTCTTGTCACATTACTTACTGTTCCCAGACGTATCAATCTGCCAGAAGCACTGGTGACAGGACGAGCTGTGCTTGCAGTGCGGGGGGTCTTGATTGCTTGCTCCATTGTCCCAGGACGACCTGACTGTGTGCTGGGTCTCACAAATCCTGTGATAGGGCGTCCTGACTGTGTCATTGGCCTGCAATTATTTACAAACCAGATGTGGTGAGGCTTTATCAAGACAATAAAACATTAATCTAATGTTGTAATAGAATAGAAGGGCGAATACCTGACAGCAGGTGTGGGACCACCACCCTGACTTGTGCCAGGGAGTCTCAGTGAAGTTCCAGGGCCTAGGGAACATATGAAAGAATAAAAATAAGAAACAGCATACATTCAACCATTTAGTTGAGTTCAAATAATTTGAACAAACGTACGCGCTACTTGAGCAATGGAGTTCTCATCTAGCAGCATCTCAGCAATTCCCTCCTGGTCAACCTCAACTTCATCGATGTATACCATCTCTGTTAGAGCACGAGTTTTCAGACTCCATGCCGCCTGTGAAACAGACAGCGCATCACTTTGCAATTTTTCCTCACACAGCTCTTGAAATCACTCTTTGCATAATATTAAAGTTTTTTGTTGTTTTAAACTATTTAGGAGCAACAAAAAAGCACAAAACATCAGACAAATACGCAGTCATGGTTACCTCTGTAATGAACATTAATGAGTCCTCAAATCATCCTGTTATTATTATTCTGTCACTGAGCCCGACTCGAAAAAGAACTGGTCGGACAGCAGAGCAGACTGTATTGGCCGAGGGGGTGACCTGCTTGTGATCAATGACCTAGAGGAACAGGTGAACAAAAGGATTTCTTAAACCATAGACACCTGTTTCAATATATCTTGTTTCCTAATTCTACATAATCAAGCAACTTAAACAGAATTCAATGGGAAAGTTATATTCTAATCAAACTCTGCTCTATTTTTCACAGAAAGTAATTAATAACAACTTTCCAAAGACGACTGGTACTGGTACTTGGTGGCAGACTGGATTCTGGATAGGGCTCACTGATACTGTGACTAATGGAGTATGGGTCTGGGTTAACAATGTAACAGAAGAGAATACAATGTAATGTATAGACAACATTCTGAATTTCAAAATCAACTAAACACATTTGAATGTAATCCATTTTGTTAATTTATTACAGGTACTGGCAAACCGATCAGCCCGACCTAAATGCCAATCTGAGAGGTCACTGTGCCGCTTTTGTTCGCAATATTCTGACCTGGAAGTCATGATATAATAGAAACTGCCAGAATGATGAGTTAAACTGGATATGTGAGATGGAGCCAAAGTAATCATGTCTCTCATGAAGAAATAAAGTGTATCAAAGTTATTAAAGGTTTTAAAATAAACTTTTAAATGTATAAAATGTATGGGTCGGTGTCGTACGTGGATTGTTGTGGATAAATGCTTTGTAAAGTTTGATGTTTGGAGCTCAGCGCTTCCTTGTAGGTTCTGTTAATATTTAACTAGAAAACATGTTTTTTTTGTTTGTAATGTTGCTCACATCGGCAAACACTGCAGGATACAGAGCAATGTCCTTTACACTCGCATGAGCAGACAAAATGGAAGATTCTGCTCCTAGTACAAATAACAAACTGGTTTGCCAAAGTGACTTCAGTGATGAGCGGCCTCTCAATTTAAACCAAGATGAACAGCAAGGTAAACAAATTATATAACTTACGTATCATTGTACAGATTTATATTTTTCTTTAATTTGAGGCAGAACACCAAACCTGTGTGACTTAAATATATGGTAGTTTCTAACAGTTGTTGGCTCTGATGTTGACTGACTTTCTCTTTGTAAAGTGTCACTCTCCATGATAAGACCTGATTCGTTTGTCAATCATCACAAAGTGTTGACGGTGATCTTGTTGGTGCTGGCTGCTATTCTACTAACAGTTGATATCGGCCTGGGCGTCTACTGTAAGTGACATAACAAAGAAACGGTTGATAAAATACAATGTTAGATCGTGGACACAAACATGGTGTATATATTTTATCTGCTAACTTACTTGTATTTCTACAATTAACATGTTTCGGATACTTCTGTTCAGACAGAAATCTGACCGATAGGGAGCAAATGATCAAGGACCTAAGCACTGAAGTAGCCAAGTTACAACAAGCTTACAAGACTGCAATTAAAACCAGGAATGAACTTAAGAAAGAGCTGACAAAAGAGGAAAGTCGGATACAGCTTATCAAATGGGAACTTGAGCATCAAAAGAGAAGGAGTGAGGACTATGAAAAAGAGGCCGACAAAATTCAATCGCAAATTACAGGATTGCTATCTGATATACCTTTGATTAGTGAGTACAGTTTAAAACACAAATAATGTTACAAACATACATGATGTAGTGCTAAAAGGTCAAAATTCTCTCTTGTTTTTGTGGCAAAAGAGGAGGGCTGCAGACTGCACACTGCACACTGTTTACCCGGATGGACTTTGATGAACTCAATATGTTTCTATTTCCCCATCTCTCGTGATATACCACGCAGAACATGGCAAGATAGTCGGGATTACTGTAGGAATCTAGGTGGAGACTTGGTGGTGATAAACAGCAGAGACAAACAGGTTTGACTCAATGTGTCGTTATCCTGTGAAACCACTTGACAGTTAATGATTGTTATAAGAATTCTATATCCTTATATTATCCAGAGAGACACGGAGACAGATTATATTATAAAAAGCGAAAGGCCAGGTTTTATTCTTGCAAGAATGAAGCAAAGACACGTATCAAAGGTACCGAAATGAATTTGAGATTTTATATCACTGCAGTGGGGGCTGTCAGTGGAAGGTGTATCTTGCATACACCCTCCTCCAAGGCCCCAGCTCCAGGTGCAGCAGTACCATGGTAACCCATGTCTATCTAGTTATGTCTACTCCATGCTTGGACTAACATGGAGGACATGACATGATTTGACATGACCTGTAGAGAACTATGAGCACCCAGTAACTATAAACAATATAAACAATTATATTAATAAAAATTATTATATATTAACTATATTATATATAATATATAATATATTAACATATTAACTAACAGGCAGTTTTGTTTATTTCAGATGACAGTACATAATTTAATAAAAAATTATCATGAACCCGGAAGAGGTATGGATTACAATGGCTTCTGGATTGGTGCACAAGATGTCGATGAAGAAGGGGTATGGAAATTGCTGGATGGAACGCGACTGACCGAAGGGTAACACCTACTAAACCCATTGACATTTTGACTGTTAACACTGCAGTTATGGCCATGTTCTCAAAATAGATTTGTTTTAGGTATTGGAATTATGGCGAGCCCGACAATTGGACAAATGAAGACTGTGCAATTGTCTTTCCCTGGGGCAACCCATTTAAAAACTGGAAAGACTATTATTGCAGTCTCAATTTAAAATGGATTTGTGAAAAGGCACCAGGTTTTGTAGGTGGTTCACCTAATTGAACAAGAGAGACTCCCAAAAGTACTCTTGTTTATTTAGTCACAATTTGTCATATAAAATACAGCTGATTTTATCAACTATCAAAAAACTTGTTCAATGTAAAGTTAACTTTATTATTTTATTATTAACTATAATAAATATGATCTTAAATAGACACATATGCATTGCTTTAACATAAAAACTACTGTATATGTTATGTACAAAAACAACAGTACATTTTAACTATTTTAAATAAGAGTATGTTTTTGTCCTTGATGTGAGTGCCTAAAAGATACACATTATAATTGAATGTGGCTCAGTGGTAGAGCGGTTGTCTCCCCACAGTTCATACTGTTGTTGTGTCCTTGAGCGAGACACTTAACCCATCTTGCCTCCAGTGGTGTTCCAGCTGTAACACTGGTGAATGGAAGCTTAATGTAAGTCGCTTTGGATAAAAGCATCAGCTAAAAGAATAAATGTAAATGTAAATACACTGGGAGTAAAGATTGTTTTTTGGGGTGGATGTTGAAATTCACTGGTACTGTATGTCACTTAATGTGTCATATTTGTAGACCTTTGACTATTGGAGTGCTTAATTTGTGGGGGAACACGGAATATATTCCCCCACCTCCTAAATTGGGGCCGTGACCTATTTGACTGGAACCAACTCCTATTATTATATTTTTCTCAGGAGAGGTTTCCTCAAAATAAAAGCTAATGTGGCTTGTTTTAAATAATTTTAACTCTAAATGTATTGCCAGTAGAAATTGCCCATTAGTTTGTTAAAATGGCATAATAAGATATAAGATTCCCCTTTACACAAGAAAAATGATCTAATCCAAAATGAATAATTACCTTTTCAGACAGAATGGAAAGGTTGAAGTGGGGTTCGTACATGTGAGGTGCCAGTGATGCAGCAGTTTGGAGGAAGGCCTTACTCTGCATTAAACACAGGACAGCCAATAATAATGTTGACAGTGTTCAGTCTTAACAGAAGTAGCCTACAAAGGCCTTTTATCTTGTTTGATGCAAATGTTTTGTGCAACAATATGTCCATAGAGCTCTATAACAGATGAAACATTTACATAATCTGACAGCATATATTTGGAAATATAGAGGCTGTTACTTCTGGTTGTGTTAACACTACAGTAGTATGCATGGATAAAGACATAAAAGAGTTAAAGGGAGAAGAACATTGCCCCGCTGTGGGCATACAATGGTAAAGGTAAAGCAAACCGAATCTGTCTAGGTGAATTGAATGTATAGAAAACAAATGTTAATGTTAAATATACAGTCATGAACTGTTACCTTATAACTGCAAAGAGATTTTAGACTCACTTGTTCAACACGGCCTTTACGCAGCTCCAACACAGCAAGGTTGTTGTATGCCTCAGCGTGATCATTATTAAAAGCCATTGCCAGTTTGAAACACTGGTAAGCCAAAGTCACATCCCCTATTCCATGTAAATAAAATAAACACAATAAATAAAAATAATTTAAGACATACTGTAATAAAAGTCTCTCAGTAGGACTAAATCAGACCGGTACATAAAAAACAGTAGTGGTAGTTAAGTTAGTACATCTTAAAGTATTTATTGGGATAACTCACCACAGCGACATGTCCTATATTATACCAGACATCAGCCTGCTCTTCATCATTAGCAACTAGAGATAAGGCCCTTTCAAACGAGGACAGAGTCATGTCGTACTGCTGGGCGTAAAAGCAGCACAGGCCCAGATTGTTGTAAAGTTGGCAGTTATACACTCCCATCTGGAGAAGACGCCTAGAAAGAGAAAAAATAAATAGTGTCATGGATGCAATAATAAAATACAATAATAGAGTAGTATTTTAAAATAAATTCTACTCAAGGATTGTATGACCTGTAAAAACGCAGAGCGATTTCAGGCTGATCTGTGTAGAAGTGATTGCTGCCAATACATGCTATGGCCTCTACATGAGTGTTGTCTTGTTTTAGAACGTCTTTGTAGTATTCTGTGGCTGATGTAATGTTGTTCATCTCCTGGCAGGTCATCATTGCACACATAGTAAGTATATTTAGGCTGATGGTCACAACAGAGACATTTTGTTGATCATGAAATACCTCATGTATGCGAGCAATTCCGGTTAAAAGAGTGACTTCACCCGGAAAATGGTCCAGGCCTTGCTTAAACAGGTTAAGTGCTGTTATTGGTTGATCCAGACGTTGATAAACCTTTAAAAAGAAAAACACACAGGTACTTAGCCAGCTGAACTTTCCACCACCAGTCTTTAAACTGAGCATGCTCAGTAGCTTGAGCAGCCAAATCTAAAGCCTGTGGAGAAAATATTTGATTTGTATTGTTTAGAAAATTATGTTTCTACATACAGCTCCAACTACACAATAATCAATAAGCACATGCAATACTTACATGTTTTATGTCATTTTTATGGTGGAATATATACTCAAACACTGTCTGAAGGAGAAAATGCCACGTCATGTTACTTCATCCTTTTGTAACACTAATTATTTTCTGTGGAATGTCCTTACCTTAGACAGGTGAGGCTTTTGGGAATACTTGGCTAGGTTAAGTCTTGATAAGTTTATAAATGGCCCATCTGGACTGGTTAGCATTAAAGCCTGTGAAAAAAGTCACGTTGGACATAAGAACATACACATCTGAGTCCTGCTGACAAGTATATTTCTTAAGATATTAACACTGTAAAATAAATTTTGTGTTTTTGTGTAAAAAAAATATACATATTTTTAGGTACAGTAGTGTATATTGTATTCTCTCAGTCAAAAAGAACAAAAAGAAATTTCTTGTCACATTACTTACTGTTCCCAGACGTATCAATCTGCCAGAAGCACTGGTGACAGGACGAGCTGTGCTTGCAGTGCGGGGGGTCTTGATTGCTTGCTCCATTGTCCCAGGACGACCTGACTGTGTGCTGGGTCTCACAAATCCTGTGATAGGGCGTCCTGACTGTGTCATTGGCCTGCAATTATTTACAAACCAGATGTGGTGAGGCTTTATCAAGACAATAAAACATTAATCTAATGTTGTAATAGAATAGAAGGGCGAATACCTGACAGCAGGTGTGGGACCACCACCCTGACTTGTGCCAGGGAGTCTCAGTGAAGTTCCAGGGCCTAGGGAACATATGAAAGAATTTAGTTAAGTTCAAATAATTTGAACAAACGTACGCGCTACTTGAGCAATGGAGTTCTCATCTAGCAGCATCTCAGCAATTCCCTCCTGGTCAACCTCAACTTCTTCGATGTATACCATCTCTGTTAGAGCACGAGTTTTCAGACTCCATGCCGCCTGTGAAACAGACAGCGCATCACTTTGCAATTTTTCCTCACACAGCTCTTGAAATCACTCTTTGCATAATATTAAAGTTTTTGTTGTTTTAAACTATTTAGGAGCAACGAAAAAGCACAAAACATCAGACAAATACGCAGTCATGGTTACCTCTGTAATGAACATTAATGAGTCCTCAAATCATCCTGTTATTATTATTCTGTCACTGAGCCCGACTCGAAAAAGAACTGGTCGGACAGCAGAGCAGACTGTATTGGCCGAGGGGGTGACCTGCTTGTGATCAATAACCTAAAGGAACAGGTGAACAAAAGGATTTCTTAAACCATAGACACCTGTTTCAATATATCTTGTTTCTTAATTCTACATAATCAAGCAACTTAAACAGAATTCAATGGGAAAGTTATATTCTAATCAAACTCTGCTCTATTTTTCCCAGAAAGTAATTAATAACAACTTTTCAAAGACGACTGGTACTGGTACTTGGTGGCAGACTGGATTCTGGATAGGACTCACTGATACTGTGACTAATGGAGTATGGGTCTGGGTTAACAACGTAACAGAAGAGAATACAATGTAATGTATAGACAACATTCTGAATTTCAAAATCAACTAAACACATTTGAATGTAATCCATTTTGTTAATTTATTACAGGTACTGGCAAACCGATCAGCCCGACCTAAATGCCTATCTGAGAGGTCACTGTGCCGCTTTTGTTCGCAATATTCTGACCTGGAAGTCATGGTATAATAGAAACTGCCAGAATGATGAGTTAAACTGGATATGTGAGATGGAGCCAAAGTAATCATGTCTCGCTCATGAAGAAATAAAGTGTATCAAAGTTATTAAAGGTTTTAAAATAAACTTTTAAATGTATAAAATGTATGGGTCGGTGTCGTACGTGGATTGTTGTGGATAAATGCTTAGTTCGACGGGCAAGAACAGCATCAGCCCCGGGGCCAAATGGAGTCCTGTACAAAGTGTATAAGAACGCACCAGACGTCCTGAGGGTCCTCTGGAGGCTTATGAGAACAGCTTGGCAAAAGAAGATAATACCCAAAGTGTGGCGTAGGGCAGGCGGGGTCCTGATCCCTAAGGAGAAGGATGCAGTGAACATCAGCCAATTCCGCCCAATTTCCTTATAGAATGCCGAGGGTAAAATCTTCTTCAGGGTCATTGCCCAGAGGATGGCCGTGTTCCTGCAAAGGAATGCGTACGTCGATACATCTGTACAGAAGGCAGGAATATCAGGATTTTCTGGCTGTTTGGAACATTCCAGCATGATCTGGCATCAGATCCAAATGGCCAAAGGGGAGAAAAGGGATCTCCATATAGTTTTCCTCGACCTCGCTAATGCATTTGGCTCTGTACCCCATGAACTCTTGTGGTCTGCCTTCAGATTTTTCCACATACCGGACACCATCACAACCCTGGTGAAGGCGTACTTCCAGGATCTGCAGTTCTGCTTTACCACTTCAAAGTTCACCACCTCATGGCAGTGCCTGAATGTAGGTATAATGGCGGGATGTACCATTTCTCCCTTGCTGGGTTGCTGGTGGACAGCGAGTCGACTCTGGTTTCCGCCTCCCTCCACTCAGAGCCTACATGGACGACATTACAACACTGACCACCACTGTTCCATGCACCAGGAGGCTGCTCAGAAAACTCGAGGAGAACATCCGCTGGGCCCGTATGAAGATCAAACCATCCAAGTCACGCAGCATCTCGATTGTGAAGGGAGTACTCTCTGACCTGAAATTCTTCATCGGAGATGACCAAATCCCAACAGTGTCTGAGCAGCAAGTAAAAAGCCTTGGAAGGTGGTATGATGCAAGCCTGAAGGATAAAGACCAGGTGCAACAGCTGCGAAAAGACATCAGTAGTAGCCTACAGTCCATCGACAACACCCAGCTACCTGGAAAGTTAAAGGCCTGGTGTCTGCAGTTTGGTCTACTACCCCGGGTGTTGTGGCCCCTAGTAGTGTATGAGGTTCCAATCTCAATAGTAGAGAAGATAGAAAGAGGAGTCACAGCCTACCTAAAGAAGTGGCTCGGAGTTCCACGGTCCACAAGCTGCCCCTCACCAGTCTAACAGAGGAATTCAAGTGTACAAAAACCAGGCTCCAGATGACACTGAATGAATCTCGAGACCCAGTGGTGAGCAACAACGCACCGACCTTGGCAACCGGGCGCAAATGGAGGCCAGGAAAGGCAGTCCAGGAGGCAATAGCAGCCCTTAGACATGCTGACATTATGGGTCATGTTCAGCAAGGAAGAGGAGGCCTTGGGCTAACTAGCCATGCTGTTTGGAGTAAGGCCACTGCACCAGAGCGGCGGATGATGGTAGTGCAGGAAGTACGCCATCAGGAGGAGGCTGCAAGGTGGGCCAAGGCAGTGTCTCTTGCCAAACAGGGACAGTGGACTCGATGGGACAGTGTGGAAAAGAGGAAGATCAGCTGGAAGGATCTGTGGACCATGGAAGCGAAGCGGTTGAGCTTTTCCATCAGAGCAACATATGACGTCCTTCCAACACCAGATAATCTTCACCAATGGTATGGTGAAGATCCTGAATGTGCCCTCTGTTCCATGCCAGCTAACCTCAGGCACATTCTCACAGCGTGTAAAACAAGCCTCACCCAAGGACGCTACACTTGGCGTCACAACCAAGTCCTACAAAACCTTGCGTCTGCCCTGGAGGACAAGCGAGCTGCCACCAACTCCCTACCACCCCCAGCAGCATCACACCCCTTACGGACGACTTTTGTCCGTGAAGGGGCAAAACCACAGAAGAGCAGCTCTACACCATCAGAGCGAGACCAGCTGCGCTTGGCCCGCGATTGGAAAATGCTAACTGACATTGGTCGGCAACTTGTGTTTCCTCCGGAGATCGCAACCACCACCCTAAGACCTGACATGGTGCTCTGGTCCCGTTCGCTAAAGAAGGTCTTCATTATTGAGCTCACAGTACCCTGGGAGGACTCGGTAGATGAGGCTTATGAGCGAAAACATCTGCGCTATGCCGATCTGGCTGCCGAAGCACGGCATCATGGCTGGAACACCGAAGTCCGACCAGTGGAGGTGGGCTGCAGAGGTTTTGTGGCAACATCTACGACCAGACTGCTTAGAGATCTGGGAATTAAGGGCCAGAGCCAGCGTTCGGCAATCAGAGCCGTATCGGAGGCGGCAGAAGGCAGTAGTCAGTGGCTCTGGATGAAGAGGAAAGACCCCAGCTGGGCCCCGAAGTGAGAGGGTCAGGAGGTATGCGGTCAAGAATGCTTGACTCAGGGAGGAGGACGCCCCTGCCATGCATAGTCCCATGGGATGTTGGCTATCAACAACAAGGCAACTCCTATTACTAAATGGATATGGGACGCAAGCGTAGGATTGATCACCCTGTCGCTGGCCGTCTGTGGGGAGGGTGTATAGTGTGAAAGGCCAAAACACCCTAGGAACCAAAGGTACACTACTGATGATGCGCTCCCCAAATTTCTCCAGGCTCTCTGTTCATGAACTCTTGTAAATGCTTGCACAAAGGATAGTAACATCTTATCCTGTGTTTTTTTTTTTATTTGAATCTTTATAAAGTTTGATGTTTGGAGCTCAGCGCTTCCTTGTAGGTTCTGTTAATATTTAACTAGAAAACATGTTTTTTTTGTTTGTAATGTTGCTCACATCGGCAAACACTGCAGGATACAGGGCAATGTCCTTTACACTCGCATGAGCAGACAAAATGGAAGATTCTGCTCCTAGTACATATAACAAACTGGTTTGCCAAAGTGACTTCAGTGATGAGCGGCCTCTCAATTTAAACCAAGATGAACAGCAAGGTAAACAAATTATATAACTTACGTACCATTGTACAGATTTATATTTTTCTTTAATTTGAGGCAGAACACCAAACCTGTGTGACTTAAATATATGGTAGTTTCTAACAGTTGTTGGCTCTGATGTTGACTGACTTTCTCTTTGTAAAGTGTCACTCTCCATGATAAGACCTGATTTGTTTGTCAATCATCACAAAGTGTTGACGGTGATCTTGTTGGTGCTGGCTGCTATTCTACTAACAGTTGATATCGGCCTGGGCGTCTACTGTAAGTGACATAACAAAGAAACGGTTGATAAAATACAATGTTAGATCGTGGACACAAACATGGTGTATATATTTTATCTGCTAACTTACTTGTATTTCTACAATTAACATGTTTCTGTTACTTCTGTTCAGACAGAAATCTGACCGATAGGGAGCAAATGATCAAGGACATAAGCACCGAAGTAGCCAAGTTACAACAAGCTTACAAGACTGCAATTAAAACCAGGAATGAACTTAAGAAAGAGCTGACAAAAGAGGAAAGTCGGATACAGCTTATCAAATGGGAACTTGAGCATCAAAAGAGAAGGAGTGAGGACTATGAAAAGGAGGCCGACAAAATTCAATCGCAAATTACAGGATTGCTTTCTCATATACCTTTGATTAGTGAGTACAGTTAAAAACACAAATAATGTTACAAACATACATGATGTAGTGCTAAAAGGTCAAAATTCTCTCTTGTTTTTGTGGCAAAAGAGGAGGGCTGCAGACACTGTTTACCCGGATGGACTTTGATGAACTCAATATGTTACTATTTCCCCATCTCTCGTGATATACCACGCAGAACATGGCAAAATAGTCGGGATTACTGTAGGAATCTAGGTGGAGACTTGGTGGTGATAAACAGCAAAGACAAACAGGTTTGACTCAATGTGTCGTTATCCTGAGTTTCACTTGACAGTTAATGATGAACATAACAACTAACAGGCTGTTTTGTTTATTTCAGATGACAGTACATAATTTTATAAAAGATTATCCTGAACCCGCAAGTGAGATGGCTCAAAATGGCTACTGGATTGGTGCACAAGATGTCAATGAAGAAGGGGTATGGAAATTCGTGGATGGAGCGCGACTGACCGAAGGGTAACACCTACTAAACCCATTTCATTTTGACTGTTAACACTGCAGTTATGGCCATGTACTCAAAATAGATTTGTTTTAGGTATTGGAATGATGGCGAGCCCAACAATTGGGGAAATGAAGACTGTGCACTTGTGTATCCCTGGGACAACCCATTTAAAAACTGGAATGACTTCCCTTGCCATTACAATTTAAAATGGATTTGTGAAAAGGCACCAGGTTTTCTAGGTGGTTCACCTAATTGAACAAGAGAGACTCCCAAAAGTACTCTTGTTTATTTAGTCACAATTTGTCATATAAAATACAGCTGATTTTATCAATTATCTAAAAACTTGTCTTTTCAATGTAAAGTTAACTTTATTATTTTATTATTAACTATAATAAATATGATCTTAAATAGACACATATGCATTGCTTTAACATACAAACTACTGTATATGTTATGTACAATAACAACAGTACATTTTAACTATTTTAAATAAGAGTATGTTTTTGTCCTTGATGTGAGTGCCTAAAAGATACACATTATAATTTAATGTGGCTCAGTGGTAGAGCGGTTGTCTCCCCCATCTTGCCTCCAGTGGTGTTCCAGCTGTAACACTGGTGAATGGAACCTCAATGTAAGTCGCTTTGGATAAAAGCATCAGCTAAATGAATGAATGTAAATGTAAATACACTGGGAGTAAAGATTGTTTTTTGGGGTGGATGTTGAAATTCACTGGTACTGTATGTCACTTAATGTGTCATATTTGTAGACCTTTGACTATTGGAGTGTTTAATTTGTGGGGGAAACACGGAATATATTCCCCCACCTCCTAAATTGGAACCCGTGACCTATTTGACTGGAACCAACTCCTATTATTATATTTTTCTCAGGAGAGGTTTCCTCAAAATAAAAGCTAATGTGGCTTGTTTTAAATAATTTTAACTCTAAATGTATTGCCAGTAGAAATTGCCCATTAGTTTGTTAAAATGGCATAATTTATACAAAAAGCTATAATGCAGTCTTCATAACAACATACGTTCCTTAACCTTTTTTCCTTCTCGATGCTGAGGGAATACATCCTCCAAATATTCTCTGTGTTTCCCCACCTCCAGCTTTACAAATTAAGCACTGGATAAATGACAGTAGGGTTAAATATATATTTATTCGTTATTTATCAAACAAAGCTCAGACTAATTGTGAGCAAAAATTATTAAGCAAAAAAGAAAACAAGACAACTAAATAAATTAGGTGGCCTACAAGTAGCAGTCAATCCAATGATACTTCCTTCCGAGCCATATGAGGCTCACAAAGCTGCAAAGTGCTCCCGAAGTTGTTTAAGAAGTTGCTGTGTGTCCACGTGTTCTGGAAAGGCATCCTCAGACTTCTGGGCGGCAGTGTAGCTGCTTTGTAGATCTCCAATCTGGACACAAACAAAATTGATTTAGCAGATAATAAGATATAAGATTCCCCTTTACACAAGAAAAATGATCTAATCCAAAATGAATAATTACCTTTTCAGACAGAATGGAAAGGTTGAAGTGGGGTTCGTACATGTGAGGTGCCAGTGATGCAGCAGTTTGGAGGAAGGCCTTACTCTGCATTAAACACAGGACAGCCAATAATAATGTTGACAGTGTTCAGTCTTAACAGAAGTAGTCTACAAAGGCCTTTTATCTTGTTTAATGCAAATGTTTTGTGCAACAATATGTCCATAGAGCTCTATAACAGATGAAACATTTACATAATCTGACAGCATATATTTGGAAATATAGAGGCTGTTACTTCTGGTTGTGTTAACACTACTGTAGTATGCATGGATAAAGACATAAAAGAGTTAAAGGGAGAAGAACATTGCCCCGCTGTGGGCATACAATGGTAAAGGTAAAGCAAACCGAATCTGTCTAGGTGAATTGAATGTATAGAAAACAAATTTTAATGTTAAATATACAGTCATGAACTGTTACCTTATAAGAGCAAAGAGATTTTAGACTCACTTGTTCAACACGGCCTTTACGCAGCTCCAACACAGCAAGGTTGTTGTATGCCTCAGCGTGATCATTATTAAAAGCCATTGCCAGTTTGAAACACTGGTAAGCCAAAGTCACATCCCCTATTCCCTGTAAATAAAATAAACACAATAAATAAAAATAATTTAAGACATACTGTAATAAAAGTCTCTCAGTAGGACTAAATCAGACCGGTACATAAAAAACAGTAGTGGTAGTAATGTTGTGTTAAGATTCAAGATTCAAGATTCAAGATTTTTATTCGTCACATACAAAATTATATACAGCATATATAACCAGCAGTGAAATGTGAGTCAGGTCCGCTCCATGGACAGTGCAATTACTAAGGAAAACACACAGGTGAAAATATACATAAATGTAGCTATATAAGAATGAAATAAAAGTAAACAATAAAAAATATAAGAATAAAAATGTGTATTGTGAATAAATCTAGATCGCAAAATAATGTACATGAATGTAAACTGTAGACTTAAATATTTAAAAAAAATGTACAGGGATGTACAGTGTGCATATATGCATTTAGCTGTGGTCTTAAATTATTAAGATACACAGGAAGGTGCAGGAAGCAAATGTGCAAAACAGTTTGTAGCAAAACAGGGTGACACTGTCAGTGTGTCAATGTGAGGTAGCTGGTTTAGAGTTCAAGAGCCTGATGGCCTGTGGGAAAAAACTCCTCCTGAGTCTCTCGGTTTTAGCCATCAGGCTGCGGTAGCGCTTACCAGATGGCAGCAAAGTGAAAATATGATTACTGGGGTTAGTTAGTACATCTAAGTTAGTACATCTTAAAGTATTTATTGGGATAACTCACCACAGCGACATGTCCTATATTATACCAGACATCAGCCTGCTCTTCATCATTAGCAACTAGAGATAAAGCCCTTTCAAACGAGGACAGAGTCATGTCGTACTGCTGGGCGTAAAAGCAGCACAGGCCCAGATTGTTGTAAAGTTGGCAGTTATACACTCCCATCTGGAGAAGACGCCTAGAAAGAGAAAAAATAAATAGTGTCATGGATCCAATAATAAAATACAGTAATAGAGTAGTATTTTAAAATAAATTATACTCAAGGATTGTATGACCTGTAAAAACGCAGAGCGATTTCAGGCTGATCTGTGTAGAAGTGATTGCTGCCAATACATGCTATGGCCTCTACATGAGTGTTGTCTTGTTTTAGAACGTCTTTGTAGTATTCTGTGGCTGATGTAATGTTGTTCATCTCCTGGCAGGTCATCATTGCACACATAGTAAGTATATTTAGGCTGATGGTCACAACAGAGACATTTTGTTGATCATGAAATACCTCATGTATGCGAGCAATTCCGGTTAAAAGAGTGACTTCACCCGGAAAATGGTCCAGGCCTTGCTTAAACAGGTTAAGTGCTGTTATTGGTTGATCCAGACGTTGATAAACCTTTAAAAAGGAAAACACACAGGTACTTAGCCAACTCTATTACAAAGTGTACTTCGACTAAACAGTATTTTTACCTTTGCAAGATAGAGGTATGTGTCTACAACCTCCTGTTGGTTGAGTGCTGACCTAAACTGTTTTTCTGCTTCACGGTATAAACCAAGCCTGCAAAAATAAGGTATATTATTTATAAATTAAATAAGCATGTACATAGCAACAAAAATTATAAAACTAATGAAGGTTTAAATTGTGTATGTTTATGATGTACTTGCCTGTAGTAACATTTCCCCAGCTGAACTTTCCACCACCAGTCTTTAAACTGAGCATGCTCAGTAGCTTGAGCAGCCAAATCTAAAGCCTGTGGAGAAAATATTTGATTTGTATTGTTTAGAAAATTATGTTTCTACATACAGCTCCAACTACACAATAATCAATAAACACATGCAATACTTACATTTTTTATGTCATTTTCATGGTGGAATATATACTCAAACAGTGTCTGAAGGAGAAAATGCCACGTCATGTTACTTTATCCTTTTGTAACACTAATTATTTTCTGTGGAATGTCCTTACCTTAGACAAGTGAGGCTTTTGGGAATACTTGGCTAGGTTAAGTCTTGATAAGTTTATAAATGGCCCATCTGGACTGGTTAGCATTGAAGCCTGTGAAAAAAGTCACGTTGGACATAAGAACATACACATCTGAGTCCTGCTGACAAGTATATTTCTTAAGATATTAACACTGTAAAATAAATTTTGTGTTTTTGTGTAAAAAATATACATATTTTTAGGTACAGTAGTGTATATTGTATTCTCTCAGTCAAAAATAACAAAATAAAATTTCTTGTCACATTACTTACTGTTCCCAGACGTATCAATCTGCCAGAAGCACTGGTGACAGGACGAGCTGTGCTTGCAGTGCGGGGGGTCTTGATTGCTTGCTCCATTGTCCCAGGACGACCTGACTGTGTGCTGGGTCTCACAAATCCTGTGATAGGGCGTCCTGACTGTGTCATTGGCCTGCAATTATTTACAAACCAGATGTGGTGAGGCTTTATCAAGACAATAAAACATTAATCTAATGTTGTAATAGAATAGAAGGGCGAATACCTGACAGCAGGTGTGGGACCACCACCCTGACTTGTGCCAGGGAGTCTCAGTGAAGTTCCAGGGCCTAGGAAACATATGAAAGAATAAAAATAAGAAACAGCATACATTTAACCATTTAGTTGAGTTCAAATAATTTGAACAAACGTACGCGCTACTTGAGCAATGGAGTTCTCATCTAGCAGCATCTCAGCAATTCCCTCCTGGTCAACCTCAACTTCATCGATGTATACCATCTCTGTTAGAGCACGAGTTTTCAGACTCCATGCCGCCTGTGAAACAGACAGCGCATCACTTTGCAATTTTTCCTCACACAGTTCTTGAAGTTTTAAAGTTTTTGTTGTTTTAAACTATTTAGGAGCAACGAAAAAGCACAAAACATCAGACAAATACGCAGCCATGGTTACCTCTGTAATGAACATTGATGAGTCCTTAAGAAAGCAAAAAGCAATTTATTGAGAGAAGAGAACGAAAGGATGAGGTGAAAAAAAAATAGTATTATAAAAAAACAAGCAAATAAATAGAATCAGCATGCACTATATCACTCATTTCCAACGAGGACCTCTTCTAATCAGGATTACTCAGTAACCTAGTTGCTACAGCACAAACCTGTAGGATTTGCGCATAGTCGCTAGCATGCTAGGCTAGCAAGGCTACGTAGCTTACCTGGTCGTATGGTCCGTCCTGTAATATTTTTGTGCATATAGCCGCACACTGCTGAAACTTTCGTCTCCTGAAATAGCTCCATGCCAGAAATAAAGGGTCCATCGTCACCTCCATCGCTTTAGTTGGTACAAACTGTAAGTAAAATAGCTGAGGAGAAGGACGGGATGATGGTGAAAGTAAAGCTTCCCCTGTTACCCAGCAACGGCAAAGAGGCGGTCCTACTCGATTGTCGCGTCCTTACCTAAATAAATACGTATTTATAATAATAAAGCCTAAAACACGAACGCAAGTGAACGACTTAATAAAAAGACAAAAAATGTAAAAATGTAATTTAAAAAACAAATAAAATGCATCCTAAAACTTAAATTGTGGTTTTCTCCCCCACTCTAGCGCCCACTTCTGGCACGAGGATACATAAAAGACTCTGATTGGTGGAAAGCTCTTTCTGTCATCTCTATGGGCGGTGCAAGCGGAACAACAGCGCTGCTCCATCTTTGTAGGATTTGACAGGAGCTTTGACCCGTGTCGATGAGGACCGTAAACCTGCGGCTGAAATAGTGTATTCTTACAATGAAGACAACGGTGTAGAAGTCTGGTTCTGTAAGAGTCGCGTAGAGCTTCTATTTTACCAAACGCGAAGACTATTGATCCAAGCGGAACTCAAAAATGCCAAATTTCAACGCGGGTGCGAAGTAACGGGTATCCAACGGAACTAATGGGACACACGGGCTTAAAATAAATGATTTTTGGTGAATGACACTTTATAGGCAAGCCTAGGTGTTACCCAACGCAGAGAGACACACGGAAGTGCGGAGATGGCTGACAGGACTGCTCCCAATTGCCACCTGAGACTGGAGTGGGTGTACGGATACCGGGGACATCAGTGCCGCAACAACCTGTACTACACCGCCGCAAAGGAAATAGTCTATTTTGTGGCCGGTGTGGGAGTTGTGTACAACACCCGGGAGCACAAGCAGAAATTCTACCTGGGACACAACGACGATATTATCAGGTAGTGCCAACACACACGCATAGGCTACTCTTCAGTTCTTCAGCACCAGGGACAGCACCGACAAGGACTCATAGTAGAAACTGAAATAATAGCTTCTTTTGTCATTGTGGCCGCTGGTGTGTCCTTGTGTAACGTAATATGATAGGATTTTAGCTCCATATGGAGTTACACGGAACGAGCAGCTACAGAGGGGCATCCCAGGGTCAGTTAGGGGCTGACAGGGAGATGCTCAAGGAGAGTCCAGCACTGCTGCCACTCTCTGGTCTCCTTGAAAGGCTATCATAAACTTTAACACCTAAAAAGCTGTACACGTGTCTCAACTGATAATAAGACTATAGTTTTATTTGATTAAAAAAAAAAAAACATTATCTGTTATGCAACAAATAAACAGTCAAATGTCACTATACTGGAAATTTAGCATTTTGCATCTTTTAACAAATACCTTACAATAGATATACTGTCCCTTCAAAGCCACAGTGCAGTTTTGAGTGAAAAAGCTGCAGAATAATTAAAATGTTATAGTTTTAATAGATAAAAGAAAAAAATAGTTGTGCTTATTGAGTTAAACAAGCCTATTGACTGTAGCTTAAGTGTTTTGAAGCAAAATGAAGATACTGGACTTCATGAGTTCGTCAGTTCCCTTTAATTAAAATGTGGCATTAGGTCTTCTGAGCGTGTACTGCTCTGAAAATGGCACGTGCACCCTGTCATCCTAATGTTCCTCTGTGCACAGCTTACCTCACTGATCTCTGCACGGTGGAGCACTGCAAACTAACCACTGTTGCATCACGCGGCTAATCATCCTGCCTTTTCTTTTACTCTTTCCCCACAACAATTAGCTGTGTCCAACACTCCAGCGCTTGTGTTCACATGTGTGTCTGTAAGTGTGGGGTTGGCCGGGCGATGACTAGCATTGTGTCATCAGTCAGCTGGGCTCCTGCTTCATTATTCATTGAACAATAGAGATAGTGGAACTCAGGTGAAGGCCCAGGTTTAAACGTCAAGTCATTAGCCACTATGTGTACACTGAAGATTGCTACAAAAATAATCACACTTAAATGTTAATCTGTAATTTACATCTTTGTTCACCCGACATGCATTTGTCTGTGTTCAGTTCAGTCCTTTCCCTGTTAACATAGACTTGATACAAATAACTTTATCCCTCAGATGCTTGTGACATCATCATTAAATACTGTGGTACAACTGCTGTTCTTTTGCTGAATGGCTGCACTCTCACATTGCACTAACTCATGTGGAAAAGATGTCACCCCTTTAGTTAACACTATGGTTCAAATGCATCACTTTTTGTCTATATTTATCTGTGTCTGTGACTGTCTTGCTCCTCATATCAGGCTCTTCAGTTTCTAGTGTGTTTTTTAGCTACGTACATAATTGAAGATAAGTTGTCTGAACTGATGATCTAATTGTTACCCTTGTTTCTCGTATTTTGTTTTCCCACAGCCTCCCTTAATTAATATATATTTAAGGAGCCATCATGTCTTGTTAGAAACTAGTCAGAAGGTGCACATTATAAAGTCTCACTGTTGCCTTCTGAATCCAGCAGGAGCTAAGGCGTGAACTAACTCTGCATGTTAATGAGTGAGTGAAAGTCTGAACTGACAAAACCTGCTTGGAATTGCCCTCAATTTCTTCTGGCTGCAAAGAACTGTGCCTCATTACTTTATATTCCACATATGTCCTGTAATATCAAGTTTGATAATAGATTTTCGCATTGCTCATTTAGGATGAATACATAGACACTGAAATAATGAATATCCACAATCGCTACCTCACAACAGCTAGTTTATTAACCTCATTCAAAAAGAAATGTGTCAATGAATCCCAGGCTTATTATCCTATAAAAAATGCTGTCAGGCTTCACTTTTAAAGGCCGGACAGTCTCTAAAGAGCACATCTGCCTTTCCCATTTAGGAACAGTTACTTCACACGGTGGCATGATTCAGCACCAGTATCAGAAAAAATAAATCAAATGAGACAGATGTCAAATGTAAGTGGTGTTATGAATGTTTTACTAAGAAGATGGTCGGGGAGTAGTATGTGCTTAGATCTGCTGCTCTTATCCTCAGTTTACCCTCACATCTGCTGAGGATAGAAATTTATTATTATGCAGAGTTGGAGCTACTGATACTTGACATCATCTCAAAGGCTAAAATATATTCATAAAATGGTTGGACAGTCTAAGAGAGCTGCACTGTACTTGTCCAGCTGTTCTATTCTCGGCTATAAGCTGCCGTTGTATGGGCAGGTGTTTGACATGAAGTCCGATGGTCGTCCGGATTAAAACAGAATCCTGCAAAATATCCTGTATTGTATAGACCTTCAGAAATGTGCTAATCCTCTTCTTTTTAATCCATTCTGGGAAGAAAAAAAAAAAGACACATCTTGCCTGTATGTGAATTTGTCTCTGTTTTACAATAAGTGGGCAATGTGTCGATTTCTGTGTTGCAGAACTTGTCACGACAGATGGAAGGCAGCCACGTTAAACAGTTTTCATAAATTGAAGATTCATGGTGATTCTCAGCTGCAAGTCATTCTGGTGGCATTTTGTGAGAGCCTCAAAGCTGATGACATTTGTAAGGAAAGCCGTTTTGTTATTGCTCAAAGTAACACGCTGAGTCTGTAAGCTGATGCACAAGTGCCAATGCTTCCTGAGAAAAGAGGTTGCTTTATTTGACCCTCTATCATCACTAATGGATATTTCTTCTCTCGACTTGGCTTAATCCCATTCCAGTGTCAAATGAAACAGATTTCTTGAGCGCGCTACCTGAATGTGCCAGAACCCTTTTCTTTGCCGTGTCTGTCTGCATCTCGAGCACAAGTGTTGCAATCACTTCCTCTCAGTTCTATTTTTAGCCGCCATGCTCTGATTATATAATTTATAAAAAAGTAAGATGAGAGATTGAGCCAGGTTGGTGTGAAGGTGCCCGAGCACAGGAGTGAAAGTTAAAGGAAGTTAAAGACTTGGTCCATTACCTGTCTCAGCTTTGTCAGGTTTGTTGTTGCAGCAAGTTCCTTACAGAGACGAGGTGCCAAAATTCAGGCAGGATGATTCATACTGTAAGCTTCGACAGTGAAAGACACAAGGAGAGACAGTGAGGTAAAGCACAAGAGTGAGTGTGAGCTGATTTGAGTCAGCAGGTTGATGCTGACCGGCCTGCTGTCTGAATAAAGGTCAGGATTAAAAATTCTGGAGAGCAGTCGGCCAAACTGGCAGCCTGATTATTGGAGGGAGCTCCATCCAGTCGCAGCATAAAATATATAGGGCACAACAAGGCAAGAGAAGACTTGGCCAGTGAATCACTCTTGCCTGCCTGGAACGTGACTGGCGGCTGCTGAAAGTAGGGGCGGAGCATTTAGGCGCAAATGACAGCTTCATGCAGCGGGCAGTTGCTCAGCTGTAGATTGGGAATGCTGTGGGTGGGGGTGGTATGAGTGGAGGAGTGGGTAAGGGATGGGGGTAGGGTGTTATGTAACATGTAGCAGTGTTACAAACATATGCCTGGTGATGCCAGGAAACCCCAGATGAATTATAGAAAGTGATAAAAGGGACAATGGGACTGCACAATATATTGTTTTGTTTGTTAATTCTTTTGTTTTACAGTAAGTTTTTTAGCCAAATGATGCAATGACAATGTTAGAGGTGTTGTATTTTAAGTATTTTCTGCCCTAATGTCTGTTTTAGAGAGGCAGTCATTACCCCTGTATAAAGTGTGTTACGCAGAGATGTGTTAAAAGAAATTGGTCAATACCGGTCAGTCCCCTGTTTAAAGGGGCCAATCTCTAAAACCTGATTGGCCAAAGTGTCTTGACACCAACACAAGTTCAAACCTAAAAAAAAAAGGAAAGAGGAGGTGCTCATTAACCCTGTAAAGCCTGACACATCAGAAAATGGCCAGAAAATTCAAATTTTTTGAAACCGAGAGGTTTATTAAATATTTTAGGAAAAAAAAAAATGTCCATATCATTTTGTTTCTGAGATATTTTTTGTATCAAATATGATACACTGGGCGTTTGTTGATAAATTAGAGGTCTCAGAAACTCAAGTAGCATATATGATACAAATGGTTTTATAGGGATACTAGTTTCTCTCAAACAGATCAGAATTTACCTTACTTAGTCTAAGTCTAAGATATGTAACCAAATTAAACATGCATATTAAATGAAAATTGCTGAAATACCTTTTTATGTATAAATAATAGCTTATGTGACAAAACCATGACATTTCACTGTAAGCTCTTTGTATTGTCTTGACAGCAGATACTTTTTTATTAGTTTTATTATTATTACCATATCAAGTTTACTCTCCACTGTGTTTGGAAGTGGTCTTCCTGCAATTTCCTTGCCTGCATCTGTGAGGACGAACAAAAACATTGTCAAAATGATGAAAAGTATTGGTGCATGAGGCATGAGCTAAACAAAGAATAGGAACACATTAGGCTCTATTTTATCACCACCAGCATAAGGACATTAAAATGAGCAAAAAAGAGAAAACAGACGCATTTTCATAGTCTGTGAACCTGTGTTATGAGCATGATAGAATTAATTGAACCATGTTGCCTCATCAAGCTGTCCCTTTCCAGTTGAAACTACGACTAGCCTCATTGCTTGCCCCAGTGGTTTTCAATGGTTTCTTTCTCCTGCCTCTGGCACACACAAATACACAAGAAGCATGTAAAAGCTTATCAGATGTTGTCCCTCTGCCTCCTCTTCCTCTGTGCAGTTTAGCCTTGCATCCGGAGCGTGTGTTGGTGGCCACAGGACAGGTGGGCAAGGAGCCATACATCTGTGTGTGGGACTCCTACACTGTGCAGACTGTGTCCATCCTCAAAGACGTGCACACGCATGGCATCGCCTGCCTGGCCTTTGACCTTGAGGGACAGGTAAATATCAATAATAAAATAACCTTAATTGAATAGACTGCTTTTCTTTGTTGTTTAGTATTTAGAATCCACAGAAAAGAAAACTCTCCCTGAGGACCTGTCAGTTTGAGCAGCACAACCGTAATAACCTTCAGTCAAATGCCACAGACTGATCTTTTGAGCTTTAAGTCCTGAATGACAAGTGATTACTAGCGCAGTATTGCACCGACAGCTGGATTTAGCAAGAAGCCATCAGTTTTTATTACTATTGCGTCAGTGAGTTTGACAGCAGGTGTGAGGTGGAAAAAATCATTACAAACCATGCAACACATCAACAGCCAGACTCTGCATCAAGTCAATTTGTGAAGCACATGAGCTTTCAAGTGTCCCGCTATTTACTGTACTGCCTTATGCTGTCTTCCTAGCTAGCTCCCTGCAGACGTCCCATCTTAATGTTTACACCCTGACTATAAAAAAAAATCTATATTTTTCACAAGCATCTCTTGGTTTTATGTTTGCACTCCTATGCTTCCCATAGGAGCTTTCAGAGCAGAGTTATAACTCCCACATTTTGCTGTTCACAGACAGGAAGAGGACCCCATGCTATTCCCCTGTGCTCGGCTGGTGAGGGCCGGGGATTTAGATGGAAAGTGACAGCGTTAAAAGCAGAAGGGCTGCACCACTTCTCAGTTTAACAGCACTATTAATGTACCATTGCTCTCCCTCTGGGAAAAAGTCACAGCTGAACTTTGTCTGTATATTAAAGAATACTTTTTGTGCTTCGCTACTTTTCACTCAAAACCTTTATTTTATTCTATATGATGCTTATAAACTAGCATATCTACCCAGCATTGCCAAGGACAGCTGAGTAATGAAATGTGGAACAGAGAGGGTTCGAGCAGCATTGAGCATTGAACTGGGTATAACATTGACTCAGCAGTTTATCAAATAAGATATCCTCTACCATTCAAACCGGTTGGATTTCCAGAGCTCTCTCCTCTTTTCTGCTCCACTGCTGCTGCCTACTCACTCAGTCAGAGGCTCCTCCAGCCAAAGCACTCAAATCTGCTTGGTGGAAGTGCCAGGGGCCGGACAACTGTTCTGTTTTGTTCATATCTCTTATTAGCCTTTTCATTGTGGCTTCCCCTGCTGCAGCGGATGTAGATAAATTTGCTTGCAGAGATTAGTGCACCAGAGCGGTAGCAGTTCAATCTGTGATGTCTTTTTATGCAATGCTAATGGTTGCTCTCTTTGCAGTGTTTGGTGTCTGTGGGCTTGGACTCGAAAAACACAATCTGTGTGTGGGATTGGAGAAGAGGAAGGGTTTTGGCAGCCGCTCCCGGTCATACAGACAGGGTAAACGCTCTTTTCCCTTCCACCATCTTCTGTCACAAGCTTAGAATCGACCAGTTCAATTAGCTATAAACCCAGGATGGAGCACTCTGGCAGAGGGGACATAAGCAAGTTAGACCTGATTGATTGTGAGGCGCCCTGAGCCAGTCTGAGAGGGTGCACTGCTAATGAAAAGACTTGGTTTAAAGGATGAAATATGTTGTTATTTTTCAAATTCAACCCACAGTTTGCAGCACAGATGGCACTGGTACTCCACCCTTTGTCTCTATCTTTCGTTGCGCAAATGATCATTTAGTAAAATATTTTAAGATCTACAGCAGGCCATCCAAGAATATTTTTTATTTAAATGTATTATCACTTTAAATTCACTGTTGGCAGCCGCCACCAGAGTACCCATGTTTTGATGTTTGATTTGATGATGAAGATAATTAGGAATATAATCTCTGTTCTTGTTTAACAATCTAAGATAAAAATTTTGTTACATTTATTTCTCCACAGATATTTGACATATCGTGGGATTTGTACCAGCCGAGCAAGCTTGTAAGCTGTGGTGTGAAACATATTAAGGTAAAGCTGCTTGCTGGTCATGTCACATTCATTAACTCATGGTTGCAGGGAAGTCATGCATTTGTATAATTTCTGAAATACTATGCTTATGATCACAGGAATTTTGAAGCCCCTCCTTATCCTGCCGTTATCACCTGTCAGCTAGTCCCTGGTTATAAGTCACTTCACATATTGTGTTGCACCGTACAGACTGTCTTCCAGCCCTATCGCTATCACTTCTTTTTCACAGAAGAGTAGTGTTTATTAATCCTTTATGAGTTAATTTGGGGTGCATTTTCCCAGCCTCCCTCTGGGAATTGTAGCGTTATTCCTTGAGGTGCACAGCCAATTAGAAGAATAACCCAAGAGTTAGAGCCTCAGAGGAAACTTACTAGCCACTTTCAGATATGTGCCACCATAGCCCCTGCATTTTCAAATGCTTAAGTGGATTTGGTGAAGCAACAAGGTTTGGGATTTGATTGTCCACTGTAACGCATTTCCCAGTGGTGTAACATCTAACTGTTTTCTTCTATCATTCAAGCTTGACCTGGCTTTTCACTCGTAGTAATTCACTCCTGAACTCTCCCTCTACTCTCCTGACACAAACATCGCTCCCTCCAGTCTACGTTTTTTGGTCTTCCCTCTCTTCCCCCTCCTCTTTCTTGTCATTTCCTTCTCCTGTGGTTTCCTGAGGCCCGGGGCAATCTAGTCATTGTCCCATATAATTCCCCCCAGCATTCACCCTGTGGACCATGTGACATCTGCTCCCCAGCCCTGTGCTTGCCGAGCGATTATAGCACTCAGAGCATCCTGCAGATTTAGCCCCAGTAATCCACTCACTGTAGCAGGCTGAGGAAAACACAACCTCTGTGGCAAGGACCCTGGCTGCTGGCACTGCTCTCTGTCTCACACTGCTCCTCTAAAGTTACACATAGGGCCAATAGTACTGCAGTTTGTTCAAGACAACTCTGTGCACTTTGTCAGTCCTATCTACCAGCCATCCTCTGTGAGCCATCCTCTGTGAGAGCCATATTGTGCCTATTATCTCCAATCTGGTAGATTATCTTTTTGCATTATTAATATTTGTAGGTAGAGTTTTACCTGACAACATATTTATTACTCTGTCAAGAGTTAATAAACCATGGATTAGTTCCTTAGACAGCAGTGTTGTGGAGCAATTGCTGAAATGTCTACTGTGATTATAATACCAATTGTGTAGTACGGGAACAATAGTGAGCAATTCATTTGATCTAATACACCTATTACTGTTAGGCTGTTTGGGATTAAGCTACTAAGCTACTAACCTCATATACATATATACAGTCAGGTCCATAAATATTGGGACATCGACACAATTCTAATCTTTTTGGTTCTATACACCACCACAATGGATTTGAAATGAAACGAACAAGTTGCAGTTGTGGAATATGGCACCACTGGAGGATACTGGGTTCCTGGTAGCTTCACGTTTGATTCTTCACAAATCTTTGGCGGTTCATTTGCACGTTTGACACATTTTTGACACGTTTCCTGTTGACTATTTGCAACAAAACGTTTGATGGTTCTGTGATCACGCCCCAATATCTTAGATATTTCAAGAGAGCTGCATCCCTGTGAAAGAATTTAAAAATTCTTTTGACTTTTCAGAGTCATTTAAATCTCTTTTTTGGCCCATTTTTCCTGAGGAGAAAAATCTGCCAAATAATTATGCACACCATGATATTGGGTGTTGATCTCCTAAGGCCACACCCACCATGATAATTATGTAATTACCAATAACAACATGCGTAATGCTGTGGCTGTAGGAATAAGCTTAAAGAAATCTGCATTGAGAAAATCAGCTCATCAGTTTAAGCAGTTTTTTCTTTCTCACAAAGGGCTGCCAGGGACATGACCTCTTGTAAGTGCAGCACTTAATGGTCTAGCACCATTTAGGCTCAGTGCAGTTTGACAGGGGAATATTATGGTCAAGATGAAGAGAGTGAGGGCTGGTACAGTGCAGCCAGTGACTTAGAGCTCTCTGTGTGTAGTAATTAAGATTTAAAAGGGGTTTCTGAGCTCTGGTGGATGTAACTGAGCTAATGACATCCCACTAATCCTCTGGGTTATCAGAAGTAGCCTCTGTGGCTTCAATTCATAGTGTCATCCATTGCTGATTCTGTGCATTTTCTATGTTACACCACATCTTTATGTCATATACTATTTTTCCTCCATTTTGCCTTTCTCTGCTGCTCCGGGTCTCATCATAAAACTTCCACTGAATTCTGTCTTCTCTTAGTAATTCAGCAGCCCGAGGATTACCCAGGGTGCTTGTGTCTCACTGCCTTATCAGTTGCGGACAGGGAGAGCTGTGAAGTCATGCTGCATCTATCCCTGCTTGCTTAACCCTGCAACAGGCCCGGTGCACATAAAAACCAGCACTTTTTCTTACAATTCCACTATCGATCTTTTTATACACACTTGCCCTATTCTGTCTTTCAGTTCTCATCAGTGAGGAAAAGTGAAATGCAAGTTTAGTTCGACACATCCACATTAGAGGGAAATAGGTGTGGAAGAATGTGAATACTCTGCTGTCATTCACAACCCAAACACGGAATCTAACACTCAATCAAAGTTCAGCGTGGGGCTCAAAGCAACACATACGAGCTGGAGATGTTTGATGACAGTGCCTGTGATCTCTGTCTCTGATAATCGATCCGTTCTGTTAACAGACCGCAGCCCTATCGGTCTGTGAGATAGGTCTTACTGAGGTCGTGACTGGCTGCCGCTGTCAACGAGCTTATTTATTAATTCTCTGTCCTCCTCTCATCTTAAAGCAGCTATCTGAGGTCACTGCTTTTATGGACAGCCATTACTTATGAAAGCAGGTTTGCGGTCTTTGAATTTGACTCGTGGAGAAGGAAGTCTACCCCTATGTAGAGCACAATTTTCTTATTCTGGCGATGTCTCCTTATCATTTTGCATTGTCTGTGTCCCACCGTGAAACCTCTCCCTGCGATCTCATCCCCATGCAGACATAGCATCTCTTGCTGCCCGCTTGATGGATTTAGCCTCAGACAAGACCGTGCCTGTGCATCCCAATGACCTTGTTCATAAATAATGAGTCTGTGTGTTTGCCATGTGTGTGTGTATGTTTGTGTCGGCGCATGCTGATCAGGTGGTTACAGCGCTGATCCCCACCTGGTGCCAGGTTCCTCAAACACAAGCTTGAATTTGACTTTCAAGGAGGTTGTATCTATATTCCTAGCTATGTGTGCCAAATGTTCTGTTTTACCACATAATTGTCCATTTGCTTTTGCACAGTAGGATTACACATTGGATTATTAGCTGACATACTCTTGCACTCTTCTGTTTGTGTTTTCAGTTTTGGAGCTTATGCGGTAATGCTCTCACACCCAAACGTGGTGTGTTTGGGAAAACTGGGGATCTCCAAACCATTCTCTGTCTTGCATGTGCAAAAGATGAACTCACATATTCCGGTGCCTTGAACGGTGACATCTATGTGTGGAAAGGGATCAATCTGATGAGGACGGTGCAGGGTGCACATGGGGTAAGCTTACTTGGCCTAATGTCGGACTTGTTTTATTTTATCTCACAACGGATTCCATTGACATTGCTGCAGAGTGGACGCGCCCAGTAAGCCCAAAATGAGGCAGAGCCTATGCAGACAGGCTATATTTGATTCGACTCAGTAGAAAAGGATCAGCCTTTTGCAACACAGGATTAAATGATATCTATGAGATCAACAGCTGGGTGAAGGGATGGCTGGATGGGGGAGGGGATAATATCTACAGTACATGCTCATTCCTGCTTTTTGTACAACCAAATGTCTCCCTAGGCATCACCAGAGAGGCAATTTTTGCTTGCAAGCATCAAAAAGTAAAAGATCAAGGGCGGTTTTATTAAAACTAATTACTAAACCTTTGTTAGTGCCTTGGGATTGTGAGTAGCCCAGAGCACATCTGTAAATGGGAAAGCCTTGTTAGACTAACGGCTGGCTGAGCAGCAGTACTGTGATGTGTTTTGTAGCTGGTTGTGTTCTTGCTCATTTCTAGCACAGATTTTTACTGACAGTTTGTCATTTCCTCCAGTCAGGGATTTTCAGCATGAATGCCTGCGAAGAGGGCTTTGCCACTGGGGGCCGAGACGGATGTGTCCGGCTATGGGATCTCAACTTTAAACCAATTACTGTCATTGATCTCAGGGAAACAGACCAAGGATATAAAGGTAATTTCCAACAGCTTACTTTTTTATTTTGTCTAAGGACATCCCTTTAGATACTAAACAATTCCTTTCCTTTTAAATTTTATGTCTTTATTCCTTTTTGTATGTTATCTTAGATTTAACGTTAGCTAGAATTGAAAATATCTGATTCTCATTTGAGTCTCTTTGTTCTGCATTTTCTATGTCCAAATTCTCTTTAAAGCTGCAAACAGATGTTGTATTCACATTTGTTTACAACACCCTTCCTCCATCGTTATCCAACTGTATTTACCACTGTTGGTTACAGACTGGCTTGATAGCATGTCCTTCTCTTCAAATGGCTGTTAAAAGCTTAATGTTCCTGTATTTTACGTAATTTATGTCTTTATGTTCATAGGGCTGTCCGTACGCAGCGTGTGTTGGCGGGGAGACCATATCCTTGTCGGAACCCAGGACAGTGAGATTTTTGAGATAGTAGTCCATGATCGCAACAAGCCCTTTCTCATCATGCAGGGCCACTGTGAGGGTGAACTTTGGGCGTTGGCTGTGCACCCAACCAAGCCCCTAGCAATGACGGGAAGTGACGACCGCTCAGTCAGGTAACACTTCACTTCAGATTTTCTTAATTATTAAAGTGTATGGAATTGATCAATGTCTTCTTCACTGTTTATTCATTTCTCACACATTTTGTCTAAAAAAGGATATGGAGTCTCATAGACCACGCACTAATAGCCCGTTGTAACATGGAGGAGCCTATCCGCTGTGCAGCTGTGAGCACTGATGGTATTCATTTGGCACTGGGAATGAAAGATGGCTCTTTCACCGTTCTCCGAGTCAGGTGGGTCCACAATTGGTAGGCCAAATGAGAAATTGTGATTCCCTGTGAATGACAGCCAAAGACAAAGAGCTCAATTATTTCTACTGTATCACTATGAAAGCGTTGAATTAAAGCCAGATCCTCCTTTTCCCTGCAGAGATATGACAGAAGTGGTCCACATCAAGGACAGGAAAGAGGCGATTCATGAGCTGAAATACTCCCCCGATGGGACCCATTTGGCTGTTGGCTCCAATGATAACTCCGTTGACATCTATGGTGTGGTACAAAGATATAAGAAAGTGGGCGAGTGCATGGGCTCCAGCAGCTTTATCACGCACATGGACTGGTCCACAGACAGCAAGTACCTGCAGACAAATGATGGCAGTGGCAGGAGGCTTTTCTACAGAATGCCAAGTAAAAAGCCAATTATGCAAAGTTTTTATTGACATTAGATAATCAGAGTTCTGAGGAAAAATGTTTGTCTTTTGTTGAGGTGGGAAGGAGGTGAACAACAGAGAGGAGCTGAAGCTGGTACAGTGGGCCTCATGGACGTGTGTGTTGGGTCCTGAAGTGAATGGAATATGGCCCAAGTACTCAGATATAAATGACATTAACTCTGTGGATGCTAACTTTAACAATCAACTCTTAGTGACAGCTGATGATTATGGATTGGTCAAACTTTTAAGATATCCATGTATCAAAAAAGGTAACTTGTGTTTTATTGAAAGTTGAGAACTATTTAATAAACTCTGTGCGATGTCACTAATACATGTTTTCTTCCAGGTGCAAAATGTAAAAAATATTTGGGCCATTCAGCTCACATAACCAATGCCAGATGGTCACATGATTACCAGTGGGTCATAACTATTGGTGGTGCAGACCACTCAGTGTTCCAGTGGAAATTTATACCTGAGAGAAAGTCAAAGGAGGCTCTACATATAGCACTACAAGGTAAGATTGTTTTCATTATAGACTAATTTAAATACCAACCAAGTTGTTTATACTGAATTAATAAAGGTAAATTGAATTGAATTAAGTAGACCGATTCCAACAAATATGTGTAGTGCTATCCTGTGATATTATTACAATTAAGCTAAGCTTTGGGCTTTCAGCTCTGTTCTTGCTTTTGCATGCTTATGTTTTTTGCTACAGTGCTTTATTGCCTGTAACGTTGTGCATGTTTATATAATCAATATGTTTTTTTGGATGTACATACAGTTAAATCCCCCTTATATCTTTGAAAACTTAATGTGCTAAACTATCAGAGAGTAATGTGCTAGATTGGCTATTTTTATTTTTATTTTTATTTTTTTGCCTTATTATCATTCATTATTATTTCTATAAAAGGCCATCACAGTAATTAAGACAAACCCAATAAAAATATATAAAGCTTTGGAACCATAATTGCGTTGTCATCCTTAAGTCATATTTTCACAGAGACAGAGTGCAGCAGTGCTTTCTGAAATGAACTAACTGCCTTTCCTTTTCATTTTCCTAATGGATGTTGTGAGTAGCTGCCCTTGGCACAGCCTCACTTTGCTGTATCAGCCTTTTTATACATTTGTCTTGAGCAGTGTCAAAAGTATAGCTGGCTGATAATGATGAGATGTCAGTGCATAATTACATGACTGCCCATAGACACAGTATTTTTCTTCTGAGGTGTGCTGCAGTTATTGTATGATTGAGAAGACAGGGAATGATTGTACCACTAATGCTTTTGCATGCAGAGAGCTTGGCAGATTCTAACAGTGAGGAGTCGGACTCAGATCAGTCAGATGTTCCTGAAATGGACTCAGAAATCGAACAGGAGACCCAGCTCACGTATCGCAGACAGGTTGGTGACTTAATAAAAAAATTACAAAATGCAATGAATGTTTTTACAAAAGGACACATTTTTCTTATACAGGTTTATAAAGAAGATCTACCTCAGCTCAAAGAGCAGTCCAAAGAGAAGCATCGAGCTCTGCCTATGAAAAAGAGAGAGAGGGCACCGGGGAGTGGAGTGAAGCTCCACTTTATTCATGGGTAAGCTGACCTTGTACAGCCATACAAAGGAGGCTTTCAATAATAATTAATAGGATTGGTTATAAAAGAGATCCTTTAATTGCTGTCTTCCTTTTGTAACTTCTGTATTTGTAACTTCTGTTTGCAGCTACAGGGGCTATGATTGTAGGAGTAACCTGTTTTATACCCAGACCGGGGAGATAGTTTACCATGTAGCGGCTGTTGGGGTGGTGTACAATCGTCAGCAGAATACCCAGCGTTTTTACATGGGCCACAATGATGACATACTCTGTCTGGCTATCCACCCACTCAAAGACTTTGTAGCTACAGGACAGGTGACATTGGCTTTTGCAGTAATTAAGATGTTGTGGTTTTGACTCTTTTAGGCTAGTTTGAAATTTGTTTTTTATTTTTTAATAAATAAAAGTACACTATTATTATCTTCACAGGTTGGCAGAGATTCTTCAATCCATATATGGGACACAGAAACATTAAAAGCAATGTCTGTGTTAAAGGGTTTCCACCAGGTTGGTGTGTGTGCCTTGGACTTTTCAGGTAAAAATCTATAATTTGATGACTTTTCTGGCAGGACCTGGCTGCACTGAATAGATCCTTTTTGTTTTTTTTCATAGCGGATGGCAAGCGTCTGGCCTCAGTTGGCCTGGATGACAATCACACTGTTGTGTTGTGGGACTGGAAGAAGGGGGAGAAGCTTTCTGCCATGCGGTTTGTATAGATATGGATGTTTACATGCTTACACAATACAGGTCTTTAACACTGCAGCTATCCATAGCCATTTATATTCACAGACAAAAGTTTTATTTAAACTTTTTGTGCCAAAAATGTCTTTGTTCCTTACATGCACACATTGAGTTCAATTGAATCCAGTCGGCTGTGCAGGACTGACAGTATGATTGATGGGGGGCAGAAAAGAAAGGGAATTACCGTTTAGATCACAAGGCTGCTCCTTTGCCGCAAAGTGGCTGTGAAAGCTGTGGATAAATTATTAAAGACAAAAATTCATTTTCATTTTCACCCACACCTGGTGGCATACTGAAAGAAAAGAGTTAGTCTAGTATTGTTCAGTGTTATCCTTGGACAGTCCTGACATAATCCTGTGCTCATTAAGTCAGACTGGCCATACTGCCAGACGATGTTGGAAATGATCAGTGTGTCTATAGGATGTAAATGATACATGTGAACAGATATGGGGCACACGTAGCAGGCCTGTATATTTTATGCAAGTGGATTACATTACCCAATCTGCACTATGAATTGCAGCATCGCTTCCGAGGCAGATTTAAAATTTTACAGCTGGTGAAAATATATAACTCCAATTAGAAATTGAAAAATGTCCCTGAAATATTTGTCGCTTTCTTGTTGCTTGTCTAATTTCATTTTTATTTTTTGTATGTACTGCCTCTGGCCATTTTGAGGCAAAGCATGTGGGTTACTTTTTTGCTGTGCGTGTTGTGCGTTAGGGTTGGCCTACAGTTCAGGGAATAATTGGATGGTGTAGACAGTGGTAGGCAGTGCAGCAAGGTGGGCTAAAGGACCGGTTACATGCACATTACCGTTGCCTAGACATTTGAAAAAAAAAACTATTGCAAGAAGTTAGAAAAAGCATTTGGATGGAAAATAAATTGGGATAGTAACAAAATAATACAGCATAGAGGATTAGACTTAATTCTATTCAAAATTGTCCCATTTGTTAAGCATAAAGCGTCAATAATAATGGTATATGTGTATTTTTTAGGGGAAGCAAAGACAAGATATTTGTTGTGAAAGTAAATCCCTACTTGCCTGACAAACTCATCACTGCTGGCGTGAAGCATATGAAGTTCTGGCATAAAGCTGGTAAGACCCTGGACACAGTGTATTTTTATTGACCTGCAGAGACACTAACAAGCACAACCCTGGCTTTGCAATGACACATCTTGCTGTGAGTTGACTGGGTGGTTCTCTTTTAGGCGGTGGTTTAATTGGGCGCAAAGGGAACATGGGAAAAACGGAGACTATGATGTGCGCGGTATATGGCTGGTCCGAAGAGATGGTCTTTTCTGGAACATGCACCGGAGACATTTGCATCTGGAGGGACATGTTTCTGATGAAGACTGTCAAGGCTCATGATGGCCCTGTCTTCAGTGTGCACGCTCTGGAGAAGGTAAAAGAGAAGAGGCAAATTACACAGCTCATTATGGGGCTGCCATATGTTCTGTTCTAAAAGCATTTTTAAGCTACTGTCTTTGTAAAATGTCAATTCCGATGACAGATTTAATTAGTAGAAAAGCCATTGAGGCTAATATCCTCTGCCTGTAGGGATTTGTGACAGGAGGAAAAGATGGTATTGTTGCTTTGTGGGATGACACTTTTGAGAGATGCCTAAAGACACGCCATCAAGAGGGCAGTCCTTGCTCCAGGTTCCAAAGGTATAAAGGTCACAATGTCATCAATTGTCTTCATTTAGGCATTGTAGCTGGCCTCTGTCTTGACACTTGATGTAATCAAATAATTTTTTTAGGGTTGCTTTTGGAGGATAACCCATCTATACGTGCCATATCTCTGGGCCATGGACACATCTTGGTGGGAACAAAAAATGGAGAGATTCTGGAGGTGGACAAGAGTGGCCCCATTACTCTACTTGTCCAGGTAACATTTTTTATTTTTTTTTAATAAACCACAAATGCAATGATTTACTCCAGAGTATCAAGTCGCTATCTCCATCTGGGTTTGGTTATAATATTACTCCACCATTGTTTATTACACTAACTGCCATGAATAGTGATGAATTGGTGCAGCTAAATAGGAGATTGTTAATTTAGTTAAGTGGGTGTGCAGTGTCTCGCTGCATCGCCTGATAATAAACAGACAGTGTATGCAATAAAATGCCCTTTGCAAAAGTTAAACAGGCTCATTGTGATGGATCAGATTAGATCAGCTTGGGAATGAGCTGAGAATTGTGATATGGCTTATTTGTGTCCTCAGGGTCACATGGAGGGTGAAGTGTGGGGCCTGGCCACTCATCCGCATCTCCCACTCTGTGCCACAGTCAGCGATGACAAAACCCTCCGCATATGGGACCTCTCCCCTAGCCACTGCATGCTGGCTGTACGCAAGCTCAGAAAAGGTGAGTCAGCAGCAAAAGTACAAGTACTAATAGATTCCTTGGATTTAATAAATAAGCATCTTGCTCTTCACACAGGGGGACGGTGCTGCTGCTTCTCCCCTGACGGAAAAGCCTTAGCTGTAGGTCTAAATGATGGCAGCTTCCTCATTGTGAATGCAGACACCCTGGAGGACCTGGTGTCCTTCCACCATCACAAGGACATTGTCACTGAAATCAGATTCTCTCCAGGTACCTTTTACTTCATTAACATTACAAATGTAGCTGAATGCACATAGGTTTGCGCAGGCATGGAGTCAAGATTCTCAAGAAGAAAGAAATTAAAAACAGTAGGGGAAGACAAAATCAGAGCAAGAAACTACACTTGTCTGGTTGAACACCATAATCCACAATACTGGGATCCCCACAAATATTCTGTGTAATCTAGTGGGAAGTTTGCTGGTGTATATAGAGGCAAAAATATTTCTGGTTTCATTCATTCTCATCTTTGATTGTCTGAGTAGGTATTGGGAAGTATCTCGCAGTAGCATCCGGAGACACATTTGTGGACATTTATAATGTGATGAGCAGCAAACGAGTTGGAGTTTGTAAGGGATGTCTCAACTCCATCACCCATCTTGACTGGGATAAGAGAGGTAAAAGAAATAGACTATGAAACATTGCATGAATGTTATTAATTTGTTTTTGTTTTTTCAAAATATGTAAACACCTTGGGCTCTTTCATTCACAGGAAAATTACTTCAAGTCAACACAAGTGCTAAGGAGCAGTTTTTTTTTGAGGCCCCTCGTGGCAAGAAACAGACCATCCCTGCAACAGAGGTAACTGGGGATAGGAGGCACTGCAGCAGTTGCACTTGCAGTTGTTGCTTTTGGTCCACATTTTCTCCTGGGGATTAAAGAAGATTTAGGGAAGGTCAATTGGCATTAACACAACTTATTTTTCAACAGTATAGTTCTAATTAAGCCAGTGGAAATAAGATAGTGTTTAGTGTTCCTTTAAACAATATGACGTTCAAACAGTAGAGGATGTTAAACCTGGTCACCCCCATGGTTCATCGTGGTCTCCTCCTCTCTGTAATTAGTTAATAAGTTATGGATATTCATTTATATAAATTTACAGAAAAACAGCAAAATATCAAAAGTATTATGTAGCTAAGGACTGTATAGTTTACAGGGCTTGGTATTAAGCATGTTTAAGTATTAGTATTATACCAATTATACAAAACATGTCCTGCCCTGACAAAAATTATGATCTTGCTGTGAGCACTAGGTTCTTATATGGTTTTGAACAGATTTCTTAATGTTTTGTTTATTTTCCTTTGTGATCATCACAGTTTTCCTTGCCTATATAAACTTACTATATCCTATACTCCATGATCCGCTCTGGTCCTCTGTTGTGTTCAGGTGGAGAAAATTGACTGGAGCACATGGACATGTGTGCTGGGACCATCTGTTGAGGGCATCTGGTCTGTGATCAGCGAGGTCACTGAGGTGACTTCTGCCTGCCTTAGTAATGACCGAAAGGTGCTAGCAACAGGAGATGACTTGGGATACGTCAAGCTCTTCAGATACCCTGTCAAGGCAAGACACAGTACTTGTATAGACTCAAGCAGCTCATAATGAATGCAAATGTTATGTTCTATGCTAAGGGTCACACAAGTGTTAAATAAATGTTATTCCTCTCCCTCAGGGCAAGTATGCAAAGTTCAAGCGCTATGTGGCCCACAGTACACAGGTTACCAATGTGCGGTGGAGCCATGACGACAGCCTCTTGGTGACAGTGGGTGGGGGTGACACGTGCCTCATGATTTGGGCCCATGAGCCTGAGGGCCATCGAGAATTCAGACAGTGTGACAGTGAGGAGTCTGACATAGAGAGCGAGGATGACGGTGGTGGGTCACAACTGTCTTTTATGGGTCTTGTTTTTTTAGCATAGCTTTTTTTAAATGACATTATCATTCTTTGATTTATCAGGTTATGACAGTGATGTGACAAGGGAAAATGAGATCAACTACACCATCAAGGCCTTATCCACCAACATGCGACCAATGACAGGCGTGAAACCACACTTACAGCTGAAAGAACCCTCTGTTGATGAAAGGTTTCTTGATTTTGTTTCACTACAAAAAAGCCTTTCTTTCCCTGTGTGTAACTCCAATCTTGTCTCTGCCCTTTTGAAATAACTCACCCTTTTCTGCTCTTCTTACTTCTTTTAATGGCTGTCCTTCTGTCATTATCCTGCTTCATTTTTTCATTCTACTTGAAGACAAGGTGTGGTCAGGTAAGTCCTTGTTTTAGTTAGAATGTGAAATATGCACAAAAGATCCACATAATTGTAAAAACGTAAACTAATTACGAATTATCCATAGCTTCACTTTGGTCCTTTTCTTATTCGTGACTTGTTGTCATAAGTATTTTACTGACATTTAATGAACATCCATTTTTAATGCAAGTCATTCAATGTTCTTTTCAGCAGTTGTCATAGAAATAGACTTTGGTTGTCATGGCACCAGCGCTGACTACTGTATTTTATGTGTGGTTGGGTTATGTGTGCGTCCACAAGTCATCAATAAACCTTCAGAAAGAAAACATTGTCTAACTTTTGCTTTCTGTTTGTGTGTCCTGCCTTGAAGGGGATCGAGGTAAGCAGCTTTTACATTTTGGGGCAATGGTCTTCAGTATGTGGTCCCATTGTCCATGTCATTGTTATATTTTATTGCATATAAATTGGCAACTGTCTTTTATATTTTTTGTTGTCATTATATTTCCTCTTCCTCACAAAAATACTATTCTGCCTTTATTTCTTAACTTACCCTTAACTTACCCACTTAATATCTAACTAACATAAAATAAAATAATTCAGATATTTTGTCTGTGGTATTAATGAAATAACATGTATTGTGTGATTGCTAGTAATTATTAGTATGTTCTTAGTATGCTAGGCACCTGTCTATTTCTCATCCCAGTTGTCTGTTTCAGGCCTCCTGTCAGCAGAGCACTGCCACAGCCAGAAAAACTCCAGACAAACAATGTTGGCAAAAAGAAAAGGCCTATAGAGGTACAACTAATTTATTCCATCAGTATGCTTTTTTGTTTTCAAGTTTTTAGTTGGCTCAAGCTATAAACAAATGTACTTGTACACACAGTGGGCTCTGAACATTTCATCTGTCATGGCAACTTTGTGAATTTCTGCCTGTTCTGACTCTAACACAGGACCTGGTGTTAGAGCTGGTGTTTGGCTACCGCGGCAATGACTGCCGCAATAATGTGCACTACCTAAATGAGGGAGCGGATATTATCTACCACACAGCCTCCATTGGCATTGTCCTGAACTTGACGACATGTAAGTATGACATTGATCAGTCAAACACTAATGCTCTTTCTAACTGAAAAGCAAACTGACTTAACTTGTGTTTCTTTGCAGCTTGCCAAAGTTTTTATGTTGAACACAGTGATGACATTCTGTGCCTGACAATCAATCAACATCCCAAATTCCCAAATGTGGTGGCAACAGGCCAAGTAGGTATGTTTGTGAGAAGTTGACCTCCTGTGTCACCTGCCTCTTGTTTTTTTTATGTTGCATAGTTCACTGTTTGTATTGTCCACAGTACTCTACTACACTACTGCAGGAAAACAGTTCAGCTATACAAGCTTAAATAGATTGTGTGTAACTAGCTACTCTTACTGACACAACATACTAATGCCTTTAACAAACAATAACTACTGTGGCTGCCATTAAACATTACTTTACTTTTTCCAGGTGATACTGGTGACATGTCAGGTGAGACATTTTCAGATTTTTTGTAAATGTTTAAATGTTAAAACCTTTATATTCCTTTGAGTCACTGCCATCTAGTGGTCATTATAACAAGTCACTTTACATGAACAAAATGTTTATAGGATTTTAGGATTTATATAGGATTTTTTATTCTGTGGTATTGCTATCATTTCCCCCCAGCCACGTCTCCATCAATACATGTGTGGGACGCCATGACCAAGCAGACACTGTCGGTGCTACGCTGTTACCACTCGGGTGGGGTTTGCTCTGTCAGTTTTAGTGCTACAGGGAAACTCTTGTTGTCTGTGGGCCTGGATCCTGAACACACCGTGACCATCTGGAAGTGGCAGGAAGGTACAGATGCATTCACATTTCTCTTCACATTGATGTTATGTTGGTCAAACAAATGCAAAAATTCATGTTTGTTTGTTAGGTGCCAAAGTTGCCAGTCACATTGGTCACTCCCAGAGGATCTTTGTGGCGGAATTTCGTCCAGACTCGGACACACATTTTGTATCTGTGGGCATCAAGCATGTGCGTTTCTGGACACTGGCAGGTCGAGCTTTGCTCCACAAGAAAGGTGTGCTGAGTTCAATAGAAGATGCTCGAATGCAGACTATGCTCTCCGTGGCATTTGGAGCTGTAAGTGATTTCCAGATGACTCTTTATGTGCTTTAAATGGTGTGAATGTAACTTTTTAGAATGTTGACTATAAACTATAATGTGCTGTTTATTGTTGCATTGCTTGCTCTGCTGTCTTAGGCCACTAGATTAGTGCAAATTTGTTTTCTTTTCAGAATAACTTGACATTTACAGGTACCATAAGTGGAGATGTATGTGTGTGGAAGGAACACATTCTAGTAAGAATAGTGGCCAAAGCTCATACAGGCCCAGTGTTCACCATGTACACGACTCTGAGAGATGGCCTCATTGTCACTGGAGGCAAAGAAAGACCGTAAGTGATTTGCTGACAGTGTGTATGACCAAGAAATTTATTTATAATATAACCTCATTACCCAGTATGTAAGTAAGCATTTATAATGAATCATAGCTGACAAATACATGGTTTCCTCTGCAGGTCAAAAGAGGGAGGCGCTCTGAAGCTCTGGGACCAGGAGTTGAAACGCTGCAGAGCCTTTCGTTTGGAAACAGGACAGATCATAGACTGTGTCCGCTCTGTGTGCAGGGGGAAGGTACAGCATTGTTTTGTTAGGCATGATCATCTATAAATATCCAGACTTTTCATTTATTTTATTTGTTATACGTTGTGTTTTCTGCTTAAGGGTAAAATCCTTGTGGGGACAAGAAATGCAGAGATCATTGAAGTAGGTGAGAAGAACGCAGCATGTAACATCCTGGTGAATGGACACATGGATGGGCCTATTTGGGGACTGGGAACACATCCCTCTAGAGATGTATTTCTGTCAGCTGCAGAGGATGGGACAGTTCGCCTGTGGGACATCCCAGAGAAGGTCAGCTTGCTCTGAGTAGTATCATGGCCATTACAAAACTACAATTTACAAAAAGAGTTGCTTATACAGCTATGCTCATTGATTTTCTGTTGTGGGGAAACAGAAGATGCTGAATAAGGTAAACCTTGGCCATCCGGCACATACCATTAGCTACAGTCCTGAAGGGGATATGGTGGCCATTGGCATGAAGAACGGAGAGTTCATCATTTTGCTTGTTGCCTCATTGAAAATATGGGGAAAGAAAAGGGACAGGCGCTCCCCTATCCAGGATATCAGGTACAGAGTAGTAGTAAAAAGCACATAAACAACATGTCAGTTTTCTGATTGCAAATAAGACAAACACAGTCTCTGTGTGTCTAACAGGTTCAGTCCAAGTTCACGTTACTTGGCTGTTGGTTCCACTGAGAGTGCAGTAGATTTTTACGACCTGTCACATGGCCCACAACTGAACCGCATAAACTGCTGCAGGGACATCCCCAGTTTTGTCATGCAGATGGACTTTTCTGCCGACAGCTCATACATCCAGGTATAGACTCTTTCCTCACAAGATAAGCCATGATTCAGATGTGATTTAGTTTGATAGTAATCAAACAGATATACTAGAGTAATTCTAGTCTCTCAAATGCCCATTAAACAGATATCCACTGGTGCTTACAAACGCTTAGTGTATGAGGTACCGTCTGGGAAACAGATTACTGAGCAGTCACAAATTGACAGAATTACCTGGGCCACCTGGACAAGGTAAAACATCTTTATTTTTATAACTTTCTTAAGCTACTCTGTGTTTTGGAAAATAGATATCAAACAAATGTGTTCTTTTGCTGTATCTAGTGTCCTTGGGGATGAGGTCATAGGGATCTGGTCCAGAAACACTGATAAAGCAGATGTAACATGTGCCTGTGTGTCCCACTCAGGCCTTAACATTGTCACAGGTGACGACTTTGGAATGGTAAAGCTGTTTGACTTTCCATGTCCAGAGAAGTATGTGAGTATTTTTCAATAATACATAATTTTGTATCTGCTAAAAGGACAGAATGAATGACAGAGGTGTTTGTACATGAAAAAAGAGGGCCAGATTTGTCTTATAGGTGTTTAATAAGTGTGTGAATTTGAACGGCATGGTGTATGTTTTACACTGTCTTAATGTACAGCTAGAAAAAAAGCTTTTCAAACAGCTCTTGGTATCACAGGAAATTGTAACAGCTGTTTGTAAATTTATAAAACCAGAGTGGATCACTGCCTAATAGTGGATCTAGCCTAATGTGGGCTGCACGTGGTGGTTAGTTCTTCTGCCACACAGCAAGAAGGTTGTGAGTTCAAACCCCTGCCAACTTGAATGTCCTCAGCCAACTCCGGCCTTTCTGTGAGGAGTCTGCACGTTCCTCCCACTGCCCAAAGACATGCATATATAGGTCAATTGGCAAATCTAATGTCAGCCCTGCAACTAACTCACCACTGTCCAGGGCGTACCCTAAGGCCCAAAGCTGCTGGGATAGGCTCCAGTCACCTGCGACCCCTAATGGGAGGAAGCAGTAGACAATAAATGAATGAATGATTAGTTATATTTTTAGTATATTTAATTTGTGCTTCCTGTGATGTGATTTTTTTAGGGCAAACACAAACGTTTTTTGGGACATTCTGCTCACTTGACAAATGTACGTTTTACAAATGGAGATCACTTTGTAGTCAGTGCTGGAGGAGATGATAGAAGGTACCAATGACATTACACACTTAGAAAGTTCACAAAAAGATACAGTATTTAACCTCTCACTCTTTCTCTTGTTCCCTCTAGCCTCTTTATTTGGAGGTGTGTCCATACTCCTCACTGAGGCAACACAGTGGACCATTCTGTCTCAGAGAGTCTAGATTTCTACTGACATAACTAGCTGCTGAAAAAAATATGCTAAAGAGTGCATTTTCTGTGGTAAAGCAGGACAGGCATAGCAGCTTGTTTATGAAGGTGACCTGCTGAGCTGACTTACTGCCTCAAAACTAGGTGCATGCATTTGTGTTTTTTATTTCATGAATTAGTGTGAGCATAGAGTTCTCATATCTTCACACCAATATAAAAAATAATGTCTCTAACATTATATTTGTATCATTTCAGTGATTGTTTTTAAAGAAAAGGGTCTCAAAAATTGTTCATAGGCCTAAATTGTTATTGACAATGCCATTTTTTACCACGTAGCAAACTAAACTAGCCTTAATCTGAGTGTCTGGGGGTCTCCATATTTTTGTACTGTTTCTGTTACTATTTAAATTACATATTGTGAGTTTTTTTTATCATGTTCATTTCAAATCCTGTGGCCTTCCTCCTGAATGTAACATCCACTGTTATGTTCTGGATGTCAGCATGCCAAAGCATACTATGCACTGTACACCTGACCTGGTCACTGTGTTGATCCCAGTGGTTCATTTATTGGTTTGTGTATGTGGTTGTGCTATCGACTGGTTGACCTCAAGCCTTCCTCTGCAGTGTTCCCGTCATGATATGTTAACATGTGTATACTGTATGTGTTTGAGGATATAAGTGGTAAATAAGTGTGCATGGCTTACTAAAAAGACAATCTGTCCCAACCGTAATCCTCAGAAAACAAAGAACAGCTGTACAACTGGTACAGTTCTGTCACTTTTCAGTGTGCTGCTATGATGTATTATTGTTGCAATTTCATGACTATAAAAGGTGTAATTATTTTCAATACAATGTTAGTGTTTTGTGTAATAAAATATATAACTTAAATCGAATGTTTTATTAGAAAAAAAAACAAGTGCAAAAGACTTTGCTCCTATTATTAAATACAGAAATGTTGCTGCATATTTTGATTTACATTACACCAGTGTATATATCATTTGTACATATTCTTTTTGGATAATTTTTGTGAGTTGTTTCTTATATCCCATTTTAATAAAAAATACATAATTAACTGTTTGAGTGAAAGAGTTTGTTTTATATATGACCAATAATGCAAGTATGCATTTAAAAAATATCCTAGTTCAACACAAATAAAAGTAATTCTCTTTAACTAACTCTGACTGTAGTATAATCCAAAATTTTATTTTTTAACAAAACAAACACAAAATAACTTTGTCTTTTCATTACATATATATTTTATTTACATATGTTACATAAACCCAGGTGAAATAAATGACTAAATGCAATGATACTGCTTTAATTAAAGGCCGTAATGATGATCACTGGTATTACCAATTGATGCATGTACTATCTGAAATACCATTGTTCAAATTTATTTTGAACTATATCAGGACCAACTCTGGTTGTGGTGTATAATTAAGTTAAAAATATTATTTTAAAATGTCATAATTTCACAGAGAAAGAGCTTCCACATGAGCAGCCATGATCAGCTTGCGGATTCTTCAGCACTTGGAAAGTGGAGCGGATCAACTCTTGACTGTAGTCTACAGTGGCTCCTTTGACAAACTCTAGGCTTTCCTGGTCCACAATGACACCCACTCCTCCCTGTTCAAACACTCTGCACGAGAGAATGAGAATAATCAACTTTATTGGGAATACAATTAGGATAAAGATAAATCAGACAGCTTGGTCACATCTGTACCTGTCATCTTCATTCCTATTACTGTCAACAGAAAACTTGTATTGAAAGCCAGAGCATCCACCTCCCTCCACATGTATCCTCAGGTATTCGCCCTTCTCCATAATCTCCCCGAGTCTCTACATAAAATATAATTCATAAAAAAACACAGCTGAATGGGTGAGTGTAAAATATGTTTTCAAATGTTAAAAGTCAACGTAGCATATAGCATTTTAGTGTGTAAGCTGTTGTGTGCTGACCTTAACACATGATTCTGTGAGACGGACTTTATCTTCATCGGGACGTAACACATCCGAGTTATCTTGGATTGATACACTGTTAAAGCGTTGACACCCTATAGTATGACGGGACTGAGAATTTAAAGAAAGCCGATGTAAATTTTGGTTCACACTTATGTTGTTTAGAAGAGACGATGCCCTGTAGAAATAAAAAAATAGTGGTGGATAATGTTAGTAGCTTGTAAAATACACGCAGGAGCCAAGGGCTAGCAAGCTAGCTAAACAAGGTTAATTAGCTAACTAATACAAATAAACCAAACAACGGTTTCATTTTTTGCAAAGCCAATGACATGTTTATATGACAGACAAAGAGTAAATATTACCTAACAGGACTTAATATTTTTGAAGCAGACATAATTCCTCTCACAAATGACATCTTCCCATAGATTGTTTATAAAATCTTCTACAATACGGATAAACTCCACCCCTCAGCAGACGTGACAAACAAAGGCAGACCCTTCGCTTATTGGTTAAAGCAGTTGTCCATTTAAAAAACGCCTACTCGGAATGTGTATCTGTTTTCTAATTGGTTAAAGAGATGCCAATCATGACGTATTACATTGAATGACGTGATGCTTAAACAACCTGTGTCAAACCATAAGATACAGCTTTTTAATATCCACACAGACCTCCAAAAAGTGGCATAAATAAAAAACGATTTAAGTACAAATGAGGTTATACGTGATCTGACTGTGTAATATTACTGTGCACTGCTAATCGTAGGCACGGGGTAGGATTTAGCCTTAACCAACATTCCTGACAGACAAAATTTAGGGTAATAAAATTTTACGTGAAAAGGCGTTGTGTTGATCCCGTGACACATGCAATTAAAAGTGCTGGTCGTACTGGTTCCTCATTTAGGTGGGAAACAGAATCGTCAGGACTGAACAGATTAGAGGTTAGTTCTGTTAATATCGTTTTTATTTGTTGTACAATTTATAGTTGTGTCCACCAAATACTTTGTAGAAGGTCATAGGAAGTATTTTGTACAACGTGTAACTTTACAAGTGTGCTTCTGTTTTGTTTAACATAAGATCACGTAATTTCTCAAACGGGTTGACTTGACTTTACTTTTTCTAAGCATTTACCCAGTGTTTTTTATATTTTAGACAAGTAAGCGTAACATGGATTCTTGGAAGACTTTTATCCTCCTATTTCCCTTGATCGCGTTCACCTGCGCCGAGATAGTCAAGTACAAGGATTGTGGTAAGACAATATGATGACAACAGTTGATTGAGGTAGAACCCTTCAAAAATAATTTAAACATTATGTATGCAATGTCATGTGCTCATAATCTCCTGTAATTATTCAGTTTTTGATATTTTCATAATGTTTGAATTCACCTATTTCTGAACATATTTTATAGCTTTGCTGCAGTAAATTTAACATTCACCATTGTTAAAATATCTTTACTAATGTGATTCTAATAATCATTGCTATTAAAATGTGAAGTATGACTTGTATGTTTATCTCGGTATACTGAAAGAACATTTGCAACGTTTTCTTCTTCCAAATGTTTCCCCTTTAGGCTCTCCTGCTGGGAAAATTATCTCTGTGGATGTAAACCCTTGTCCTAGTGAGCCTTGCCATCTTGCAAAAGGACAAAGCTACAGTGTCAACGTTACATTTAGTAGTGGTAAGTAGTCACTGTATTTCCTGGAGTGTGTTTTCCCAAAAGTGGGGAATGCTGCTACTTTTTTATGCTCATGGCTCCATTTTATTCTGCAGCTGTGGAGAGTAAGACAAGTGTAGCATATGTTCATGGAGTTATTGCTGGAGTCCCTGTGCCTTTCCCCATTCCTATCAGTGACGGTTGCAAGTCTGGAATCCAATGTCCTATCCAGAAGCAGCAGACTTATCACTATTTGACCTCATTGCCTGTGAAGTCTGAGTATCCCTGTGTAAGTACTAGTTAAAGGAAAATTGGTTGCTTTCAATATAGTGTAGTCCTGTTTTGTACTTCCTCTTTAATATGTATTGTGACCATGAGCCTCATTTACATGCAGCCTTCTCTTGTTTGTTAATTTAGATAAAGTTGGTGGTGAAGTGGGAACTGCGAGATGAAAATAACACCGACTTATTCTGCATCTTGTTTCCTGTTGAGATTGTGAGCTAAACTAGAAGTTGTAATCCTTGGATTGAGCCAAGGCCTCAAACAAAATTTTCCTAACACAGAATTTTATTTCATATTTTTAACATGTCTTTTGTTTAGTTGCACATCTTAAAGCACAAAAGGTTTTTAACAGTTGATCTGTCTCACATTTTGATTTATTGAGAAATTATGCATACAATGACATGTTAGATTTGCACATTTCTGGCTGCTGTGTAAACAGAAGGTACATACTTTGTATTGTGTGTATTAATTTTAATAGTGTTGTACTAAATGTCTGTTTTTAAAACTGACTTAAAATTAATAAAGGGAATCAACATGTACTAAACCGGCTATAATGGGATGTTTTGTTGAAGATGGTTCTAGTTTGAGATCAGTTGAAAAAATAACTCGTCAGCATTTTTACACCACAGACTTTTTATTGGTCTACACACAGGGCTACAGAAAAGAATGGAGGTAGGAAAAAAAAAATTCCAAAAGGGGTGAAGCAATGTGTAACCATTAAATGTTGCTTTGAATACAAAAGGATTCAATGTGCTTAAAAATGGCTTCCTGTGTGAAATGACAGCCCCATTAAAATAAAGTATCTTGAGACTAAGGATCTGGTTCCTAGATTAAGGCAGTATCTATATTTGAGTCATGCCAGCAGATTAGCTTTGGCTTTTGACAGGTCTCAATGAGATGAACAAAAGACGCTGAGTAGGTGATCAATAACAAAATCTCCACATAGCTTTTTCTGTTCCTGTTAATTGAGTACAAAGGTTGCAAACCAGTGTTCAGTTTCACATGTGAAAGCTAAAAGGATATTTACACTGTAGAGTCAATAAGATAACGCTGATTGGATTGCATACAGCCAATCCTAAGCAACTATTGCATGAAACTCAACAGTTACCTGTTAAAGTGGTAAATGTGGAATTTATGCACCAAGTTAATTTGGTTACATTTTGGTTATTACTGGCCCCTGACTAACCACATCTACAAATATTAATTTTGCTTGGACAACTCCAATAGTAGTTTGGTCCTTTTACTGTCCATTTTGTTTCAGGCTCTCCAGTCGCTGAAGCAGAGCATTTCCAAATGCTTCTCTATAACCCGGACTCAATGTGTCCAAAAGGGAGTAAACAGTCTCATAATACTGGGTGGTCAAATCTTCGTGCACTTGGTCAAATGCATAGCCCACCACCTGGGGATCAAAAAAAGACATTTGTTAAAGGCTTGTGTTGAGTAATAAAACCACCATGATTCATTGTGAATGCATCTTACCCTGAGTCCTGCTTCCGTGAGCTCCAGACAATACTGGTTTCCTTCTCTTGTTTCCACATTTATGTAGGCCACATCTAATGCACAGTTGAGTCTGTGTGACACATGCATTTCTGTTACAGCAAAAACTACATCATTGACAACTGCTTCTGCTTCTAATCTCATGTCTTTGATGCACCCAAGTTCAGCGCAATCTTCTTCATATGAAGAGACAAGAGAGTCTTCTGGCTGACAGTCAATCTCCATTTCTACAAGTGAAAAACAGCACATAACTGGTTAGAGCAAGAGCAAAGACACCATACAAAAAACAAGGTGAGAGGTGGGAAGAAAAAAATCTTTTAAAAGTATTTCACAAAATAATTCAAATTATTATTTTATAATAATAGGTTAATGAGTACCAACCATTAACGAGTTTATGCAATAAACAATTACATGTTAATGAATTATATAAATATTTATGAGAGGGGTGTAGCTAAATTTACCCTTGCACGTTAATTTCCAGCACAAAATAGAGCATTACATACAGCATTGTTCAGGGAAATTGAGCACCCATGTCTAGGCAACTATATAGCTTCAAATACATGTGATTAGACCCCCAAAAAACAACTCGATTTATTAAATCGTATACGTTTGAAGACAGCATTTGGCTAGGAAGGCTACCTGCCAACAACACAACAAAGTGCCCATCTATACGGAGATCTCTACTATTTTCGGGATATTGGCTTGATTATTTCTAATTAACTGTGTTAACCACACAGTTATATATTACGTTTTATTATTCTGTGTTTTTCCCCTCACCTCCACGCAAGTAGTGCCTTCCGGTTTGTGGAAAGTTCCAGTCCACACTGGACTGCTCTGTGCAAGAAGGCGCTGTCAAATAACCTAGGCGTCACAAAAAAGTTTAGATGGCTGCATCGACTTTGCGATAGCTCGATATACAGGTCACCTTAACGCACGTCTTTGGTTGTCGCTTTTCAACCCAAAATAACCACTAGCTTAACACTATAAAACATAGTGAATACCCCCCAACGACGTTGCTCTGCCATGTTGTGACATCACTGACTAAGCCCACCCTAGATTTGTACACCAACGGCGTGGCTTCGCGGCGCCACCCAATGCGAGTCAGGCGTGTTCTTGAATTTAAATATGTTCTTCTCCTTATAGTAGCTAATGGCCACTAGTCAAACAATCAGTGGCTACAACATCTTTGTATCAAGCTTATTGTTACTTGCTACGTTAGTTTTTCCGATGTGAAAAATAAAAGTGTTGGACGAGAGAGTTAAAACCATAGATTGTAAATAAAAAAAAACACGTGATTCAATATAATTTGTCAAAGGGGGGTTGCCGTAACAAAGATGGCAGATCAACTCACGCATGCGCAAAGCATGGAAGCGACGCAAATTGGGAAGTGACAGTGCGGAGTCATGAAAGTGTTTGTAAACAACTCTGTCAGAAGGTAAAGCTGCAGTAATATGTTCACTGACGATAAAGTCATCCGCTCACAGTTTTCATATTGGCTTGTTTATGTCTTTTTTGTATAAATGTATACCCTCTCAATTAGACAGAAACTGGAAAATGTTTAATTTTAAGATTAGCCAATCCCCCGACTAGCAAGCATCTCCCGTTGCAATAACATTAACAAGCTAGCTTTTCGTTAGCATTATATCCAGATATGCCACCAGGTTGGTTAGCACACACAAATATGCTAGCCGGTTAGTTGGCTGAATGTTATGTCTTTGTCTAGCCAGTAGTGACACAGACGCTCCTTTTGAAAAAAGCTAAGATGGACAGTCCTCTCACGCTTGGATTTTCTCTTTTTGTGATGCTTACTCTCACCGTAGACTTGGGGTAAATATGTGCGATTAACTAAATACACTTATTTTGTTTTGTAGGTGCATCAAACTGGAGTCGGCTCGGATTCCTCACATAAACCTGACCGTAAACACGTCCTCCATTATTTTGCAATATACAACATGTTTAGATTCACTATTTGTGGATGTTTTTTATCAACGGGATGACATAGCTGTTGTAGCAGTGGATTAATTCTACTTTTGCCAATAAGTAGCACCCCTGGTGTACAACTTCACACTACAGTCTTTAGTCTTCTGTGTACTGTAAAACTTTTAAGCTAAGATGCCTTGGCCATTTTCGGAGTCCATCAAGAAACGGGCTTGTAGGTACCTCCTCCACCGGTACCTGGGAAACTTTCTGCAGGAGAAGTTGAGTTTGGATCAGCTCAGCTTAGACCTATATCAGGGGACTGGAACTCTTGCTCAAGTCCCATTGGATAAATGGGTATGGGTTTTAATAACCTGTGAAATATAATTTTCTTATTGCTAATTCAATTAACCTTAACAGATAATAAAATAATAATTTTCTCCCCTTAGTCACTGAATGAACTTCTAGAAACCGCAGATGCGCCTTTTGAGGTTATTGCAGGTTTCATTCAGACGATTTCTCTGACTGTTCCTTGGGCAGCCCTTCTTCAGGAAAACTGCGCTCTTGAGGTGAAGGGTTTAGAAATGGTTTTCAGACCAAGACCAAGAGTGGGTGAGAAAAAAACTAAAATAAATTTTTGTTCAAAACGTTAAATTGCTAATTCATATTGCTAAGAATGTATCTTGTTTATTCAGCCTCTGGTATAGAGCCCATGTGCTGGTCCAGTTTCATGACAAGCAGCATGCAACTTGCCAAAGAATGCCTGAGTCAGAAACTCACAGATGACATAGGTGAAAGCTTCCAACCTTTTGAGGGTCTTGAAAAATTTGCAGAAACGATAGAGACAGGTAATGTCTCAGCTAATGTCTATCTATGTTAGCATGATTTCAAATTACAAATGTCTGCAATCATTTCCATCAATGTCATCTCTTGCAGTCCTGAGAAGAGTCAAAATGACATTTTTGGATACTGTTCTTAGACTTGAACACATTCCAGAAAATTCTAAATCTGGAATTGCTCTTGAAATAAGGATCAATAAGTAAGTTAAAACTACACATTTTTGTCAATAACAAATGATTTTGCACTCAAACAATTAAATATAGTGTTAAAAAAGATTTGATAGAGGGAATAGTTCAGATGTTAATGGTAAAAGCCTTGTCTGTTCTCTGTTTTGTGGTGAAATTTAGGATTGTTTACTGTGATGAAACCGATGGAGAGAGTTCAAGTGTAAATGTACATCAGCCAACTACATTTGCACATAAAAAACTGCAGATGGAGGGAATTACAATATTTTGGGATGAATTCTCTGATTTGTCTCGGGGTGGTTGTAAATCTTCCCCTACTCCAACGGTTTGTGTATATTTAGATTTATTTAAAAAATGAATATCATGCAATCTGTCTGTGAACATTTTTTAAATTTGCTTTTCATTTTGGTCAGGAAACCGAGCCTAAACTGTCCCCAAGCTGGAACCCTAAAATAATATGCGAGCCTCACCCCCAGTTCACAGAGCCCATATCCTCTACAACAACTTTTGAACCTGTCCAAGTTGGCAGTCTTGGGGGTAAACTTGAGCTGTCTCTCACTCTGAAAAATAACCCAGCTATGCCTGGAGCAAAGGTAAATAATGTGTTTTAAGATGACACTATTCAGATCCTTTTGATAAATTAGTCCATTCTATAATGGGTGAATGAGTCAATGTATATGTTTCCAGCTGGATGTTGTTGGGGATATCGACACACTGTTTATTTTGCTGTCACCACAACAAGTGCATCTTCTTCTGGACATGTTTGGAACATTCTTTGGTGGAGGTAAGTTGTTTGTAATAATTACTTTGTAATGACATGAATCAATACATTACACTGCTACTCTTTTTTATTTTGTGAAGCTTCTCAAGAATGGGCTAAGGATAGAAAGAGCCGACCCATACAGCAAGAGGATGAGTATCGACTTCATATGGAACTGAACCGCTGCCTTAAGAAGGACACAGCTATGCCAGGAGCAGACCATGACCTATTTGAGAGCCATACTACCAGAACAGTCTCTAGTCGAGGTTTGGACGTCTTTTATAATCACAGTACTGATGTCAGGTGTTGCATGTTAATTTGTTTATTTAATGTTTTTCTGACAAAATCTATGGTTTGTGTAGATGATGTGTTCTTCTCCATGGCTGATATGGACATGTCCCACAGTTTGTCATCCCTCCCTCCTTTGGGTGAACCACCTACTGTAGACCTGGACTTATCACTCAATAGCAACTACTCTGCCTCTCCTAGAGAATCTCCTTCTGGCAATGCAACAGTATGTTCCTTTAATGCTGGAATGCTGAAAATAAAAAGCGTGTGTAGGCACTCTAGCTTTTATAAAATGTAATATAGTACTTGTACTTTTTAAAAGGTTGTGACTTCATTTGTGTTATTAGGTTTCGTGGGATGATTACATGGATGTACCACGAAAAAAAGAGAAACCATCAAAGGAAGCTGCTGTGCTGTCACATGTTTCTCAGAAATTATTAAGACAGATATGTAAGTAATAAAGCTAATTAAAATAAATATTTAGCTAATCTCTCTAAATATAGTTTTATCTGTTGTTAAGGTACACAATTTAGCAATCATTAAAAATTCTGTATTTGATTCCCTGAAAATAAATCATGTAATTCTTGTTTTCTTTAGCCCATCAAACCAAAGCCCATGGTGATGAATCTAGGCCAGAGCTGGTCTTGAAGCTCTCCCTAGGCAGTCTGGCTCTCTCAGTTCTCCACATTGACCCGCTACCATCACCGGATACAGCTCCTTGTCCTCTCGGTCCAATTGCGTCACACTTTTTCAGTACAATTGGCCATGGCCAGCTTGACCACATGTCTTTCCCTCAGTCTCGAACAGTGTTTAATAATGCGTGTCCCCATGACCACCTCAGGTGCGAAAAAGTTTTTATAATTTCTTGTTGGATCTAGTTTAACTGTGTGTGTATGTCTAATTTCTAACCTGAGCTCATGTCTGCAGGTTGGTGGGCCAAGGTTTGAGGATAAACTACGAACATTATCAGGGATCCAACCTACACACTTATAGTACCGATGTTTCCCTCAATCAAATGGAGCTTTTGGAGTGTCTTTTCTCTTCTGAAGCTGGCCTTAGTGGTTTGCAAAGAGGCATTCAATACACTGAGGTTTGTGTGTCACACTAACTAAGCTGGCAATAGTTTCAGCTTTAGCATGGAACTCTGTTTTTTCACTAATTTGTCTGTCACACTTTAGCTCCTGACATTTGATACCACAGACAGTGTTGATGCGCAGCTTGCCCCCTGCCTTCACCTGCTTTACAAATTGGCTGAACGCAGAGGCCCACAGGTAAAAGCCTTTACCTGACCTTCAAAACCGCAAACCTTAACTTGTAAATTGTTAACTCTCACGTTGCCTGGCTTTCATTCAGTAATTTCTTTCTATGTGTAGGGGGGCCAAGTTCGTCTTAGCACCATTCCAAGGAAAGCTGAGATCCACGTAGAGCTCGGCCGTGCACATTCTGAGCTTGACATTAGCATCGTAGACCGGCTAAACTCCTTACTGCAGCCTCAGAAGCTGGCCACCACAGAAGTGATGGCTTCCCACATGTACACATCATATAATAAACATGTCAGCTTGGTAAGGAAGTAAAGAAGTAGTGTAGTCATTTCAAAATATCATTTATTCTTTCAACATGAATGTTGATGTAGATCATTATCTTTTTACAGCACAAGGCCTTCACAGAGGTTTTCCTTGATGACAGCCAGACTCCTGCAAACTGTCATGTATCACTGACAGTCAGTGCCCCAGTCCTAGGCCTTGCTGTCCGCTTTCCCATTCCGGACTTGCGTTCAGATCAGGAGAGAGGACCTTGGTTTAAGAAATCCTTGCAAAAGGAAGTACTTTACCTGGAGATGGAGGACTTTGAAATTAAAACCGAGTTTATGGGTGGTAGTTCTCCTGACCAAACCAAGATGGAGCTTACTTTCAGAGAGCTTACTGGTATTACATTATTTATATTATTGTAAAAAGGCAATCTGAGGAACTTGGTTAAACATTAATACATTTTGTTCCAGCAAAGTTTCAGGAAGAGCAGGATCAACCAGCTACTCGTTTCCTTAGGGTGTCCAACACCATGGATGGGGACATGACAACATCAGAGAGTGTTAAATTCGACTGGCCAAGGTGTGTTTACATTTACATTTATTCATTTAGCAGACGCTTTTATCCAAAGCGACTTACATTACCAGTGTTACAGGCACTGGAGGCAAGGTGGGTTAAGTGTCTTGCCCAAGGACACAACGACAGTATGAACTGTGGGGAGAGTGGGAATCGAACCACCTACCTTCCGGTTGAAAGACGACCGCTCTACCCACTGAGCCACTGCCGCCCTGTTTATGTCCCAGGGTCTAAATGTTTGGTATAGTAAGGGGCTTATCTTAGTACTGTTCCTTTAATTTGACCAGGGTTGTGCTGAAGATGAACCCCACTGCAGTGCATTCAATTCTTGAGCGAGTCACTGTTGAAGATGACGAAGGAGCTGAAGACCATTCCCTTGAAGAGGAGGAGGAGGAAGGGGCAGCTCATTCACTGAAAGATGTGTGTGATTTTGGAAAACCAGAACCATCTCCTTTTTCTTCACGTAGAGTTATGTATGAAAATGAAGAGGTAAAGGACCATCATTACTGGAAATGTTTGAATACACAGTTTTAGAATAATCAATACTGTATTATTATCATTATTATTAATAATAATAATAATAATAATTATAGTAGGAGTAGTATTGCATACTTGTGCAGGTGGATACATTTGCATTCAGAGACAGAGATGATGCCTGTTAAATGTATTCAAATTGACAAATGCTTGTTTATGCAAAAAGCAACATGCAGAGCTTTGCATGTGTTTGCAAATTAGAGGTGGTGATTTGACAATTTTTCAGAAATGTTTATTTTAATCTTACAGATGATTATTCCTGGTGATGTTGGTGAGATGACAGACTTCCAAGAAAAAACCATGAACAACTCTCGCTTCATTCTTGAACTATGCCTCCCCAATGTGCAGTTAGCTCTTCCCAGCAAAGCATTTTATGAAAAACTACACAACAGGTAGACTTTACAAAATCAAAGGTTGGCAAAAGGCAATGATGGTAGTAACCATTAGCCTTTTATTACATTTTGTGAATATTGTAGAATAAACAATGATCTGCTGCTGTGGGAGCCAACTGCTCCATCACCAGTGGAAACAGTGGAGTGCATGCCTTATGGAGTTGGACTCTCGGTTGCCAGTCAACTGATCAACACGTACTCAAAAGACAGCTTTAGCCAGTTCCGTTCCACAGGCATTGAGGGTGAGATTATCTCCCTGTATTCATGGATTATAAATAAAGTAATAAAGTGGTTGGTGTTGAATAGTAAGTGAAGTCAATGTTGTATTTTAGCTTACGGGTTAACAGTCTTTCTTTTTTATTGTGTTTGCAGATGAGTCCAGTGGCTCAGAGGAAGACAACTTGCATTATTACTCTCCTGATTCTGATCTCGGTCTTAGGTCTCGCAAAAAGAAAAAAGCAAAGGTGCCTAGCAAGACCTCTCAGAGCCTGTTCTCTGTCATATTAAATGTCAATCACGGCCTGGTGGCTGTGCAGACTAATGCCAAGGTAACTTGAGTTATTTACTTATTTAATTTCTGTATTGTATTTACATATTTTAACCAGTTGTTTGTAGATGATATGTCTTTTTTTAACAGAAAGACAAGACTGTCCTGAAAAACAAACATGGAGAATTCTGGTTGGAGATAAAAAATTCTGTGCTATTTAGTGTTACACAGTATGAAGGCTTCAAAGACCATCACTACATCTGCTTTCACACCAGTAACATTTGCATGTATCACCAAGGTAGGCTACGCTAATATTAGCCTCTTGCACAATTTATATTTATACAGTGTCTAATTTCACATTACCAGTGTTAAGTCATTAATACACTGATGTTTGCGTAGGACTTGTGGACGGAGGCTTCTCTGTTTCAGACATCAAGTTGCCATGTAAAACACGTCCCCACTGGCTAGAGCCAACAGTTTACCAATCGGAGACTTCTCCTGAAAGATCCTCCACACCCTCAGAGGGCATTGGTCTGGAAGCACACAGCATGGTCTCTGTTGCTGTTAAGGTGTCCTCACAGAATGCAGAACGTAATGTTAAGGTAAACTACAAAAGTAACGTTTTTTTTATAATAACCACTGATTAAGAACAAGCTTTTTTCTAACAAAAGCACTCTAACACTAATAATGCATGTCTTTTCTACAGGAGTTTAAAGTTGCTGTTGGAGTAAGGGGGGCTACACTGCAGCACAGAGTAGTTCCCTCCAGCTTGGGCTGGTATGACCAGGTAAAAAAACAAATGCCATCTATATCAGTCTCTTCTAATTTACAGGAACAGGTAAACTAAATATTTATATTTTTTTCAAAATTAAGATTGTGGACTTTCTGAACATTTCTGATGAGCCTGTGTTGGGCTACGCACCTCCCACTTCTGTTACCACCCTACACCTACACTTATGGAGTTGTTCTCTAGACTACCGGTCAGGCAAAGCACATATTATAATGTAGACCTATATTCTTTTACAATTTGTATGTCATAATGTTATTTTCTTTTAACAGACCGCTCTACTTGCCTTTAAGATCATTGGTTTTTGTAGAAACCTTTAGTATCTCCAGAAGTGTCTCATTAGACCGCTCCTCTTCGACACTCAGGTACAGGTTTCAATCGAAAGAATAAAATGTTTAACACATTTTACAAAACATGTCTTTGCTAAGCACAGTGTTTGATTTCCAGGATACTTTTGGATGAATCTGCTCTGTTTCTCTCAGATAAAAATAATGCAGTCTCTGTCAATCTACCACGCGGTATGTTGTCTTTATTAATTAACTGAAATAATTGAAACACTGCATAAATTAATTAAAGACTTGTGCTTGTCTTTGGTTTGTCATAGATTATGTCCAGGTAGCAGACATGGGAACGCTAGAGCTGAGGATTACAGCTGTTAAACCTGGGGTGGATGGAAAATTGGTTAAATGGATTATATATTTTTATTTGAATAATTTTACTAAAGATTACCTCTGGTGGATTTTAATAATAAATATACTGTATTTCATTTAATAGACAGAGCCCAAATTTGAGCTGCGCTGCTCAAGTGACATCATTCACATCAGAACGTGTTCGGACTCCTGTGCTGCTCTCATGAATCTCATTCAGTATGTTGCTAGCTATGGAGACTTGCTCCCTTCCACTGGACATGAGGCCAAACAGAGAAGCAACACTCAAAAGACTAAGGTCAGTAACAATCTAATCATACATTTTGGGGGAAAGATTGTATAGAATCTAGGACATTTTCTAAGTGAAGTATTTTGTAATAGACTGAGTGTCCAACACGAACAACAACTCCGATGCCTTTACTCGCTGACAATGAACAACAGATGTTACAAGATCTAATGAGTGAAGCTATGGAGGAGACTGATATCCAGCACACACAAGGACTCCAACAGAATGGTAAACATTTTGCACATTAATTTAAATCTTTAATTTCATAAATAATGCATCTAAATTGTTATTACAAATTTACAGGTGCACACGAGGAGAAGAATTACCATCATGAACCTCCCCGGTCAGATTTATTCCTATTCCCAGATGAAAGTGGATGTTCTAACCAAGATCCAAGCCCCACATACCCCATGCTTCATTCTCCACTTATTACCCCTGTCCCAAACCTGGCCCAAGAGACAGATGACTTTTGTATTTTGGACACCCCAGGTTCCAGGGGAGAGGTCAGCAGTTATTTATTTTAAACACCATCTTTTTACCACAAGCTCCATTACACATGTGTTGGCTGTTTCAGGATCGTGATCAGGAGCCTCTTGTGAAGCAGCTGACATCGGAGCCTGTAGAAATCAAAGATGATCACTTCAGTCAGCCACCGGATGGCAGTGATTCCAGTCGTGGAGCTTTAAATTTTCCTATACCAGAGGTGCGCTACTTAATTAAAGAGATATCAGTTGTGTGGCATCTTTATGGAGGAAAAGACTTTGGGAGTCCAAGTTTTACTGCCTCACCTGCACGAAGCCGCAGGGTAAGCAGAGGTAACAGTTCAGCAGTACAAATTGATAAAAATCTTTTGGTTTATAGGTTTTTTTGTTTGTTTGTTTGTTTTTTTCCTACATTGTAGCTCTACACCCTATAGTTCTCCTTCCCAAACTCCAGTCAGACAGGCCAGGGGTCCAGGTAAGGCTGGAGGTGGAAAGGGAAGGAACCCAGACATCCTGATGGAGATCCAACTCAGCAAGGTAAATTCTATCTGTTATCTATGAGCCTTTTAATTGTCATACATTTCTTTTCACTAAACCTCTTTTAAACAAAACCGCAGCTCAGATTTCAGCATGAGGTGTACCCGCAGTCACAAGGGGCTTCAAGCACAGCAATGGATCAGCCGGTGTCTCGCCAAGTGTTTTCTGTTCAGGACTTGGAAATACGAGACAGACTGGCCAGCTCACAAATGAATAAGTTCCTGTACCTGTACTCTAGCAAAGAGATGCCTAGGAAAGCACATTCTAATATGGTGAGAGTAATAGAACAACAACAACTTCTTGTTATGTGTTGCTATTCATATTGAAGACGTGAGTGTTTTTTTGCCTTCCAGCTAACAGTGAAGGCACTACACATGTGTCCAGAATCAGGCCAGGCTCCACAGGAGTGCTGCTTGCGTGTTTCTCTAATGCCTCTACGCCTCAATATTGATCAGGTAAAAGCCTGCTGACTAAAAATACTTTGCGTGAATATACAAATATTATACTATACAAGTAATACCTGTGCTTTCAACCCTGTGTTATGTTTGTTTGAAGGATGCACTGTTCTTCTTGAAGGACTTCTTTTCTAGTCTTGCTGCTGAAGTTGAGTTTTTCTCGCCACCTCCTCAAGAAGGTAAATTTTTTTATTCATTCATTATCAACATATTTAAATATTTTGTATTTGAGTTGCTATTCATTTTACATTGTAGTCGTTAGTGTTTCTACAAAAAAAATGTCTGCTCCGGAGATCTCCTGCAATTTCGCAAAGAATGCAGGACCCAGCCAGGACCCAGCGCCAATCATCTCGGTGCCTGCTCAGAGACGTTTAAGCCACAACGGTTTTTCCATGGAGGACGTAAATGAAAATGAATCCTCTTCAATTACCTTCACAGACCAGACAATTTTCTTCAGGTCTATTTCAACCACTAAAACAGGATCCTTTTTAAAATGTCTTGATAATTGTCTAATCTTTGTAACTGTTTTTATTACAGAGAGTTTCGATTTACCTCAGAGGTTCCTATTCGTCTGGATTACCACGGCAAACATGTTGCAATGGAGCAGGTATATAGTATTAATGGTCTAAGATTAATTTTGTATTCTAATTTGCCTACATTTAATAATTTGCATTGTTTCAGGGAACATTTGCAGGGATCATTATCGGGTTGACACAGCTGAATTGTTCAGAGTTGAAACTGAGACGCCTTTGCTATAGACAAGGGTATGTGACAGTAAAACTGAGAATGTTGTACAACATAAATGTTTTCCAACTAATACTAGAGCTCTCTTTCAGGTTATTGGGTGTAGATAAGCTGTTTTCTTATGCAATAAACGAGTGGCTAAACGATATAAAGAAAAACCAGCTTCCAGGTCTGCTGGGGGGTGTGGGGCCTATTCACTCCCTTGTTCAGTTAGGTGAGTCTAACAAATGTTCACAACTAGGAGTTTTTTTGTGTTTCCTAATATGTGCAAGAAGATTGATGACTTTCATTGTTTTCACATGGCACAGTTGAATTAACAGAATTTTAATTTTACTGTAGTAACAGTTTTTTGTGCAGTAAACTAAACCCTCAGTTTTTTAGTTCAGGGATTCAGGGATTTGGTCTGGCTTCCAATTGAGCAGTACAGGAAGGATGGTCGAATAGTCCGTGGGTTCCAGCGTGGTACGGCTTCCTTTGGTACTTCTACTGCTATGGCTGCCCTGGAGCTGACCAACAGGATGGTGCGGACCATTCAGGTACTTAACTTACTGTTTTAAAGGTCAACTCTGAATTTGACTGATTCAGTGTTTGGCAAAAAAAAAAATGTGTTATGTACATTTAGGCAGCAGCTGAGACAGCCTATGATATGGTCTCTCCTGTGCCTGATGAGAGAGATTCAAAGAAAATAAAACGCATTTCCCATTATGGACTGTCTCATCAGCCTGTTGATCTGAGAGAAGGTGTAGCTAAAGCTTATTCTGTAGTAAAAGAGGTATGTTAACCCTAAACTTCAAATAGTTTATATTTTTTTAAATGAATGAAAACGAGTAATTTTAGTGCACTGTGTTTATGTGTAGGGCATCACAGATACTGCACTGACCATCTACGACACAGCCACTCGAGAGCATGAGCAGCGTGGGATGACAGGGGCAGTAGGTGGGGTTTTGAGACAGCTGCCACCGGCAGTGGTCAAGCCCCTTATTATGGCCACTGAAGCCACTTCTAATGTCCTGGATGGGATGAGAAACCAAATTCACCCAGATGCACGCCAGGAGGAGTCACAGAAATGGAGACAGGGTGAAGAGTAAATGTTATTTTATCTGAAATTATGACTGGGCACAAGCAACAGAAGGAAAAATGTCTTGGAAATTAAAGTTGCAGATGGTAAATAAAACATTGTTCATCTTGTTGTAATTTCATATATTGTAATACTGTAATGCTTGTGTCAGTTCAACAGTTCTCTCACAGTGCCTTGATGGTTATCAGCATTATTCAACTGTAGGTTAATCAAGTATCAGATGTATAACTAAGCAGTGCACATGCTTCTATAATCTTGATTATTTAGGGGCTGGACTGGTTTTCTAAAGTTGTAATCAGAAGTGATAGCCCATAAAACAAATCAACAAATTTCTACTTTCATTTTTTTTGACAAGCTGTGTATTTATCTTTGAGGTCAGCACTAATAGTTGTAATTTCTTTAAATTGAATATTGTACTGTATGTCAGCCCTGATATTTACTGTAAAAAGAGTTAATGTGTAATATTTTGTTCAGACAGAATACAGTAAGTATGTAAAATGAATGTGCTATGGCTGAAATGCAAAATTCTGCAATTAACACTTGAAGGGGTTTCTTAATGAAACGATGAGAGGACTCAAAACATTTCCCACTTTTATTTTATTTATTTTTTTTGTTAAGCTCTGGTAGCATATTTTCTAAAAAGCTGCTATTCTTTATAATTTGAAATATTTCTGGGATGTATTTATGATTGCTTTTACTTCTCATAGGCTTTTTTTTTTAAGATAGTGACAAAATCCTGTATCGTTAAGTCTTAATATTCTGGCTGTTTTTTGTTTAGTGTAGCCCACATGTGATAGGTGTGTTACATGTACATATGTGTACAGTAATTTATGAATTTGTATCAAAAGCATGAAAGGGAAATAAAAACCTTTAAATGAAATCGTGTAATTCAAACATTTGACAAGATAGATTCATAGTTGTACTGTGGCAATCCTTTTTTCTATTTTTCTCTTCCGAAAAACACGCCCTTTCGCTGCGGAAGTTGTTTCTGTGGCCATGGCAACAGATGGTAGGCGGAATGAACATTTTCATTTTTTATTAACAGCATTTACGTTTCTGTAAACATCGTTTCCTGCCCTCACCTTTTGCGGGTGCGCACACACAGTTTTTCTGTGTGAACTTATCCATTTAGTAAGGTAGCCTAATTTATTTATTTTACTTATATTTAAAATATTTTATAATAAAATATAACATTGAGTTTTTATTGTAGGAGTTCCATCCAAAAATATTCTGCAAACAGAGACAGCGTGGTATCAAGAGCCCTGCGTGTGGGAATAGTAGGGATGGGTCATCTGGGAAAACAGTTAAACAGGAAAACAGACTAGTATCACAGCATCATATATTAAGGTCTCCACTAGAAGACCAGACTATGCAGGTACAGCCTACACCATTGACACTTATAGCCTGCCCTATATGCCTATAGCCTACTCCCACAAAACAGGCCAAAGATGTAGTTTGGTGTGTGCCTTAAGCCCTGTAACAAAATAAGTCATACAGTAAACTTCTAACCCTATGTTTGACTTTAGGGGCCCACGTGCCACCAGGAGTTGAATGTTTTTTCGACAACGGTCGACTGGCAGAGTGGGCAGATGTTCTGTTTCTCTGCTGCCTGCCCTCTCATTTGTCTGGAGTCTGTCAGATCTCTGCTCTCACCTGTAGCCTTGTGTACAGTTTTACCTCTGCTGTGCCTGTCTCCAGGTACCACCACATCTATAGCATTGATAACTGCCACTGATTTAATTCAATACTTTTGTCATTGTTTCAGATTAGCATAGCTTCTTGGACACAACTTCATTCTTAGATCACAGTATGATATTGTCCTTGTAGCACTTCAGATGTCTGGTTGTCCTACACCCATTTGACCGCAGCTTTAAAAGACCCCTTACTGATTAAATTGTCTTGTCCACTTTCTATGGATGGTAATGTAAAAAAGCATAACCTACAAGTTTTGTGCTGTCTAGAAAATTATAAGAATTTAAGCTGACTAATTTCTCCATCTTTAGGTGACCTTTCACTTGGTCTGAACTGGGTGTGTGCTGTGTTGTATAGCCTAGTAAATATATGCACTTGGGCCAATTTGGGATCCAGTGATACTCTCTCTTTGATAAACCATCTTTTTAAAGAGAAACTGTCTCAGTCAGTGGACATCAATGCACAGAGTATTGTCAGCTTGTCCTGCGCAGCGTGTCTTTCTGCAGATGAGTAAGTGCAATGTTATGATCTTCTGAACATAAAGGCTAAATGTTACATTTTCACAAGTCATGAATGACAAACTAGGATACAGAGGAAATCTATTTGTTCTTCCAAAGGCCTTTTCCGTGGATTTCAGTCAGCAATGCTCAGACCAGAGACTCCACTGCACCATTTTTTATCACACAGGAAATCCACCCTGCAATCAATATCTGTACTGTACATAACCATTGTCATGAAGGTTTTTCAACCATGAAATGTCCTACTGGTGTTTCTTATGCTTGTAATGAATTGTAATAAAATACATTAAATAAAATATCAATGTAAATGTAATCTAAAAGTGTTCTCCATCAAATAGCTTTTATCTGGAAATATATTTGTGATTCCTCAGATATTAATTCTTTATTATAGAATAATGCAGTATTAGTTCCATTGAGTTGACTGAAAACTGAGAAAACCCCAGGTAAAGGTAAAAAAAGTAGGCCCATTTTTTGTTTAATTTCCAAACAAGCTATATTATGTGTATTTTGATTGCATTTATTGATATGTCTGAATAAAATACAGTAAGTTACCAATTCATCCTGAGATTTTGTCCTAAAATGTAAATGTAAAATGTGATTGTTGTGGGAATAACAATCATTTCATACTTATTTTATTTCATTACTTATTTTGAAATGATTGTTGTGGAGAAGACACTGTGATGGAAATCTGCCACATATTGACCAATTTATATCCAACTAACATAGCACTACCACTGTCTAAAAAACAATTTCAGTTTGTCCAAAAAGTGTAAATTATTAAGCTGTTATAGCCTATAAATAAATGATTTTCCCAAAATTCCCAAGCCAAAAACGACCAAATTGACACTGCTCATATTTTATAATATTGGCATAGCCTACATGAGTCTGGAGTTAAAGCACAGATGTCCCTATAAGGAAGTTTGCAGTCTTATTGCACAGGGCTTCTGTTCATGAGATTCGTTCATTTTCGCCAACGCTCCACAAAATACGGAAGTATGAAAAATCTTAGTTTTCCTATCTTATGAAGCATTCGCTGCCCGAGAAATCTGTCACAAGATTTTGTAGTAATGTGAGACTGTTTCTAGCTGTTCTGAACTGAACCAAATTTAAGAAGCTAACACATTCTTGGCGGTGTACCCTATCGTGGTAAGAGACCATTTCTGCTTGTAGCTCATGTAGGCTAAACAGTTAGCCAGCTGCGGGCGAAAATGGGTTTACGGGTTGATGGCAACTAGGAGGCCAGATAACATTTACAGATATTTATTTAGGTTCTATTGCTTATTTCTTTACAAATTTTACTCGGTACATTTGATCTTACAGAGTGACATTGTCACTGTTTAGTTGAATAAAAGTGTCCACGGTGTCTTCTCTCTCGCGCTTCAAGAGGCGGGGTTTGATCCGTGTGAGCCGCGCAGGCTGAGGTGTTTGTCTTGTCCTCAGAGCCATGGAGAGATTAGAGACTACATCAGAGCTCCAGTCAAGGCTGTCATCTCTTTCCTTCTCGGCCTTTTCCGGAATAACATCCAGACAGTGCGAAAACAGACCGCCTGACAGGTAACCTGTTGCTGCTGCGAGTTTCTATAGAGCCAGAAGAATCGATGTCATATTTTAGATTAGGTAGCCTACAACTTATTATCCGTCGTCATAATAATAACATTACAAGTTTTGTTTTGTGATTGTATCGTATTCTTTACAGACTCGGGAACACAGACCTTTCACAGAGTTTGAGCCACTTCAAAGATCAAGTTAATATGAATGAAACTCATGGGAATGGATCTAAGCTTTCAGAGGTAGTTAATATTACTGCATAATAATACTGCATGTCAAATAGACCACCAAATCAGTGTGTGACAGTAAACAAGGAAGTGCAATCTGATATAATATATAAAAGCTATTCTTACTGGTGTGTGCATTTTGTTTCAGGGTATTGACGAGGCCCCTACTGAGCCAGTCCTTCGGGAAGGGACAGAAGAGAACAACAGCCCTGGGAGCTGTCAGCTCTCAGGTGAGATAAAAGATAAGGACCTACAGAGTGGGCTATCGGGAACGGTAGAGGAGAGCATAGATGGTTGCATTTTCTTTCATTTCTCAGAGAATTGTTGGAAAGACAAAATTTTTATACATTACTGCCACATCTGTCTGCTATCTAGCCACACCATGTGTATATATAATATTATACGTACAATTTGGACTTAAATAGACAAAGTCAAACATTGCAACTGACCCAACATGTGGGGTGAGGGTTGCAACAGTGTCTAAGTGCAGTAGCAAAATTAATTTAAAGTCATTAATACAATTATTATTAGACACAGTTTTGCTTTGTGGACAAACAAGTTTGTTACCAGTTTAACCGTATATAGACTATGCCGCGTGAAAAGGATGAAAAAAAACAAGAAACAAGTAACAAATGACGATTTTTTAAATTTTTATTTTAAGTTCATAATAACATTTAAATAACTATGTGCACATCTTGAAATTTATCAAATATCTGGATTTGGATTGACTAGGCATTAAGTCCAAGATGTATAGCCTCATGTTAATAATGTCAGCTATGCATAAGGTGATGATAAATGTTAAAGAGATGCTATTTGTATTACAAATTTAACATTAGATTTTTTTGTGTTTGCAGCCCAGATGCCACCCCTCGATCCCCCAACAACTTGGACATCTGCTGCACTGAAGGAGCTGAAGGCAAAGCTGCGAACAGAGAAGGACAGTGTGGTGACAGTATATCGTGGTGACATCATGACAGTTCATGTGCCCACTGTGCCAGAGGCGAAGAAAGTCTGCTGGGAGTTTGCCACTGATGGTTATGACATTGGCTTTGGTATATATTTCGACTGGACTCCTGTGACAACCCGAGCTATTACTGTGCACATAAGTGAATCCAGCGATGATGAAGACGAAGAGGAAGAGCTAGAAGGTTAATCTTGTTGGCCAGGCCATATTTGTAAATGAGAATTAGTTCACAAACATTTTACCTGGATAAATAAAGGTTAAATAAAATTAAAAAAATTCTTGTGTTACTACACAAAACATGGTGTATTTTGTAACATTTATCAAAACCAAAATTTATTTCTTTATGTTCCTGTTGCAGGGCCTGTGATAAATGGAGATGTTGAGAAGGGCTCCAAAATTCAGACCGACTCAAACCTGGCTGAAATCTTGCCTGTATACCGCCAAGACTGTCACTTGTCAGTCCACGAAGGGAGCCACGAATTTCCAGGTGAAGGCACTTATCTGTTAAAGTTTGACAACTCCTACTCACTATGGCGAAATAAAACTCTTTACTACAGAGTTTACTACAGTACCTAAGATGTCAGTTTTTTCCTAATGGATGTATAAATGACCTAAATATATAAAGCGTTTTAATGAAGAGAATGAATTAGAAATCATACTATGAACTATTTTTAAGTCCATCACTTCTTCTACAAAGGTGTAAGGCAGGCCTATATATATATATATATATATATATATATATATAACATATATATATATACAATATATAATATGTGTTGCCATAGCGCCTCCTAGAATATTTTTTCAGTTAAAACCAATGCAACACTCCAAAGTCTTGCTATAGATATTGGAAAAAGCCTTGCATTGCCTTGGTTTCATGGCACAGATGCACTGCAAACTGGTCAAGTGCCCATCATAAATATAATAAATATATATTCTTTAGGTGTAACATTTCAAAGGTAGCAGTGATCAGGGAACACCTGCACACACACATGTTGTAACAGGTGTCTAATCAGGCTTGAAAGAAATAAAGAGTTTTTTGATTTATGTCTGCTACTTCTATTCCTTTCATTGTTTTGCTGTTATATGTATTTACCCTCTGTCATAATTTATTTTTATTATGTGTTAAATTGTGAATGAAAGAATATCTAATTTGTGCACAAAACTGTTTGTATGGTGTCAGTAGAAAATGTAAGAATGTTGAAGCAGTAAGTGACACATTTAAAAGCCATCCTTTATTATACTAAGCTCTTCTTATAATGTTCAATTTTGGCCTTTCCCCACTTGATGGAGGTGGGATGTTTTAATATTCCATGTAATTGTGTTTTATGCACAGGTTGTGATAACTGAAAGTCACCGTTTGTTCTTAATATAATTTATATCTTTTGAATTTGAATGTACCGAGTTGTCTTGTTTCTTCCACACTGCGTGTTTCCAAAGATGTCACAAACTTGGCTGCTAATGCTCTCATCGGATCTAAGGCTTTTAATGTTTGCTGTAACTTATAATTACATTTAAATGTATATTCCAAAATAAAGAGTGTCTATCTTTGTGGTAAGTTGAAAGGCTGTGGTCTGCTGGTGCAGGATTAGAAAGTGCTTTAGAGTGCTCCCCTGTGTTTCGATTAAACTGCACCATTAGAGAATTGATGTAATTGTTACAGAGTTGGTGATGAAACCAGGGTTTATTTTCAGTACTCCCCAAAGGCTGTTGGAAATTCACGTGTCACTCAAGTTCAGTTACTTAACTAAGCTTGAAAGGTTTCTTTGATTTACTGTACACATGAAACCATTAAAATATCCAATCACTGTCAATACCATCAAAACGGAGTCAGACTTTTCTTCCTAAATCTGTGCACACTTTACAAATGACCTAACATATAATCGGTGCAGCTGTTTACTTATGTTAAGAATGAACTAATTACAGTGGTCTCAGGTGTGCGTTTTCCCAAACTGCCTTGAGCACAACTCAGCCAATCAGAATCTTCCTGCTGTCAACGCGCCTACATACTGTTGCCGTTGTCAGCCGAGTTTGATTGAAAGTTTTATTTTTGATCATCTAAAACGAGAATGGGAAAACTTATTTTTTATGTGCTGTGGTCCCTGCGTGACGCTCCCCGTCAGTTTATGAGGTAAGCTCGGTGCTTGCGCGTGTTGTAGCACAATATAGCAGCTCCAAGGACTTGACTGGTCTTCCTCTCCACAGCAAATCCAACCGCAGGTGCTTTCAGGTTCACGTCCCACTTCCTCTGCCTAAACAGCTGGTCGTTTTCGGCCTGGGAGAATGGGAGGGCAACGAGACAACGATATCAGTCGAGGTCCTGGTCAGTACAAATGTACAGCCCCAGAATATAGGGACTCTGACCTCCCAACGAAGGTATGTGTACATAAAAATAAGGTAGTACCCCCAAAAATCTCCATATCATGCAGCATTATAAGAAATTGAAGTGAGTAGTTTTTATTTTAAGATAAAAACACAAGTTTACACAGACTGATGCATTGCATTGTCTCTTTAAATGTCATGTCTTGCTCACCAAATGCATTTCTTGCAACTCACTGAAGCATAATTTATGGAAAGAAAATATTAGACAATGTTTAAGCCTGAAGGCATTACTGTGAATGCAAATACTCAAATTGATGTAAGTATCGAGCCTAACTGAAACCTTAAGTTAATTTTCCAGTTTATTTTGATCTTAGGTGTATAACATGGGAGGGGGAGTGGAATACTGAAATTGCTTCAGTGGCCGCAGAGAAAAGCAGGAAGGGTGTTTATGGCAAGATACTGCTAACAGTGTGTGGAGAGGTATTTGATTTATAAACCACTACCCTTTTTTAAAGATTATAGCTGATGGTGCAAGTACAATTGGTTACATTGCTTCATACAACTGCCGCAGGATAAGGACAGTGTCTTCAGAAGCACTCCTCTGGTGGGAATGGCCACTGCTTATGAACCAGAGCACAACGAAACTGATCTTTCTTGCACATTAAACCAGAGTACCATGAATGAAACGGTGAGCCTTTTAACGATGCTTTGTTTGTGGCAACCTCTGGCAACTTTTCTAAATTGATTTAAAAGAAAAAAATCCTTTTTGCAGATGACTGGTAACTGCTCACAGTTGGGTGAAAGTGTTTGCTATGGAGAGATTCAAGTTAATAAAATTGACACAAGTGATTATAGTATGGCAAATGGACCCCCAGTCTGGCCTACGGTAAGCATGAGGCCTTATCTCTATTTTATTGTTTGCTCTGAGGTTGGCAGTTGGATCAGGATTTCTTTGTGTGATAAAGGATAAGACACCCAGACGGACAGTAATAGGTAAAAGGGGTCACCTGACATGGAGCTCTGAGGAAATGGACAGTCCTGCTGAGGACATGACCCAAGCTTCAACTCCGAAGAAAAGGATGTTGTCAAGGATGAACAGCCAGGAAGAAATGACGGTCCAGATAAAAAATGAGAATAGAGAAGGTCAGGAACATTCGGCTATTGTATTAACATTTTCATGGCAGATAATGTTTTGACAAAGATTGTGGTCAGTTTCAGTGTGTCCGTCAAAGCGCTGGAGCCACACAACGTGTTTGAGTGACCCAGACACAGTTGTTCTCATCGGTGGAGAAACGGCAGATCAAAACTATTGCAAAGACTCTCTGTGGAAACTTGAGCTAGGTCAGTGCCTATTTAAAAAAAAATATATATATAATTTAAGCAAGGTACTATCTTTTGTGTATGAGCGTCGGGAATGAAGTCTGTTTTTGAAACTGGCATTAATTTTCAAAAGTGTGCTTTTATTCATTTACTTTTTTCTAGATAATGACTTCTGGTTTCCTATGAACTCCTCCACGTCTGGGCCTATGCCACCGTGTGCCCGCGGCCACTCCGCCACCTATGACCCAGACTCAAAAGCAGTCTTTGTCTATGGTGGCCTGAGGGAGGGTCTTTCCTACAACGAACTCTACATTTTAAATACTCTGACCTGGAAGTGGACGCTTGTCACTGTGAGTTTGTTTCCAACATGTTTGCCTTTTTTTAATATTCACATTTGTTCATGTTCTAATTAACCTGAAATATTTTGTCTCTTTCCACTTTACTGTTTCCAGACCAAAGGAAATGTTCCAACTTTGGCCTATCACTCTGCTAACTTTTATAAGAAAGAGCTTTTTGTCTTCGGTGGGGTTCAGCCAAGCCATTGCTCTGGAGACAAAAACTGCAGTAATGCTTTGTACATATTCAGCCCTGAGTTTGGCCTCTGGTACCAGCCTATTGTGGAGGGAGAAAAGCCTCTGCCTCGCTTTGGGTTAGTCTTTATTTCAGCTTGCCGATAAGTACTTAATGAACTGGTTATATACTAATGTGTTTTCTTTTCAACAGGCATTCAGCCACCCTTCTCTCACAGAAGATGATTATTTTTGGCGGGCGAAAAACAGCTACCTACCTCAATGATGTTAATATCCTCGACCTGGGTAATTTAAAGGTTGCATGTATGAATGAATTTATGTACTGCTACATTTGAATTTTCTTTTTTTTTTTTACTAAGGATTCATGGAGTACACAGCTGTGAAGTGTGAAAACATGGCACCACTGCCTCGGGGGTAAGAACAGAAGTGATTCTCCTTGAAAATTGAAGTTGTCTTGGTGAAGCAAAGCAAAAATGATCTGAATATGGTGTCACTTTACGTGGACAGGTTTCATGCAGCACTGCCTGTTTCAGACAACAGGGTTTTAGTCAGTGGAGGTTGTAGTGCAATTGGAGCACTTCAGGATGTCCATATTTTTAATATAAGTATGTAATTTTTCCTTTTTGGTTCTCTGTATCAAATTCTAGTGTTGCTCTGAACTGTCTGTACTTCAAGGTGGATATTTGAGTAAACCCTCGTATCATATTCTGTCTCAGATACCAAAATGTGGACTTCAGTGGTATGTCCTCTACTTTCTTCTAAGCCTCGCGCTGGACACAGCTTAATATGTTTGGGATGCTCCACTACGACAAACTCGGAGAAACATGATGAAAATTGTGGCCCAGTCAGCACCCGCTGTAAACTGTTGGTGTTTGGTGGGTCTGACTGTGCTGGCACATTTTACAATGACACGGTTAAGTGCACAGTGGAGATTTATACTGGGGAATGAGAGAATGGATCATCCATATTCAGTCCAAATAATACTTTTACAATGTAACAGGTTTTTAAATAAAAACAAATAAATTTTACCAGGTGTGTTTTTATTCAAATGTACTACTCTAACACAAGTGTAGTCCCAGTGAAGACAGATGACCAGCTTTAAAATGTCTTGGTTATTTGGTACATTTACTTATATCATCAGGTGTGTCTGGCTGGCAAGATGGGTGACTTGTTCTGAAGGCATCAAGTTCAAGTAGAGTTTCATTTAACCTCTTGATAGTTGGATAGGGCTCAATGTCCACTTTGAACCTGCAAATAAATGACACATGGTGGTCATGGATCACTAAATGCTGTGTTAGCCATATCTTAAAGTGGCTTCAGTTTAAACTCAAGTACTAATGTGTGCATAAAAACATATATTACATGCCTTTCTGCGTTGTAGACCTGGGGAACAAGACAAATGTCTGCCATTGATATCTGAAAGGTAAATGGTGTAGCATATCCAATTCTTAATACACCATTTGTTCAGGATGTGTTATGTAATGGTGTTTGTTTGCACTTACCTGATCGCCTACACAATATTTCCCAGCTGTTTGTTCTAGAATAGGCTCAAGAGCTAAGAGAAGGTAAATATATCTGTTATTACTCTTTTAAATGTCTCTATGCAAGGTTAAACAGAAACACTTACCTTGAAAACCACGATTGATAAAGTGCTGTGCCCACTGTACTTTCTCTGCTCCTATTTTTTGTAGTACATACAAATTCTGAAACAAACATTTTGAGATCTTGATGCAGTTTTAAAAGAAATAAGCCTCTTTAAATATAAAGTCTTGCATCTTTTAGTTCAAACAAGAAGCTAATATTTTACATATTTAAACATTTGGCTTTTTACCTGCAGAGGCTGGATTCCAGAGGCGATAAGGTCACTAATCATCCGGACCTGAGCGCGTTTCTGAGGGTTTTCTGGAAGAAGCCGTGGACCTGGCCTGGTCTCGTCAATGTATTGAATCACTGCCAGCTTTGTGAGTAAAGCACAGCTTGAGTTATCTTCACGACTTCACTATAGTGACATGGGTAAAGATTTTAGACTTACTGATTGGGAAAGAGTAATGCCATCGATTTCAACTGCAGGCACTTGTTGCATTGGGTTTAGTTTCTTGTACTGCTGTGTATACTTTAATATACAGGACACATTCAAATATTAAAGCTTGTACAATATATCCATGTTTAATAGTTTGTAAATGTTGTGTAAATTGTGAGTTTACATATGTACATACCTGCTGACCACCATCTTTGATGAGATTAACTGGAGCCTGGTCATATTCAATACCTTTAAGGCCAAAAGCTGAGGTACATTGTTTTGATTATCATGTTGAAGAAAATGACATTACAAGCTAAAATGCAGACAGTTGGGCATTAACTTACCAATACGAACCCTCCAGGAGCAGGAGCTTCTGAAGTATCCATGAAGAACAGGCTAGAACAAAACACAAATATTCACCTCAGGGAACAAGCACAGGTTAACAACAGTCTCATCTATCCACAATGGTTCACCTTAGTTTGGGTTGCCATTAAGCAGAGTTTCTCTAACAACAAATACAGAAAGAAGGGTTGGAGTTGTCTGCTCTTATTCTGCAGCAGCCAATGGGATCTGCTCCTAAAGTCCCTCCTACCTACTCTTTGGTCCATGACTAAGCATCGAAATGTCATCTGGTTTACATTAAGAGTAAATAGTGTGAACAGTACCTTGGCAAAGTGCACAATAGACAGGCGCATTGTGTTGGGCACGTGTAGCTGTATGGTTTGTTTTATTGATACGGTTCCTTTCTCTTGCATGGAATATATCATATCCAAAACATACTCCGTCTTAATATATGTAGATTTTTGGTAGCTAATTCACGCACCCTTTGCAATGCATTTGCTTCAATGAATCTCGTTGCTATAAAATTGCTGGGGTTTGTGGAAGTGGTAGCTTTATCCAATCAATATCCGTGTCTCACAGTTAAGGCGGGGCTTCCATTACACAGGCGTCAAGTCGTGTTCCTGTATTGATGGGCTTGCGGAGCCAATGACTAGCGTGGATTTTGTTAAAGCCCGCCTACCCGTAGTTGTTCTCCTGCAACGAGTAAAAAAGTAATTATTTTACAATCTATGGTAAAAACTGATCTGTCCTGCCTGTGGGGTTCAGTCAGGTTGTTGCACTCCACGCAGCAATATTTCCACAATGGCGTCCGCAGCTTTAAAAACAGTGTTAAAGACAAAGGTAAGTTTATAGATCAACTGTATGAGTTTAATTTGACTGTTGCAAAAATGTGGCACCTCACATTGTTTACAGTGCCAAGTGTCATGCTGCAGTATTCAGGACTCAATGCTCTAAGCTCATATTTACTAATGAAGTATATCGTATAGTTCTACCATGTACAGTGCTATATCTCAAACCTAGAAAACTTTTCACAAGGTTAGCCTACATAAGTCAGGTTGACTTTGCCCCCTCATATCTTTGCCTCTTGTGGTTGCTTATTAATTGTATTGGTCAGCAGGCTGAAACTGGACACAGCAGGTATAGTGCATCCACTAACGAAGCCTTCAGTTATATTTTGCCACTGAAACTTTCTCTATCATTATTGTACAGATACCACTTCAAGCTGGCCGCGTGAGCTACTCTTCGTCTGTGGTATGTTTAAATTTAATTCCCTCTTAGGTGGTTGATTCTACACACCTTTTGAAATCAGTAATAACCTCTAATGCAGTCTAACTCATCATTCCACAGCCCACTGTCAAGCTGTTCATAGATGGGAAGTTTGTCGAGTCAAAGAGTTCAGAATGGCTGGACATTCACAATCCCGTAAGTACACAGAGGACCCAGAATTTGTGGTTTCTGTAGTGAAATTCAGCATGCACCTGTTGACTATCCCTGTCTTGTACAACAGGCCACGAATGAGGTGATCACCCGTGTACCTAAAGCCACGCAGGAGGAGATGTTGGCTGCTGTAGACTCTTGCTCCAGAGCCTTTCGCACTTGGTCCGAAACATCTATCTTGGCTCGGCAGCAGGTCTTTCTGCGTTATCAGCTGCTTATCAAAGACAACATTGTACGCCAATGGGTTAAAAATGAGCAGATCTAATCAAAAGCAGTGAGCAACATGCTGTAATTGTAAGGACATTACAAACTCAATGTATTGTGTTTTAGAAAGAACTCGCTAAGAACATCACAGTTGAACAGGGCAAGACTCTTGCAGATGCAGAGGGTGATGTATTCAGAGGATTGCGTAAGTTTCTCTTGCACATTCATTCATTGTCTACCGCTTTGTCCCGTTAGGGGTTGCGGATGACTGGAGCCCTGGACAGTGGCCAGTTAGTCGCAGGGCTAACACACATAATCTAAAGTTTAACAGGCAGCTTTGTGTGCTGCTTAAGGTGTTATGTATATTAATTACTTTGAATGACTAGCTTTGGTTTCTAGGGCAATATAAATGATTGCTACATTATTAATACAGTTAACAAAGTACACAGTTGGGATTTGCTTAAAAATCAAAGCATTAGATTAGACTTTATTGATCCCACAATGGTAAAATGTGATGGCAGTTTACATAAAGTGCAAAAATAGTGTTGGGGAAAATATATGCTGGGTGGCAAGTAGCACAGACCAGGACAGGAAGAGAGTCAACAAGCTGGTCAGGAGGGCTGCCCGCTGGACCCGATCGAGGAGGTGGGTGAAAGGAGGATGTTGGCCAAGCTGACATGCATCAGAGACAACAGCTGTCACCCCCTGCATCAGACTGGAGGCTCTGAGCAGCTCCTTCAGCGGCAGACTGAGACACCCTCAGAGCAGGAAGGAGCTCTACTGCAGGTTCTTCCTGCTGCAGTGGGACTTTATAATTCACACATGTAACAATAACCAAGGATACGGTGCAGTGTCTACCCTCCTTTTATTTGTAAATATGTATATAGATAACATTTTTATATTTTATTCTATTTAAAATGCTGCTGAGATTGTATACAATTGATTTTGAACATTTACTTTTTGCACTTGACTTGTCTAAGAGCTGCTGTACAAGTGAATTTCCCCTCTGTGGGATCAAAAAGTTTTATTTTATATAGAGAGCATACAGTAAAAATATATACAGACTTAAGAAATGTTTAAATGTAGAATAAAAAATATAAAGAAACTTAAAAGTACAACCAGGTTAAGTTAAATTAACAATACAGAAAATCACTCTATTTACTAATGTTTGGTTAGGTTTCCTCCAGGTACTCTGGTTTCCCCCACCAACATAAAAAACATGCTGGGTGCCCACTGGTGGCAGCTGCCAACATTGAATTGACCCACAGTGAAAGGGATAAAAAAAATCATATGATACATATTAGGAATATCAGTTGTTAAATGGGTTTCAAATTGCTCATCCCCTGCTCCTTTCTCATCAACTAAAATGAAATTTTAGCTTCATAAAGCTTTTACTGTCTAAAAGAAAGTGTAAATGAAATATGTACCAAATTATGAAGAAACCAACTAAATGTCAATTTTACATTGAAACCAAGTTTAATTTTTTCATTTCATATTTATTGTAGAGGTTGTGGAGCATGCATGCAGCATCACCTCCTTGATGTTGGGTGAGACTCTTCCCTCCATCACTAAAGATATGGACACCTACACCTACCGTCTGCCTCTTGGAGTGTGTGCAGGCATTACCCCTTTTAACTTCCCTGCCATGATTCCCCTGTGGATGTTCCCCATGGGCCTGGTATGTGGCAACACCTACCTGTTGAAGCCGTCAGAGCGGGTACCCTCTTGTGCTATGCTGCTAGCCAAGATGTTACAGGACGCTGGTGCTCCAGACGGGACACTCAATATTATTCATGGCCAACACGATGGTAAGGGTCTTTGTATTACTTTAATATTGTTAACAATGTCTATAGGATTATCTTGAAGTGTGTTAAATACAGAATAAATTATTTTGCATGCTAAATTTGGCGTTTGTTTTACACCTTTACTTTCTACACAGCTGTAAATTTTATCTGTGACCATCCAGCCATTAAGGCAATCAGCTTTGTTGGCTCAAACCAAGCTGGGGAATATATTTATGAGAGAGGCTCTAAGAATGGCAAGAGGGTTCAATCTAACATGGTGAGTGTCAAAGGATACCTAAGAAGTAATACTTAACAGACTTGTCCAGAAGGTGGCAGCATTGTTTAACTGATGCTTGTGAAACTTGGCCCTTCCTTACTGCTAGCTGTGCAGTCAAAGTAAGATGCAAAATTGTGGTTGTAGAGGAATATCTCTAGTAATAGTTGTTGGTACCATAACAATAGTTTTAAATATTCAGTTGTTCAATGATATTTAAAATAAACACAATGTGGGTGAAGAATGTTTCATCTTTAGATTTGTACATAAGTTGTGGTGCTGTGGATATCAGACACCTGAAGCCTAACCACTTGCGTATTCCAGGGAGCCAAGAACCATGGGGTGGTGATGCCAGATGCCAACAAGGAGAACACTCTGAACCAGCTAGTCGGAGCGGCCTTTGGTGCCGCAGGTCAGCGTTGCATGGCCTTGTCGACGGCCATCCTGGTGGGAGAGGCAAGAAGCTGGCTGCCTGACCTGGTGGAGCGTGCCAAGGCTCTGCGAGTAAATGCGGGTACTTCCGTCCTTCTCCCATGAACCCCTGTTTCCCCAGTGCCTTGGGTTTGGTCATGTGGGGGCCACCCATGCCGCCCTAACCACACCTCTCGCCTTCTGCCTTGTTCTAACTTCACTTTGGTCTCAGCTGGTATACAGCACTTGTTGAGTCAGCCATGCTGCAAATTTGTGGCCAGATCTGCGGCATGGGCCTCAACAGTGGTTTAGAACATCAAATCTTTTGAAAGCAGCAGTTGATGTGTAATAAATTGGAGAATGAGTCTCCCTGTTTGCCGTGATATGGACTCTAATTTGTGTCACACGCAGGAAACCCGTAAGTATCCATTTTTGAAGGAGTGCCTCAGGGTGCCCCTCATCCTGGCTTTGGTGTGTCTGCGGGTAACGACATTTTCTGAATATCTTTGCCATGATGTGTGCTCAAAACATGCTTGTGCCATTGAGTGCAACCTTATAGCTGGTTGTTTCTGGGGCCCTACTAGGAGACCAGCCTGGTGCGGACTTGGGGCCTCTAATCTCCCCCCAAGCCAAGGAGAGAGTGTGCAGTCTGATCCAGAGCGGTGTGGAAGAGGGAGCCCAAGTTCTCCTGGATGGCCGAAATGTGAAGGTCAAGGGTTATGAGAATGGCAATTTTGTGGGGCCAACAATCATCAGCAATGTCACGGTATGTAGAGCTATACCTTTATCTAAACAAGATAAGTAAAAGCATTTCTAAACTGCTAGTTCAGTGTTGACTTTTGATACTCCCACAGCCTGAGATGAAGTGCTATTATGAAGAGATTTTCGGCCCAGTGTTGGTGGTTCTTGAGGCAAAGACTCTAGACGACGCCATAACGTTGGTCAACAGGAATCCCTACGGCAATGGAACGGCTATCTTTACCACAAATGGTGCCACTGCACGCAAATACACTCACAAGGTGGACGTGGGCCAGGTGTGTGTCTCTAGTCCCCAAATGTGTTTTGGTAGAAGGGAGACATTCACATCCCTCTGTCATGTCAATACAGCATACCAAACAGGGAGCACCTTACAGTTAGAAAACCTTCTTACATAAAAAATGTTCCTAGGCAAATGCAGCCTTGTTTGCCCCTAACCTAAAATATACACATTGGCTGAACATTTCCATCCACTTCCCACTAGACAGAACTAGAAATAGCTATAGCAAATATCTGTTTTTAATAAAGAGAAAAAGAAAAACAGGTACATAGAAACATTTTTCTTCGTAGTAATCGAGGAGGAAAAATCTTAAATTAATCTGTAAGGGATTCCTCAGGCCTGTTCACCAGTCTTCCTTCACCCTGTTTGTTTGCCTGTGGAATTGAGTTATGCGCTGTTTGCTGTTCAAATGTTCTGTTTTCTCCAAAGCTTGCCGCTATAAACATCTTCTTTCCTTTTTTCCTTTTTCCACACCTAGCCAAAAGATCTCATTGTGGCTAAATGTAATCTCAACATTTCAAACATTCAAAACCCAACAATGACATTTTTTCTTTGCCATCATAACAAAATGTTTATTTAGCTTATCTGCCCTTTCATAAGCACATGTTGTGCTTTCAAACTTGTAAATATAAGCAGCCAGTTTAGCTTTGTTTTGATATCATGTGAACTTTTTTTTTTTAAACAGCACGGAATGTATCACATCACTCATGCACTGCATTTCTTTTCATCCTAGTAATTAGGTATACACAGAAATGTTCTACATCATGTGCAGTTTTAAAGATTGGAAACCTCTTTTTGTGCAGGTTGGAGTCAATGTTCCTATCCCCGTTCCACTGCCCATGTTCTCTTTTACTGGGTCAAGAGGATCCTTTAGAGGTGACATGAATTTTTATGGAAAGCAAGTAAGTGTTCAAGTGTGTATCCTCTTATTGCCAAGTAGAAACTAGAATGTAGGTTTTAGTACTAATTTTGTATTTTCTCCCCAGGGAATTCAGTTCTACACTCAGATAAAAACTGTCACTTCACAGTGGAAAACTGAAGATGCCACGCTGAAAAGTCCTGCAGTTACTATGCCAACAATGGGACGCTAATGCCAAATCAGAAAACAACATTTGAGGTGCCACTTGCATACTGCTTAAATATCAATGCTACAATAACTATAGTGGGGTTATTGTAGCACCTATTGTTGTTGGTTAGTACATGAAGTTACCACTGAGATTTGATATTGTTTAGTGTACTCCCTCCTACTTTCATACTGGTTTTTGTAGGTTTTTGTGGACTCGTTCTGATGTCAAAGATATAAAAGGATAGGCAACAACAAAGTCAAATGTGAATGACAGTTCTTGTGTAGATTAAAAAATTAAACCACATTTTTATTAAACACAAACAATCACACTGTACTTCAAACATAACAAACACCCCTAGTTTATTGTTAAAATGACAAAAGCAAACAATGCAGACTGTTGTGTGTAATACAGAGGTCATGCAGTGTGCATATCCAGCAGGGGGTTAGAGGGGAAAGTGGACTGGGTGGTGAAGGTTGCTGCCGAGAGCTCCTCTTTCATTCTGTAAGACATAAGTCATTATATTATAACTGACTGATAAATGACACTTTCTCAGGTTCTCACAGCAATGCTTTTTCAGCTAAACATGGAATGTGGGAACAATAAATCTGTGCAGACTTCATAATTGCAAGGATGAAGTACATCTTTTATTCTCGTACATTCCTTTCAGTGTCTTACCCGGCAGCATCACAGCTTGTTCTTCTCTGGACCAAATGTCTGGTTTTTCTATCAGGAAAATGCAGAGTTGCAGTTAAATACAAACCCTCATAGTAAAAAGTCATGTTTTAGCACACTAGTGTCATTTCACTAAGGTCTGCAGCCTTTCTTGACAAGGGGTTACTCTGGGTCAGCACAGTGCATGCACATGGATTTAGTTGCTGCTAACTGTCTTGAGTTGCCAAATGTTCTGTGTTATGCTGCAGTACTAGGTGCCAGACCACTGTTAACATGAATATACATCTCCTCCTGTCTGCCATAGGCCCATACGTCCAGATCCCTTGCACACTCCTTTTTGAAAATCATGTTACCAGCTGCTTACTGACCACAAGTGTTCAAAGAATAAAATAACCCAAAGGGCACGAGAAGGAGCCAAAAGCCTGAAAGCAAATCAACGCGACCAGATGTTTGTTTCCAAGCACACGACTCTGTGGTTGGGCCTATTTTTACTATTGTGCCCAGACTCTCCATTCTTTTTAAGCAGCTGGATGGAAAAGAAAATTGGTAAAGCCTAACTGATGTTTTATGGTATCCTCTTCTCAGAGAAATTGACTGTTTAAAACATTTAAAGAGGGAGGAGTCAACAGAAGGTCAGGAGAAGCTACTACGTTTGTGGTGTCGAAGCATTTTCTTCTTCAAAGGCAATTAATCTAAAGGTTAGAGTAAATTTTTGGCTTAACAAGAGGTTTGCAAAGCATTATCACAAATGAAGTCAGAGGGGGACTGCCAGGCGGCCTAAACAAACAATATTATGTTTTTGATTACCTTTCAGTCTGTCCATTCATTTTTGCAAAGATAAGCCTCAATACTTGTTCCTTTTGCTCCCAATTAAGATCTGAGATTTCTACTTTGCTGCCAGGTGGGTTAGTCCTAAAGCAGGCACAGAAAGGTTGGATTATGAAAAAAGGATTTTCTGTGCAGTGAATGATAGCAGATGACTTGCTTTATACCTAAATACAAAGAGGACCTACCACATGGCAGCTGCCTCCATGTCTGAATAGACAGAGTTGGTACTGTGAGGGAAGTTTTTGGAGAAGTTGCGGATGGGTGGAAACTTAATCTTTCCTTCTGTGGCTTCTTTTAATGACTGACGATAAGCCTGTTGTGACTCCTTTTTGTATTTGGAGCGGCTAGCCATTATCTCCTGCTTCACTTGTGCCAATGCCTCGTGGAAGAACCACTCCAGTTCTGTACGCTGCTCAACAATAACTCCTGTTAGCTGTTTGATGCGGGCCAGTTCCTTCTCGCGCATGCAAAGAACTTTCTGCAGCTTGTCGAGCTCCACCTGGCTAGCTTGTAAAGTGACCATTTGCCGGTCCTTCTGCTTGGGGGCCTCTTCCAGTGATGTTATCTTTGACCGCAGATTACACAGCTCTTCTTGTTGAGCAGTGTTCGAGCAGTATTCTTCCTCACTATACCCTCAGATGTGCTCTAGGGGTGTACAAAGAAGACTAAATATAGTCAAAAGGACAACCCTTAACCTCCTCTTTAATTTGTCTTTTAAAACCGAGTGCACTGTATGTTGAGCTGTACTGCTGAGTGATTGGTTCAAATTCAAACAAAGTAGGTTTACTCTTTTAATTAGCTGTCATCATGAGAGCGATAATGTTAACATGGCCACAACTTATTTGTTTTAAAGAATTAGCGACTGAAATCTGTAACCCACTGAATTGAAACCCATGTAGTGGAAACTCACCACAGTCATCAGATGGGGTATAGGAAAGGGACCACAAGTAAAATATATAAGGTCTCCACAAGTAAACAACACAAAGGAAAAGTACCTAAAAGTTTCTTCTCTAACGTGTAATACAAATACATAAGTCAAACAAATTTAAATTATATTTAGAAGATCTCTCCAAGAATAAGCTGGATATATCTTCTATCCTGTGCTTCTCTGACATACCTTATCTAGGATCAGGGAGGCATTTTTCTTGGTCAAAGACTCAGTCTGTTTCTGAAGGGCTTTTGTTTCCTCCATGTGATGTTTCAGGGCTTCCTTCAGGCGTACATTCTCCTTAAAAACTGATTTTGAGGCTTCATCCAGTTGTCTAAATAAAAGAAATTAATGAATTGTTAATGATTTAATACCATATGCTTATTTTTAATACACTAAATATGTTTATATGAATAGAAATGTTTATAATGAATATAAAAAACAGAGGTAAATAAACTCTGGGTTACGTTAAGTGTGTTCTAAATTAAATCAATTACTGTAACTTAAGACCAAAGCAAATAGGACCACACCAGCATCAATTTTGGTATTTTATGAGCTGTAAAATGTAACTAAACATAGAGATAAAATGTTCATCTTATGGCCTCAGCAGTAATAAACTTCCTGCCTGTGGGAGTTTCAGAGACGGCTGAGCATGTGATCATTGGCTACAGTGATGTACACGATTATGAACATGACAAAACACTGTGGTTGAGAAAATTACATTACTTAGTTTATATATATATATATATATATATATATTACTGTACAAATAAAAGGGTCAATTATGTTTTTCAGTGCCTTGGAGTTTCCTACAGGTGCAGACCAGAGATAAAATTAGCTGAGAGGACGGGGAAGCACACTCACACAACAGATTCATTGTGAGCTCTCTCCACAGCCAGAGCTATCGTTTGCTCAGCTTCCTTCTCCAATCGTGCCTGTGGGAAAATATACACACCTTACTTTTACCCCACACATATTGGTGGCCACTTGATATTTTTAAAATGTTCCTAGGACATACAGTATTTCAATAAAGCCTTGTTTTGACAATTACTATGGCTCTTATTGACTCTTATTGACTCTTTAAAACTTGCCTTTTCTTTGAAGAATTCATACTCAACTTTGTTGAGATCTTCTCTATGCTTCTTTTCAGCAGTTTCCATGCTTTCTCTAATCTACAAAAGAAAAAAGCAATGGATGGGATAAATCATACTTAATATCATAATGTAAAATGTTAAATGGAAAAAAAAAACAGGAGTAACTCACATCAACAAGCTCCTGCTCGATTTGCGCTTTCCTAATCTCAAACTCCTCAATTCTTCTCATTCCATTTTCTATTTTATTGAAGTCTTTGGACCGTTCATTGAAAAGTTTTTCATCTCATTTATTTCCAGTGTATGTTCTGAAATCTAAAAGTGTCTTGTGATAAATACTAGAAAAAAAAAAACAGCATTAACAAACAGACAGAAGCCTTTGCTATTCTGAAATTACTGTCTGCATGACTTGGACTTTTGATAAAGGCTTACATCAGTTGAGCTAAATACCTCAAGATGCTACTGTGGAGAAGCCAGTCTGCACAAAATGTGACAAAGTGACCAAAGTCATGAGAGTGTAGCAAAACATGCACCCACAAACGTGTACATGACGACTAAATGAGAGGTTATCGACCATTGGATTACAACCGCAGGCCTAATTGTTACAATAACTCTTTATTCAAGCAAGCAGAAACATATGTAAATAATAGTATATTATTATACATATTAATCCTTAGTGTGATGAATATCAAACCCATATGTTTAGAAAACTAGTGATATAAGATTATGTTGAAATACACTAAGGAATCATTATATGGCTTTATCACTAGCCTAATTGTACTTGAATATTATTACATGACAATGAGAAAAGTACAAGAAAGCAGTTATTACAACATAAAATTGTTTTTTCTGTTTTGGACACATTAGATGCTCCATTCGTGAGATTTTTTTAAGTTGGTCAAGGTCATGACTCTTATTTCTTTCTCAGAAGCTTATTGGTCTTCATTTAACAGTATAAAATAAAATCCTAAGATGACAAACATCTGCTAGAAAACTAAGCAAAACGCTTTAACATATGACATAGTGTTGCCTGTGAGGACACTTAAATATTACTGTGTCCATTTGATAGCATGATCCAGCAAGGGTCTAAACAAGAGTATATTGTTATCTGTTATTATGTAACTTAAACTGTACCTCAATGACTTGATGTGATGTATGGCCAACACATTCGGACCAGCAGTATGCCTATTCCAAACCAAGCACTTATATATATATTTGTTTCTGTGACCACTGTGAAGGATGTATAAATAACACAGGGCAGTGTAATGTGAGGTCTTTGTTTTTGCTTAGTTATTTTCTTACATAATATATTGTCTATATAATTACACAAGAGGCAGCTGTTAAAGACAAAGCGAAGCACATTTTAAATGCTACAGTTCACCGAATAAGTATTTAGGCTAAACAACTTTGCAGTTGCTGTGCTGCCTAGTCATGCAGTCTATTGGCTGGACTCCAGTGGTGTAAGGTTAAAATATACAACCCTGGTGCAAACAAATTGCATTTATAAATAAATTATTTCTATTGTGTTGTCCCTTTTGCCATTATTTTCTTTCATTGTAGTAATGCTTTCAATATAAGAATAATATTTAAAACCTATTTGCTCTCCTACTTAGACCCCAGGGCAACTGCCTTGACTGCACTGACTCACCAACTGGTTCTGCTGATCATGTGCAAGTGCTTTTTGCTCTTTAAGGTTTTTCTGCAGCAAACGAATCTGCAAACAAGAGCAAAGAGGTTATTGCACGGTAAATGTACATTTAAACATGTACAGTAGGTGCTACAAACCTTTTCCTCTTTAGACGTATCTTGTTTGTTAAAAAAGCGTGTGGTCTCCACGCTGTCATTCTCAACGCGGTAAAGCTCATTAGTCAGCTCTACATTGGCGCGTGCCAGCTTCCCACAGGACTCACGGTACGAGTTCAGGGACTGCTCCGCGACCTTAAGCCTCATCTCCCATAAAGCCGCGTTAGACCTGGCCTTTTCCAGGTCCGACTCTCTGTCCACTTCTAGATTCCTGTTTCCCATCCTTCTTGCCTTTACTGTCGCTAAAATACATGCATTATATACGTGTTGGTTAGTCATCTGCACAGCCTGTTGTTAACAGTGAACACATAACCTAGGCTACTTTACATCTAAGTAATATGAACAAGTAATTGTCAGTAGCAAATGTTAGTTAGGGTTAAAACTTACCCCGCTTTTGTTTTTTCAATTTGGTGACTTTCTTCTTGGGCATATTTGCTGCCATAACCATAAATAATACTGCGTAAAACACCTAAGTCTTAAAGAGAAAGAAGACCTAACTGTTACATAATATCAAACTAAAACAGGCTTATTAAGGCTACGGGATGTTTGTTTACTGTTGCCATGGAGACGGACCAAATTGAGGTCCAAATTCTTAGACTCGTTGTTTATTGATTTTCTTTGCTAAACCTCATTAGTACCTACATAATAAATTTTCAATTAGCAAAAATTTGAAAAAAAAAAAAAAAATGATGGTAGGCGTACTTCCCATCAATCACTTGACTTTATAATTATTAGATAGAGATGCGTGTTCAGCAGTAGCCACATAACATGAAATAGTGGCATTTCTGTTGTAATTAGAGTTTCCTCATGCTGGGCTGAATCAAATAGGATCTGGTTGCACATGCTCTCCTCCCACGTATGTCTTGACATGAGATAGGCCAGCATTTGGCTTTTGTCAGTGGTATTGTCCATGTTGTCTAAAAAAAATCTCATTGCAATCCCCCCACGTTTTTTTTTTTTTTTTTTTTGCTGGTGTTATGGGAAAACCTCAAAGATGAACATAAAGTGCACTTAGCTTGTCCAAAAGAAACAATGTAAAGTTAGCACAGGTCATAGCTCCAGTTTCCAGGCACCAACGCTCACAATTATCTTGTTCAGCTTTCTGCAGGAACCCGAGAAGTGTGCATGGATTATTCATCAAACAAAAAGTAGATATTGCACAAGTGTTGGGTGTAGCTACTGTAAACCGAATCATATAGGCTCGTTCACTGCTCTGGCATCATGAACAAAGTTTAAGGACTAAATTTAAAGGTAATTACTATGACAGTGAGGAGAGAAAACTGAAATAACCTTGAGCTTTTCAAAGCTGTCATTATCATTGGAATTGTAATGACAAGCTTCGGGTCTCTTCAATGGACTTGTTGGGGTAGGACACCCACAAACATGGCATTCCTGAGGGCAGCATTGCAGCATATTAATGATACATTGCACAGTGTAGATTACAAAGCTGGGGTCCCGTCTTGTGCATTTGCGGTCTCAGTTAACTTGAAGCAAACCTGGAATTGAAAGCTGATTTAAAACATTGTGTTTGTAAAGTGTTGTGTCATGCAAAGATAGGCAGCTTACATGTAGTGTAGCAGGGTACACTTACATGGCATCCATCAAGAATAATTTCATCATTCCTTGCAGCAATTTAGATTTAGTAACTCTAAAACCTGTGTTTCAAGTTGCATGTTACTTCATACATAGCCTATGTTTTGCTGTCCACTGTCGCATCACGGTGGCAGAATGTAGGTGTGAAAGCCAGACGACACTAAGTTGAAGGTGTGACCAAACAGACTATGCCATATTGATTACAAAACAATTATAAGCATTTTTAACCATAACTTCAATAAAGGATGATTTAATTCTTGATCCCACTATTTTTGATTTAACATGCAAGCGAGACATCTATGAGCTAGTCAGTGAGAGGTCCTGCACATGTATGCTTTGATAGGGGCAAACGACCATTCTGGTGAGCCGCAGGATTGAAAAAAGTAGCCACAGTGTTTAGAGAAAAAAAAGGAAGGAGGAAAGAAAGTTCAATATTTTTAGTTCAAATTACAGTGTTGGAACAGTGCTTTGCAAAGTCAAGTGTCCTGGGAGTGGAATGGCATGATGGGTGAACATTGGTGCCAAGCCCCACCCTCCCCACATTGTCCTTTCCATGGACTTCCTGCACTTTGCTGTGCCCATCTGGGACCTCTGCCCTCCCTCTTTCCCTCAGAGCTGGGCTGGCATATGGCTACACAGGTTCAATGTTTTTATACTTATTTACTAACCTCAAATAGGCTACCTATGATTTCACATCCTTCATGTGACTTCATGTGTTAATGGCTCTACATCATGTTCTTTATTATCCTAAACTCTGAAAGTGACAGAGTAAGGAATTAGCTGAGACACTACACAATGTAGCTGCACCAACCGCTTACCAAAATCATAGAAAACAGCTACTGAGGCTTTTCATGTGAATGTGTGCTTGGATGCCGAAATATTTTTCCCTTAGAAGCCTGTGGTTAACACAAGGATGAGTAGGAGTAAGATGAATGCTAACAATTTTTAACTTTAATGCCAGCTGGATTACAGATCATTTGCATTTTTCAGAGTGGTTGGAGAATTAATGTTGTAACTGTTGTAAAATTATGTGAGGTTTCTTGTTGGCCACTTAACTGTCATATCATTTAGTAACAGATATGCACACAATAAAACATATGCAAGTTTTACTTCTTCAACACAATTATTATTGTATAGGTTTTACCATTGTTAATAACTTATGACATAGCCTCTATAATGTGAGAACCTCGATTTGTACATGCAGGAATAAATGTATTAATGCTTTCAACTGTTTAAAAGCCACAAATTATTATATAGCCTAACATATGTTCAATTCAACAGAAAGAGTCTAGCTACAGGAAAGTTACAAAAAAGTTTTAAAAGTACCTATAAAAGTATTTTAAGACAGCTTCTTTTGAGTTTCTTTAGTGTGAGTCATTCATTTTGACTCTTTCATGAAACCCTTTCTCTTCAAAGGGAAATTTCTGGAACAGGAATACCCCGTAAAGATGAGGAGGGGAGAATACATCTCCTAAAATAATCCCTGTAAGAAAAAAAGGAAAAGCTGTTGGTAGGCGGCAGGTATAGTCAGGAGGGGGTGGAGGTGGTGCGGGGACCCCCTGAGGGATCTGGGATGGACTGCCACGCGATTGGTTCATGGCGGCTCTCGTTGTGGCCCCGTGCCAAGCCCTTATGTCTTTATATAGTGTAAAGGGATGACCGGACAGTCCTGAGTGTGCATCGCTTCCACTCTGCAGCTCCTCTGGTCCCTCTGCCTTTCCCCAGGGCCCTTCAAAGTCCGTGAAAGAGACCAACCACTTGCGTCTTTATCTCTATCCCTCTCACCCTCACTCCGGGAGCGAAAATAATGGCCTCGCTGAGACTTCTTCTCTCCGTGAGCGTGTGGCTTCTGGCTGGAAGCCTCATAGAGGCGACCTACTACCGCCACCACCGCTACATCCCCCTCTACTACCGCTACCGGGAGAACTCTGCCAACACTGAAAACCTCCTCCCTGAGGTATCCAATCCCGAGCCTCAAGCGCCCACGAACCCCCGTGTCCCCGAGGTTTTCCACCCTGCGCCTGAGATCATCCCCCCCATCCCAGAGGCGTTTCACCCTGTGCCAGAAGTGGTGCATCCGGCTGCACCTGAGCCTTACCGCCCACCTGACGCTCCCCAGCCTCCAGCCGTAGCCGCCCTCCCAGTCGACATGAGCCGAGTCTTCTATGGGATCATGTTTGACGCTGGGAGCACAGGCACCAGAATCCACATCTATAAGTTCATCCAAAAAGACCCGGGTAAGTCCTCTCTCTCATTCTGCCTTTGAGGTTTTGCTGCTGGCTCCCACTCTGTCTGCTCCCTGTTAGCTCATTCACTGTATGGTGTAATGTGAACCACACTCCAGCTGCAGGCATATGCAACACTTCCAAAAGTAGATAAGTGGACTTTTAATTTGCTTGTCTGACCTGAATGTGTTGGAAAATGAACACATTAAGTCAGTTCGAATGTAGGTGAAATCCTTGAGACTAAAGATCTAAGCCATGCAATTAAATGTACCACTGTATTTCTCAACCACAAGACATGACATTAAGTGGTCATTGTTTTTATGTGTTCACTGGCTTTTGTAGTTGAGCTGCCGGTTCTGGACAATGAAATGTTCCATGCTGTGAAGCCTGGCCTATCTGCGTACAAAGATCACCCAGAGGAGGTATGTTTGTTGTTATTTTTCTAGCACTTGTTATTAAATATCAGGTGTATTAAGGTGGTGTCTGTCTGGCACAAACCACAAAACTACTGGGTTTTTCCTAGGGTTGGGTCTGTGTGTAATCTAAACATTGTGTAATTATAAAAATGTGTTATGCTGACTCTGTTGCGTTACTGCATTTTTTATGTACCTTTGACATCTACATCTTTTACTTTGCAGGGTGGCAACACCATCCGACAACTGATTAAGGTTGCTAAGAAGACTATCCCGGTGGAGGAGTGGAAGAGGACACCGGTGGTCCTGAAGGCCACAGCAGGTCTACGTCTGCTGCCTCAAGACAAAGCTAATGAACTTCTGAAGGAGGTGAGGCATGTTTTTCTCTTTACCCTCAGACAGTTTGGCATGAACGCCACCCGTCCCGCCGGGGAGCCTGATGAGAAACCACTAAGTGCTTACAAGTGTCACTGGAAAAAAGAGGCAGCAAGTCTGCCTATTTGGTGGCCCTCATGCAGCAAAAACAGCTGTTGTGAGGTTGTGTGGAGTAACCATATTTGTCATTTAAAGTATTAAATCTAGGCTACTGTTCCAACCATGCATATGGTCGAGTTATCTGTCAGTTTAAAATGGAACAGTCAATTTTCCATAGTGCTGGTTTCATCCTGGGGTCCTGCATGAAACTTATATGTCTGATTATATGTCTGTCCTATAGGTAAGAGAAGTATTCGATGAGTCTCCATTCTTTGTACCAAACAACAGTGTTTCTATTATGAATGGAACCAATGAAGGTATGTTGTATTATTATTGTTGTATTATTTCTACAACCCATAAGTGCATCATTACCAACATATGTTGTTAGTATTGTCATTTTTATAAGAGGCCTACTACTATTGTAGTTAATGTCCACACCCAATAATTGAGTCCAATCCTCCACATCTCTCATTAAGACTCCCTTACTGTGTCATGTGTCATCATACACTCTAGGGCCCACTTTATAAGTGCAATGTCTTTATTAAGTCACTTGCAATGTCAGGATTTTACTAATGCATTTTTGTGCTGTTTTAGGAGTTCTTGCCTGGGTTACAGTGAACTTCCTGACAGGTAAGACATTGCTTGTGTTTTGCTATGTTGGTGTTTGTGGTCAGAGGGCTCATATCTGAGGCTCCAGTGTACACAGAGGGCTGTTAGTAAAAGACTCTTGTCTCCTCTATGAGGTTATGAGATTGAATCACTGGCCCCAAACAGGCTGCAAAAACAACTGAAATCCCTTCACGTGTTTAACATAGCTAAGTTTCCCTCACCTGCAACTATACTAAAAAGCTATGAGCAGGCATTATTTCCTGACAATATAAATGTCACTTCCTAAATTAAGATTGCCTTCAAAAAATTCCTGCTTGTGACCGTTGTACTTTTCCACAGGTCACTTGTATTCCAAAACTAGAAGGACAGTAGGTATATTGGACTTGGGCGGAGGATCAACACAGATCACCTTCCTTCCTAATTCTAAGGTGTCTAATTTGTGAGGAGTAATTACCCTTGAAAGAATTGCAATGGTTGACATATCTTCTTTTTCCAACAGAAAACAATTCAGGCTGCTCCATCCTCTTATATTGCCAATTTCAACCTGTTCAACAATACATACCAGTTGTACACACATAGGTAAGAATAAGGAGTCTGTTGTACTGGTAAAGCAAGTCTACAGAGCTTAATTCTATTGTAAACTCTTACCTTATGTAATCTCCTACAGCTACCTGGGAAATGGTCTCTTTGCTGCTCGCCTGGCCACTCTTGGAGCTTTAGGAGCTGATGGTAAAATCACCATTTATCATAATCCAACATAATTGTAACTTTTTAAACCAGTGGTTAAATTTTTTTTTAATTTGCCCAGGTCTAGATTGGAAAGTCTTCACTAGTTCCTGCCTCCCAAAGAAGTACAGTGAAGAAGTGTCTTTTTCAGGAACCACCTACAAAGTTAGCGGGATTCCAGACGGTAAGATAAAAGCTGACTGAGGTTTGATTGCTTTCCCAGACCACTGGATCCAACAACCCCAGCATTCTTTTCTCAGTGCTGCAACACAATAGAGTACAGTATAATACAGTTTAAGATGAGAACATTTTCCCCCTGAAGTTTTTGTAACCTTGGCGCCAAACGCATGTTTTGTCATCCTGTGACTCTCTATCTTCCCTCTTGAACAATTATATTTCAGTCAACCTTGTATTTAAATGAAAAGAAAACTGTCAGTTAGGTTCACAAATAAGGCAGTCACTCCCATACCACAGTCAAGTAGCCAAAAGATGCTGGGCTTGTCCCCAAGTTGTTATTTTTTTGTGTAACGAGTGGCTTGATCTGGACCGCTCACAATTATGTGGTAAAAATAGGCAGGCCATCAGGGCTGCGCTAACTGCCACTCTTGTCAGCACATGGTTTTGCCGGCACAAATGAGCAAACCGTACCCACAAGGCAGTGTAAAACCTGTGCTTCTGGGCTTCCCTGTGTATGGTCACAATGAGCCCCTTGGTTTTAACTCTTGGTTAACCTCATACTCTACAGGCTACTGTAGAGTCTACTGGCTCTCACGATCACATTCCAACCACTGCTGCTGCAATGCACCTATAACTGGCAGTTTACTCCAGTCCATTTTCAGTACAGGTTACATCATTCTTTGATAGAAGTCTATTTAGTCGTTCTTTTTCTCTGTGTTCTCAGGCTATGCAGGGTATAAACTGTGCTACTATGAAGTGATGAAGGTGATCAAAGGGATAGTGCACCAGCCTTTGGAAATGAAGGGAAGCAGCGTCTTCTATGCTTTCTCTTACTACTTTGACAGAGCAAATGACACAGGCCTTATTGGTAAGGGGGCACACAGTACAGATTCACCTTTCACTCTCCTTATATTGATATTGTTCTATAACTAATTTGCTTGTCTGTCTTTGTAGATAGCCGAGGTGGTACAGTGCAAGTCAGAGATTTCAAGAAGAAAGCCAAAGAAGGTACGTCATAATCTCTATGTCTTGATAAACAAGTGTATGAAAACAGTAATCCACCAGTTATTTATCACTGTAACCACAAGTGCCTAGCAGTGCAAAACACCAAACATGGTTTGTGCCCAAACAATGTGGCAATATTGTGCCATACTGGCACAGCATATTTCACACTGAATTTATTACAGCAGTAAAACACAACAACTGATTATTTGCTACAATATATTTTTAGAGGGCATTAAATTGTGAAAATAGTGCCAACTGCTGTTAAAAGGCTTTAGAGCACATTGAGATACAGCTCAATGTTAGGTGTTTTAGGTAGGTGTTTTATATAAGATTGTTAGTGTTATGAGATCACTGTCACATGGTCTCGAGGAACACTGGCTCAGGCAAGTTGGCAATGGAGCTGAAAATGTCTGTCTGACCAAGGCTGCAGGGCACCTGACGGCCACACACCACACTGACTCCACAGTGTGTACAGTACTGTTTGATACCACCTCCCACCCACAGCCTTGTGTTGACCGTCAGACATTCTCCTCACACCTCCCTGTTTATTCAGCCGAAAAACAGAGGCCATCTTTAAATCATGTAGCTTACGAGTTAGAATAGCTGTTTAAGATAAGATGGGTTTTTAATTAATACCTTTTTTTCCCAGTGTGCAACAAAATGACCAAATATCGTGCCAGCCCATTCCTTTGCATGGATTTGACATACATTACTTGTCTCTTAAAAGAGGGCTTTGGCTTCAAGGACAACACAGTGCTGCAGGTAAGCATCGAAGACTTTTATAGATGATATTGAACTTTAACTTGCCAATGTTTGGGTTTTGTTTCATTAAATACCATCCCCTTTCTATTCTGTAGCTTTCCAAGAAGGTTAACAATGTGGAAACGAGTTGGGCCCTCGGGGCCACCTTTGACTATTTCAGAAACCTGAACATCCACTAAAACACAGATGGCTGTGACTGCAGCTGGCACTGAGAGGGCCTTTCATTGTGGGGCTTCCCTTCCTCCATTCCATCCCTGACCGGCCTGACCCCTCACAGACACCCAACACTTCCTCATCTGCTGTGCCCTTAGTCTTCCACCTCAGCACCCTTTCACCATCCAAAACGGTTGAAAAGAAATCACTATATTTTTATAATGCCAGCTATTTCTACTGTTTGTTGAGCTGATGTCTTTTTGTAAAATTGTTGATTCCTCTTGGGTGTCTGACATAAATGTCTTTTATGTACCTGCAAGGTGTGTAGAGACTAGTTTAAGAGCAGTACAGTCAGTCATGGTGTTTTGGTGATTACTGTGGTTTTGGAGTGCAGCGTTAAATGCAGTGACATTTATGAAGATACTGGCAACTGATGTTGGAGCCAAAGTTTCTTTTTAAATACTTGTCTTTTTCTTTGTTCAGTCAATGACTTTTAAAGACATGGCAACAATTGTTGAGAAGAATTAGATACCACCAGCCATAGAACAATTATTTTACTTAACTTTGCACTAAACACTTTAATTGCCAACATGTAGCCGAGTAGCCGAGACATTTTGCTTCATGCATTCTACAGAGTTGCTTCACTGGTAAATAGCTGCACCATGACTCAGAGGGTAAACAAAGAGAGTGCTGCCCGATAACCTTTCATGGAACTGCTCCATGTGTCTTCAGTACCTGTACTTTAAAGTTCAGCCTATGTCGTTTGTTTGGTCTAGAGTAAAACACTCCTCTTTACAGTAGCTAAATTGTAGGTCCTCTTACTATGAACTATGTTTTAGGTTAACATCAAAAACTCATTAAGGGAAGTCAAGTGAGTGAAGGAGACAACATACTTTTCAGAACATGGTAAACAGAAATTATGCAAAAAAAACTTAAAGCTCTCTCCTTGATGCGTAACGATGCAAAAGTTCAATGCAAAGTTTCTTGATAAATTTTTTTTTTTAATCAACTATTGTTTTTTTTTTGTGAGAACTGTACAAATGTTAAATAACTGATGCAATAACTTCCTGTGCAGCTCCACACCTTTGCTGTCTTTACAGTATTCAACATCTCTAATAACTACTGCTGTATATATTTAATGTAAACTCATAAAATAACTTGACAAGAATTGCTTTTGCATTGCAAAAATATTTTGCTTACAAAAAATAAGTGCTCACAAATGTCTTTTTCCTCCTCAGTTTGATAACTAACAAATGTTTGTATACTATACATGTATGTTTTATTAAAATATGAAATCAAGTTATCCTTTGTTTTGATTGAAGCTGTTTAAAAAGACATTATCAGAGACTTCTACAAATTAGACAATCAGTGTATTCTTTTTTGTGGTAAAGTAAAATCCTTAAGAAAATGCAAATGAAACCCTGTGATTAAAACACATACTATATAACCAAAGAGCAAAATAGATCTTTATTTTACAGTCACATATTTTACAGTCCCTTGGAGTCACTAGAAGAACCACACAAGCAATGAACGCATCATTTGCTGGCAAAGGCTATGATCTGTTCCTGCAAAAGGCAAAAGAGACATTGAGTCAGACCTTTATACAAGACCTGTGAGGCACTGAATCGGGGTGTTTAATATGGAATATGTACACCCAGTGATTCAACTTTACAAGTCGTTATAGCTGTGTTGGTTTGAATCACTTAGTAGGCAATAAAACTATTTCACATGAGTGGTCGGTAATAAAAGGGGTGTGAAAACACAAGCTAACACCACTGTCCGCTACCCATGGGCCAGCCCTGCACCCCACCCACACACTTTTGGTAACAGTAAATTTGGGGCTAAACTTAGATGCTATAGTAGTAGGTTCAGTACGCTGGAAATTATAGACACTGCTTCAGTAAAGCTCTGTGTAATCAGAAAAGAAGGTGGGGTCAGCATGGAGGTGGGGCTTAAATGTGGCAGGTAGTTGATGTTATCTGCGAGATGGCCAAGTTCAGTGGGATGTGCTTTGTAAAAAAAAAAAGACAGGGAGCTTACTTTGAGTGTTGGGAGCATGTTAGTGGCCTGCAGACCAAAGGTTCGTAGAAGAACCAAAGGAGCAGCGTTAGTGGAATAGAGACGTTTCATCAGGTCAATGGCCGTCATCATTGGCAGATTATGCCTCTGCCGTTCAGTTTCAAATTCCAGCAGATGCTGTATTGCTCCTGCACACAAACACAAAAGAGTAAAGATTCAAATAGTAATTGTTTTCAAAGTTGTTCTTATAATACATTTTCTGAATGTCTGCATATTCTGAAATCCTGATGTTACTGACCCTCCTTGATTTTAATAGAAGAACACACATTTAATGAACTTGTATTGATCTTGGAAAGAAGAAAACATCAGAAAATATTCCAGACAAAAAACTGATGCTTTTCATAATTCTAATCAACCGCATATCCTTTAGCTGGTTGTATAAAAAAGAGCTTAGGAAACCACAACATTTTAGTTGCAGAGTTTTTGGTATCTTACTGACCTAAGTCCTTCCCATTAAAGGCTGCCTGGCTCAGGAGCTGTGTGAGGCAAACCACATCCCCAAAGCCCAAGTTGACTCCTTGACCTGCCAAAGGATGGACTCGATGGGCTGCATCCCTGTAGAGAATAATCAAAATCAAACTGGACATTTTCTTGATTTATACTAATATACAGTATATATATATATATATATATATATATATATATATATATATATATATATATATATATATATATATGTTTGGTATAATAATGTTTTCTATTTTCTTCTATACCCGATTAGAGCCACACGATGCCTGATGTACTCTGATGCGTGGCCCATGCCTAGGGGGAACATGACTCGGGTCTTTGGACCAATACCTGCCACACTTGGAGGGAGTTGTCGAGGTGAACCTGCAGAAGGCATGAGGGCTGACAGGGCACTGCGAAACATAGAGCCAGCTGTCTCGATGAACTCTGACTGGTTTTCATTACTCCACTGTGGCACAACCACACAGAAAGACAAAGAGAAAAAACAGACATTATCCTTCAGAGTGGACGAAGAAATAAGCTGACATAAAGGCAAAGCTGAACCCCAGGCCAGGGAAAGTTTTTTTCCCCTTCTCTAACTAACTGGTTTGGCAGGGCATTGTGAGCTGGGCTAATTAAAAGAAGATGCCGGCCAGACTATGCAGTCGAATTAGCTCTGTTTGAAAAACATTCCATGCAGTAATGGTCGACACTGGAAGACCACAGGTTTAATTAGCAAACCAGGCTTGAAACCAAACGTGACTCAACCGTGGTGACCCTGTCCATCAGAAGGACAAGTAAAAATAGCCAGCTTGGGAAAAGGACTTTCTCCAAACACAGAAAATGGAAAGGTACATCATTGCAACAATAAAATATTACTATTATATAAAAGATGGGTCAAACAGTGACAGTATTGTTTGGATGAATGAATGAAAACAGCTCAACAAGTGAGTAACCTGACAGTAAACAGAAATGTTGCAACCTCCACACATGTGGAAAGTGTGATACTTAATACTGCTATAAAACAGGATTTCTCACAAAGGCAGAGTTGACTGCGTCCACAAAGCTCTCCTCATCCAGCTCCAGCAGCTCCTCTGCAAGTCTATGGCTAGTTGACCACACCAAAGAGCTTTCTGTGTCCGACAGCTGTAGTGAACATTAATACTGTAGCATTAACTGGCACCAATAAACACAGAAGGTTGGATGATTTGCAAGGCAAACTAAAACAGTAAATAAAGAGATATGCAATATTACCGGTAACATTGCTATGGGTCCAGTTGGGAGGAACCTCTGCCATGCAACATTGTTCTCTGTGGGCTATCAATCACATAAATAAAATGTCACACTGAAATCCTTGGGAATTATATTGTAAACACACCTTCTAATTACATGTATTGTATTTGTAAACAAGATATTATACTGCAGTTTAGTGGGTGCATTGTTCTTTGTTAAATGACAATGTCATTTTAAAATAAAAAACAATTCAAACTAAAAACAGAGGGATAAAAATGACATAAAGCATTGTGTATGATAATAATCTAAGATGATGCAAACCAAGCATTAAAACAAACTAGTTTATATTTACCTCTGACAAACGCAGCACAGCAACAACAGCAGATTGGTCATAATTCCACTTGACTATGGGTATTCCTAATCCCCGCCTCACTGCTGAGTTATGTCCGTCAGCACCAATCTACAAAACAGATGAGAAAGAGGAAAACATGAAAAAATAAATAAACGAAAAAGCACAATCAAATTATTTCACGGAAATTGACTGACAAGCAACTTGGTCTGCAGAGTCTCGCCATTGGCCAATGTGACCTGGACCCATGGGATGGAATCAACTGCCTGGTGTGACATTGGCCATGTATACTTTACCACTTTGGACTTGTACTTAACTTGCACATTATCTGTAGAAAAAAGGACATTAAAGCAATCACTACAAAGACATGATTAAAACCACTTGATTAAACCAAAATATATTTTTTTATTACAATAAGGGATTCAGACTCAGTCCTGCACATGTTTTCTAACACTTTGCTATTTTTTCCCCTTCAAAATCTGAAGAATAGTTTGCCTTCAGAAAAGCAGAGGAATATAAACCACCGCATAAAACTCGTTTCCACACTGGCATATGGTAGCAGCCGAAATTCACATTAATACATTTTCCTTAACGGTCTTGGCCTGCCACATCTCATCAGAGTAATGTGTTTATCTACAAGTGCACCGCACCACACTTTCTGCCAGCTTTTGAATTCTGCACTTGATCTACCCCTTTTCTAAAAACGTTGATGCTTATCCATTATATGAAAGGATACTGTGCTAGTTTATGCTCTTTGAAGCAAAATACATCCAGAAAAACTACTGGTTCCTTAAAACAAATGTAAAATATGGGCTTTTAGTGATTGGAGAGCATGGTTGCGTTAAATGCAGCTGGCATGGAGCATGCTTTTTATGTACCGCATCATGAGTATAACAACACCCTAGCTCAGATGAAAAAGAAGCGGACAAATGGGAGGCACATGAGGTAAAACGTGCAGTAACCACATCCGCTGTTTGGCACAAAATGTTGAAAACCGTTTATAAATATGCCACTTTGGCTGTCAGACACACAGTGAAGCAAAGTTTTATTTGTCCACCTCACAAAAAATGGTCTAATGTCAACAGGAATACAGCACTACTCAACTTTTCAGTCTTAAGAGGTGGTGAAAAACACGTGGCAGCTTTAGTCAATGGACCTTCAAGTGTCATCACAAAGTTCCTTGCAGTGAACTAAGTTTTCTTTGGCTCTATTTGTCTTAAAAACAGTTAGGTGTACAAATAAACAAATATAAAAAAGGACAGTATGAAAAAAGGTGGTGGCACTGTTTGAAGAACTGATGGAAACGGATTTAAGAGGGCTAACTAACAGAGCACAAGTACTGGGTGGAGATTCATATTTAAATGATGAACGTGTGTTTGCTTACCAGACATACTGTCCAGCTGTTTAGTGAGGGCTGCCACAACTACGTCATTCTCCACAATGTATGCCATCTCATCTTCCAGGTTCTCCTTATCGAACATGATCAGGGCATCAGAGCAGGCGTCCCAAACCTAAATGAGAGGCCCATTATGGTTGTGGTCTGTTCTTAATGCCCTTTACCTATATATAGCTGGGTAGAGAAGTGCCGTTTTAAGTTAAACACATCAAAGTTGTTAAATGTTTTTGGAGGCTGGCACAGCCAGTATACAGCTCCTCCCAGCTATAAGGGTCACCAGCTACCTTTGACTGGACAAATAACTTCAGCTTAATGAACCTCCCAAGGCCAGAGATGTGTATTTTTAATTTTCTTCGAAACACAAATAATTAATGACATGTTTGTGAACATTACAGAGTAAGTCAATATTTACCCACAACCAAAAGTGGCAGAAAGGGATGTAGTTTGTGACTACAGTAATTTCAATCCTGTATACACTGTTGAGTTAAACATGAGGGGGTGAAAGTGTTTGTACAAGGTTAATCCTCTCCTGGCTTGTAACTATGGTGACACAACCCATCATTTTGCAGTAATATGCTGCTGCTCTACTTTTTACTGACTTACCATAAAGTAGGGGGGTATACCCTCCAGTAAACCACTAATGGCAGTGCGTTTGTAAGTTGTGATAAGAGGTTGGAAAGAATGATTTACTGAGACTTGCCTAAAAATGGTTTAGGTTTAATACAGGCCAAAATGATTCAGCTTGGGAAAGAATGACATACCAACTTGCTTTGTGATACTTAACACAATACAATACACAAACACATTTCTCAGAACCTCATGGATTTAAAATCAAATGGCCTAGGTCAGCCTTCTGGTTCAAATTAAAGACCTCAAAGGGAAGCATCCATTTAAGGTGGAAATGGAAAAGCATTTTACTGAATGGAAAGAATGCTTTTTCTAGCTTTTCTACATACTTTCCAACATACATTATAGCTGAAATTTATAGAAAATGACGGAGATGCAGTGGATAAACAACTCAGTGGCACCACAGTGAAGATATAATGGGAGAGGTACACTACCAGAAGCACTTGTAGTCACTGCATGATGACATCTTACGCCCAGAGAGAAACCCTGTGGTCAAGTGTTTGGTACGCACAAACCACATCTTTCAAGAGGGACCGAGCCTGCACCCACAGCCGTAAAATGGGTTCAATTTGCAGCAAACAATCACTCTCCTAATCTTTCAACTTCTTCCCGTTGTTCACATGAATCTTCATAATTAAAAGACACTGGTTATGAGAACCAATTTTAAAATGTCAAAATAATTTATTTATTATTACAAACATGGCTTTAATAAATATAACTTAGATAGCCGCAGTGCTGTCCAGTACTTGCTATGGACCTCTCCTTAATGCACAATGTTTTTTTTGGCATATTCAGTGCTGGATTGAAAAAGCAGAAACTGCATGAAGGAATGAAGGAATGCAAGTTGCATGAAACCAATGTTAGCAATTTAAATGTGAACAATTACATAGAATATACTGTATACATGATTATATGATGCCATTATGTGTTGCTTGTTCATTAAGCTGAATGAGTGACTACAAGCTGAGTGTCACAGAATTTTTTCTCCACAAATTGCATGGTACTTTGATTGATGGATGACAGAAATACATTCAGGGTGCCAGTAAATTAGAAAGTCGGCAGAGCATATGAAGAAAAAGTGACTTTGTGTAATAAAAGGATTTGTGAGATGTTTAGCACTGCAGTAGGCTTGAACTATTATCACTTGTCTCACAATGTGACCTGAACATCTGCCTTAGCAGTGGAAGGACAAATTCCTTAGAGCAGTTACATGTCAGTGTTTGCTAAATTTAACTAAACATACCTGCATCTTTTTGTAAGGCTTGTACCTCATGTTTGTAATATGTTTCCATGCTCCAACACCTATGGAAAGGAAAATAAACATAATAAAATACATTATTGATCTGAGATAAAAGCCGGTTTAACATTATAGGCATTGGCAGTGAGGCAGTATAACTGTTACTAGAATGGTAGGATATCCAAGAAATATATGTATATAAATATATTTCATGTTAGCGATAGGGTAAGCAGCTCGGTCACGCAGGAGGAGCTCAAAGTAGAGCCACCGCTCCTTCACATCGAGAGGAGCCAGCTGAGGTGGCTCGGGCATCTGTTTCGGATGCCTCCTGGACGCCTCCCTAGGGAGGTGTTCCGGGCATGTCCCACCGGGAGGAGACCTCGGGGAAGACCTAGGACACGCTGGAGGGACTATGTCTCTCGGCTGGCCTGGGAACTCCTCGGTATCCCCGAAGAGCTGGAAGAAGGGTCTGGGGAGAGCGAAGTCTGGGGGGTCTCTGCTTAGACTGCTGCCCCCGCGACCCGGCCCCGGATAAGCGGAAGAAGATGGATGGATGGATGTTGTTTTGTCTTGTACTGTATGTGCTTTTGTGCCCTTTGTTACTGGTGGCACACAAGCACAGTCATTATGTCTCACATGTGTCTCACATTTTATCTATCTGCTAGCAGCTGGACCAATGTTGAGTCTTTTTTAACTATGCAAATAATAAAATAGTATATGAATTAGTGTGGCTCAGTGGAAGAGCAGTTGTCCTATAACCAGAAGGTTGGAGGTTCGATTCCCGCTCTCCCCGGTTCATACTGTCCTTGGGCAAGACATTTAACCCACCCTGCCTCTAGTGTCCGTATCACTGGTGTATGAATGTGTATGATTGTGAGCGCCGTGTGTATGTCTGCCCCAGGTGTGAATGTGTGTGAATGGAAGCACAATGTAAAGCGCTTTGGGTGCCCGAGAAAGGTACAGAAAAGTGCTATATAAATGCACACCATTTAAAAAAATTAAAAGGCAGAATGTCTGAGGAGGGGAGGTGAATTCTTTTAATAGTCAGTGAAGTTTATCACACCCAGCTAAAGTTACTCAACCGTCTCCAGCAGTGAAAGGAGACTTGACTATGAGGCAGTTTATTTTTATCTGCATGTTGGCCTGCCAAAAGCCAAATGTGTCTGCAAAACTCCAAAGTGAGCTGTAGCCCATAAGGATAGATAGCAGTCAGATACAGGTGACAGGACAATGTCCTGGCCTCTAGTCACATTGATCAGTGACAGGCTTTCCAAATAATAAGCCGTCAACTGCAGACAGAGTAAAACATTTAAATGTACACTTTATATTAAATATTACATGCAAGAGTTCCCATAGAAGTGGGTGGATATGTGACTGACGTTACAGTGTGCCAGTTTGAACTGGTACCTACCGGCAAGGAGGGTTGCAGAACCTGGACTGATGGAGCTGACTCTGGTGCTGTAACTGTCCGGGACCTTATCTATTACGTTCTTGTTACCTGCTTCAAGAAGTAGAATCTTCTTATCCACTAAGTTGGGGTCCATTCCTGTAAATAGATATGTTGATTTTTTGTTGAGTCAAAAGAGTAGTAAACTACAAGTTGTTTTTATAACAGTGTTCTATAAAAAGACAGGTTCATGGCTTTGTGCAGTAGGAAATGTTGAAACCTCACTCACCTAATGAACAAGCCATGGCAGATCCAACCATTCCTCCTCCAGATATGATAACATCATATACTTCATCGTGGCAAAACCCGTTGCTCTGTTGGGCGCAAACAAATCCTCGACAAATATGTTTTGAGGCATTAAGGGTATTTTCTGCAAATAAACGCCGACCAAATCCGTTTAGTGCCAGTGTCGCCTTTGTAAGCTTGTGCATGTTCACTTTTACTCTTGCTTCATGTAAAACAGACCCTGTGCTGAAGAGGAACCTAATATGTTAGTCTTTGATATGCCAATGTGACAGTAGTTTCCCCTTGAATATGTCCTAATGTGAAAGCCATACAATTCAGCCATGTTGTGTTGACAAGCGCCGAAGGGGAAGTACTTCCTGATTCTTGTCCAATCACAGAGCACGTTCTCCGCAGCCGCTTCACTGCCTATAAACAGCGCCGAAGCTACTATTTTATTCGACAATTGCCTTTATATAAAATAATCAAATGAGCAGTTGTGGATTTCGCCAGTGAATGTAAAGAAGTATCTTGGGGAGAAACTTTGGGGCAAAACTTCCTAAAACTCTTTTAACAGGTTAGCATCGTTCTTTTCGTTCAATTGATTATTAATTTCTACGCAGTTTCCGTGCAACAAATTAGGTCTGTATCTGATTCAGCTGAATTTGTATGTTTTACATTTTTAACGCTGACCATCTCAAGAAAGCTTTTAGCTCGCTTACGCTGGTTGTCATGGTAACGTGTTAACAAACCAACAAACCAGAGGCTAGTTCTCTGCAAATGGGATTTGTTAGTACGTGGCTAAAATAGAGACCTATACGAACAAGAAGACAAAGTTCCAAAGGTAAAAAAAACACAACACATTTTATGGAACTGTAAGCCTGTATCCTGTGGGTTTTTCTTTCCCCTTACTACCTACTTCTGGAACCACATCGTTATATGCTAGTTCATGTGTAATAAAAAGGCTGCTCTAGTGTTTATGTCAAAAATCATATTTTGACATAAACACTATATTAATGTAAGATTTATTTTATTCGGTTTATTTGTTTGCAGTTTATTTGTGCAGTGTAACTAATAACCTTTTGTGTGTCAGAGGTGATAGGAGACATTATTGAATTATCATGTTCAAGTTGGAAATGTTGCTGCAAGATGGACTTGAATCAGAGTTAAACCTTCAAAATCAGCTCAAGGCTCTGAGCGAGAACCTTCAGCAACAGCTGCAGGAGACGGAGAAGAGACAGAAGGAGGAATTTGAGAAAAGGATTCATCAAAATGCTGCTCTTTCAACGTGCATGGACCAAGAATTAAGTGTTTTTAAAGAAACAAACCATCAGAATAAGTATGTTTAATGTTTTACCTCTCTTAATGTACGTTTTGGTGTGCTGTATTGACATTGAATCTCTTAATTGTTAGTAATAGATGTATCGGACTAAGTAAAGCATCGACATCTGTGCTGACCTCAGACAAAGGGACTACAAATGAACAGATCCCACTTGAAAGATCCAACTCTTCTAAAGTGTATTCAGCTCAAGGGAACTATACAACCAAGACATCAGATGTCAAACATACTAGAGCACACCGTTGTGAGCGGGCAGCTTTGGCAATAACACGGCCAAGCAAAGAGGAGGAGGCTATGGCTGAGTGTCTGAAGAAGTTTTCTGCTAATCCAGTCCCGAGTCATGTCACTGTTCCCCTTTTTGAGAAGATGATGGCAAAGAGAGAGAAGCAGAGGAAGCAAGATCATGAGCACAGAAAGAACTTCCTGCTGTCAATCCAAAAACCATTCGAGTTCCTAGAAAGAGAAAAAGAGAAAAGGGAAAAGCTAATCACAATGATAAATGAAGTGTCAAAGGAAGATAAAAACAAAGCTGTAGCTGTACGGAAACTTCATAAAGTAGTCCGAGACTGTCCGAAAGTCAACATTCAAAAGACAGAGCAACATGAGAATTCACAAAGTCCAAAACTTCGCACTGCAGATCGCACCAAGAAAGAGAAGATGGGATTCCTGGATGAGAGGCCGAGCTTCCAGCCAAAGATTACTCATATGGTCCCCGATTTCAGCAAGCTCCATAAAGCTTTACAGACAGACGCTATGAAGAAAACACAAACTAAAGACATGACTATGTGTCAGCCCTTCCACCTGAGGACATCAACTCTCCCTGTACGGCAAAACAGGATGAGTTCCCAGAGCTCACAGGTGAGACACACTACCTGGATGTTGTTATGTTGTGATGCAGAAATGTGCAATACCAGATATTTCTGGATCTTATGTAGAAGTTTTCTTCTGTCTTGTACCACACATCCATCCAACACTTTATCAAACCCACATTAGTCTCCTATTTAACGGGATGCTCCTAACTTCATATCCCTCTTCTTTTAAGTGTTCTGGGATAGGCTCCAGTCACCTGCAACCCCTAATGGGACAAAGCGGCAGAAAATAAATCAATGAAAAAACAATGGCACCCATCTGTTGCATTTGTGTGTTGATTTCTTGTTTGCAACTCTGTAGGCATGAATTGTTTTACACTTAACTGTCTTGATAATGCTTTGATTGTATGCCTCATAATGGTAGTTTTATCTTTCCTAATACACAGGTATCAAAAGTAGTTCATCTCAGTCGAAGCAAGTCACTGGGAGCATTAACCTCACTCTCTACAGACACACTCCCCACATACATAACAGATGCTGCAAGGAAGCGCACCATGGCCATCCGGTGAATAGTACACACACACACACGCACGCACACACACACACACAATACACAGCATCATTAGTGACCGACAACAAAATGTGTTCACATAGAATAATGTAAATTACTTGACCTTTTCTTTGACAGAAAATCAATAGAAATGCAAGAGAGCAGGAATCAGGAGAGTACTGACTGGCTGAGAAAGCACCAAATGAGATCAGAGGCCATGAAGAAGATGGTGATGCTGCACGCAAAGCTACTGGACCCGCACAGAAGCTTAAAAGAAGTGTATAATGAAAAACTACAGCATCATCGGTGAGCGCTGTTCCAGTCAGGCTGTTCATTCTCAAAATGTGCAACCTTTGCTATGTCACATCACAACAACCACAAGCGCCTGCCACAGTAGTAAACTATAATCTGCTCTTACATGAAGAGAAGCGGACCAGCAGCGGATGAAAGAGTACATGAGGGAACTACGGGACATGAAGGCGCGGGTCAGTGAACGGCCTTTTCTGTTTGAACAGGTCAAACAGGTAAATGAGTTCAAACGTAAGGGCCCCATTTTTATATTATATTGTCTTTAATAAGAAAATAATGATGTTTCACTAACAGAGCTCTGCTAAGGCTAATGCAGAGAAGGCCTACAGGAACAAACTAAAGAGTGCGGGGTTAAAAGAGCAATTTGTTGAAGAAAATGGTGAAGCAGTGACAAGATCATCAATCTCCTCCTTATCTGAGGGAAATACAGATGGCAGCATGACAGACAATGGCATACATAGCAGGTACTAAATATTTAAAAATGTTTACTCTCACACTGTAATTTCCCTGCGTCCGGTAAAATTATAAATAGAACTGGTCCTAGAGAGCCAAGGACTTTGTGTGGTTAGGTTGTATTACATTACATAATTTTCTGAGTTTTCAGTGAAGAAAAGACAATACTGTAGCCAAGTAAAAGTTTGATGTAATTACATAGAACCATTTTCTAACCCAAAATGTCTGATTTAGGGAAGAAAATGTAGACGACGGAGAGAAAATTGAAGATGTGAAAGAGAAGAACCTGAACTACAAAGGGGAAGAAATGCCATGATCAAAAAGGGTCAGACTGCACAGTTTTCTGTGGCCTCTCCACTAGAAAACAACATGGCCCTGTAAATAATGAAATCACCTATATGTATGTGCATGCATACATATAAAGGTGCACCTGTTGTCTTACTCTAGATTAGGATCTGCCAGATGTGTTATGAAAACACAAAAAACATTTATTTTTATGACAATTTAACTTAGGGATATGTACAATGTAATTTAAGGTTTGAGGAAGACTTAGGTATCGCAATAAACTGATCAAAAACAGATGTTTAACACCAGTGCAACCTGTTGCCGCTTTAGTGTTTCCCTCCAAAAAACATTAAGAATGTAAAATTAATTCACATAAAGACATAGTATAATATTGCCTCACAGTGCAGTGCACATTTGCAGTTGAGTTTAAAGATTAGAGAGAGGTTAATTTAGGTTAAACACTACTATACTTTAATTTAAATGGGTCCCATAAGGACACTTGCTGTCAGGGCTAAGGTTCTCAGTTATTTCTTTAGCCACAGTTCCAGCTAAAAAAACAGGCCAAACTGTTCATCAGTCTTCACAAAGAGCAGTGCAGCAGTGTGTTTAAAGTCCATAGACCCACATCAAATAATAGACTGCTTTTTTCTGCAAACTTGTTCTTAGAGAGTGCACCAGGAATTCTAGACATTATTTTTTTTTACAAACCACATGGACATGCATCAACATATATAATCATCATCAAACAACCTCCATGTAGGCTCCATATGATACTTCAGTAGGCTACTATGTCAAGCCTCCAGTAAAAGTTCAGACCGAAATAAAGAAACTGTGAAAACTGTTTTATTTTATATATATATATATATATATATATATAAATGTTTATTAAATGTATTTGTACAAAAATTGGCATTGATCATTTTAGTTTTTAATTTATGAGTGTAAACGCATTTCAGAAGAAGAATTTGAAGTTAAATGTTTTTCTTAGTAATTATATATGGAGAAGATAATTATAGTCCCTTCTTTAAGATCTCAAGCATCACATGACAAGGCCTCAGCGGTTTCATCCTGAGAGGTTGTCATGGGAACCATGTATCCCTCCCTGCCTTATCCCTCAGGAAAACATTATACACCTTTGATTGACACCTTTTTGAAATGAAACACCAAAAACCCATTTTTCTCACTTAAACCCAAGTGAGACCCTGCATCTAAGTACAATGCTAAAGCTGATGCTTCCGCGAGGCTGTCACGCATTTAAGGGTGCTTCTTCAAAGATGAGGTTGAGAAACTGAACATCACATGTCATTTAGATTAATGAGAGGCTCCACACTTCACCACCAAATGTTATGATTACGCTTGTTTGAGGAGTGGCTCTTTTTGAACAGATAAAGAATGTAATTTTACCAAGGTGGTGTATTCAAGTCTCTTATTATTTTAGCCACTAAACAATATTAAAATTCCTACACATTTAATTCTCTTGATGCATAGGTTGCAAATGTTGGCAGCTGTGGAAACATCCTAGAATAGATGACACAGGCCTCAAATGGGTCATACCCTGCTTTCAGACTCAAGTAATTACAATGTATGGAAAGCCCTGTTTTACTTTCTGGCTTGTTTAGTTTCAACCACAAAGTAAAGGTAAATTGTCAAGGTTGAGAGCAGTGACTGCTGTGCTCGACTTATGGACGTGCTGTTAGTCATCAGTTCACCTGCAGGAGGAGCTGTGGCTTTCTGCAGCCTCACTGGAGAGGAGGAGAGAGATCCCTCTTTTCTCCTTCAGTTGCATGATTAATATCCCCAGTGCTGGAGAGAGAGCATATCAAGAGGCAAACAGGAAGGGGAGAGAGATAGCAGCCAGTGTGACAGATAAGAGCGTGGCAGAACTTGTCTGTCTGACTGCAACGTGGGCAGGGGGAAGAGAGCGCAAGTGCAACAGAGTGTCAGGCAAGGCTGCTGGCTGCTTTACAAAAACACTCACAAACATCACAACATACACAGGCAGCCCTGAGCCCGCTGCAACAAGGGGAATTCTGAGAGACGACTGACCTCAACAAGGTATAGTATGTTTGTGCATCCCGCCACAGTCTGGCCCTTCATACTTACCCCAGCCATTGGGAAATCATCTGTGTTGTGCTTACTTGATGCTTGCACTTCTATTTTACAGGTGGGTTAGTGGGAAGTTTCAACTGTGGACTCACTCAAATGTTATGATACTCCTAAAACTAAGTCTTCTTTTTTAGTAGAGGACTTGTGTCTTTCCAGTCTTGAAGACGTTGTCTCACAGTGGTCACCTGTGAGAGGATGGAGAATCTGTCTGAAAAAGACAAAGAGCTGATTCGAGGCAGCTGGGAGAGCCTGGGCAAGAACAAAGTTCCTCATGGTGTTGTCATGTTCTCCAGGTATTATGCAACACCATTCATATCACATTGCAAGTATAACTGCACACATAGAAAAACATCAAATATGGATGTTCTTGCTTGTAATTACTTGGTGTTGTAAAATATTTTGTAGCACAAGTACAGCGACAGTTCCATCTGCACACTTACAGGGATCAGAGCTTTAACTTGTTGCTTGGCGACAAACTAGAATAATCCACAGTTTGCTTTGAGACAGCTCTTGCTAAGCAAACTCTAATGTTTTGTGATTTATAGATTCTGGATGTAGTGAACACACTGGTTAAACAATGTGCTATGTCATTGTGTTGTCCCACCTGTATGTCAGACTGTTTGAGCTGGACCCATCCCTCCTCAGTCTTTTCCACTACAGTACAAAGTGTAGCTCTACAGAGGACTGCGTGTCCAGCCCTGAGTTCCTGGATCATGTCACTAAGGTGAGCTCTTTCACCACAGCCCACACCATGTACGACACATCTGAAAACTGAGTCCACTCTGCTACACTCTTCTAAACACTTACTTTTTGTATTTGCTAGGTGATGCTTGTCATTGATGCAGCCGTCAGCAACCTTGATGACCTTCACTCCTTGGAGGACTTTCTGCTCAACCTCGGGAAGAAGCATCAGGCTGTTGGAGTGAACACACCATCATTCGCTGTAGGACACACATCTAACAGTCTGTCAGCAGAACAAATGTGTGTGTTTTTTTCTGTGGCCCGTGAGCATATTTGCATGTCTTCTCCATGTGTTTGTTTTGTACTTTAGGTGGTGGGTGAGTCCCTTCTGTACATGCTGCAGTGCAGTTTGGGTCAGGCCTATACCGCACCTTTGCGTCAAGCTTGGCTGAACATGTACAGCATCGTAGTTGCAGCCATGAGCCGAGGATGGGCGAAGAACGGTGAAGACAAGGCCGACTGAAGCATACAGTGCTGCTGAACAGATGCTGCCAAATCACTCAACTTGGTTGCCATGGAATAAGGTTGTGTAACTTGCAACATTGTGGCTTTGGCTGCTGTACATTTGCTCAGAGTGGGGTTGCTTAGCATAGCAAATGTATGATGTGGTTAAACATGACAATTGGATTGACCAAATCAGAGTTTATTTTTGTTGATGTGGATGTCAGCTACCAGGAAATGATGCTGTACAGCTGTAGGGATCTGTGCCAGTCCCACTTTGGTTCTTATTGGTCTGGACACCCTCCCTTTGAGAAAAGCGTCTAGAACAGCTGAGATTCTTTGTACATACTGGCTTTCATATATCTACTGTACTGAACTTAGTGACTGTTGTGGTATTTGTGATGTATCTTAAAGAGTTACACTTTTGTGATATTTTTTATAGATTTTATTTACACACTACTCAAACTGTGACGGTTACTGTGGCCCGGACCGGCAGCATTCTATCTAACTGGAACACAGTGATATTAACAGAAAACAACAATATGACAAGTTTTGGGACAAAGCAATTTAGTTTCAAGGAGACTTAATGAATACATTTTGAAAATATGTATCAAGCATGATTCAATTTCTGAGACTATAACCATTGGCCTATTGATTACAAGCAAAAACACTCTTGAATAACACTTCAATAGCCGCTGAAGACAAGAACTGTTACTCTTTGATAGCTTTCTCAAGTGATCTATGACTGTTACAGCTTAAGTGCACCGTACCTGACATGTTGTGCGATGTACTTCTCAGTAGAGCCTCTGAGAATCTTGTTTCAATAGGCGTTAATTGACTGTTAAACTCTAACTTAGACTGTTATGTGACCTTTGAGTTTGTAAGTAAAGGACATTGTGAGGGATTTCTTTGTCCTTAGATTGTCAGTCTTCTAGAAGGTTAAGGTTATGGTTACTTTTATTTGACTATTTTATTGTAGTCTACAAACTTAAATCAGCACTGGACATTTTGCAAGACAGGGTGTAACTGATTTAAAGAGAGATGCTATGTACTGAAAATTATTTGTTGGTGTATGATAACACATAATGTCTGTTGTATGAGTATATTTAATAACTATTCCATAACACTGGACATACTAGGCTGTTATTTACATATATGGTCATGATTGCCAAGTAACCTAGCAACAGTGTGCCAAGTATTAGATAATAATACCATACAACTGTTAATCCAAGCTGCTGATATGTGGTTATTATTGCTTTAGTATGAGTTTACATTTATAAAGTTTATTTTTATATTCTCTAATCTATGTGTAGTTTAAGAGCATATACTTTTTGACAAAACTGTTGTAGAGCATACCATAAATATATGTTACATAGAAGTTTATGAAGAATCATTATAAATACAGTATAATTTTAATAAAGAGAGAAATAGTGCTAAAGGTGATATGCATAGATGTGTCTAAAACTGAATTGTCCCTGTATAGTCTGTTGTAGGTGTAATGTTTGTAACACACTGTGTATGTGGCATATATATTTATGGTTAATCTTTTCTTATCCTATGCAGGTTGTAGACCTCCATGTGTTTGTTCCCAGTTAACTTTTTAGGCTGGCATGATAAACAACTGGCGTGCTACCCAATTTACATCTAAGTCTGTACATTTTGGGTGTGTCACTGTCTACCTCATCATTATTGGCTGCTAATATCGAACAGCGATGACTTCACATAGTTATCCTGCAACCAAAAAAATTATAAACGCACATTATTAAGAGTCGGTGCACTGTAGTCTGTAATCTGCATTTGATTCCAGAGGTTATAAAACATGTTCTGTGCTTAAATATTTGACTCTGAATAAAGTGGTCTTCTGTGGTACTGTCAAACAAGCTCAGTGTGTTTTTTGTTTCATTTTTGATGGTGTGTCACAGACTGATGAGGTTCATGGTCAGCGTTTGAAATCAATCACACATTTCCTGATTAGCTTCCCACAGGCAGCCCATTCCATTACTGTTGCATAAGACCCAAGCAGCCCTTTGGCTACAAAGATGAGGACAACTCGAGGCATATCAGCCCACTTACCCATGCAACTGCACAATGTCACATAAATTCATAGTCTTTTTTGTTTTTCAGGATCAACCTTACATTTTTTCCATTCAAAACTCCCCCATCTAACCCTTTTGGATGGTTGTTTTGTAGTTGAAACCATTGTTAAAAAGTGTAGCACAAAGAAGTTAAAAAGGGAGTTTGATGAAAGAGTATTTTCCCCACATACTTAATTTGGTTGTATCATTGTAAAAGTCACATCCATTAGCTGGCTGTCTGTTCTGCTGCTAGAGCAGTGGCTGACATGGCCTTAATCTGCCTCGCTGCTCGGCCCTGACTCTCTCCGTCCCAGACAGTCTGCTGTATATCTCTGGGCTCAATGCAGCCAGATTTGGACAGACCTCTCCCAGGTCAACAACCGATGAGTCCAACTAAATTTGACCAAGCTACAGCATTTTCCAGCCTATTGTGGCCATGTTCTTAATTCTTACATACAGCTCTTACCTTGGAGTGCGTGGACATGCTCTGAAGGCTGTCGTTTCGAGAGGAGTCTGAGAGAAGACAACAGACATTTTTTTTTTTTTTTAGAAAGTCTGCAATGTGTTTCGGAATGAAGGGGCATTGAATGTTGTCATGGCAACAGTTAAGCGAGGGTCTAGAGTAGCATCTCTGTGTGTTTTTTATAAAGGGGTAAATGGAGCTTTCAATTCAATTACTAAGCCATTTTAAATGATGGTGTGAGGAGGAGAGGGGAGATGGTGACTGTGCATACAGGCTGGGACTAATAAGGTTTATTCTGCAGGCAGTTCAACACCATCACCAAGAGGCCTGCCAGCTGAGACGGCAACAACAGCCACAGAAGCAGAAGTGAGCATGCATTGATTATGGAGGGCTGCTCCACGGTTCACAACCAAACCGCCTCCAACCACAGGATGAGCAGTTCAATTAAGGACACATTCCTCACTGATGTCCCATGTTCTCGTGTGTGGAGACATTATATATTGGAGGCTACATTACTTCTTTTATATGTTACAGTTGCATTGTAAAACCGGAGAGATTTATATAAGAGACCTTTAGGATGTGAACAGCTCAGGGACAGGTTGTAAATCATTTTTACAAAACGTCTTGTGCACAATTCATTTTGAATGCTATGAACTATTAGGATAAAACAAAGCAGACATTCAGAGAGTTTCAAAAACAACTTTTCAGGATAGACTTAAAGACCAATACAGTCTGTTTTAGGCCTACTCTGTTCGAAGGCGTTGTGAGGTTCATATAACATTATTCTTACAATCATACGTTAGGATATTGTATTACATTTAATTAAATTACAGAACGTCATGTCATTTAGCAGCATCTGCAGGTCGCCTGGGAGAGCCAATATGTTATGTGGCAGGAGGCTGAGACATTTTCTATTCTAAGCAGCTGCACAGGAGAAAGCAAACAACAGGCCGCACACCCAGAGGAATTCACCTTTCCCTCACACGCAGGCACTCAACAGTTGCCAGGGGTGACAGGGGAAATGTCAAGAACGTTTCTTTCTTCTTTTGTAAATCCTAGACGTAAGAAGGCACAATATGTCACAAACAGCGTGGCTAAGCTCTTTTTCTCTTAAACTGCTTTTCACAGCTGTGTATCCTATCAGCGGGAGTGTGTTTTATTTAATACTGTTTTGGTGTTACTCTGTTTGGATACAAGGTGTTATTGTACTCGACACGGACTCCGTTAAGGTCTAATATGCACTGAATTTCACACTGAGGGGAGTTTAAATGTAGAAACCCTGCTAATAATAATCATTTTGATCAAAAGATTGCCAGTATATTAAAGGTGTGTATGTACTGACTCTTAAACCAGCAGCAGGGGTGCTCTGTACAATCAGTTGCACCAGATAAATCAGATGAGCAGGTCAAATTTATTTTCAGATCACAGCACTTCACTTTTGACAAATAAAAAACAAACGAGTCTGACAGAGATCAATGTCAAAAGTCTGTCCCCTTTAAGTCCAGCTGTTGTAAAAATATAACCCACATTTACAACATGTCCAATGTGAAATTAAGTATGATACACATATTCCATAAAAGAGGACGTGTCTGGAAATGTACCTCCAAACTGAGACAGGATGTCCAAGAGCCACAGCCATGACCGGATATAGTCAAACTATTAAATCATGAAAAAAAACAATCCTTCTTGTACAGCCATTAGAGCTAAGAATATCATCATAACTTTTATTTTGTAATTTGCAAAAGAAAGTATGTTTAATGATCTGTGACACAAGCTTTTTTGAGAGGGAACCAAAGGACACTTTTAAGATGCTCTTTGATGTTTCTTTAATAGATTTGAGTGGATTCGCTGACCATTTAGTTTTCACTGCTCAGTTTTACAACACGACAAGCTACATTTTAAATATAGCCATAAGCTGGAAACAAATACCCTTCGCTATGAAATCATATGCCATTCTGCTTGAAATAAGAAAAACACTTGCAGCCTGCAATTAAGCAACAACAAACCTCTTTTAGACAAAATGTACTAGTTCAGAATGTAAAACCAAGGTGACCCTACTGTTTTGGAAGTAGAATTACAACTTTGTTCCTCTGTTCAAATTAAAATCAAATAAATCATTCAAAAAGTTGGGGCAAACAACACTGGATACATACTTTAGATGCCCGAGGCCACAATAGAAAACAGAGAAAGAAAAGGACAGAGCAGCGATGATGTTGAGGCATATAAGAAGTTAGCTTACAAGATATAATTGATTATTTCAATGTGATATTTTTAGTTTTTTTCTCATCCAATAAATGTGCACATTGCGGTATAAATTGTATACGTTTATATTGGCTTAGCTTCATTTTGGGTCAGTTCACCTTGAGCATTGTTTTCCCAGTGCTTGTCCTATGGTCAAAAACATCGAGAGGAAAAGAAAACAGATTCCACCCAAATTGAGCGCTGTCCCCTGTCATAAAAGATGACACAAAGCCATGGACATTGTGTGAACTTTATGTCATCATAATTGTTGTTTTGTGTGGACACAAAAACACAAACTGGCGCCGTCCACTGAAATAAAAAGCTTCATTCTCAGGATTTTTGTTGAGTTCTCACGGCTGTTTGGATGCTTTTTAGTGTTCAGTTCATGCAGCATTTTCCAGGCTATTCCATGCTGGATTGTCACACGAAAAGGGAGTGGTTCTTCAAGGCACAACAGGAGACGTTGTGAACAATCTGTTTACATTCATTTGGATGAGAAGAGAACATTAGCCTCTCAATAAGATAATTAAATAATGTAATGCACAGAGACTGGCTGTTTAATGGGTGCTGGTCAGTCCAAGGACATGAAAGCATTGTTCATTTTGTAACACAGCTAACATGCAGTAGGGCAGCTGACATTACAGGATAGTTTCACAGGACACAAGCCTTATTTAATACTGCAATAGACTATAGTCTAGGAAGTTAGTGTGGCCACTTAAGATAATATTGTTGATGTTCTTTGTAAAGGCTTTTATTGTCCTTCTACTTTCAAACGTCTCTACAATGAGCTTTAATTAGTGATACATTTTTACTCAAATAAAATGGCATAATGAACAAACTTTAGATGGGACAGCACTGCAACGCTCTGATCAATCCCCAGTGGCCCCCACAACCCCCAAACACAAGATCAATGACACCAAAATGCTGTAGCAAAAAAATAGCAACCCTAAATCAACAATAATTACACCAATAACCTCAGCTGTAGTCTGAGCTGCATGTGCCTTGTATATGACGGCACATCTCTCGTTTCCATCGGCTCCTTATCCCGTCTGTCTGCGCTCTCACTGCAGATGGCTTCACAAGTCGCTGCCCTCACCCTCAGCTCCGGCATAGCACTCTGCTCTGGAGAGGAAACAGGACCCGGTCACTCTGTCAGTCAGTCTGCTGGGGCAAGCCTGCTTGCACCACCCACTCACTCCCAGGGAAACTTTCACCTCCACTTGTGTTCAAGAGGAACCCATAGACAAGGGTTCGAAACAACACTTTTGATTGTTTTCCTTCTTTTTCTTAGAAGAACATCAGGAGCATCCAGAACCAAAGTGTACATGTGATTTTTTTATGGACTGGAGAATTAAATATGATTGACTTGGCAGATAGGGTCTATACATTTACAGTAGATACTCTATTGAGATTTGTATGCGTTTAATGTCAGCACTCAAAGTCGGGTCAGAGGTCAGGGGTAAAAATGCAGCATTTTCTTCCCATGTAAAAGACACATCGGAACTAGCTTGTTGGATTTGGTGTTACTGGTAGCCAATCGGGCTGTCCATAAGCGGACTTGAGCTGTGAGGGTCTGGGGAGTCCTGAAGCTCTGTCTCTCGATGGTCCCCCTCCTCCTCCTCATCTCCGACCGGGCTGTGGCTGGAACTCTGTGCGCTGGCCATGGCGCCATAGCTGTGGTGGGCCGGGGAGGGCATTGGAGTCAGCGCCAGCTCAGGCTCTAACAGCACTGATGCCACAAACATCTGAGGGAAACACAGATAGAAGGTTAATGTTTATCAGTGAGAAGATATCCTGAGATACTGTATACTGCATACAAAATGAGTGTGAACATGAACTAGACCAAACAACATGAGTGAAGGTACTGTACATTGGAGGCTGTGGTGGAAGTGACTGTACTCCTCTCTACATCTGTAAACGTCCCTTCCGCTGGTTGATCTGACATCTGAAACAAAGGACACACAGATAAAGGTAAAAAGGTCATTAGGGCTGTACTATCACACCACTGCAGTATACCCAGTGAGCAGTCAAATTGCAGGGCTAACCTGGTAGCTGCTTGACTTGTCTGCTTGCTTCCTAAGGCACAAGCGGAAGAGGGAGAAGGCGATGCAGGAGAGCAGAGATACGAAGGTAAACATTGTGATGGGATGCAAAGGACCTATAGGAGCAGAGAGTGCTTCACTTATACACAGGTATGTAAACTTCACTAGGACAACACATGTGCTGATGACATACCTAGTCTGAGCACAGAGAAGAAGAGCAGCCAAAAGATGCAGAGAATAGGAGCCACGATGACTTGGTTAATGGCTGCTCTGTGAATACGCTGGCTGAGCTTAGTGGGCACGTATGCATAGTAGATGTTGTATCGATCCACCATGTGCTTTAGAATCAAATAGAGAAGACCTGCAAGGGCATAACATACGTACAAGTGATTTCATGTGTGTTTCAAATGACAGAATCAAAACAATATGCATAATATTTACTCAATAAGAAGAGGAAGAAAAAATGTCATTAGGAAATGCTTACAAAGTGAATAAGCCCTGCAAGTCAGCACATTAAAAACAGTAAGAAACAGGAACACTGGCGTTAATAAAAGGTATTAAAAGCTGACAATAAAAAAACAACTTTACATGTACAGGAGGCAGCAGAGAGGTATGGTCTATTAAGTATTTGCAGTAAATAGAAGCCTGATAGGCTCTGGGCACAGACGGGAGCAGCGTGGGCGTCTGGCTCACGACTTGCGTGTCTGAGTGTCTAGAGTACAGCAGCAAATTCTCACAGTCTGCGCCGGACTGGCAGGCAGCACAGGAGAGTGAGGTTACAGCGTGAGAAAAGACGGCTTGGACACAGATGACCAACACCTTGAGGCCATAGATAAATGAAGGGGAAAGACTGAGGACTGTTGTGGACACTCACCAAAGGGAGTAATGATGGGGCACGTGATGCTGTAGGTCATGCTGACAGCAAAGATGCACATCGTCCAGGCGTACTCCAGGCCAAACTGGAACTCATAGGCCTGACTCTGCAGAGAAAACGTAGTAGGGTTAGGATATTCTACTCTATCATTTCAATCCGTTGAAAGAATACAATGCATCATCTTAATATCCTGACTGGGCATGGGATGGTAGTAGATTGAATACAATGCATCATCTTAATATCCTGACTGGGCATGGGATGGTAGTAGATTTAAACAGTACGACAAAGACAAAAAATATAAGTAATGCTGGATTTACAACTCTAAATAGTTTAGTTTATTATCTGTTTGTCAGGGACCATGTGCAAACACATTAATCTTACAAAAGAAAAGATGCTTTACACCAGATTTAGCTAAAGCTAATTTCCATCTGCATTCCTTAGGCAGATAAAACATTAAGATACACAAAAATGCATGCAATCAGTATTCACACTTCAACCTAAGCTAATCACACTTTACATAACATTCAACTTTCTAAAATTGCTACAGTTAAACCTTCCCTAACCACAGTTAAACCTTCCCTAACCTTAAACCTTACTAAATACCACAAACATAATCAGTGCTGACATAACTGGTATTTTAATAATACTTTTCTAACATAATGAGAAAAGTCAGAGAACAGTTTCAGACTATCTGGGAGTTTGTTCCATTGAATAACAACATTTATTATCATTATATTGGTATGGAGTTATGCCAAATAAATCAGGCAGTAATTACGGCAGGGCTTTGACCAAACGTTTTCACTGGTTGCCCTGGTGTTGATTTGGCCATATCAGCAAGATGTTTTAAAATATTGAGCGCGAGTGAATACATTTTTCGGACCTAGTGCTGTGATTGTCCCTTGAGCTCTACTTTGTAAATGATAAACATAAGTATGAAAGCTAACCCTTTTGACATGGATGCGCTCTGCCTGAGACTTTGCAAAGCAGAGGCGGAGCGCGTACACCGTCAGCGCAGGAATACGAAGCAGCTCCATTGCTGTTCCGATCAAGCTTGCTGTGATGACGTAGTTTACGAAGAATGCACCATTGTCAGGAAGAAACACACACCTGGGCAGAGGAAAAAGAATATACATAACTATCAACTTTTTGACTGTGTTCTCAGGTGACTTTATAGTCTCTTACTGGAATTTGAATTCTCTTTCATCCAAAAAGTTCACATCAAAGAGCCAAGTGAAGAACAGATCCAGACTACAGAGAGAATCAAATATAAGGATGAGCTTCAAAAAGTGGGACTTGCATAAGTGTGAGTGAGTGTCTGATAAGAATACCTGGACAGACCAAGGGAGGGCAGGATGATGACCATGAAGACCAGCAAGAGAAAGCACTTGTGCATTGTTACCTGGTTCTCACCAGATCTGTGTAAATCAAATAAATGACAGAATTACATAAACAGCATGGTGCACTAAGAGTTATGCTATACCAGTGGTCAAGTCAACAATTTATTATTATGCAATGCACAGTTAACTTCGCACATACGCCTGCATAACATGTCTGTGGGGGTGGTTATGTAAAGAAATGGGTGCTTATACGAAGGTGCAATGTAAGCTTTTCTCCTTATGCATGGCTGTTTCGGCTCCTCCTCCTAAACAGTCACTATGCTCTGCTGGTATCTGGCTAATGTGCATGTCATTATCCATCACATGGAGATCTCTATGACAACCTGCTCAGAATAACGCCGCGCCAAGAGTGACAGAGAGAAAGAACAAGAGGGTGACAGGGAAAATGATTGAGATAGAAAAAAAGAAAAGCAGTAGTTGAGATGAAAAGAGCCATAAACATGAAGAGCCCATTTGAAGAGCTGTACCTGGTCCAGTGGGATTCGAAGAAAGCCGAGTAGTAAACGATGAAGGGCAGCAGCACTGAGAACACCCACAGCAGGAGAGTGGGGAAGAACTGGGTAATAACTGGACTCTGTTTTGAAAATATAAGCAACTGATGAGTAAGACTGAATGGTTAACTCGTGTAAATTATAAAATGGCATTTGCATCTCTGACCCGCAGACTTTCCAACAGGCCTTGTAACATTAAACTTGTCCATAGTGTTGACGATGATGGCTGGAGTGGTGACGAAGAAGAGCAGCAAAAAGAGCGGGATGTTGAGGAGAACACAGCGGAGCCACCAGCGATATCCACACACTGACAGGTTTTCCCTGGAGATGGGGAAAGAAATAATAAGCACTATCGGTACTATCATACGGTGATGTGGAGAGCTAACACACATATCTGCTTGCTAGTGTCTGCTGGCATGCCTTTACTGCCTGTATTAAAGTTTGTTTTGAAGAAGGTTTCAGTTTCAGTTTGTTATTTTTGGTACCACAAACACACTACTGCTAGTCAGACATGAAATATTACAGTTAGCACTATGCTTCTTTTGTGTTTAGGCTCATATGATCAGTTGTTTGTTATATAATCTCACTGGGACTGCTTTATTGGCTTTCAAAGAGCAACGTGCTAATTTAAAGGCACCGTATGCAAGGCTCATTAATGAAAGAAGTAAGAGCCAAGTTTACTTTGGCATTGTGTGATCTTAAGCCACCTCTTATATAGTTCTGCTATATTTACTTTTCATCTGTGAGCTATAATTGCTTGAGAGATCTTAAAAACAAAAGAGTAAAAAATCTAAATACAGGCAGCTGGTAGATTATAGATATTGCACTTCCATGTTATTATAAAGGGTAATGAGTCTGGAATAAAAGGATTTCAAAGTGGTCCAATTGATGGTTTCAACAATTATTAGGCTTGTGTTTATTTGCATAATGCAGTGTTTGCATAGACTTTTCAGTGGGTGCCATGTAGTGATTGATGATTGACAAGTCTCTAAACAGAACTAACATATCATTTCCCCAGTGTGATTTTTTTTCCTTTCCTTGGTGTGACTTGGTGCATAGTGGCTTATAAGCACTAGTTTCTGTTTGGCGTACTGAAAACAGAGTTGCAGATGTTTGGTGTTTTTTTCTTAAATTCAGGCTTTTGAAAGTTTAGTCACGATCCAGAGGTTTCCAAAGATACTCAATATATCAGACTTAATTACAGGGAATGTAATGTCTATGTGATGGATAGGTCTTGTAAAATGGGCTATTACATCAAAATCTGTATGGCAGTGGGTAATCTGATTTCCTCCCACAGTCACACATCTTGCAAGATTTGGTTTAAACTTTGTCTCCAAGAAGTGTTTGTGGGCGGCTCTGAATACTATAATAAACTGGTGCCATGACCAAGATGAAGCTTAAGTGTTGTCTAATGCATGCTGGTATGGTTGCCTCACAGCAGCCATGTTTGGATGGAAGAAAGTAGGGATGTAGTCAAATTGTTTTCTACAAAAAAATACTGTTTTATGCAAATTAAGGCCTATTGTAGAAATAAGAAGCAGAAGACACCCAGTCTTGTTGGTACTAACCAGATGATATCACTGGGAGCAGGCGCGTAGCTAACCCCCCATTTATGAGACTGGACCACAGTGCTGATGCTGGACTGCTGGGCTCTGCGCTGACAACGCACACAGCTGTTGTCCTTCACAATCCTACAAAACAACAGTAAAAGAGTCAGTGAAGCGCCTGGACACAGTAATTCCAAGTGTTGTGGCACTGTGTGATATATATGGCTGCTTTGAAGTCATTTACATAATGAGAGCATGTGAGAAAGAAAATGTGGATAATGTATGTGTTTTGTTGTTTACTCACACAGCTGTCATCCGCTCATCACGGAATGTTACAAAGGCAATGCCCAGTCTCTTCATGCCAATGCGGTTCTTCTCAGCATTAAACTCATCTGTTCTCTTCTCCTCTAACTCGCTGTAGTACTGCTCTGCATCCACCTGCACAAAGTCACATCACTCCCATTGACTCTCCAGTGAAACACTTTACACTTAACTCTTTGGATTGCAGTGCCATCAAGTGGCAATGCTATTTCTGTGCAGGACCACAATGCCTTTCTACCTTAACTAATATTAAGATTATACATACTTTTTCAAATCCACAGATGTCACAGCAGAAGATCTGAGCACATGGATGGGTTTTGATCATGATCTTCCCTTCCTTTTGGGCCTTTGAAGCAAAATACAGCCTGCCTTTCATTGCCTTGCGTCTGCAATGAGATTGCATTGTCTAGAAATGCCTGATACCGATCACATTTGTCTTGTAGTATTCATCTTACCTCTCTAGGTCCAGCTTCATTAACTTGTGGATGTCAAAGCAGAAACGAATATCAGTGACAGTGCAGCTGGGGTAGGCCTCACTGAGAAATACAGCAAAGAATAAACACAAAGGTAGAAATATTATCCAGCTGTACCATGCAATATGTAAATGTACTGATGGTTATATTTATAAGGAATTTGTCAGGAGCAGACAAAAGTGTACTGGAAGTGTTTTGTGATGAGCCCTGGGTCTGAGATCTCTCTGGGAATGGAAGTGATCATCAGTGTCCTGGCCACCTGGGACAAATATATAAAAGAATATATTTTAAGTTCAATTGAAAAAAAATACTTTATGCCTTTTACTTTACAAACATGTATATTAATACAACAGGATATAAATAATAAATAATCCTGGATGGAGCAAATGTAACACTGGAAGGCCATGAGCAGAGCACAGTAGTGTGGTACCATGTAATGCTGACAGACCTTGTCATCCTCTCTGTAGTCCAGCCGTATGGAGTGGTGGACCATACACAGCAGTGTAATGATAAAATACACAAGCGCAAAGATGCTGTGGAGCCACAGAAGGTTGTTCCTGAGGAACAAGACACCATTTTAATTTTAGAAATGGACCTGGCATATTTCATAAGTTCATGTGCCACTCAAAAAGTATTACACTTACTTTGCGCTAACGTTAGCCAGAGTTGTTCTTCCAAAGTTTTCAGGACTGTCTCCTGTAGAGATAATGGGATATGACACAGAGTTAGACTTTATAATTTGTTGTGAGTTAAAGGAAACCTCTTCTTTTTTTGTCTGAAGGGTAAGGCAACAGTGAATCAATGTTACCATTTAAGCATTTTCCACCCATTTAATGTCATCTCACTCATCATCTTGAAATTTCACACTAGATCTACAGTTGGGAGTACTAACTACTGTACTGTAGGCCCTCTGTTTTAAATGAAGCCCCCTTTGTTTGCTATGGCAGCCTGTCAGCGGGTGTTGGTTTATGCTGACATCCCTGCTCCATAAGATGACAGCCAGCAGTAATAAAAACATTTGTGTGGAAAAACCAGCTCCTTCTTTTGGATACTATACTCATGTACTTACTCTTTCTAGAAAATAAATAAACATCTTTTCTGCTTCTTTGTTCCGACATGAGCAAGTTCAATGAAGTGAGCTTTATTTCTACATTCATTAACCTGGTTAATAAACATCAGAAAGAAAGACTCCCTTCAATAAAACTCAGTGTATACAGCAAATGTGAACGCGAGTGTAAAATAGTTATAGTTCAGCCTTTCATGTGTGCATCCAAGTTAAAAATATCTCTGTATGGGAGTGTTTTGATTTAATTATATTTTTGCACAAAACATCTTACTTTGCCTTTACCAGATCTTCCAATGGAGCAATAAATCTGCTGTGTATATGTTCTTGTAGGCGATGTGTGTGATTGTCTCTTGTGTGGCCCGGCCGCTCCAGCATTTGAGGGTATCCCTTTGCTTTTGCAAACACTTGGCTGGGACATAATAAGAGAACTAAAATACCCATGAGGTTCCCGGAAAGGTTGACCGGCAGGATTACGGCCAAAGACAGCAGGCAAACCACTGTCATGAGCAGGATGATGTGGCGCTGGAAGGACAGGTATGTGACAGCATCAATGCCGCATTTGCTACGGATCTCATCATCTCTGCAGAACACATGGGAAAGAGGAGACACAATTGGGGAATAGTATTTTAAATGACACTCTCTATGAAGGTTGCAGACAACTATTTAAAAAAACTAAATATTGTTTCAGACATGTGCACCCCCTACTGATGTCAGGATAAACAGGCCTACACAGGTCTTACTTCATCACGAACAAGTGTGACACTAGTTTTTGTGCCAGTCGCAGTGATTACTAAGTGAGAGATTCAGGAAACCCAGTGTCATAAAATAGGAAAAGAACAGACAAAGCGTAAAAAAACAGACATGGAGATGCAATCTGGTCTCTTGACAGCCCACACATTGAGAACTTGCAGGGTGGGTTTGTCGTTCCCAGGGTTCCTAGGGTGAGCCACTGGCACGAGAGCTAAAAACAGAAGCACACAGACTCCACCATAATACTATGGAAACCATGGACACTGTGGAAACTTTTATGGGCCTAAATGTGTTGTGTGGAGTCAGACTTGAACAAGTGCAAATATCCAATGGGAAACCACGGCTCCAGCGGTCGCATGAGCTCAGACTTGTTTGTTTTTGTTGCTAAATGACATATAACGCAATGACTTTACATTTACTGGTGACATCAGCTTTGAAGACAGCAGGCCAATAAAAGGATGAAGGCTAAGATTAAGGAAGAAATTACAAGGGCTTTGTCTACTTACTTCATTTGGTAAAGTGATGTCAGCCACGAGCAGAAGCCCTGGAAGCACAAGCATAAAAGATTAAATACAATGGCTATTAAAGATGATAAATTACATATGTATGCAGGCCACATCTTGCAACTTGCATGTATCCAATATTGGTCCCATATATATAAAGATTTGAAATGTCTGGCCTTTTTACAGTGTAGTGCAGCCTCAGCTAAGTGTTCAGTCGGACACTGTCCAATGTTACGAACACAACAGATCAACCTCAGTCTATCACACAGGTGTCAAGGAGTCGTAGACTGTCAGCTCAGCTCAGGAATGAATCATCATCCGACAAGCAGCATTTTTAGCATGTAAACCATGTGTTAATCATCAAACCTGAGTTTTATGGCTCATGATAATGTTTAGACAAATTTGCACAAGTCAGCCTTTAGAATTGTGCTGATTATAGTACCTCCATAATTTCTATAAGAGTAAATTTCCACTTTGCTGGGTTCTGCTCTTTGACTAAATCTTAAAAAAGAGTCTACTTTTTATTTGCTAATGCTAAACCATATATAACGAGTACAACTTTGTAGCTGTTCTGTTGACTCCACAGCCTATATCCTATATGTATTTTTTATATTTTAGGTTGACTCCTTCAAATATGTGTAATTAAAGTCACTGAAAGAGTGCTCTGTGTGGGGAGTTTGCTGGATAGACACTTTGCATGACATTAGAAATCTGTCAAATATGCTGTTCAATACAGTGTGGTGTGGACTTACATTTTAAAGAGATATATAATGTTTTTTTTAGATAAGCAGTAGATACATTGTAATATACATAAATGTAATACACATTACGTTTAACAAAAAACCTCACTCAATGGAATTTCCTCTTATTAAACACTGAATCCAAAACAATGTTGAGGTCAATGTGTCTGTAACCTGTTGCCCACTGCCTGTATTTCACAAATACTCTTTTGTCTGCATGGGAGGGATGTTTCTGAGTGTGCAGCTCTCAGCCAATCACAGCTGACCTAAGAAAATAGAATACAGCAAAAGCACATGTGGTGGGGGTGGAGTGGATGGAGTCTATAGGTCTTCCCTGTTGCCTCTGTGAATCAATGTGTGAATTATACCAAACTTATTCCTCGAGATCCCAAATGCCTTCAAATGGACTGTATTTTTTACAACAACTTTTCTCACCCTGTCCTTGCTTTCTGAGTCTGATGGGCTGCAGTCTGAGGGAGACTTTTCCTTTTCACTTTGTTCACCATAAAACAGTGACGTGAGACTGAAATGAGAAAAAAACATGTGATCAAGTAATAGACTAAAATTAACCTTAATAATCAAAATAATAATAATGCTGACTGACTGCAGGCCCTTGAATTGGTTCTGGGGAACAAAAATATTATGGTGAACATAATTTATTTTAATATTTGAATCCTAAAAAGATAAATAAGAGTCTCTCTGCTTTTTAATGTATTATTAACGCAGTACCATTTGTCTTCAGCAGAGGGAACTGAAGGCTCAGAGTGTTGGACTCCAGATGGCTTCCAGCCAGTGTTACTCTCCTTTTTAAATGTTTACATGGCCAACTGAGCATTGCATGTAGCAGATTTTTCTTTAGTGTAAAACAGCATGCAGTGGATTTACCTGTCATTCTCCATCAACAGAGCCAGACGTCCATAGTCCCAGGCTGCCTTCCTCACACAGGAGAAGATGAGCAACAGAAACTGCAAAACAGCACAGCAACATGAACACTGTAGAGCTCTCAAGAACTTCTTTATTATGACATATATAAAAGAAAAAGTTAAAGGCATCTGGACTTTTCCTGAACAAAAATTTAAACACACACAAATCTGTGTTAGTGAGCATTTCTCCTTTGCCGAGATAACCAAGAGATATCAAGAGGCTGATTAGAGAGCATTATTATTGCACAAGTGTGCCTTAGGCTGGCCACAATAAAAGGCCACTCAGTTGAAAGTGGAACATCTCAAAGGAAATATGACGGCCATTTGCCTCCTTTGAGTTGATCAGGTTGTTGATTGTAGCCTGTGGAATGTTGGTCCACTCTTCTTTAAGGGCTGTGCAAAGTTGCTGGATATTGGCAGGAACTGGAACACGCTGCCGTATACGTCGATCCAGGGCATCCCAAACATGCTCAATAGGTGACATGTCTGGTGAGTATGCTGACCATGCAAGAACTGGGATGTTTTCAGCTTCCAGGAATTGTGTACAGATCCCTGCAACATGAATGAAAGGCACAGCACTGGGCCTCAGAGTATGTGGTCGTCTTGGAAACTACCCGAGAAAGGCGGTGACATGCCTGGTGTGCACTGTGACAATAACAACGCCACAAAGGGATCAATAGTGATCACTCATTTAACATCAAGCAGAGAGTAAGCCCACAACAGAAATATGATAAAAGTCCACTCCTGACAAATGGAAGTGCCATTACAGGAGTCTGACATTGTTGGTGGACATACTGTTACTTGTTGATTAAGACACTGAGATGCACACTGCCTGTTAGCAGCTCCTTTACAAGAGAACTTTGCCTGACCCTGTGGTTGCCTCTGTGCCCAATGCCTCTTTCTTCTATATATTCTTCATCTTGATGTGTGGGCACTGTTCAGATTCCACAGATGATTTATTCTGTATGATGATAGATCTGATGCAGAGGCGTTCTTCCATCACCTGGGGGGGAGGCATGCTTTGACTCATGCCTGTCATTACCAGACAGTGCTCAAGCCGCTGTGTTGTCTTGACAACCAAGCAGTAATAAAATAGGCCAATTAAACCACTGAGGAGGAGGATTAAAAGTGATATCAGCAGAGACATAAGGCTTGACAGTTATTGTTAGCCAGATGTACCATAAACACTGTCTCTGTTGTGTTCTGCTACACAGTCAAGTAAGACAATAAGCTGTTCTTTAAGAGGTTGCAAAGGCAATATCGATTAGTCAAGGCTGTGGGGTTCCAATATGGCATCTCCACTAACTCTGATATTAATAGTACTTTTATTTTTTTCTACAATGACACATTTTGTTTTTCTGCAGTGGTGTTTTGTAAAATCTTATGTACAAGTTTTTTTGGTGCATCCATTCCCATTCAGTAGTTCTTCTGTCTTTAAGCATACAGGGTTATGAAGTAATAATTTATTATACCAAAATACGTCTTTTTCACAGCTCTCTGTGTGCTTGAACCCTCCAAACACTGATGGTACTGCTGTGCTTCATTACAATCAAGACCTCAATATGACACAGCATCTGCACAGAGACAGCCCTCCGAGTACATGCTGTCTTTTATGGGTTTTGTCAGATTGGGAAAAATAAGGGACCTGGGTGTTTAGCTGCAGAAGGGGCCTGTTTGAGATGATGAAATAAACAGTTTTGTGAAAAAGAGAACACTTGAAAGTCATCAGCTTCATTTTTTGATCAGCCTGTGCAATGGTTATTGTATAGTTTTAAAGGCTAAGCTTTTTAGTTAATTGTGTAATCATTGTGTCTTTGAGTGTGAGCAGCCTATACCATCCAAAGGACAACATTGATGGCCAGTACTGTGGGCACCCCTCCAAACGGCAGCCCCTGGAGGACACTGCTGCGTGAGTGTGCTTGGAAACATCTTTCTACTGTGCTGTTCTCCTCCCCAAAGGAATGTAGGAAGTCCAGGACATCCAACTGCATTGTCCTCCCCTCCTCTGGGGGAGCTCTCGTCACAAAAAACACAAAGTGGGCCATCAGCACTGGACCATACCTGGACAAAAAGAGCCAAAAATGCATATATATTACACAAGAATAATGAACTATGGCTAAGACATACCTATTGTGGAAGTGTGTTGCTTCAGACAACCTCAAAGACAAAGAAACATAATGGTCTGAATTACTATTATTCTTTTCCAGTTATGAGTCATTTTGATGAATGTCCCCATCTCAGTTTAAGTGCTCCCATGATAACGTTCTGTCTAATGACCATCCTGCTCCATTTGTAGTCATTGATCTGCCTCTGTCTGATAAATGCGAGCAGAGATGTTACATAAAAGCGTCAAGCTATATGAATGACCAAAAACACTGGCTACTCTTTAAACAGCATCCACAATCCACAATAGGAGGATGTTAAATGGCCACTTAAACCACGAGACAAGAATGTACTTGATGATGTAAGAATAAGCAGTCTCAATTGAAGAGTACAGAGGAGTCAGGCTTCCAATTAATGCTCTACTTTCATTGCATTTATTAAGCCGTATGTGTGGAATAGTACACAGAATATGATCAGAGGGTGTACCATTCACCCTCCAACCACCACACACTCCCTGCCCTCAATCTATACAGTCCCGACTTCCAGCTGCTAAGCTTGTGTACGCTGCCTGCTAAATAAATAGTCAGTGATAATGCATTTGAACACACCAATCTTTGTACAAAGTCTAAAACAAACAAGATTTATTGATGCCTTGAAAGTGACACAAAAAGGATTCCAAAATGGCAGTTTTTGTCTTTGTCAACTATCTGTTGTGCAGCACGTAACCTCTAGCGTAGTGGGTGACTTGATCAATTGGAGTGCTGCTGTTTTGACTCTCCATTACTCAGTCTGGAAGCAGTAGACCTGTGAAAAAACTGTGCAGCACTTTAGTTCTCCTCTTTCCTATTGTGCATCTTGAGTCAATATTCAGACATGGTGTCATCCACATCTTCTGAGACATACCCCCAGTGGCAACGGCGAGAAAGAACCGTGAGGGTGAATCATGAAGCCTCTAGTCCAGCTGTGCTACAACACAGTTTTACTTGATAAATAATAGATAGGCCATATGTCCTAGTTATTGGGATTATTTATTATTATAAATATTATTTATTATTATGGAGAAAAAGTTCACCGAATAGTAAACAGTAACTAAGTATTGTAATTGTATTTGTTTGTACAACCCAATATCACCAATGTGGTCATAAAAGGTATTAAACACATCTAATTTTATCTTGACTTGCAGAAGCTTAGACAGACCTCCATCAAGCTCTTCCTTTCCATTCACTCCAGTAAGTTTACAGTCCACCTCCATGACAGAGCAGGATGCTGAGTGCTTACTACGGCAGAGATTCACACAACATTTGGGCCGACGTCAGGGCATGACTCAGCAGTTTGCATACAACACTGTGTACGAAACATTCTCTGGCTCAAACAAACAATGCTGCGTCTATTTCTGCTCAATCTGACATTTTACTAATCCCTTCCTTCTCGCCTCCAGTGCATAACATCTCCTGTGTTTGTAATACTATTAGGATGCTGAGCAGATGCTGAGCTGTGATGAGAAAACTCGCAGTCAAAGAAAAAGGGCTGAAGCATGGGCGTGTTTTTGTGAGTGTGTGATAATACAAACCGAGGCGATCCAGACAAAACAATCAAACTAATTCGGAGGTTCAATAACTCACAATACAGCTTGATTCAATCACTCTACACAACAATATGCATCATAACTCCTATATTATATTTTTTGATCCAATAAACCTGTGCTGGAGCTGCGTCGTGAGTCTAAGTGTGATTAATCCTGAGGCTCTACTCTAAAGCTGAAAAAAAAGGGTCACTTCAGAAATATAGTGGAACACAATATCAGAACACCTTTAGACTCTAGTGTAAAACTATAATACAAAGAATAAATGCATGCTTTCTGCTACTTGGCACTAATATATTTTCCACAGTTACACAAATTGATACGAGGTGCTGTATCGCATTTAGTATAGACAAATGCTGTATTTGTTATATTGCATCTTTAACAACGTAAAGCATTCCCGGATAACGCTTTCTTTTGCTATCATCCTTTCTCTGGAGCCAGGATGCAGTTTATTACCAGCAGAGACAAAGATAGCCTGGTTAACTCAGAGAAATGAACCAGAAATAACTGACCTCACACTGACTTTCTGAACCTTATCAACTGTCAGTCACCGTGAGATAAAAGACGACTCTCAAAGGCCAATGCACAATTAGAATAAATACAAATATGACGGCTCTTCCCCAACGGCACACATGACAACTGCTGTGAAACATGCACTTTTCCTCCCAATGTTTCTGTTTTGCGCTGGCAGAAGCTGTTCTGTCTGCTTGAGACAGTGATACCTGCACAAGGAAAGGAAAAGCGTTAACATTTCCCCTGTCATCAGTTTCATCTCATAGGCCTTTGCTGGGCTGGTAGAATGTGGATAAGTGCTTCTAAATTGTGCTCAGCATGAATATTGAGAAAACTGACACTGATGACTGTACTACTGGTCTTTCTTTCTCTTTCATAATATTCTATTCAGCTGTGACAAGCAGTGAGCGCAAGAAGAAATTACAGAAGGGCACAGAGTGAAGGGTTCTAATCAGACTGAATAAAATAAAACAATGTATCGTTCACTGCACTTTTGACACACTTTCTTTTTCCCTTGAACACAAAAACAAACAAGGCTGAGACTATTTGAAGCAAAACTTAACTGTATTTGTGCAAAGATTATTAAAGATTTTATGCTTCAAGCCCTCAGTCAGGTTTATGTTTGGCTCTTTGAGAGAGTTTTTAGTTGTTAATGTTGAACGATAAGTAGGTACTAAGATAGACAATTCTATCCTAAAATTGTGTGGGTGCTATCCAATTATTAAATGCTAATATTCCCAGTGCATTTACCCATTAACACTAAGATGGAGACATGAACCTAGTCAGGAGTGGCTTATGCATGTATGTGCTGTCTGGTTGGTTTGGTGTGTGTCTGAAACAGCGTGACCTTTTCTGTTTGGCTGGATGGGGGCTGTGACCCATCCTTGATGAATTGATGGAGGAGGTGAAGATTGTGTGAATGATATGAAGTATGAGAGCAAGTTTTACTCATACCACACTTACACTATCAAAGAACACAGTTCACTGAGGTGTATCTTCTCAGAGCACACTCAATCCAGCTTCTAACTGAGACCTGCTCCTCGACTGACTGCACATGCTCAGTAAGCCCTCAGAGAAGTCTGTCCTGCTGTCGTGTGGGCCAGGCCAGAACCTGACTTAGAACTATCAATGTTTTCTCTGCATTCGTCCAAGCTTTTAAATTTGCACTTACTGCTTTAAAAAACTTTGTATATAAATTGCCCATAATAGTTCACTGTAATGATCATAATTGTATATTTAAACAAATCAAATTCACACAGTACTGCTGCATATTGAATTCCTACAGGTGTGTGATGTTACTCCACTAGCATATTGTAAAAATATATTTGAATTTATCCTGTAGTAAATAATAATCAGATAATATTAAGCATATGTTAGTGTTATTTGCCATGAATATTTGTCTAAAGTACTGAAGTGACAATGCAGCACAGACGCTGTGGAATAGCAAAAAACTTTGCAGCAGGAATGAGGCAGCTCCATTCCTGAAACTTAAAAATCAAAACAAAGAGAGCCTTTGGTACATAACGGCTCCAGTGAGACGCTACATGGAATACAAATTATGGCTGCACAGCAAAATCCCAGCTCACATACCTGCTCTCTTTGTTTGTGTTTTTGTTTGTTTGTTTTTTCAAGAGGCTCTTCACATTCATGTTTTTATCTCACTGCTGCCAAGATAAACAGGAAGTATGCAATCTGTTAAAATGTCGGTAGCTTTCCTGGTGCTTCATGTTGGACTCTCATTCATGAAGGAAGAACTTATACGACAGATGGAGGACTGCTCTTGTCCCCATTAGACCCCTTTCCCTTTGCTCCACCTCTTATATTCTCTCTTTGAGCACTCACCAGCAGAAAACAAACTCGGTTTACTTAGGTAGGCTTTATCAGTTGCATGCATAAAACGCCTCGGTACATGTCAACAAAGAAATATATTACAGAAAGAAGGCAGTGGTGTGTAAAAATAATGTTGGTTTGCCCTTACCCTTGTCTAATAAAACCACACAAACATTCACTCCTTGCTTTGTGTGGCAGACTGCAAAACTAGTCATATGACAAAAGCACATGACAAATGACAAAGCACCTATAAACTAGTGCTTCACTGTTTTATTACATAGGTACACAGATGGAGCTGTCCACCTGCTCGTGGTGCTGAAACACATCGCCACATTACACACAGCAGCTCTATTCACTCGGGCTCATGTTTGCACAGTCTCTCAAACATATTTGTTTCTACTGGTTACAGCTGTTTGACGCACTGTTAAATCCCTCTAAGTCTGTGTAGGTTCTTCTTCCACTGTCTTACAGCCTCTTAAAATGTTCATGTTTGTGATTTAAAATCTCTGAAAATTGTAATATTACAAAATATACACTATTGATATGAAAAAGAAAAAAGACTGGAAGTCAGTTTAGCCCAGAGTCTTTGGAGAGTTCCCATTATAATCACTTATCCTCATGCTTCCTGGCAGCTTATGCACTCAAACAAGCAATATCTATTATAATTCAAACTTTTTTTTCTGTCACATTTGCTAGAGCAGCAAAGCAAATGCTATTCAAAAGCCACCAACTTAATGCAAGTCTGGTATTTTAAACGCCATGTCACTTTATCACAGTCACGTGCAAATGGCAGTTGTTGGGGTTTCAGTTAGGCTACGTGAGGCCACATAGAAACATAACATTGAAAAAAAAGGCAGATTTGTGCATTTTCGTTGGTGACAATAAAGTGACTGGAAGAGTCTGAACAAATGTGACTTCACGTTACCTTAACTGAACATCTCTTTTCTAAAGCGTTGTATCAACAGGTTAAAGCTTCATGAAGACTAAACCCACTCAACACACAGGGGGTTACGATCTAAACAACTATTAAAAGATCTGTGCATGATCCAAACTATAGTTATTTGTGACCTAGTGTAAGCTTTATTACTGTCAGCACATGCAGTTATATTAAAATCAATGAAATGGCATTAACTTAAAGGTCTGCGTGAGGAACAATAGGTGTTGTAGCCTACAATGTAGAGCGTCTGGTTTTGGTATTGAAGCTCTGACGGTGTCGGAAACATTCTCCTCAATGGCTTATAGCAACATTGCGCCGCTGTATTATGGGACATCTCTCTGCTTTATAAGTTCAAACATGAACATATATAGGCTACGTAGAGTGTTTTTGTGTAAAATCTGAGCTTGTTGATGGCTCTCTTCCACCGCAGCGCACACAGCAGTCAGTCTGCGCACCTCACAGCCCTGCAACTTGATAGATACGATTACGCCATAAATAGCGCAAATAAATGCCTCCCGCGTAGCCCACGTTTAAAATCATAGGCACGTTGACAAGGTGAAAAAAACAAAACTCACCTCGGGGCGCTTCCTGGTGTAAGGCGTCTGGAGATGGGGATGCTGCTGCTGCTATATGTGTGTTTCCTCCAACACCAAGAAACAAGAGAAACTCCCACCTGCCCAGGGACCGTCTGATAATACAACGGAGGGGGCATAAACGTGGGATTTAGCCATGAAAGCTATTCTTAAGATAAATTTATATCCATTTTTTGGCATTGGCAAACATGGTTTAATTTTCTAGCTATAGATTCAAATGTTAATTTCGGTATTTATTTAAATTATTAAACATAGCTACAGACTAGAACTAATCCTATAGGTTAATGATGTCTTTATCGTGCATCCAGGCCAGTAGGCGGCGCTAGTGGAAGCAGGACACAATGCCGTCCATGCCTCTTCAGCACAATTGTGTTGCTTTTAATAAAGGTGTTGAGCTGTGAGCCGAGGCTACGCTGTGCGTCAAAGACAGCTACTGTGCTCTTCGACACCTGCAGGTAACTCTATCACCTTTTACTGGAGAAAGCTTTTTGCTGCGTTGCCATGGAAATACGCTTGGCGCCATCCTCATCCTAAGCATTAATCCATATTCAATTGCTGAAAGACGAGTTTATCATTTCAGGATTTATGACATCATCATATAATAAGACCACACACAGAGAGGTTTGCGCTAAGATTTGTCTACGTTTCTCTTTGTAATGCTGTGGTTTTGGACTTAATATCTTTCAGTGGTGTAGGAAGGCAGACCACAGTGGAGTAGTTGAGGTATTCTTAGAATTCTCAATGGCCCCTGAGTGTCCCGAGACCCCATTTTCAAAGGAAATTAGTTTTTCTTAATATGAAATGAGCAGCCAGATCACATGCTATCTGGACTAAAATTGGAACATTACTTCATGTGAAACTGTAATAAAATAATAGGCCTATGTCCAGCAATCTAATGGTTATTACTCTGTCTTCTCTATCACAGGTATGTTTACCCGAATGGTAAAGCTGAGACTTCTCAACGCTGTAGCACCTGCATACTTCTTCATGGCTACAATAGTCACCTTTATCTTGCATTTCTGCCTGTTCATCCCTACAATCTTCCCAAGGGCGGACACATCCCTGAGAAGCTCCACAACCCTCCACACTGTTGTTTTTCTCTTCTTGATGTTCAACGCACTGGGCAATTACATAATGACTATTAAATATCCAGCTGAAAGTGCCAACGACACTATGGTGCCGGTGTGTTCGCCATACTGCTCTGACAAAGTAGATGCACACTATCTCCTAAACGGCAGGCACTTTTGCAAACTGTGTAAGAAGGTTATTCTCAAGAGGGATCACCACTGCTTCTTTACTGGAAACTGCATTGGCAACAAAAACATGCGCTACTTCATTATGTTTTGTATTTACACATCATGTACGTGTCTGTACTCCTTGGTTCTTGGTGTGGCCTTTTTAACAGTGGAGTACTCAATCTCCTTTGAAAACCCTTTGACCTTTTTGACTCTTCTCCCTCTCTCTACTGGCTATTTTTTTATGGGTGAGTAGTTTTATTATTTCTGTTAAGATGACTAAGTAAGGTTACATGTGGACTTACTGATATTTCATTTTCACTCTGCAGGGACTATCTCAGGTCTGCAGTTTTTCCTGGTGCTGATGCTGTATGTGTGGCTGGGCATCGGTTTGGTCTGTGCAGGTTTTTGCTGCCAGCAGGTACTGCTGGTCGCTCGGGGGCAGACTTGGTGTCAGCTGCAGCGTGGTCAGCTCACCGACAATCTCAGTCCCTGGAGAAGCAACCTGAAGGATGTGTTTGGTACACGCTGGATCGTAGGCCTTATTCTGCCTGTTCAGACCGTGGAGATGACCTCTCAAGACGCAGAACAACTCAAACAGGACTGAGCGACCTCTGTATTTCATATCCATAGCTCTATAGGTCACATAAGGTAGGAACTACTACTTGTGGGATCTATGAGGTCTTTTGATTAGAGCCTAGAGAACTACAATTTTACTTAAGTGTTAAGACCATTCTGTTAAGGACAAGACCTATACAGTATTATTCAAAATAATAGCAGTGCAATGTGACTAACCAGAATAATCCAGGTTTTTATTATATGTTTTATTGCTAAATGGCAAACAAGTTACCAGTAGGTGCAGTAGAGTCTCAGAAAACAAACAAGACCCAGCATTCATGATAAGTCCCTCTGTTTAGAAAAAGGCATGTGCAGAAGAGGTTTTGAAAACGAAATGTTTGTTTCAACAAGACAATGACCCCAAACACACGAGTAAACGAGCAAAGTCTTGGTTCCAAACCAACAAAATTAATGTTATGGAGTGGCCAGTACAATCCCCGGACCTTAATCCAATCGAGAAGCTGTTTCTGAAGCAAAACCAAGAAATGTAAATGAATTGTGGAATGTTGTTAAAGAATCATGGGTAATGTGACACAGATGTTAAGCAGTTTTAAAAAACTGTGGTCACACAACTAATTATTAGTTTAGTGTTTCACAGGATTGTTAAATCCTAGAAACAAAAACGTTTGTAAAAAATAGTTTTGAGTTTGTAGTCAACGGCAGACAATGCTATTTTTTTTTTTTAACACATCCCTTTCAAATAATTGTCCAATTGCACAGCCATAAGAGCGTGTATATCATGAATGCTGAGTCTTGTTTGTTTTCTGAGAATCTACTGCACCTACTGGTAACTTGTTTGCCATTTAGCAATAAAACATATAATAAAAACCTGGATTATTCTGTTAGTCACATTGTACTGCTTTTATTTTGAACAATACTGTACAAGCAATGTCTTATGAATCTGTGCATAGTGTCATATCTTTAAGATAATATTTATTAAACCATGTAGGTTGATTCTTAAATGATCTATCTAGTACTCTTACTTGAGTACATGCTTGCATCAGATGGTTAAGGTTGAACTGCTCCATGTAGCACACTACTGTGTGGCATTCACAAAATGTATAGTAAGGCTTAAGTTCTAAAAACTTACTTTGACTTTAAGGGCTAGCAACAAAGTAAAGTACAACACCGTCACAGCATTAAACTGCCAGATATTTGGACAGACTGTGAATTTGTTTGGCAACATTACATGCTACTTTTCCATTTAATCCAGTGTTATTCGGCAGGGTATTAATCACAATGTGCCATAGATGTATGTGCTTACAGATCACCCCAAAGACAAGCTAATCGATACACTGCTAATATTAGGGGCCTTTGTTAGTAATAAGGTCTTTTAACTCAAAGCCACAGCTGTGGCTTAGCTAAAGGCTTTCAATAAACCTTTATGTCTTAGAGCTATTTTTGTGTGTTCTTGTAAAAACAAATAAACATTTAAATCCAACACATTGTTATGTTTGTACTTTAAACACAAAACCAAGGAAAGTGTTGAAGCAAATTTTTATATAGATAATTTAAGAGTAAACATACTGGCAAAATACATGGCAATCATAGAAAACAGGCAATCCCAGCAAAATGTTGACGGACGTCCATATTTTAAATGGGTGAGTAATTACTTTTACAATCATTACAATTGTAATGAACTTTGGAGACCTTCTTCTATGTACATAATTTCTAACCATCTGAATCACTGATATTGAACATCTTCAAAAGGCACAAGCAACTAGAAAAGATTGTTATTCACATGTTTTAATGCTAAAGCCGAAGCAATAGGCAATGTACATATTTAAAAACAAATAAAACATTATTGTAAAGTGCTTGGTTTTTACTAGGTTTGGTTTCTACTAGCTCTTCTCTGCTGAACACCAAAACTTAGACCTTAGGCAGAATTTATGACAGCAAAAGCCAATAATCAAAATACTACAGTATTTGGCCCCTACCAATTAAATATTTTTAGAAATAGACACATGTACTTGATATCTGGCTAGCTCAATCAACACAGACAAATATTTAGTTTGATACAATATCAGACATAAAGTAGGCAGGAGTTATAAATTTCAAGCTTCTACTTAAGTTTTGTATTAATCATAGTCAGTATTGTACAGTGAGTAACCCCCTAGTGTCCATCTCTTGTGCTGTAAGGCTCCAAACTCACTATAAATAAGCTTGTTGCCCTAATGCAAGTCTAACATGCCATTTCAAAAGGCAGAGGCAGAAAAGAAAATAACAGCAGGTCTGAAATAGACAAACAAGCTTCTATACTTTCAGCTTCCATCGTCACAACAGAAATATGCTTTGTCTTTGTTGGCACCACGATCTAATGCAAAGCATGTGTCTTCATGGCCCCTGTCATTAAAGATTTTTAAGAACTTGAAGACTGGAGGGATTCCCTTTGCCCCTACTGTATGTTCAAACATGTTATACCAGAAGTACTGGGGCCTTCACGGGGCACTTTTCCTTGTCTGTGTCCTGCAGAGACACCTGGAGTTTAGTCCACAGCTGAGAGTCCCCACTGCTCAGAGCCTCAAGCAGCAATGATGTTTGCTCCTGAAGCAGCTGCAGCTGGCCCTGTGTGCGTCTGTTTTCCTTGATCAGCTGCTTTGTTCGCATAGTTATCCCCAGTAAGCCAGATTTGTTGAGAATGTTGTAGGTATTGCTGAAACGCTTCAATTTGGTGCCGTCATCTGTGAAGCAATCCTCACATTTCTCAGAGCCGATTGTGTTGTTACTTATCACTGTTTGAAACTCTTGTGTGTAGGTGGACACAGAGCTGATTTCCGTCAGCGAAGAAATTGACTTTTCACATAACTGTGCTTGAATTTCAGGAACATGTGCTTGGTTGTTTACTGCTTCATAGTTGTTACTTTGCTGGACTGGTGCCGGCAATGTAGGCTTTGGACTGGGTGCACTGTACACTCTGTGACTGTGATGACGCTTTCTTTGTCGCTGTTCAAATCCCTGTGCCCCTCTTAGTCTGGAAGACCCCCCCCTTTTAGACAAAAGCTCCCCAGGGTGCGGGGCAATTCTCGGGTAGGATTTGAGAACAGGTGTACAGCTTCTTGATTGTTGAGTATTTTCACAGCCAGCCTTTGGGGAGCAACTGTTGCTATTTGATAACATTGGTTGAAGAAGAACCACTTGGGAGGGAGGCATCACTTCCATGGGGGAAGAAATGCCCCACTGCTTTTCTGCTGGGGCCATGTTTGAGGGCTGGAGGAAAATATTATGTATTATGATTATGCTGTTATCTTTTGAAATGACAATTAAGCAACTCTAGATATTCAAGACAAAAATCAAATCTCAGCAAACTGACAGTAATACCATTTTTTACATAAGTGAATGATTACATCTTACTTTTACAATCATTACAAATGTAGTTAAAATAAATAATTTATATTATTTATATCAAGTAAAACCATTACTGAAATATCATGCCGTCTCCTTTCCAGCTACAATCACTTATTATTGAAATGATAATTTAGCAAATCTACATATTCAAGGCAAAAATCAAACTTAAATCAGGTGCTGGAACATCGGTTAAGACTTCAAGGCTATCTTCTTCCTTAGCACCCATTAAGAGTGAAAGTCAAATCCATGTTTACGGTCATAGTCAAATATGTTTGGTGCATGTGTGAGGCGTTATTGGCTTCACTAGAAATGTGTGTCAACAACATAATAAATGGTGCAATACAAGCACCATATTGTTCCTGGTGGCCATAAGTGTGGAATTAAAGGAATTTACATTAAGGTTTGAATTTGTTTTATGACACTAACACAATTAACGCAGAATGATAAGACAATATGAAGAAGAACAAACATTGTGACAGCTTGACTTACTGACACAAAAGTTATAGAAAGAAACGTGACAATCTGTCCCATGCAGAAAAATAAACACACTGCTATATTTTACCTGTTTTAACATAAAGTTGTTCATGATTATCATTTGCGACAGCCCTGCATACGAGCCTCCCATTAAAGCCACCTGCTGACCCGCTGGAAAATGGTTTATTACAGAGCCCTTTCTGCCCACATCTTCAGAGTCCGTCAACTCTACTGCGCTGAGATATTCCGAGCTGGCATCTGAAGAGAAGTCAAGCATAGGGTCTCTATGTTTGAGCGTGTACAATAACATAAGCTGCATTAAAAAAAAACAGTGGCAGATGTAGATAAGCATCTCTAGGTCGTTTGAAAAAGGACACCATCACCCTGATGACTTGGGCTGAGCCAATCCAGGTCAGCTTTTACAGGATAAAGAAGGTCAAAGATAGAAATGAATCAATATCTGGAAAACTGCGACCTAGATCTCTAGTTTAGATAAGGCCTAATGTTGATAAAAGTATTGTTTTGGCAAACGATTAATACTGGCATATTTATTGTAAATTCTACATTACTACTTATAATTTGCACCTATGTAAAAAAAACAAAACAAAAAACAGCCCACAACAACTGTATAATAATCCAACATATTAAATTCTAACCTGAAAAACCAGAATCTCGCTCCAAGTCAGATTTAGATGCTCCGAGGTGTGTGGCCATTGTGAATGACAGTCTCCTGTGTCTGTCAGGTCTACCAATGCCGTTCATCTTAGCTCCGTGAAGTGAGTGTGTTTAGACAGCACCAAATGGGCAGTCTATGTGGAAGTAGAATTTCTTTAATGGGTAAAACAGCTATAATGTTAACGATGAAATAAATTAATATTCAACTGTCCTAGGTCGGACACTTAAAATTCAAAGATTTATTTTCTTTAAAAAGTGAAAAAAAACGTTTATCTCTGGCGCCAGCTTTGATTTTATTGTTGAGCACTATCGACACAAATCACGCACACACCCAGTCTGAGTTTAATCCAATTTAAACTAGTTTATTAACTCCTGGTGTATGTAAAACTACATCCATTATCTACTTAACTACACGGCTAAAGATAGCCACAAAACGAACTGTTTACAACCCTCCCCTGTTAGCTAAAGCTATGTTTACTAGCAAAGCTGTATCTTATGTAGCAAGACAACTTTTTCGGCAAAACTCACCAAAATGGCCTTGCTTTAGAGATGCGTATGAAATTTATTCAACTGTTAATGAACCAGTTTGGTTTTAAGTTTAGGTTACTTGACTCTTGCTCAGATTGCGCTTCCTCGCTAACCTAGCTGCTACGTACGCCTGGATCGTACGTACAGCTCTCTTCACGAATAATCATGCCCTGAGTGAGGTTTCTCAGGCACATTGCGATAAAAAAAAATGAATTAATGTGTTTTAAACACCATTTATTTTAGATATGTTTTTGCAAATAGGCGTCCACTTAGCATATATAGGTGCCAATGACTATAACTAACTCACGTGATTCCCAGGAGAATGTACACTGAACACTGGCAGCAAATATTTTAAACTACTGTCAACAGTTTAGACAGCCTATAAGATAAACCAGGGGGCTAAGTGGTCTGTGGACTGAGGCTGCTGGGCGAATAGAAAAAGACATGATTTCAGATTTTCTGAAAGCTACATTAACGAGCTAGAATTGTGTGACAAAATAATGATACAAGATTACCAAAAACATTTAATGATACAATAAATATTTAAATGAATCACATTTTTTAAGAGTAACATATTTGACCTTTTTACACATTTAAAATTTCATAGAGAACACTGAAGACCAGATAGATGACTGTGCCAGGGTTGTGTGTAATTTGTAAGCAAGTCTATGGTTGTGCACATAGAAAATACCGTTTTCTTTGACACAGTGCCCCCAATAATCATCATACATATTCTACCTTTGTCATGTAATCTGTTTTTGAATTTGCTTTTGTAATGATAACACATTAGTTGTTTTTAGGTCCATCACACAGAAGAAAACAATCCAACACCTATTTAACATTTAATATCGAACACTAGATGGAGACATTTCATTAGCCATGTTCAGAACAGTGGCATACATTGTCCAAGTATGAACTATATTGTTTTGTTACAATGCTCTTAATAGCCTCACTAGTGACTGAGCAAAAGGGTAGAAACTAATGGTTACTAGGCTATATTAACCGGTTTCAATAAATACAAAACAACATTTTTTAAATAAACACAATGGACAGACTTAAAATAAATGATAACTAGTTCAAAGGACAAGGCTTTAGTTCATTTGGTTCTGAATTGCACTGGCTCCCATGGATGTCCATTATTTAAGGTAAGTAACAGCAGTGTTTCCACCAACCAAACCCCACAGTACAGATGCCCTTTGTTAGCAGGATCATCAGCAATGCCACCTAGCTGTTTGAGCCTCAGGCTACAGACTCCGATAGATAAGCATGAAGACTCCGTGAACTGTCACAGGGCTGGAAATGAATCTTGATCCACACAGCAACAGGGGGTTCCAACAGTCCACTGGAGTTACCTGCGAGGGATCTGGCACCTTCAGACATATGACAGATAAAGATAATTAAGGAGGTAACTGGGAATAAGAAGTAAAATACAATATCATAAAATAAAATATCCTCTGGCATACCTGACACATTCTTTCAGTTTTTGCCTTTCCTTTCTCTTCCTTCCTCTTCCTCGTTGCCTTTTCCTACATAAACATAATGCTCTATTAAGACATGGTAATAAATAATACAAAATGAATTAATTAATGAGTTAGCTGTTTACCTTTCTACTTTCACAACAGGTTTCTTTATTCTAAAGTAAGTAAACACAAATTAATCACCTACTTGCAACAAACCATAAAGTATGTGCATTTTGACTCCAGCATTTGCTTAAATAGAAATTGTTTTTCTTACCTACATTCACAAGTCTGATGTTCCACAAAAGTCATCTCAACATATTCTTGACCTGGCTCTGCTGGTCTTATTTTCAAGAGCTAATATTATAAAGATTGCAATTAGTAAGCAAATAAACATTCACCAAACAATGAACTCTATAATGGTACCTGCATAGTGACATTAGTGGTTCGAGTTGGATGGCACTCCAGATTCTCATCACCACAGCATCCTGAGCACCTTACTAGAGGCACACAGGACGGACTGTAGATGTGCTCTACTTCTGTGGGGTACTCCTGCACCACTTCCACCAGCTTCTCAATAGTTCGACAGAAGCTGCGACCCCACACTTCTTGGAACATCAGCACTGGGAAGAGAACATTATGTTTTTAGACAGCATAAAAAAGGTGTGTTTTTTCTGATTAATGAGTAGTTCTTCCACACAGAAGCCTATTTAAAATCTAAATTAAATATATAAATCATTTAAAATATGCCACTGTGTAACATGTTTAATTCTGAGCTTAACTGTTTGTATAATGTCCATACTGCTTTTCTTGAGAGTGTATGTGTTTCAGACGTCTGTGCAGTGAGAGACAGGGACAAATACGTTCAAACAAACAGAAAACAAAGAGAAAACAAACATTGGAGATTGTGTGTTGGAGCTAAAGCAATGCTACTACAACAGCATCTCTGGGACAGAAGTGACCTCAGAGGTCAGCAAATGGAGCCTGATACTAAAGCAGATGTTTATAAAAGTAGACAACTAGGGAGTCACTGGAGTAAGGAGATGGGTCCATGAACTTTAATGTTGTTACATTGCAAAAGGCCAGTTCACTAACTAATTAATGCTCCATGAACTCTGCTGCTTATCAGCCTACCACATGCTTTTGTAATCTTTGCTGGCTTGATTGCAGTTCTACACATTTTTAACATTCATCATTTTCAATTTCAGCCACATTTACTGGTAAAATGTAAAAGGCAATATGGAAATACATCACGGCAGCACTGACCAATTCTACATACAGACATGTCCTGTTTTTAAGACTGAAAATGCATGGTCATTTATATTTTCTCAACACAGTAAAGAAACAGCTTTTTAGCAGTATCACCCCAACTTCCCACAAAGAAACTACTTAAAAACATACCTTGATTTGTGTTGTTTATGCTTGACAGGGGTAGACTCTGCAAAAGATAGACAACCTCAGTTTTAGAAAATACTATTCTTTCTTTTTGAAGTAGGATCTAGATTCATTTATTTCTCATGAGCTTGAGTTCTGGGTGAAGAGTTAAACCGCTACATGCAGATGCCTGCATCTATTTCTATTTAATATACAATGACCTACAAGACAAGAACATACATAGGAATATGAAAACAATGTGTACATACAGATATTACTAATACTATCTATTAAAACCATCAATCTATTGACATAGTAAAATACAATAGCTCAGTGTGGGTGCCTTTGGTACTACAGGAAACAGTCCATGTAACAGAAATGTCAATTTGACAAGCAGCAAATGCTCAAGTAAATCACATTCCTCCAACTGTTTAGGCTCAAAACATGTTTCCTGTAGTGCAAGATTCATCTCAATATTTATTTTCCAATTGATGGATCCTACTCTGTCTTGCTTTTCCCATCATCATGGTAAACAAGTGTGTGCTTCTCAATTGCCTGGGAAAACACAAAACCCCACTTGACTCCATTACAGGAAGGGGATTCTACATTTGATAAAATATCCTGGAGCAGAGGCTCAAGTACAAGTTGCTTCTTCACTGGTGTTCCATTTCACAGGCAGTTTCTGTCACACACCTGATGACATCTATACTGTAGGCTAACACTGTCTGTGCACACAGTGATAGTAAGAGCAGCTGGAGCAATTATATAATAGCACAAAGACAAAGGATTTCCCAATGATGAAAATATGGACTCATTTTTAACACCAGTTTTCAAGTGCCCAAATCTACGTCCTGTCATGGTCCAAACTTAGCAGCAATGGGACAGCATCTGTCAGCACTGTCTTACACTCACAGTGTGATTAAAGAGGAATATCCTGTTATGATGAAGATAGACTCACACTCAAAAGGCTACTGTAAAACACTGTCACTGGAACAAGGTGGACCCCAGCTCAGTAGTACAGTATGGTAGCCGTCACTTTCACTGATATTAAAGATTCAAGGCAGCTATTTCGGTTCAATCCTCCTTTGACAGCACTGTGTTCTGTTCAGAGGCACTGGGCAAACTGTGTCAATGGGACATGTAGTTCTATTGTATGGAAAAGCCTAAAGTCATATCTAAACCTCTTCAACCCCTCCAGTGTGATCACAGGAGCTTATCCCTGTATGACCATCCATATGATCTACAGGGTTTCATCTACTGTTTTTTTTTTTTTTTTTGGTTCTAGTCCTTCAAAAGTGAGTTATGGATCATCTCTGATAAGCAGCTGCTTGTATGACAGCTGTGTGAAGATCCTCACGTAGCCGAATACCTAAAGATTTATTATGAGTTACTGGTAAGTCAGCCTTTGTGGGAAGAGAAAACCTTTTCACACCAATAAAGGATCAAATAATTCCAAATGGTAGGATCTAACATGCATCATGTTATTGAAATGATCTATCATCTAAATAATCTATGAACTCTTTGTAGATAACAATAATCTAACACAGTATTGTACAAACAAACCCCTTAGAACTCTTAAAACCTCCAGGATTATAATAATGATTTGGCAACTTCTCTTTCTTCATTGAGTTATTTAGCAGCATTTCTTTTGGAATAAACTCTTAGCCTTGGCCAATGATATGGTAGCAAAACAAAACATATATATTTTAGCAATAGTGTCCTATTAAACTTGAAAGTTTGTGTCATTCTTTTTGAGTAAGAAAAACAATCATAGTAACTCACACAGCTAAGGTCTCACTATTGTCAACATGTTTTACTGTAAAGCTCTATCCATGTTTGTAAAGTCTCAAGTGAAAGTTGGCAGCGCCACGAGCTGGGGGCTTGTTTGGACCCCTGGGTCAGCTGAGAGGACCTGTTGTGTGTCATTACTCCCCACCCCCACACAGCTGAACTGCGTCATCTTTCACATCATCTGTCAGAGGAAATGCAGCGTCTTTAGGGAGCACAAATAAAGCAAAGTGAAGTGGAGCACAAATGTACAACCGTTTTAAGTATGGTGAGTCCTGATATGTTTTAAAGCAACAACTTTTCAGAATGAACTCCACAAATATATATATATATATATATATATATATTTTAACCCTTTATTATCTAGCATGTTTTTTTATTTTATCGGAGTGGCTGTTAAACCAGTCGCATTTTGTTATTTGCGTTTCATGTCAAGAAACCATCCAATGAAGCCAAATCGTTATGGGGTGGCATACTTTTGTGTAATTCAAAATCTACACAAATAACAAGCCTAAAATGTGTTTTTTATATGGTCTAATGCTTTTAAATTTGTATTTCACTTCCTTCCTCTCATGACTTTGTGACTGTGTGATTGATCAACAACCATAACAAACCATGTGGCTTAGTCCTGCCTTAGCTTAGACAGTTCTCCGTCCTTCTCAGGGATAACACAAAGTAGCTAGTGACAAGTAAAAAATGACAGTTAGTGCTGGTATCTTTCTTCACCTAACCTTTTTTTTTGTTCTGCTAATGCACAGTTTGCACTTTTATTGTTAACTATGTCATGCAGGTAAGAGCATGACCGTCAGCTAGGATGAACATCAAGAGAATCTTTTTTTTAAGGAACGTAAAGCAATTACAGTAAGTGGACAAATGAGTGCAGCACAGTTTAGATTTGACATTGTCAACAGCGTATAAAGGATCCCAAACAGACATAACTTTACACAGCTTGTGTGGTACATGACATCACATGAAGCAGACACAGCCCAGGAAACAAAAGCCTCTTTAGGGGTGATCAAATCGTGTCGTACCAACTTGATCCATACAGTATGCCAGTCAGTGGAAACATGGCTTTAGACAAACAACTATTTAGAAAAGCAGCTCTCCTTGTGGATTTGCAACACTGCACATCTTTAATGTAAACAGACGCATGAGCTGGATAGTGACCTTTTAAGATATCTGTGAGTGCTCAGTGAGTAGTTTTCGTTTTTGTTGCTTGACGCAGTTCTGGAAAACCCTGTTCGACTCTCTGTAGAGTTGGTCAAATAATGCAGCAAGTTTGACTGGGCAACATGCCACTGTTATGACTTTTAAAAAATGACTACTCTGTGTTTTACGGTGTGTGAAATTAATCTGATTCATTCATCATTTCTGATTCAAATCTATGATTTAATTAAAAAAAAAAACACCAGATATACATTTATATGTGGAATAAATAAAACACAAAACACTGGCTAGTGCACCTGCATTGCTGACTGCAAATATCTTGTAGTAGAAGTGAGGCAGGTGGAATCATGTTTAAGTTTTGTCTCTGAACTTAATCCAATGGCTGAGTTTAAACCAAAGACCACACAAGGCTGAGCGCTAAAGCAGTGCAAATGAACACAAACACACAGACAGCTAGACAAGTGAGGACCAGAGCTACTTGTCTGCTTCAGTGCCCTTTCTCATCCCTCTTATTTCCAAATTCCACATCATCTGCACCATGACCATGGCATTCATTCTCAGGCCTGTCTCAGAGCCTCTCAGGTCAATAGCCATCCTGAGTAACTACAAAAGGAAAGGCAGGGTCTGTTTTGTATACAGTGAGGGGGAACAGCAACAGCAGCCAGAGTTATTTCAGGTCTGACAATATCCAGCTTGGACTCTGGGGTGGTCAGGTCATGTCATGTGATCACAAAGCACAGGCAGAAACAAACTGTAGCAGAGGTCAAGAGGTCAATGTGCCACCACGGGTTAACACAGCTTCAAAGGACTGCACTGACTAATATAGTATGTGTCATGCAGATTCTCACAGAAGTAATGCTGTTGATTTGTAATAGCATTGGATGGTGTCAAAGTGAACTCCAGCTTCCTCCCACTGTCCGAAGACATGCATGTATAGGTGTATTAGTGAATAAATGTCAGTGTGAATGGCTGCATGTCCATGTTTGTCTGTTAGTCCTGCAATTAATCGTTTTAATTAATTGATTTTTCATGGTGTACCCCACCTCAAGGCCAAAGCAGATACATAATAAAATGTTTAAACTAATTAATACAGTAATTATGAGACCATTGTCTTAAAAACACAGATTTAGACAGTGGTTCTGTTGTTGCACAGAATCACCACTAAACTATACAGTCAATCTCATTAGTACAGTCTAGTTTGTCGCAGATGAGCACCACACAGTTTCACAATCCAGGCAGGTCAGACTTTTCTTCAGTGAATTTTCTACAATATTACTAAGTTTAGGATAGTTTTTATTGTTTTGAAACAAAAATCAACAATATACCTAGCCCTGTTAACCCAGAAAAAGAGTTGATGGGAAGAAGAAAATGCTGATTTAGATAAATGTCATTTCCTCAGTATAAGGCCATTAATGTATCCACAAATGTCCCCCTAAAGACATCCTAACACATCTACAAACACACAGGTCTTGAGATAAGACTGACCGATGGTAATTGTGGTCTCTATTAGAGTAAACGCTGTTCTCTCTGTGTAAACTGAGTAAATTACATCCAGATGGAAGATTAAAGCACTGTGGAGTAGACGGCTGCCCCGAGCCCCACCACTCCTCCTCCAGGCCAGTAGGAAGGAGAGATCCATATTTCCTGATGAAGATTGCAACTCTCCCCAGGGCCGGGGAATTACAACTAGAGAGAAACACCACAACAGAAGGCCTATAATTTAGAAGGTCACTGTGAGACATGGCTTCACATGCAATGACAAAGACAAATACAAGGAAAGGTTATGAGAATCACTAAGCTTTGGCTGAAATGTTTAAATCTAATGTTTAAGAAAGACAATTATCTAAATCTGAATCAGAAACAGCAGAAACTAAAATATCACAAGAGCATGTACAGTTGGTACAACTCTATCTTTCTGCATCTTACGAGATCAAAAAAAACTCCTCTATTAATCACATGAAATTGAGCTGAAGCTGAACACACCCTGCCTATGTTTGCTGTCAGTAATGAAGAACAAAGCACTTATTATTGCCAGGCTTTAAGCCAAATTCTTACAGCGAATGTCTCTAGTGGCGGTCAGGTTTGATGATGCAACAGTTTGCAAGTTTAAATCCACAGTTTGAATAATGAATAATGATGTGCACCAGATCAAAAGCCCTGTCATTATTCAAATAAGGATGGGCAGGCAGCGGCATGTACAGCAGCTACTGGCAAAGCTCACAGATCACTGCAGACACTTGACTACAAGCACTGTAGTTAAAGTGCCAAGAATGCACTGCACTGGAGAATAGAGTGTAAAGTGAATGTGAACTATGTGACCTGCAGATTGCTGTTATATCACAGTGTTATGCAGCCTCAGTGGTCATGACAGGGATTCATTGTTTAAAGGATACCCAGGTGCTTCCATGGTCATCAACTTATGGGACGGGAGCTATTTAGGTCTCCATTAGACCTTGAAAATAAATCCCTCTTTTGTAGATTCTGACACATGTGGCCAGCTCGACTATAGATGTATTCAGTAGATCACAACAGATTTAATCACTTGGCCCAGATTTTAATGCCATGTCGATCACATAAATCTTTACTACTGGAGAACAAAAACAGAAATCACACTGACCCAAGGCAGGCGCTGTTCATTTAGATCTCACAAGTCAAAAAAGCTGGGCACAACTGCTATACATTTCTGAAGCTGTAGCCCCACCCTCTGCTGGCTGCCCCCGAGCGCACAGGGACAACTGTTAAAGGCGCTACAGCTGTGATGTGGACAGGAAATTATCATTTTCATTTAGTGACATATTTATGAGGTGCATCCCAAAAAACATTTATGATACTTAAGCTTTACTGCATTTGTATAATAAAACAAAGCTTGATAGTTTTGAGTGCGGAACAAATATTTCTATCACTGGGGCCAAGATTAATAAATAGAATATTTAAGAGGCAAACCTCAGTGATTATACTAAATCCATGACCTCAGTGTTGTGGGCCCTGGATTTTGTCACTTGTTTTGACTAAACGAGTCATGATTTTAACAAGTAGGATGCTCACAGTGTGGAGGAAACCAGAGCTGGAAGGTTAGCTGGCACTCGTCCCACTAACCAACAACACATCCTCTTACAAGTGTAAAAGGGTGACATGGCCCTTTTAAATGAATCCAATCCTTACTCCACTCCATCAGAGTCCTGTTCTGGCACATTATGTAAGACTAGAACTCCAGAAACACAGCAAAAAGACAGACAGGCTTTGTACTGTTTCACTGCCTCCTGACAGTGATATGACTGACCTGCAATAAAGTCATTTTCACATTTTCATTAAGGCAACCATCTTGGACTGTGTAGCCTTAATATATACCTGTATGTGTATGTGTGTGGAAAGGTGAGTGAGTATGGTTCAGGTGAGATAACATGTGTACATGATGTCACATTTTGGAGTATCAATAAATTGTGGCATTGAAAAAAAGTGTATTCTTCCTGTTTTATGCTAGGAACTATTAAAAATTTCTTGGAAACTATAAATGTTAATGATTTTGAGACAAAGTATTTAATGACAGCTTGGTAACAGTATAGAAGAATCAACTTTCTCACAGTGGTAGTCTATGAGTTATGACCAATCTAGGAATGGAAATCTACAGAGAAGAAAACCGGTCCAAGTGTGTGTGGCTCTGTGGCCTTGACAGTATGATGCAGCTGTAATTACAAGCTTAGTGAGGTTAGCCAAATATAACAGTGAGTCAGCAAGCATCCTACCTTCAGAAGCAGTGATGCAGTTTGTCACGTTTCATATTTTGACTGGACTAGGTCATTCATGCAGTGTTGTCAAATTACAATGTATTAGATTAGGCCTAACTTTATCAAATAACTTGGAGTGCAACTATTCTCTATGAGCAGACAAAACCACTGACACCCACCAGGCTGTTAGCTGTAGTCACTTAAACGAGTTAAATTAGACAACCCTTACCTGTGCAGGTGTGAGCAGCAGATACAGCGCCACCGCAGTCTCGATGAGCAAACCCACTTTCATTTCGTGCTATCTCTTGCAAAGTAGAGCACAATGGCGTACGGTCAGTCTAGTAGGCTAAAACAGTTCAACAAAAACGCCGACTTTAGTCAAAGATGCTGAATGGTAACTTCCACGTGATCCGGGTTTGACGCAGCGCAGTCACGTAGCTCCGTCGCCGTGCGTAACTTGATGAATTGTGATTTCTAATAAATAAAGCCCGAGCTGGAGCAGCATGCACAAGTGGGAAGTTCTACTCAGGAGGAGATCAAAGCGCCGACTTCTGTAAACTCACACAGTGGTAAGTGACATCGACAGACTTCAAAGTAAAACACATTTTTAGTCCAAAGTGTTTGAAGCCAAGTGATGGTCCGCTCCAAAAACATTTAAGCCAAGTGTCTGAACTCCAGTCTGAAGTCTGACACACTCGCCTCCAATTGTCCCACAGCACCTTTTCACAGGCTGTCCATTCAGTCCCCTCCCCTTCTCTGTCCTCCTCTCCTCTGCCCTCACACAGCCCATTGATGAGATTCGGTTTTCAAAGCTGGAGCCTACAGTGGGAATTTACGTGATGCTGTAAATAGTTATCACTGTGGACCATGCTTTATTTAGATTGTACACTAGATGTGATTTACACTGCTCAATATACACATACCTGATAAGAAACTGCTTCTGAGTATGTGCTGGAGAAATGCTGCAAAGTAAATGTTTGGAGATTATCTTGACGTGGTTCTTCTTACTGCTGGCACAGGCTCCAGTTAGCCCTTAGAGGAAGAGCAACTTGTCTATTTAGTTAGCAGAGACAGCAAGGGGATTCTATTAGTGTTGACACAGTTAATCTTAGTGTGTTTGCAGAAACCCTGAACCAAAGGATTCCTTGTGGCTTCTACACATTCCTCCGTCAGTGCTGAAGAGTCCCACCGCCTGCTGCTATTTCTTTAGACACTTCAGCCAGACTATGACACCAAGTATCCTGGACAGCACAAGTGGACGCAACGCAACATAACCAGTTTTTACAAATTGTATCTCTGATTATTTACACACCTTAAACTAAAAATAACAATGTGCATTTTTCTTCTTTCAAAGTTTTTGGGTCAAATGTATTCCTTCCATCAGACTAACACAAATATAAGGTTATTAATAATATTTAGAATGAGTTATGAATAGATTATTTAACAGATTACAAATCAGTTTTCCCTTGAGGATTAATAAAGTTAAGTCTAAGGCTAACTTATGGCCCTAGCATAAAAGGGCGACTTGGGACAGGTCACTCGCTCTGATAATCAAAATCAGAATGTGAAAAAAAATCATAAATGTGAAAAACTGAAACCAACTGAGAATCAAAGCCAGGTCTTCCACATATTTGCTCTGCTAACTCATTAGGTGAGTTACCAGGGAATCCCCCTTCACCACACTTTAACACACACGCATTCCTCAGTCTCCTAGAACCCAACTCTGTGATGGAAGGGCTGCGAGGGCCTGTTGATCACTGCTTGCACTTATAGTTCCGTTTTAGTGTCTTTCACAACAGACCTTCTGTTCTACAGTCACAGACTTTAAAGGTGGCACAGTGGTTAGCACTCCTGCCTCACAGCAAGAAGATCTTGAGTTTGATTCCCAGCTGTGGCAGAAGCTTTTTGTGTGGAGTTTACATGTCTCCCTATGTTTGTATAGTCACATGTGTTACAATAATTACATACTGTTTTGACAACCTGTACTTAAAAATGCTACCCTGACATAAAAGAGACTTTTTTGACTTGAAGGCAGCACCATAAAAGTTGATTTAACCTTTGGGGTTGCCCTCTTATTTTCCCACATTCAAGCATTAAATGTAAACAGATGAACAACATTAATAATGCCTATTCATCACTTGTTTTAGTGGGGCCTATATGGGGAAAGTGGACAGCAAGAACCCCATCCTAAAACACCATTAACCACAGCTGAAATCCAACAAAAGTAAATATAGATAACAGAAGTAAGACTTTGTTTAAGATTTTTATAATTTCCTGTTAAAATGTAGCAACTTAAAACTTAATAGAACAACTAAACTTGACGAGCGTAGGAATTGAGACATTAGCACTGGACACCTGGACACTGGACCCAAACAGGACATGACAATCTTGAACAGTCAGACTCATTCTTCCTGTCATTTTTAGTTCTGACTAACAAAAGATGCTTGTATCCACTGTATTGTTGACAGGAAAACTATATTTGCCTTAGGAAGTGCTTCAGCCATGTGTAAAAAGCAGCTTATTGTTGACAAAAGTTATTAGCATTATATCAGAACACTCTTTCATTTAAAACATGTCAAATCCTGTTTACTCTTCCATCGTGCGTTGGCATGTTTTTGTCTATGGAGTCAAGGCTGTCAGGTGTCATCCTGTTTTCACGGCTGGTCAGGTCTGTATGTGAGGCCTGTAGGAAACCAGTCAGAAATAGGAAGTTATTCTTTTGTTGGTAATGAGATCGAGGTAGCACTAACACTGTGCAGCTGTGTCTGGTTCATCACAATGCCAGCTCTCGTCACTGCAGGCTAAATAGATTTTGAATTTCTAGTGACACATATAAAATGTCTCATGTCACATTGTTTTCATTGTTTTGTCTGACAATCATTAAATTATGCATTCAATATGATGCCCAAGAGAATAGGAAAAATATCCAAATATGTCAAATAACTCCATTCATTTGTTCTGATTACCATTCCTGTTTAACCCTTTCACCCCATTCTATCGCTAACCAAACCACAGAGACACAAATTTTACTGGTAATTCCATATTTGTGTTTTATAGTGCAACAATGTGTGTGCTCTAAAGAAGCCCCGCTGAACGCAGTGTTTGTCCTAGGTAAGATTTCATTACCTCTTCACGCTGCAGGACATGAGCCTACGGTGATACAGGAAAGCAAAAACAACAGTAAGAGTAAGTTAGTGCCGTGTGTGGTTGCCTGTTGAAACAGCTGTTAGCTTTATAAATGAGGAGAGAGTGGTGTAAAGTGTGCAGAAGTGGTCATGCAGTGAAAGAGCAGGTTAGAACTTCACTCCAAAGTCGATCCACACACAGAGCACATTGTCAGGTTTATAGAACTACGTTGGAGGCACTTTGGCCTCAGCCATTAGACAGATAAATGGCATGTGGGACATCTCTTTAATGTTAAATTGCGCTACTTAAATAATAACCACAAAATGCTGTTTCATGTAAATATAAGGTCCATGCCTGGCAGGTGTTCAGCAGTTAGCCTCAGGCAACTCTGTAAACATGCCTCTTTGGATTATTCACCCTTTGACATGTTATTAAAAGAGTTAAAGAGGTCTTAGGCTAATGGAATATACATTTTAATAGTCAATGTTGCAGAGAGATTGAAAGGCCGGGAGAGAAGATTTGTTCCTAGAAGTGGGAGGCACTTAAGTAAACATGAATTCAAACAGGCAGTAAGATTTACTAGACTGCAATCTCACTTGAGTGCCTCTGTTTATTTTTTTAAGGGTACAGAGTGTTTTGTTTTTTTGTTTTTTTTAAACCTCAAATTTGTTTATCCTTCCTCGGGGGGGCAGCGAAAAAGACCTTTAATGGGTTCTTTTAGAAAACGCTCATCAACTACCATGAGTAGCACTAATTCAATTAGTGAACTGGCATTAAGCGAAATGGTTCTGTGAGAAATACGTGTATATGGACATTAAGAAATGGGACACAACTTACGTCCTTTTGTTGTTTTATAAGTCACTTTACCACATACATTTATTATTATTATTATTATTTACAATGTAAAAAGTCAAACAACTTAATCATTTTAGTCAAGCCTCTTGACCTGGGTTCTGCACCACAGTGGTAAAAGAATGATCCGTCGTCATAGAGCCCTGAGAGGAATAGTAGGAGGTAGGCCGTGGCCTGAGCAAGTGTTTGGTGAAGTTCATGTGCGCAAGTGTTTAGACAAACTGTAGCCAAGCCAAATTGTGAACCAAGATTTATTTATGTGCAGGGGCTCTAGCTTGTAGAACAAGGGACAAGGAAATGGGAGCAGAGCTAAAGAGAGAGAGGACAGTGGGTGAAGGTCAAAGAGCCAGGGAAAGTTAATAAGTTATGAAAATAAATAATACTGTGAAATTATGGGAATTTGGCAAAAGTGCAATTATCATGTGCAGATTCTTGTGCCCTTGGTAACTGCTGGGCACTGGCAGCTAAGGTTTGGTGTCCAGTCTCGATGCGATGCTGCTGACACCAATTCCAGAGGACATTTAAATAAGACCACCAAGGTGGCTAAAAACTGCGCTTTTGTTATGAACAAAATGTGACCAAAGGTAATGCATACAGTAATGACCTCAGAGCAGTGATACAACGTGGACCATTTTCTATTCTAGTTTAGTTTCCATTACCCTAACAAGTAAATAAACAAATAAACACACAAGTTCCAGGATGGTGAGAGTGAGAGTTGGCGCCACTGGTCTGTGATCCATTTTTGCCTGTTACATTTCTGTAGTCTGCTTAATTAAACAGTCACACACAGATAACTCATCTTCATCAGGCTAATACATGTAAAGTAGGAAGAAGTCACGTTTATCTTTAGGGATTACATTTGTTTGGTATATAACGGATTTTATATTCAAATTAATGTCATGACTGACACTAAAAGCCTTCGCATTACACAATGTGAGCTTCCAATCCCCTTATTATACTTAAAGAGGATATCTTTTTTTCTGTAAATTTCCTGTTAAATCTGAGATAAAGAGCAGTACATCTATCCGTTTGGGTGACACTACAGAAATGTCATCTTCTTTATTTTATTTTATTTATTTTTTACTGTTCATGTGTCTGTCTTTCTCCTAATTGATAGGCTTGGAAAAAGGTTGAGACTTGTGTTCGACGACCCCAGCTATAATCATGTCTGTCTGTTCAAAGCTAGGTGTCAGATGGTGTCATGATGAGCTGTGACGGAAGAAAGAACTGCAGTGAAATGAACACAGGCCACAGACACCACAAACTGAATCAGTGAAAATACGCAGTGCTAATCAAGAGAAAATAAACAGAGCAGCCCCCTCGAGCAACATTGTAACAAGAGAAACTACTGCAGCATGGTGCAGCCAGAAAGCCTCACTGCTTCCATTTGCCTTACAGAGTCACAAGTTTAAATGATAATACAGTATATATCAGTTTTTGCCCACTGCTTCTCCATCACAGCATATGTTTCTAGGTCTCATAGTGTAGTCTAAGGATGTGACGCTTCACTCAATGGAAGGGGCTACTCTGGATTAGAGCCAACAAGGCCAGAGGGAGCCTGCTTACAAATGTGAGCCTCAGAGGAGCCAGTGCGTTCTGTCTGGGGGACTCCATCCTAATCTGCAGAATCAGGGGAATTTTCCCATCGCAATGAGAAGCAGATGTCTTTCTTACAGTCTTGCCCTGGCTCTGTTGCAGTGGCTCATCTAACCTGGTCCTGCGTCCCCATGGGGACCAGCAAGGAACATGAGCACCATGGGAAGGGGAGCTGTCCCTCAGCTCGATCACATGACGCAGGAGAAGGGTTGTGGGAGGAACTACGTTTAGGTACAGAGCCGTGAGCACGTGGAGCTGGTTCAAGAGCTCTCCACTTTCTCATGGCAGAAATGCAAACAAGGCAATCTGATAAACACGTCATGATTCCCTCTTGAGATGGACAAGCTGTGGAGGGGCCGCTTCATTACGGCCTATCCAAGTGTCTCCCATCTTAGAGTATATAATGTGTAAAGGAATGGTCTCTGCCCTTGGCGCACACTTCAGATTTCTGATCTGACTATACAAGGGAAGACTATACTAGCTACCATTATGCCATTACTATTACAAATACAGACACAGCAGGTTGAGCAGGGAGAAAAAAACTGAGATAAGGTTAAAAGTCTGAGTATGTTCAACCTGCTTTGCGGGGCGCAGTGGCTCAGTGGTAGAGCGGTCGTCCTTCAACCGGAAGGCGGGTTTGATTCCCGCTCTCCCCACAGTTCATACTGTCGTTGTGTCCTTGGGCAAGACACTTAACCCACCTTGCCTCCAGTGGTGTTCCAGCTGTAACACTGGTGAATGGAACCTTAATGTAAGTCGCTTTGGATAAAAGCGTCAGCTAAATGACTAAATGTAAATGAAATAGGACCTAAGTCACCACATGGACATTTCTAGTATTTGTTTGATATGTAAACAGATTAATGGATAAATGACTTGTCTAACTTACTTCTTTATTCATATCACTTTTTCTTTATCTAATCTTATTCTGTAGCCTTACTGCACCTGCTGCCCCCCCTCCAACTGACGCGCATACCCCGACCTACAGCATAAACAGACAGAGATGAACCACAGGCCAGACAGCGGCTGTTTAGTTGTGGTTTGTAAACAGTTCAGCAAGAGTAGGAACAGGAGCTCCCAAAAGAGACACTATCCCAGGGCAAGAGCCCAGAAGGAGCAGATATAAGGTTTACACGAGCGCCTGGTAAATGTCCAAGTCACAGCACCAACCAAGATAAGCTTTGGGTATGAGATTGTTTAGCTAACGAGGATATTCTGAAGGAACATAGCTCCACTGAAAAAATGAGGTGAAAGCCACTAAAGGCTCAGGATTCCTACAGATTGGCCAAGCTGATTGTGGAAAGAGACATTTAAGTTCCATTACTTCCTGATCCTTTTCCTGCAGCACATAAAAAAAAAACAACAGCATATTACTGTGTGTTACAAAGCACCGCCTGATGCACACTGTAAAACGCTCGAGTCACGGTTGAAGTTTACAGAGAAAAATCCCTGAATCTGACGTTGGCTGACATTGTTAATAAGGCTGTGTTTACATTCTGTGGCTCAACATTTCAGCAGACCTGAATGACCCAGGATTAAAAAGAGACCACACACCACATACATTCTAAACTACTGCTGATATGTGAGTGAGGGTTAAAGGTAAAGACTCATGCTCATGGAGTCAAAGCACTCTCATATCAGCAGGCTGCCCAGAGTGGTATAATGTAATATATTGCAAACATTGTACAAATTCCAGAAAATCTGCTGACAGGACAGTATAAAACAAAAGGCAACAAATGCATTACAGTGTGAGGAAAACTCTGTATTTATATATTGTTTGCTTGTTTGAAAATAAAATACAGAAAGCACACACTAAAGGATCTTATTTAATCTCTCATATTACTGTCTGTATCTCTCTTCCCAAGGTTTTCAGTAGTAGTTGAAATTGTTGGTTTCCAGGAGCAAGTGAAGTGGCTCTAAACTCACGGTCCAAATTAAATGTTTAGAAAGAACTCAAAGTGAATGTCTAGCAAGAACTCATCTGTCATTCTGACACACAAAGAAATCATGAAAAAATTGAACTACCCCAAAATACACAACCTGGTCAAAGTTTATGCCATTTGCATCAACACGGCCAACGCAAAAAAATAAATAAAACAAAACACACAAAAAATGTCCCCAGGGCCTCAGGAGGGTTCAAACAACAAGTCACAAATACAAGTCAAGCTGGCCACATGTGTCCAAAGAAGATATACCTTGTGGTCTGGCCTGTTAACAACACTGACCAAATCTGATCCCATCTGGTCTAGTGACCAGTGTGAGTGTAGCCAAAATGAACCACTGCTTGGATCTTAACACTTAAATTTAAAAGGGGTCCCTATCAATTGATGGTAGCTTTTGGATCTGGTTCCTTTTTCCTAAATCACAACTGGCTTCTTTCTGTCATGACCCACTTCAGCTCAGAGATTTCTGAAACAGCTCTGTTAGACGAGGAGGGGTCTTCCTATCCCCCTGTCCACCACAGGCTCCCACAAGACAGATAAACAAATTGCTCTTAGGGTGTATTACACTGATGTGAGGCCAGAAATCACACAGGTGCCCCCGCTCATGCTGTCTCCTGGGGGAGGGAGGCTCTTATCAACATGTAGAGGTCACAAGAAGAAATGTCTTCTTAACATGTGGAGCATTGCTACCATTAAGTTGTGGTTCCAGGACGGTGTAGTATGAGATTTGAGTGGGTTTACTGGGTCAGGATCAGATAACAGGCCTCAGACAGAAACCGAGGATAGAGCACAGATCACAGACTGAGCATGGGAAATGTGCGCATAAATCCATGGACCTTTTAACTCTGGTCAGGAAAATCACATCTGCAGATGTTGCACAGCTGGGAACATTAGAAACTACAGCATGGGAAGTACCCATTCAACATGCTATAATGATTAGAGCCGGCTTTCTGAATAAAAGATTCAGGCAGATTGCTCCAGTTCTTTCAAGGGAATTGATGTTTTTAAAGTGAGAAGATCTCCTGCGGCAAAAGTAAAATTGAACAGAGAACATCCTTTTCACAGAGACAAAAGAAAAAGTATTTTTCTCATTGTCTGGTTAAATCCAGACAGTATGTTGTAGACGTAGTGTAAGCAAAAAAGATCATGAAAAATTTTCTTTACAGAGCTTGTTAACATGAAACCTGACATTGCACACCACATTAAGTCAATAAAATTCAGAGAGGATGTGATCGTGAGAATATATGATTTCTGGTTAATCCTACATATTTTGCCAATTATGTTTTTTTTCATTGGTTTAATATTAAAACAATGCAATGTAATTATTCTATTGACAAACAACATGCCGTACATGCATGTGCTGGGTTGTTTACACACTTTGCTCACGCTGCAGGAGAACTCTATCCTTTAGTATTTATTATTTTTTATATTATTATTATTTTTGGGCCTTTTGCATTTATTTGATAGGAGATAGTAGACAGACGGGAAACAGGCTGAGAGAGAGGGCAATGACATTGGGCAAATTGATCCCTGGTCGCCCAAGTATGTGGAATGCACAGGTGAGCCACGAGGCGCCCCTGAACAAATCATTTTGAGTGTTCACATACTGTACCTGCACTAAATTAGATGCTGTTGTGAGCAGATTTTTGTCCTGAAGAGTTACACAGAGGCAAAAACACAATAAAAATTCCAAGTGAGCTTATACTGTATTATGTATTATTATTGTCTGTTATTGCTATTTCTAAGGAACTGGATTTGGGCCATTCTGGGGTAACCACTAATTAGATTTCACAAAAGTTGGTCCAAGGTCAAGGTCAAATCTGATTTGGTCAAAACTGGTTTATTTGTGCCACTGTGGACAACTCAATGACTTAGTAAACTCAGATCCAGTTCCTCATGAGTTCTTGTTAACTGACTTGTTGTAAAGTGACATCAGCTTAATCACAGATCATGAGACCAATCAGAATTTGTTATTTTATTTTTTGTTTATTAAACGCCAATATATATATATATATATATATATATATATATATATATATCATAATTTATACATTACTGTAGCAATTGTAACTCTGCAGATAAATACCCGCTCTATTTACCAAGCCTGTCATGGCAAGCATTTTTATATTAGACACTTTTATGTATATAAAATGTATATGGACCGAGAGCTGAATGTAAGCAGCTGGGTGATGTCTCATGAGAAAATGTATATTTATAGTGAAAACACATTGCTCTTAACACTGACCTAATGAGAAACTGTTCCTCATACTTACTCAGTGCTATAAGGCCTAGTATTTTGACATCAGTCACTTTGAAGGCAATTATTTCTGTCTGTATGAGTAATATTCATCATTTTGTGCTGTTTTATATGTGGCATGCTTGACAGATTTTATCACAGTGACTGACATTATAAACTGCTGGCAGCCACTATAACTTTTAAAATGACTCCTAATCACGGTTCCCAGAAAACGCAGTCTGTGCAGTTGGAGAAGCCAGTAAATGTTACTTCTCATGGTGTGCCAATGTGATAACTTCTAGTGTGAGTAAGGAAGTCTGGTTAATATATAGTAGGCTGAGAGCAGCATGTCAGGGCTCACAAAGCTCCTCGATATAGGCTGTTTTAAAAGGGTTATAAAAGCACCTCACACACCCTGATTGCATTCAGACCCCTTCTGGGGATGGAAACGTGCCAGGCCAGAACTGACCAGCACTAGAACAATATACCAGTAGAAACCATTAACCATTATAACCAGAGGGGGGCGCTTTGGTAACACTGCTAAATATTATTTCCATTCACCTTTTCAACAATATATGTTTGAGAAAATAGGATCCATAAAATTGAAGCCATGTTAGACATGATTAATCCATAATGCAGTAACAGACTGTAATATGCATTAAATTACTTTCTAATACTCTTGTGTGTATGTGAAGTGTTGGTGCATGTCTAAAGTTTTCAGTTATACATAACCCTTTAAAAATACCTGTTACAGCAAAGTACAGTCAGTCATAGCAGGCTTGAACCTATTGAATGCATGTCTAAAAAAGAGCGTCTTAATTTGTTTTTTTTGAAAGTGTTCATGGAGTCCAGTAAGCGCAGGGAAAGAGGGAGTTTGTTCCAGAGTCTGGGCGCAACTGGTTTAAAATATCTGTCTCCTTGTGTTTTAAAACAGGTATGAGGGATCATCAAAAGGTTCTGACCAGACGACCTTTAACTATGGGCAGAAGTGCAGGGTTTAATAAGGTCAATGATATAAGCAAGAGACTGCTCATGCAGGGCACTAAATGTCAAAACCAATATTATGAAGTGTATGCAACAGAGAGCCACTGAAGAGACTTGAGAATGGGTCTGATGTGGGCTGTTGGTGCGAGTCAGGAGCCTCGCAGCAGAAGTTTGAATGAGTTGCAGACGGGCCAAGTCTTTCTTGTTCAGAATGTGAACAGACTATTGCGATTGTCTAAAGTGGAGTCAAAAGTGATTATCTCATTTCTGGATAGCATAGCTCTGAGTTTGGCCAGATTACGCAGTTGAAAAAAGCTGTTCCTAATTAATTGTTTTGCAGGATATTCTAGAAACAAACCCTCATCAAAAATTACCCCTAGGTTTCTCAGATTAATTCTAGCTGAGTGGGTAAGGTTAGGTTAGAAAGGGAGGAATACAAGGCAATGCCGTGACACCTTTCACACATAAATTGATGTTGCTTTACCTTCTGTGGGGAGTTAGTATATATACAGACTGTACATAAATACATAAATATTCTAAAACACATAATAAAACACAGTCTATAAAATCACTGTCCATTTCTGGGTGTCATGTTTCTAATTAATTTATGCTGTATTCAAAATATCCACTGCCCATGGGACAAACAACTTTTTAAAGACAGCTTTAGTTGTCAGTGGAACTCTGTAGCACAGAGTGCAGGAGCTCAAACTGACCAGAAAGAGGAGTTATCAAAGCAACTAAAGTGTATAGTTACTGCTTTAAATAGTGCCATGTGGTGAAGCATTTAGTGAACTTGTCAGAATGGAGAAACAATTAGAGGAGCAGGAAGAACAGGAACCATCACAGGAGGAGAAGCCCCTGCACCATATGTACCACTGGGAAATAGAAGAAGGGCCTGATATCAATAAATCCTACCAATGGCTAGACAAGGCTGGACTGAAAAGGCACAGAGGCCTTCATCATAGCAGCACAGGAGCAAGCCCTAAGTACAAGATCACATAAGGCAGGATCAGCCAGATGCAGACTGTGCCAAGATGCCTTTGAGATGAACCAGCACATAATAGCAGGTTGTTAGATGCTAGCAGGAAGAATGTAGAAGGAACACTATAACCGAGCAGCTGACACACAGAAGCATCAGAATATGGATTTGAGGTTTTCAAATATAGACAGGTGATGGCCAACTGGACATAGTGGTGGTGGTAATATATGTAGCAATCCAGTAATGGCTACATCAGGAAGAACGAACTCAAGAAGCCCGAGAAACACCAAGGGCTGTATCTTTGTGCTTGCACTAAGCTTTGTTAGATGATTTTTCACATTTACATCTTTTGACTGTTTCTCAGTGCTTAGACAGGACTAAACTGTGACAGTTAACTTGCCCCATAACAGTTCCAATTACTCAATATATTGGTTGATGTAGGTCAGTAGGGTCAACTCAACCAAGCCATTAACCGTCTAAGTGAATAGATGACACACTCAATGTTGATGAAGTACTGTAAATACTGCATTGACAAACTGTACAAACAGGAGCAGCTCCCGCAGGTCATTGGTCACCAGTTTCCGCAGTGCAGGTGCACTAGACAAGATCCTGTTTCAGAAAAAGCCTCAGGGATTGGCTGTTGAGCAATCTATGTCCATATTTCATTAGATAAGTGAGGTCAAGCAGCGGAGAATTCCCAAGTCCCTTTACAGATCTTCCAATCGATAGCTATCACAACCTTGAATTCCCAGTGTCAGCGTGCCTCTCATAGATCAGTTCAGTGAGACGGACCAGGAGAATTGACTCGGCTGGCCACTTATTATATGGCACCTAATGAGCTGAGGAGGGCTTTGAGTGAGGACAACACTGGGACTATCAAGCTCCTGCTGGAACACAAGAGCCATAAATTAGCAGCAAATAAAAGCAGTATTCCTCGTCTGGCATGTTACAGAGGGGAAATAAACACATTCTCCAGAGCTGCTGTAATTGAGTAATAATGCATTTTCACACCTTTACAGGTTAACATCGAATCATCAATCCTTTGCTTATTGTGGATGAAAGCTGATCTAGAAGTGCCTGGTCTTGGCATGATGTTAAAGGCCTACAGTTTTCCTAATGAAACAACTCTACACTATAAAGTACAGGGTCTTATAGCTGACATCAATGTAAACATTGCCCACAGTCCCGTCTCAGGCTGAATAACCAATCAGGGATTTTGTCATCTGGCTAGTGCTCCTTAGTCTTCTTTCACACTTAGGCACTCATCCATCATCTTGATTGTTCTGAGGAAGAATAAAGGATGCACAAATCTTAACTCTGGGATTAGTTTTTTTTTTTTTAAAGAAGGTCCTCTTATCTCTTGAGAGATTACATCCCAAATTCATCAGGAAATCATGTTGATCTGTTTTGCCTACTTATTAGAGTCTAGATTCCCTGTTCTGGCAAATGCTCTTTATAGCAATTTAAACCAATATGCTAATTTATCTGAATAAATGACAAGAAAACAAATGTATGAAGTGTTTTTTGGATCAAAATGCAGCACAAACAAAATGTAAGGCTAGCATACCGTTCTTCTTCTTCTTCCTAGACATTTTTAGGCACATGGGTGCCAACAATGGCTTATTGATCGTTCCTTTAAAGGACAAGGTCAGATGTTAAGTGGCTGCTGATAGACATTTTCCTGAGTTACATCCTTGTAAGGCTACATTAAATCATGTGTATGTAGCTTACCATGCACTGCCGCATACAGAGCCGGTGACCTTCAGGAACAGAGTTACCTGGACTGTAGCTGATTCAGTTGTCATGTTTAACTGTCTTACATTTACATTTATGACACCGAGACTAATTTCTTGTAGAGACATACGTATGTGATGGATGCATGTAACGGAAATGATATGTAGGCCTTTTAAGCTGGTAATGGTATAAGCTAAGCATCTGCACAAAGTCATAACATAAAGAAAGAGAGAAGTGGCATGTTGTAGATTGTCTATTGTTGAGTCTGGTCATTGCATGATTTATTTAAAGACAGACTTTTAAGGAGAGCATCCATACTCACAAGTCCATTGAGACAGATCGAACTGAAGACTCTTTTTTGCACCAGGACAACAAAGAAAGGTCATATCAGACATCCAAACAAAAACAAAAACTGGCGTACTACATTATTAAATATTACGACCCTTAATGCTGTGGTTATCTTTAGACGGTGAATATTTATACAGCAGGTGGCAGAGGAGCCGGTCACCGATCTCTAAGGTGACTTGACTCGTCTGTAGTGCGCAGAGGTGGGCATAGGTTGGAGTCACATGGGACATATTGTCTCCTTGGTGTGTTCTTTTGTTCCCCTCAGGAGAAGGATTATGTTTGAGAGTTGAATGCACAAGGGGAGCGTGCAACGGGGCAGTTATGGTCAAGCTATAATTTCATTAAAGATCTAAAAAGGTATCTTGTCAGTGTGAGAATAATGAGGACGGTAAACAGCCAGCCAAGAGCCTGAGCATTTTTATCACCAAGATATTGAATGTTTTTACAAAAGGTTATAGAAGAAAAAGGCAAACTGGCGATGCACTGAAGAGCATCTTGGGATGCTCAAACCGATAATCGTGCTGCCTTGAAGTGATATAAAAAAAATTTAAGCTATTTATTTTATTATTTTTTTTTGACAATAGCTCCTCTATTTTTCTATTACGTCAAGGAATTCTTTGGAACAAAATAAAACTAACTAAGAGACACACTTAAGCAGTCAACAAGTATTTCTAAAGTGTTGATCTAATGTAGATTCTAGTTTCTAGTTATTGAACCCTCAGCTGTCAGGGAGCTATTTTCTTTTTGAGCTTCATTTCCTCATGCTGCATTAGCATATTATAGCTATTTATACAGCACGTGAACTGTATAGCAGCCGGCAAAGTAGAAAACTGAAGTAAACTTTTCTGGCCTCTTTGGACTGACTTGTAAGTGTCCAACAATAAATTAGCAAAAGGCGTGGAGAAAGTTTCTGGGCATTGGTATTTCATTGTTGTAGCCACAAAGCTGTCCCTGAACTGAATGTATGAGATAAGTGCTTTGGAGCAGAAACAGAGCGAAACAAAAGAACACGAGGTGGAGATTGGTTTAGTAAGTGCGAGAGGGGGAGGAAGCACTGCTGGCGTCCAAGGGCATCCTAAACCCAGGCATGTGTCTGTGCAACAATGCCAACAGGGGCGCAAATTCTCTGCACACTGGGAATCGATTTCACACCAAAACTGGAGGACTTGGAAAGAGGCGTATCGGAGCAAAACTGAAATCCTGCATCTTGTTTTATTGGATTTTGAAGCTGAGTTTTTTTTTTTTTTTTTTTACTGCAATCTGGGGGATCCAGTCAAGTGCTGTTTCTCTAAGCCAGCCTGAGAACTTGTGGCCAGCTGGGGCAAAGAGATTGTACCTTAGAGCAAAGTGCTTGAATAAAAAAACATATAGATGGAATAGAGACTCTGAGGTGCGACATACAATTATACAATTCTTTATTTTTGGAGAAACATTAGCTGTAAAAGTGCTCCTGGCCCACATTTAAGTCGGACGATGGGTCTGTGAAACAAAAAAAGTACAATCATAATTCTACAATTCCAAATTTTTAACCTTTTTGTTTGATTTAAACCACAATAAAAATGTGTGCTAAAACCAAGGTCAATTCCATATTATAAAAAAAACATTCAAAATTTACTTATAACTAAATGTTGAAAGTAAAATGTGAGTCAGTAATTAGTGTGCTAATATAATTATAATGTCTTATAATGTCACTAATTGGCTTTTGTGGGTTTTAATCTGGTTGACTCCACACTGCCAGCTCCAGACTTTTTTTTTTTTTTTTTCGTCCGGGGTGATACATTAACAAGATCTAATTGTAAAACGCCCCCTAGTGTGCGGCGCGTGCCAGACGCGTGGAGTGCGATAACCTTGCTCTTCGTCCGGGAGCCTCACTGGAGGAATGTGAGCGTGGCTTTTGATGTCCTGTGCTTGTTGCTAATTGTTGATGCAGCCCTTGGAGTCTCGTCTGGTCCTTTGGTGTCTCTTCCCTCGCCTCTCAGAATGACACCGGCAGAAGGTGATGTGGAGAGTGGAGAGGAGCCTGGAATCCGTCTGGAGCCCCTCAAGAACACACACTTACCGGGTAAGACGACGCCGTCCTCTGGAAGCCGCGCATTCTTCAGGGACATAGGCTGCAAAGTGACCGCAAACGGTGTCCACGACATCGAGGACAGGATTTTGAGGATCACTGGCTACTACGGATACAACCCGGGCTACTCCAGTCACAGAAGTGAGTGAAAAAAAAAACAGCCAGAACAAAGTAGGGGTCATTAGTTGATGCGACATTCTCATTTACTGTGCAGGTGGCGTTTTTACACCTTACTAATAAATGAGAAAAAAGTGTGCTTTAATGCTGCGTCAAAAGAAAAAACGGTAGCACTTTATATTCCAGCTCAGTAATAGCGAATAGTATGGTAATAGCACGGTAATAATATGATAATAAACAGTTAACTGTGTTAATTATTGTTAATTTTACCAGTTCTGCATAAGTTCCTTAAGGTTATATTGTTTTAAAAACTATAAATGTTGACAATTGTATGGAAATGACCTCATAATTAACCATAATTACTATATAATTTCCACAACCCCACTATTACCGAGCTGGAATATGAAGTGCTACTTAAAAAAAAAACAACAAGGAGGGTGCAAAGACAATGCACTTATAATTTCAATTAAAAATAGATTTTCATTTAAATAAAGACGTTTCAAAACTCATTAAGGCTTACCTCTATCTGGGATTTAATCAGAGCTATTATGAAAAAACCTTATTCTGCCACTGGATGAGCTGCAGGTTGTAATGCCCAGGGCCATCCATCTCTCAGACACCACAGCCACAGGATACACTGTGTCATGCACAAATAATGATGGTCCTCATTTGAAAATTCAATTTTAAAGTTCATTACAGCTTCATTTTCACATCTTGGTCCATCACTTTCCACTCCAGCTTAACATTAAACTGTTGATTCCGAGCATTTAATTAAAACAATCCATTCTCCAACGTGACACACACTGCAGCTCTTTCCATGATGAATGTGGACATTGTGCTTGTCATCAATGAGAAAGGGTGTTCTTACAGACATTCACTGTATTTTTCATTTTCATCTGTCAATGGCCTTTTGATTGCTGGAGCAGGATTTTGCTGACCCAGCTGAATCAGTGACGGCTAGGCCATATGAAATTGGAGGTTGACGCTGATGATCCACATGCTACTGGGACAATCTTTAAAATCTTGGCCCTGTTTCTGGTCAGCTCCAGGATGTAAGCACTTATGTGTGTGGCTTTGGTGTAAGGTTAATTAAGGCAGTGAGAGCACATGCCTGTAACACACACACACACACACACACACACACACACACACACACACACACACACACACACACAGACACACACACACACAGACACACACACACACACACACACACACACACACACACACACACACACACACACACACACACACACACACACACACACACACACACACACACACACACACACACACACACACACACACACACACACACACACACACACACACACAGTTAGACTTTGTGTTACATAACTGTTCGATTGATTATTTCAAGAACGTAGGGTCTTCAAAAAAAAAAAAATCCCATTTGTTATAATTGCTTTTCTCTCCGGTGTGCTTAAGAAACTGAAAAACTCACCTTGAATGTATTACTCTTGTCATGCAAACTCCCTCATGGACAGACCTCACAACCCCGTCTGTCTGTTACGTTAAAGATTTTCCTACAAATCCATGACTCTTGAGAGAGCGAGAGAGAGAGCGGCCATGTTTCTCAATATTAGGATGTTCTCACTGAATCTACTAGTGCACGTCCATCTCTCTGTGATATAATGCATTTACATTGGCTGCCCCTGACTCTGAGGAAATGGGAGTTTTTCTAGTTTTCCAGCTGTGGTTCCTGTGGTGTGATTAGAGCACCTTAATAGATACAGGCTGGGAAAAAGGAAATGAGACTCTCACCAACAGCCTTTGTCTCTAACCATTGGTACCAGACTCTTTTAGCTTAATCTTAAAACTCCTAAAACCTGTGTCACTTAAATAAATGTCCTGTCGATCTTGATACATTAGTTATTAAAGACATTTTAATAGCACAATTAATCTTATCTATTATTGAGTTAAATAGATGCCTGGATATCTCACTTGCATATATTATTTATGCTTGAATTCATAAAATTTAAAAGGGTGTATAACAAGAGGTATTACTGTCCAAGCATACAGGCTGGTATCTGTCCCATTTCATTGCATCAACTGTGCATCCATTTGACTAATAAAAGCTGAGCCAGTCTATCTGCAGGCCAGTGGGTTATTTGATTTGAAAGACATTCTCATTTCTTCTGGTAAAATATTTCATCTGTAGCCTCTTGTTTCACTGTTTGTCCATCATCACTTTTCTCCAAAGCCACAGTCAACAGAAGGCATTCCTCAAGGCACAGTTCTTGTCACCGTTTTTCCTGTTTGTACAGTTATTAAACATGCTGCTGTCTGTTGAAAGTACTCACGCTAAATTGTACACATGCTGTTTAAGACTTGGGTTGGCTAATTGTCTGACTGAAGTCACTTTTTGCCTTGTTATTATCAGTTTCTATAAAGGGTAAGGCATATACATGCAGTGTTCAAAAGTAGGATTATGCTGCCATGCCTATGGGGTAAAGATATATTTAGTAAGACTCTGTTGCCAGTTTGTTATTATTTCCACTTGCCATCTGTGTTGATTTACAAGATGCCTGTGAGGGAGACTGCACTACGTATGGTGACAAGATTGGGGCTGTGATACATACACACTGAACCACACGCTAATGATAATGTGCCATCAAGGGATGACACAGACTACCACGATACATTCATGTTCAAAGCACCACTTACATAGACAGCTCAAGGAGAAACAGACATAATTGAATAGCTTTACAAAGCGTGCACATTGTAGCTGACTCCTGCTGGAAAGCACTACAATGGTGTGCAGCAAATGTTGCCTCAGCACCTTTTGAAAAACCATAACTGGCTAAATTTGCTGTTTTTTTTTTTTTTTTTGCTCACATAGAAGGGTGTATTGTTGTGCTCCCGGTTGGGTGAATAGAGATAAAAGAAAAAATATAAAATATATAACAAGTTACTGGCACACGACAACAGCAAGGCCAGGTTGCAGCCATGATCCACACAGTGTGTCAATATGTGTAAGAGCAGGTAGCCTACACATGCCTGTGAGTCCTGTGTGATTATACTGACCAGACCACCTTGCATGGACCTTATAGATAATCATGTAGTGCTTTTAGTGATTTTCTCACAGGTCCTTAACCATTTTGTTTATGCATGAATTTATTTTGGACTGTCCCATTCCCATGCCTACTTTCTTGGTGCTATTTTTAACTTTCTTGCATCGAATGGGATATAAGCTTTGCCTGAATGACTCCTGGAGTGCTGTTATTCTCCATGCTCCTGGGAACGGGCAAAAGCACCCCTCCATGTGCTGGGTACAATATTTCCCCATCACATCTACAAAACTGCTGACCTGTGCTGTGCCACTGAGGTGTTCCCATATGATGGAGACAGTAGTGTTGCACCGTAAAGAACTCAATGTTTTAGATGGGCCTCACTTCATCGAGACAAAACTGCAGCTAATTCTGTGTAACCTGAAAGTAATATAATATCATGTATAATTTCTGGAAGGTACAGTTTGTAGGATATAAGAGCCTGTTTCATTTAACACCCTTGACTGTTGGGTAGCAGCGCCCTCGTGTGGTGAGAGGGGCAAATTTTAGAGAATAAAATCTGGAAATTCCAGTACTTATACATGTAATTTGTAATTTTTTATAAACATATCCCAACCTTTTAAGGAAGTAAAATAATAAAGTTGAGTAATTAAGTAAGAAAGTTCAAATTAACTTCTGCTTTTGCAATGTGTGTGAGTTTTTACATCTGCCATGAACAGCTAAAACTAATGTAGGCTATAGAGCTGTCAAAGTCATCATAATTATTTGAAAGAAAAAAATCATTGCAACAAGTTTGTATCCAGGTATTTAAGCGATGGCAGAAATTTCATCATTGCGTCTGTTGTGTTAAAATGTGCTTGTCATAATGTTCATTATGGCTGAATGTATAAACATAAGTGTGATTGTACAAATAAGCTCTGCTTTAGCTGTCCAGAGATCACAGTCGTATCATTGTGAATAAAAATGACATCTGTTAATTGATTTATTAGTTTGTTACTGAACAAAATAATTTGTTGACAAAGTCTGTATACACAATGTTATGGTAAATAGCTTGCATTTATATAGTGCTTTTTTGTACCTCTCAGGCACCCATTCAAACCATTCACACAGACAGGCTGCCACACAAGGCGCTCACAGCCCTCTACAGTCACACACCTTCATACACCAATGCCACAAACACTGGAAGCAAGGTGGCGTCCAATTTTTGGATGTGTCCTTGTTTTGCAGTTCACCGTCTTCACCACAAGGTGTCCTCGTGTTAGAGTTAGTTCTGTGAGTGTGAGTTTATCTGACCTGCAACAGTGAGTGGACTGGGCTCAGTTTTGTTAGTATGAGTTTGTATTTCAGTCTTGTTCTCTGTCACCAAGATGGGATGAGTAACAGAGGGTCTAAAGACAAAAGCCTGCTCTATAAACTGAGTTATATTGGCTCATCTAAATGACAAAAGATTGTGAATGGGTTGAATGCGTCAGTACACAGGACAAACACTGTTGCTATGGAGGTAAAGAGGAAGGATGCTTTACTCTTTGGGGCTTTGATCTACGGGGCATGGTTGTGTCTGTGGATGGTTGTGCCCATTTTTTACATCATAGATTGTCTTTTTTTTTTTTACATTTTAACTTTGCAGAGAATGTAGTTTGGATTGAACTTTGTTTGTTCACTGATCATAATTAATATATTCTAGGCCTTTGTTGCCCTGTTAAGATTGCCTTGAACATGAAGACAGAACATGCAGTTTTCAACTTTACAACCATGTTCATCTTTATGAGTGCTTCTAAGTACCTGGGCCTTTTATAGTGCTCCTGGTATTTTTGCTTAGTCTAATAGTGATTAGAATCCATGTCTCTGCTGACTCTCACTGTTGGCTCCATTCATCAGCAGGGCTATTTTTAAAGTTTAACCCGTCCCATCTTTAGAGATCCATAACCAGGCGCTTACACCTGACTAAACACTGCCCTATCTTCACATGTCTCTCACAATATGGCATTGCATTAGCTTCTGGCACATTCTGTCACCCTAAAACACATACCACTGACCTCATGACAACAGAGTCATCTTTTTCAAATTGAATTGAATTTAACCAATGGAAATAGTAACTGGAACATGTTCAAGCAATATATCCAGTTCAACAGTCAGCCAAACAATAAGTGTGCTGCTTCTTTCTTCTCTCGCCGCCTGAAGAACACAGGGAGAGATACTCTGATCTTTTATGCTCTCTATAGCCATGCCAGAACTTTGGCTGCGTAGCACTGAAGATTAGATGCAGACAGGAAGGGGAGGGTGTGCAGTGATGTCTGGGAGAATGACAGAGGCCCTGAAGCAAACACAAAAAATAGCATGGCACATTTACAGCAAACAGAATTTTGAACTAACTAACTGGGCCAAACAGCATTTGAATGCCTTGTGTTGTGCTGCCGTGTTGCACCATTGACTGCAGTGGAGGTTATTTTAAGATGATATTACGGGATATGAAAGCCATGCCAGTGATACAAACGGGATTACTTTCATTAAAGGTTCAGTTAAAGTGCAGAGGTGGAGCTGCTGTAGGACAATCCTAAGATGGAAACTCCTGGCCGCAGTCCACAGAGTGGCTCACACAGCCCACTCACTCTGCCTCGGCCACTGATGGACCATTTTCTTTTGACTGTTATCAAAAATGATTGAGATGTTTTATGGAAGTATAGCAGCTTCACTGTGTAAATATTTAATGAAAAATGGACCATTAACATCAGTGCTGCCAAGTGAAGAAAAGTGCTTATGGAAACAGTGAGAGTGCAAATCCAGTTACAAGAAGTGTGACATTATTGATGCAGTGCTGTAAAACATTCTTGCAGACAGTGTTTATGCTTACATCACTAACATCGCAGTGTTTAGTAAAATTGCACACTCTTCTCCCTATTAGAGGTTTGCTGGACCCATAACCTGTAATGTGAGTCATAAATTTCACAATGGGTCTGTGAAAGTACAAGTTGGCACACTGAGTTTCTGAGACCAGAAAAATGTCAAAGTTTACAAATATGCCAGCTTGACGGTCACAAAGTTGTCGATCTGAACCGCCAGTAACATGTTGTTCATGTTGACAGCTCAGAATCCAAACCTGATGATAGAGGAATTTGTACTTAGTAAAAAATATACAAGGGAGCTTTGTATGTCAATTCTTGTAGTAGCATAACTGAGCATTCAAGCACACAGGTGCTTAAGGCCCATATGTGCATATGATCATGATGATTAGGATGAGCAATTAATATTTGCTAAAAGTGTACATACAAGATAACAAACAAATGACAAGAGAAGACGGGAAGAAAAGTCTCATATGTGAAGTTTTTCTTTCATCTGTTTCAAATGAATGAGGCCTTTAATGTCATCTTTGCAATCCTAGTGGATACATGCTTGATGCTAGTTTCGTGTGCTCCTCAGCTTGATTGATTAATTCTGTGCTGGTGAAGACAACGAGTCAGAGCTGTACTAATAATGTGATTGTGAAGATGTGGTGAAGAGCAGGAGATGTGGCAGGAGAGGAGAAGCCGTTGTAAAACAGAGGCTAGAGGAGATGGAGAGAGACAGAAAAGCAGAGCCTGAGGAGAGCTTGGTCAGGTGAAAGAGAGGAGGAGGGGGATGCAGCTAACGCAGCATAATTAGCCTGGGCTGCTTGGTTACCTTCCAAACAAAGCTGCTGATTTGTGGAGCAAGGGAAGAGGAGGGAAAGAACAAATGAGACAGAGCGGAGGGGGAGGACAGAGGAGATGATGGGAGTGATTGCAGCATGCCACACACACTTGAGGCTCAGTCTCCCATGGAGACGGTGGCAGTGCTGCATGACAGTGCAACAGAAGTGACTTGTACCGACAATCTCAACTGAGCTGTGTCACTATCAAGACACTCAGACAGAGAGAGGGCCGGGCTGGAGAGGAAGGCACACTCAGGACTGGAAAGTGCTGGGACAAACAGAAGAAAGATTTGGCAAACATCTAAGTGGAGTGAGCCAATCAGGAGCGTGAAGCAGAAGCGGAGGAGTAAGGAACCTGAGGATGTACCCAGCGAGCAGGGAGGACTGCTGACAGTGCATCACACACATCCTGCATACACACGTCCCAGGAAAGGACAGTGTGTTGTGCCCCCAGTGGAGGATGAAGAAGCACTCAGCCCGAGTGGCTCCTCTCAGCTCGTACAGCACTCAGGTTCTGACCTGCCCCGTCTCTGAAGGTAAACCCAGCAAACACCACTCCGGGTGCTGCAGAAGTTGTTTTGTACACAACTAGCTGTTTGAATTGATCAATTTATAACTTTTTGTCCGGCATAATTTAACTAGTTTCATTTTTAACTTCTGTCAGAGAAAAAAAAATAAAAAACATAAATGATGTTGCTGTGAATTGCACTCACTAAATATGTCAGTAATTATATATTATATTAGTATATAATATATTGAAGTATCAAAGAACAACAGTTAAACTTAATCTAATAGCTGTGTATGTCTGGTTCTTGTGCTGTGTGGAGGTCTAGGCTTTAGTCAGCTGTTACAAAACACACTTTTTACAAAGAGAGAGTAGATTTCTGAACTTTACAGACGTATAGACTGGAATCAGCCACGGTGCATCCATCAATGCCAACAGGAAACTGCGGTGATATAATATAGGATAGAAAACGTAAGGTTTACGTAGCAAACTGCGTCACAAGAGCGGATACACCTGGTTAATGGTGCCAGCAGTGAATAGTACTATACAACAATCTAATCTGTTTAGTAGCAATAGTTTTATTAAATATGTGTAATCAATGAAGTGATCAATGAAATACTCCCAGGCATGTGCTAAAACTGTAGTCTGTTTGGGTTTAAAGATAACTTCAAACAGCACTTTATATAATTCTAGTTTACCAGCATATTGAATATTTTAGAGATATTTGTTTCTTGTGCAGCTTTGTATTCTTTGTACTCTATTAGTCAGCAATAATTGTGTCTGTTTTGAGAGTACAGTTTTGGCTACAGAAGCTGCCTCTATGACACAGGGGAGTAGTGGCGGTATAAAATTACTGCATGTGGGCTCCAGTTTATACTGTAGTGGATTTACCTAAAGAAAACTCTGAGTCTTTATCCAATAGAGCTTTGAAACACAATCCATCCTGCCATGTGGGTAGATGTGGCTGAGGAGAGCTACACATAAAGTGAAAGAATAAAAGACCATTCTCTCTCTCAGATCTCTGTTTTACAGTTGGTAACCAGCAGGCTCATTAGGTTGATTAAGGATCCTCGCTGTGACAGAATGTAATTAGGCCAAAATCCCTTGGTAATCCTGTGGAAAAGAAAACTTTGCTGCTGCATATTATTTTGTTCCCAGCTCTTACTACCCTAAATGTTCCCAGCTGGAATTCAATGTAAGTCCAGCTCGACGTTTAAAAATTTCATGAGCTGATGTTTATGTAATTCCCATGGGGAACGTCAGAGGAAGTCATTGGTTGTACACTTTGAAGTTGCTACTTTTCTTTTTCCTGATAGAGTTTGGGGTTTTAGTGTGTGTTTCTATTCTGAAACACTGTTTTATCGGCTCAATTCTCTGCATCCATCATTCAGTGTCTGTCAGATTCAACACTTGATCCTCTAAATATGCCAACATTCATTATACTTAGGAATTACATTGATGTACATTTTATAACTCATTGTGACAGAAAGCCTTCTTTTATTAGATACACTGCTTGAATGCAACCTCAATAATTTTATATTCAATTAAGAACTCTGCCTCCTTTAAACACTGACCTCCATTAGTCTGGATTGGTCTAAGACTGGACTAATTCTGCCTTCTTCCCCAAACACTGAGCTCCATGAATGTAGATATGACATTTTTTAATTGTTCCCCTTTCATCGATTACAGTGTATTGTACACTGGTTCTGGTCTTGATTTGGTCTTGACCTTGTCTTACGCTAACATGGTCTTGACCTGACATAGTCTTGGTCTTGATACTCGATACTAGCTGGTAGTGATCCTCGTATTTGAGTATAGAAGGAACAAAGCATGATGGTCACAGAGACTCCTCAGTGGCTCACCTGGCACAGAGCAGGTACCACATGCGGAGCTGGTTGGAATCCCATTGGCTCTATGTTATCCCCTCTCTGTTCCTGTCTTTCTCTGTCTCCATCTGCCAAAGAAAATTTATCTTTAATGGTAACACTGCAACATTTTACACAATACACCTTGACATGGAAGTCAATGTGTGCTTGGTTTTCCCACAAGCATCATAGTCAGCATTAGCAATTCCCACAGTCCTTTATTCCTCTACTGTCAAGTTTCTTTGCAGATAAGAATGAAAAGACTGCAGTACACTGTAATGGGCTGATTTTATTGATATTGATACTGCAGGTCCATCCTTCTTATGCTAGCATACACTTGGCATCTGTGTTCACGGTGAAGAAGGAAGAGCTTCACATGCTGAGAGCAAAGAGATCGCAGGCAGCAAACACTCTCCAGCACATGCCATCTTTTATACCTAGCCTGGTGTAAATTGATAACATTGTTGAGAGTTGAAGAATGGATCTAACCTCCTTCCGGAAACAGTTCTCTCATGGTCACACAGACACAGCACTTCACTGATTATACAAAGTCCAGAGCCCATTCAGTCCTACGGTGCATTAAGGCACTGAGCCAGTCCTGTCTGTCTCTCTGTCTGATATTCAGATGCTGGCAAGGTTGACATGACTTTCTGCTGGAATGTCATGTGGTTAGGTTTACTCTGCTTTCTGGGCATTGGGTTTCCACGTATGTGAATATAATTGGATCCATGCAGTATGTGCTTTCTAACCAATGACTGTAGAAAATATGGACCTCTTCCGCCCATTGCTCCACTATTTACCGATATTGTCGTTACAACAGGGCAATAAAATGACGGTTACATCCGGGCTTTTTGGCTTTTACTGCAGAGTAAAACAATAGTTTTCAGAGATCATAAACGGACATATTAATCAAAAATTCACCCCCCCAGCCTTCTTTTGTACCAGGCTGTAAACATGAGTTTTACTCCTGTAAAGTCGCCATTGGGTTTCTCCTTATATTTCCGCTTTTGGAGCCTGCCCTCTGGTGGACGGTGGTATATGGCCTTACTCAAGAACCTTTTAAGGCAGGGGTGGGCAATTATTTTTTCCCAAGGGCCACATTAGCACCTGAGGCTCTTGTCATCTCACTAATGCTCAATAAAAACACATTTTCTTTTGCCTTTAGGAAAGATATTTACAGTTTGGAGCATGTTGTAGTGGAATTGACTGATCACTGCAGAATATTGAAGGAAAAATATATGCGGTAACACTTAGGGGGCACATTTTATCATGAATTCTAGCTTTAATTCATGCAGGACTCATGTATGAGTACATGCATTCTTGCATAAATTCATGATAAAAATGTGCCCCCTACTTTAAAGTATTACCATATAAGCTGTGTTTAACTATTAATGAAATATTATGAAATGCTTGGCGAGCCAGATTAAACAGCCCAATGGGCCGCATGTGGCCCCTGGGCCTCAGTTTGCCCACCCCTGTTTTAAGTTTTATGGCGGCACAAAGGCAAAGTGGTTAGCACGCCTGCCTCACAGCAAGAAGGTCCTGGGTTCGATTCCCATCCAGGGCAGGGCCTTTCTGTGTGGAGTTTGCATGTTCTCCCTGTGTCTGCGTAGGTTTCCTCCGGGTACTCCGGTTTCCCCTACCACCAAAAACATGTACAATAGTCCCCCCCCAAACACACATGGGGCCAGGACTCCCCTGCAAAAGAGATTTGTAATCTCAGTGGGACTTTCCTGGTAAATAAAGGTTAAATAAAAAATAAATAAAAGGGGTTCCATGGGAGATGCTTGTTCATTACAAGGCATTAAAGCAATTTAAGGCCTACAAATCTGTAAAAGAACACATTTTTAACCAGCCTAGTCCCTTTATTTTCAGTGCTTCAACATCACAGTACAAGTGATCATTGAACCAGAACAAAAGCTTGGTATTAGAGACACTGTACTTTAGAAAACTTTAGAGGGTACATCCTCTAAAGTTTTCTTTAGAGGAATGTCTTTGCATTCCACGTCTTTGCTGCTATATTTTAGTATGTTGTCTGAATAGCTCACAAGTTGGTAGGCAGCAGTAGTATAAAAATAAGAGGGTATATAAACATTTACATTTCACACAACATGGTCATACTGTAAAATATTTCGCTGTGATATTTTATACCTTATGTCAGGGAGTTTGTGTTATATACTGAACTGTTATCTGTTATCATTTACAGGAGAGGATGGTTCCCACGCAGAGACACCAGGCAGCGAGGCAAGTGGCGAAAGCCGGTCGTATCAGACGTGCACCAACACAGCCTTGAAAGTGCTGGGTGGCCTGTTGGTGGTGCTGTGTATCTCCTCTTCTTGGGTGGGCACCACTCAAGTAGTTAAACTCACATTTCAGTCCTTCTCCTGCCCCTTCTTCATCTCTTGGTTCAGCAGCAACTGGAACATCTTCTTCTTCCCCATCTACTACACAGTGCACGTGGTCATCACCAGAGAAAAGCAGACGCCCATTCAAAAATTTAGGTAATGGGACGGAACATTTACGTACATGTACTTTTTTTATAAAAAAAACACATCCATACTTGAGTGAATCTAATTACGGATGTGTTTTAAAATGTTGTAACTTCTGCACTAACAGGGAGTGCAGTAGGCTGTTTGGGGAGGATGGCATGACTCTGAAGCTTTTTGTTAAGAGGACAGCACCCTTCTCAATCCTGTGGACACTGACCAACTACTTATACCTCCTGGCCTTGAAGAAGCTGACCGCCACTGATGTCTCTGCTCTGTACTGCTGCCACAAGGCCTTTGTCTTTCTCTTGTCCTGGATTGTTCTGAAGGACCGCTTCATGGGCGTTCGGGTCGGTATAAAAACACCACACTTTTTTTTTATTCTTCTGAGGAAAACTGTTATGTCTCTTACTATAATCTCTACGTGTAGATCGTGGCTGTTATTATGGCCATCACTGGGATTGTCATGATGGCTTATGCTGATGGTTTCCATGGGGATTCCTTTGTGGGCGTGGCATTGGCGGTGGGGTCTGCATCCACGTCAGCTCTGTACAAGGTTAGACCACCAAATACTCTTAGCAAATACAACTTCTGTCTAGCAAACTCTCAACAACAGAAAGTAGGTTGCAGACCTTTATAACATATTGCTAATTCCAGAAAAACATTTTTAAATATATGAGGTTTGCACTAAACTGACCGGCATAATTTCTGACAGGTGCTGTTCAAGATGTTCCTAGGCAGCGCCAATCTGGGAGAAGTGGCTCACTTTCTTTCAACCATGGGCTTCTTCAACCTCATCTTTATCTCCTGTGTGCCCCTCATTCTCTACTTCACCAAAGTGGAGCACTGGGGCTCCATCTCCTCACTGCCCTGGGGATACCTGTGTGGACTGGCAGGACTCTGGCTCGGTAAAGGGACAAAGTGGGGATAATGTAATATGCTTCCCTGAACCAATAAATAAATATTAAGCCCAAGATAATCTAGCATTCTCACAATACATTGCCCCCCAATACGTTGTTTCTGCTCTAATTACAAGTTTTCTGTCTGCAGTGTTTAACATCTTGGTGCATGTTGGTGTGGTGCTGACCTACCCCATTCTCATTTCCATAGGGACACTACTCAGTGTGCCTGGAAATGCAGGTAACTTCCATCAGCTTTATTCAACTGCATTGTTACACGCAATATATAAATTAAATAGTGGCAGTGGATAATAGTAATAGTGCAGGAGAAAGAGATAAATGTCACATAGCTACATTACTTAACAAGGCAGGTTGTATATTTGTCTGTGAGGATGATAATTAAAGCAGAATAAATGAATATGCAAACTGACAGCAAACGTGACATAGAGTGTGGTGTTGGACTGTGTGGTCAGCACTCAGGGCCACTGATAGCAAACCGACTATGCAGCAAGTCTGCCTCTCTAATACTGGAAACCCAATCACCAATGTGCCTCGACAGACCCTGCAACTATTCTCTCACTGAGGGAGGATCAGGTTGCCAAGGGAATACTAAATGCTTGCAGACCAGTTCTTTTCTTTAACCATGATGAAGTGTATGAAGGTCAGTGGGCTACTACAAGTTGTCCCAGGGATCTAGGGTGCAAAGCCGCAGAGGATAAAGTAGATCCCCACTGCTGATTATAAGCCGCATTTGTTACACTCATCCTCTTGGGGTTTGCGTCCTGTGGTTTATCTTACTTTATGTAATTAATCTCTGTTTGTCTTTCTATCTGTCACTGTCCCTCTTTTGTTTCTGTCCTTCCTAGCCATAGATGTTTTGAAACACGAGGTAATCTTCAGTGTGGTGCGCCTGGCAGCAACTTGCATCATCTGCATGGGTTTCTTACTGCTTCTGCTGCCAGAGGAGTGGGACTCAGTCACTCTCCGCTTCCTGGCCAGTATTGCAGACAAGAAGTCAGAGGAACATGGCGAGGAGCTCACAGAGTCCAGTGTTAATACCAGAAGCCGCAGTCGAGCCAATGGTATAGTGTCCATCCCACTTGCGTGACATGGATCGTCACACTTTGAGCCTCTGTTTTTGGAGCTCTAGTTGGTCTAGTGCCCAGCCAGGTCATGTGGTGCAACCTGTGGGGTGATCAGTCTTAATGAGCTCTTTCAGGAAGACGCAAAGTATTGTTGAAAACAAACATAGACTTTTTCTTTTCCATCACAGGAACATTTGCAGATCTGCAGATAGAAAAAGGAAAAGTGTTATTTACTTTTTTGAAGTACTGACCCGTCCCTGCACGTCCCCCCCCATACCATGACCTGCTCGGCAGACTGTATTCTGTGAATATAAACATTGGCAGGGCCAGTTTGGCTCAATCTTATTGGTATTTAAAATGTTTGTTTAGAACTGTAAAATTAAGAGCATTCATTTTATGTCTATTCTGGGTAGTATTAGACAGGATATGATAATGTGTAATGAACTGGCCCTTTTGGGTTTATAATAAAATCTTTAAATCCTAAATTAACATTACTGCATTACTAACATACATACATAGAAAGTGTTAGAAATTGGGTTTAGTACAGGTAAAATCCATGTTATTGTGCACAGACACACACACACACACACACACACACACACACACACACACACACACATACACACACACACACACACACACACACACACACACACACACACACACACACATGCTTGTGCAGAAATACAGGTTGAGAATAGAATCATTTGATGTTTCATGATTGTTTTTAAAATATATTCACTATTATTAATGAACCTGAGCTGAATCAACAGCCTGAGACATTCAAATTATTACTTGGAGCAGATATAACAAAACAATTAGAAAAATGAATGACACTGATCAAGGAACAATGACTTTGCAGAAGTCCACGCAATAACACTTATGCAATGCTTTTCCACATTACACATTGCAGTACTGTACCTGACAAACATGGGATATATTTTCTTCCCTGTTGGGTAAAGTGTTGTAGCAGGCACTTGTTAAAATGACTTTCTAGTGTTGCATAACATGGCAGTTAAGTATAATATGAGTCCAAATAGTGCGAATGAGATAATGAGGGTGTCAGTAGAAGGATTTTATATTACTGTGTCACACACACTGGTATTTCAGTCACTGGTAAAGTCAGTGAGTCGAGATTTCTAATGAAGCAACCGCTGAGGTGTAAATTACAGCTAAACACTTAGAGTTGGCATTTTAACATTTTTAAAAAAATGAGGCGGGAACACAGATAGATTGATTCTGAGGCAGAAGTTAGGCTGTTAGAGAGTGATAAGAAAATACAAAATAAAATGTCAATCGAGCTAATAACACAGCCACACTGAAGAACATGATCCACTTTTGTAGTGAGCGCTGGAGACACTTTTTCACACTTGTTGCCTTTGTCGTCACCCCTTAGGGCTTCTCCAGTAGAAGAGAGAGTGCAGAAAAAACAAGTTCTTTCAAGCATTAACTTATGAGTTACAGAATAACCAATGGGATGAGTTGCTATAGAAACCTAGCTCATTATAACAAAGCCAAATGTGAAGTGTGTGTGTGTTCACTGGTTTACTGGTTTAATTACAACAAAAATGGAAGATTGCAGTTGTTTGGGAGCAGGTGGAAAGATTGGGACTGACCGTTTTCAATGGATAAATTGTATTGCTTAAACTACATTTTTGAATGTAGTTTTATGTGAGGGAGCAGTAAAATGGGCTCCACAGGCTCCAAACAGAGACTACGTAAAGTTGCTCCATACAATTGTCAGAGTGAAGAATGTTCAAAGCTGAGTGGAACGTCCAAACCACACGGGTCTTTCCCTGCTCTGCCGGTCAACCAGGGTCAGCAGACAAGATATGTGCAACAGAAGAGGACTGTCTTACCGCCACTGAAACAGGAAATTAAGCTTTCAACTCTGCCAGGTTAGTGAAAGTCTTCAATATTCATTATTTTATTCCATGTTTAGCTTCCTTGTCTGACTTTATGGAGGTTAAAGTCTAACAGAATGTGTATGTGTGCACTGTCAGAGCCATACTTCAAAGGCCCATTGAATCAAAAGGACAACTCAAGTATCATCGATTCACATCCACCCAGAAGGCCACCGGTAACTTATAAGTGTGACTTTCAGACATGCCATCATTAACTGTTCTCAAGTACTCTAGCCATTGGCCCTTCAAATTCACTGTATGATCTTTTTGGTGTTTGGTGTAGAGCATGTTCTGCACTGATGAGGGAGTCCATTGGTTTTATTCAGCTGCCCAGAAACGACAGGCTGGCACCACAAGTATAATGCAGGTAAAGCAGTGAGACAGTGTATAGGAGAGCTTAAGTATATAATGCAGCATCAATAATTCAGAGCAGACCGCTCTAAGTTGAGGGGAAATCTGAGGGTACCTAAGATAGAGGATGGAAGGATGCAAATACCAACCAAATAAAAAATATAATATATCTGGTTCTTCAGGGCAGGTTTCTTGATGCTCAAACTGATCTCACTCAAAAGGCCCATCAGAGTCGAAGAACCCACCTTCGACAAGCCAGAGAGCAGAGAAGACAAAAGGTTTTCTACTCAGACCATGGTAAGATCTACAGTTAATAGATTATGTAGCTTTATTCTTTGTTGGCCATCACCTCTCTCCTTTATTTTAAGATACAAACGACCAGGTTAATCGGCCAATGAAACTTGTGACACGACCAACACAGAGTGATGTTTTCTGGGACAATACTAAAGAAGAAAGTCTAGACCCATCCTGCCTCCAGAAGTCAAATAATTATTGAGAAGAAACAAGACAAACTTCTCCCAAGTTTCCTCGAAAAGCTGAGCTCTGGGTCTTATTGAGAATGAACCCACAAGCTCAACTTTGTGTTAAAGCAGAAAAGGATAGTTAAGTGTGACACAAGGAGGATCAATGGCATCTGTACACCTACGCAGCAGTAAATGCCCCTGTTAATAATCTGGATCAGAACAGATCTACGAGAACACAAGCTATTTATGCAACAGCTCCTTCGGAAAATGAAACCTAGGTATAGAGGATAAAAGCAATTTGAATAGGTTTGATTAGATATGGGCTATTGTTGTGATTAAGCTTGTTAATAAAAAAAAAGTATTAATTTTCACAACAATAAAAGGGACAGGGATAAATTAACTTGATAGTTAAGCTAAGGGTGCCCTCTATTGGCACCTCTAAGTGAGGCACAGAAGCTGGGGATATTTAGGATATTCTAAAAAAAATTTATTATAGAAATTCTAACAATTTTTAGCATGTTTAAATGGAATTAGCATCATGAATCCTTTTGTATCCAGAAATCATTTGACAAAATCTGCAATACTTGATCATGGATAAAACATTATCATCAAGTGGTCTATAAGTCTGCGTTTTAATTGAAAACACTGGAATCACACCAGAAATTTGGAGCCCTGCAGGGACAACCTTTTTTTCTTACGCACATGGATGACAGAGAAATACTCACTACAGAAAAGATCCAGAATAACTATAGTCCACTGGAGCAATATAACATAGAACTTATTTTAATCATTAAAACTAATGATTAACTTTCCCAAAAACATAGGTAATAAATGTGTGTCATTCATAAAGAGTCTCAATAGGCATTCTTTATTGTTGAAGATTAAACACCATTTACAATTTAGTAATTAAAGACTTCACTTGACATTTTGTCTCATGTGTGGTTTTTATTGAAAGGATTTCTTATGTGACATGCATTGTTCTCCTCAGATTGCAAAATCTATAGAATGAATTACACAGGAAGTGTACTAAATATAATAGAATTAAGGATTCAAAGGTTTGAGATCAAAGTGGTGGATTGGAGCAACACATTAAAATGAGCCCTTTGACTTGGAGAGGTATTCAATCAACAAAAAAGGCTGCCAGTGAGAGGCCACTGACTGCAGACCTCAGGAGCCAGACTGGCCCCATATTGGCAGACTGAGGAGATTTAGAGTGCTTCTCTTAAAAAAAACTCTCCTTTTCCAGTTCACTAGCCATAAACACTAGGTCCTAAAGCCAAAACATTATGGAAGGGGAGAGCAAAAAGGTCTCGGTGTCTGCCACTCCACACAGCTACACAAAAAGAAGGTAAAGGATGCCGTAGGAGCAATTGGTTCCAATTGACAGAGGATTGGTCATGGTCAGCCTTCAGAGTGGAAATCCACGTGAGAATATAGCATTTGGACCAGCAAGGGGCACAAGAGGCCAACAACAGACAATGAGAGCACTCAGAGGAGTCTGGCTGCTGTGGAATAGTGCTCTGCTTTAACCCTTCAACGACTTGTTATTCAGTCAACCTAATGCATGGTAGGTTCTTACAGATGAAAAGTAAATGTTAGAATGTGGGTCTGGCAATTCTATTCAACAATAATTAGTAAAAGAAGCCCACCATCCTAACATTTTAATATATTTTACAATCATGATTTACTTGAGAGTTACAATAATTAATCCTGTATTCAGTTCACTTGCCTGAAGAGATAACCCACCTACTTGTATCCTTGTGACTTTTTAACCAATTAGCAAGGTTCTGCTTAAAGAATACGGTCAGCTGCTTTCAAGTCTCCAAGGGCCATAGGGTCAGTGGCCCGTCAGTCAGCTTGGAGAGGTTGTGTGTTTTAACTAGGCATTAGCCGACAAGGCGGGGATAGGCTCAAACAGAGAAGGGATGAATAGAAAGATGGGGGGCAAGAACTCCTGCCAGCTCTAAAGTGAAGCCTTTTGTAGCTAAGACAGTGGCCAGAGTAGGCTGGCCTTTCACAGTCCAGACAAGCCTCTCCTGCAGGCCCACAACAGCTGATGACAAGGCCCCAGCTGCTAATTATCCGGCTGATGGAGAGCTACTCAACTGGGACTGTCAAAGCGAGGGGTGGCCCTTATGTCTGCAATGGAATAGATTTATGGGCATGTAAATGCTTGACCATAGACAGAATCGGATCTACAGCACAAGAGGTTCACATTGCAAGTAGCTACTTTTATCTATTGAACAAATAAAATGTTGATGTTGTGTAAAAAAGTACAGAATAAATTACATGACCTGGAAGTAACAATGGGATTAATGACTTCAAAAGTATTATGCATCAATAAATAGCTCAGTCCTTCCACATTATAATATCATCTGTCCAGAGGACACAGGAGCACTGCCAGTTGAATTCCATATGTAATAATCCTTTGATTGAAGTTCTCGGGCTAAAAAACACCAGGAAATACATTTATGTAAACTTAACAGTGATTTTTTTTTTTTTTTATAAAGACAGAGGAATTGACTTACATGTTAGAATTCGTGGTTTGGCAGAGTTATAAACCTGAACCGAATGTTGGTCCACACAACACCCAGACAGTGTCAGATCAGGCACTTTAAAATACAACTGGAATGAGAATAGTAATGTATTAAGATGCATGCTCTCTTACTGAACACTTGTTACACTTTGCAACATGGTTTACTCAGCAATGTTTTAAGACAAACGAAATGACAAAAGCATGGGAATGATTATCATCACAAATACAAACTCACTTTAATGTAGGCTGTAAGTCCACTGCAGAGGGGGTCAGTGGGTCCTGGTGCTAACCCACAAAAGCTGATCTTGCCTTCTATTGTAACCTCACGGGACTTAGAAAACCTTTGTCCTGAACATAGATTTGTAGACATTGGTTTACTTTCTAGCAGAGATTTTATTCTCATTATTGCTCACGGCTTACCAATGACCCAGACCAGCAGGTTCTTCTCCTTAGAGATGTCTAATTGTCCATGGCTCACTTTAACGTCCACAGCACTCATCTGATCCCTAAAAGAGACACAACATAGAACCACACATTACTATTATAGGTCTTTGTAAAAGTATAAAAAGTTAACCTGTCTCTTAATGATTAATGTCAGTAAACTAATTACCTATTGAAAAAAGGCAGGTGTGCTTCACAGTACTCAAAACTGTTCTTTACACTCTCATGAAGCTTGAGGGTTGCTGATATATCCAAGTGGTTATTATCTTCTTTCTTTAGCTGATAAGAGCCCAGAATAGGTGGCACAGGGACCTAGCATCAAAAACAATCATCAGTAGGAATCGCATCACTAATCAAAATAATGTAGTAGTACTGTAAAGTATGTAATGCCTGTCTACCTGAGAGGTGTAGCTGCATAGTCTGAAAGGCTCAAGAGGAGGGGAAAAGGGGAATTTATATGGCCCAGAGAAAGCAGAGCTGTCACAGTTATCTACGCTGGTGGCAGTGAGAATACTAGAATCAAGTGATGTGACACAGGGATGAACTAAAATGTCCTGCAGTGGAGAACCATTGGGTGGCAGTGTGAGCGTCACTGTCACATTAGGTAGAACCCCCTCTACTTCACACTGTTGAAAAAAATAATAATAGATATAAATGCATAATAATAAAAGTCACATTTTTATTAGTCTCTTGCACTAAACTTACTTTGCATGTCACAGTGCCATATACATCCCACAAGTCCTGCCTGCTCGGGTTTCCATACTGCATGGAGCGCACCACTTCGGTCAGAGCTACATTCACCACCGCTCGCCCGCGATGTACTCCTGTTTTCCAAGCAGGCTGCTTCTGGTTTCCAACAGGCGTGGACACTGTGGTTGTAGCAGGGGCTCCCTGTGGCGGGACATCCAGAGGTGTTCCCAGTGGACAAATCTGCAGGAGTACAGAGGGTAGCAATGCAAGTCGAGAGGTCAGTCCTTCAGCATCAGGTTTACCCCCAGGGCCGAGAAGAAAGGTTTGTAGGCCTGCAAGGAGTGCAAGACCCTTGGATACTGAATGCAGGCTGGCCAGAGATGGACGTGGTTTAGTGGGGGCATCCACTAAAGGCAGGCAAGCAAGAATAAGTGACGCTTGACAAAAAGCCAACACAGGCCAAAGTGTCCCCTTTTCACATCCGTCCACACGCAGCTCCAGGGCTGGTGACCTGTGACAGTGAGAGCAATCATCCCTGAGAGATACATAAGTCTTCTCTGGGTATGCCAGTCCTAGCTCGGTAAGTAAGAGCTGCAGCACAGTGTCTTCATCTGGGACTGCGACATAACATGAACCTGCCAGGTTCTTTGCCCGATGTTCCACAGTGGAAAACCTCCTGTGAAAGAAGACACCAAACTTGCTTTAACGCATTCAAGAAAGACAAAAACAACAAGGCTTGAACGTGTAATCAGAAATACCTACCTCGAGTAGCGTATTGTCCCACTGTCCCCCTTGTCGAGGGAAATTATCCATAAAGCCCGAATACTCATAAGTCAAACTGCATTAAGTTTCAAAATCCACGTTTTTTTTTTACTTTTTTGTCAAATATTCCTCAGTGAATAGTATTTATCTTTTTCCTCAGTGCACCAGAAATACCCTTTTTGCTTTAACCTTTTCTTCACTTCCGTTTTGTTTTTCACGTGACAAGTATCAGCTGACGTTTGGGCATGCGCCTTCCCAAGCAGCCGTCCCACCCTTGTCTCATACAGGAAGCTCAGTCGCTAACAGCTATCTGTCAACAAAGGACATTACTGCACGATATCAGCAAATCAATGTGGATGTTGGTGCGGCGGTTTTTGGGTTCCTCATCCTAAATTGCATTTCACTACTGCGCCAACTTTACTTTGACCATGGCGACTACTGCTCAGCTGTTCGAGGTAAATAACAGTCCCTGATCTGTGTTAGCTCCATATTAGCTAAGCAGCTAACTATCATCAATGGAATCGTTAATATCAGGTTTATCACCGTGTAATGTCACTATCATATTATGCACAGGAATGGATATATTTATTGCAAACGTGTAGTAAATTTGATCTGATAAATTAATGATTGCTTTCTGCCTTTACACAGTAAGACAATGGCACAAATAAAGATAAAATAAATTTTATGGATGAGCGTGAATGCCAAAGAATGAATGAATTGCAGAATTGGTTAATGCTTAACATGGTTTTATTGATGTGTGTGCGCTTGTGTGAGGTCATTATACATTCTTGATTTTCTCTCTTTGCAGGAACCCTTTGATGCAGATGAGTATATTGAAAGGTTGGCTTGGAGGACTCCTGGAGGAGGCTCTAAAGGAGGGGCAGAGGCTTTTGACCCCAAAAGGTAAAATAGGGGTTTGTCACACATGTACAATACACATGATTCCCTTAAATAAAACAAGGCCACAATGTTACCCATAATAAATTGAGATGAGTATAATGAGTATTTTGTAAGGATTGTTTTGTGTACAGTAATGGAACTCACACACAAAACTGTGTTGGATGTATATGCCCTGTGACTTATATTTATGTAGCATATTTATATATATTAGGTCCAGATAATAATAATAATAATAATGTCTAACCACACCATAGATGAGCACCTTAAATGTATTGTATTTAATATTGCCATGTTTTACTTGCCAAAATAAAATGGAGCTGGTTCATCTTCATCTTTCTTAAGTGTTATGAAAAAAAAATATCTTTAAAATGTCATGCTCTTTCCAGTAGTTGTTATGGTGTTTATATTTGGGTAGGGAGTTTCTTCTCATAAGCAAAAATGCCATAACAATTTAACTATACTGTAGATATGTGCAGTCTTATCTACTTCCTCCACAAAACTGTTGCAACCAACTCCTTGGAAGCTCTTACATATCTTTGGAGGCCACCATACTGTGAGTCACCAGCCAGGGAATGAGTGTCTATTGGAAAGGGATGGGAGATGTCTTTAAGCTCTAGCCAATGCTGAGGGAATTAGTCAAGAGATTATACACTCATCATTTTGGGATGTTTCCTACTCTGTGAAATGTGGTGCTGACTTAGAACATTTGCTCTACAGTCCTGATGACACTTAAAATGCAGCTGACGAAGCTGGTAGTGCTCAGAGCTTCTTAAGTCTAGGGACCCAGGAATTAAACATCCAGCATTATTTTGTAATCAGTAACTATAACTGTGAGGTCAGTGGGACAGATTTAACCTTGCCAATCCAAATGACTCTAGTAAACTACACAAGTCTGGTGGTCTATTTTATCTGTTGGTTTGATCTGTTGTTTGTCATTCACATTTGTTCTTTTGTGTAATAGGCTGTTGGAAGAATTTGAGAACCACATAGAGGAGCTAAAACAGTTAGACGAGAAAATCCAACGGAAAGTAGAGAAGCTTGAACATCAATGTCATCGTGAAGCAAAGGAGTTTGCGCACAAAGTTCAGGACTTGCAAAAGAGCAACCAGGTGTATAATATGTTGTCTTGTGTTTTTATCACACCTCACAGATCAAATATTTATAGTCTATATATTTTTCTTTTTTTTATAAATTTAGGTGGCCTTTCAGCATTTCCAAGAGCTTGATGAACATATCAGCTATGTAGCAACCAAAGTATGCCACCTTGGGGACCAGCTTGAGGGGGTGAATACGCCTCGACAGAGGGCGGTGGAGGCGCAGCGTCTGATGACCTACTTCAACGAGTTTCTTGATGGAGACCTTCGCAGTGATGTGTTTAATAACCCAGAAAAGGTGTGTACTCTGCAGGTGTTCCCTTTATTTAAACGTGTGTGTAGGTATTGACAAGTACCCCAACTGAGACATTGCTGGAGGTGAGAATGAACAGGATTATGAGGTAAACCACCCATATTAATTTGTCAGGTTTATCCCTTTAGTTTGATCCCTGGGCTAATTTGGATTAATAAGCTGTTGTTTGCTGTCTAACAATAGCTGGCTGATTGACTAACATGGATGTCAACATGCTCATGTCAACCTTTATTGCATTTACAGTAGGCTGTCTAGAAGTGAAAATGTGGTTGGTCCTTAGCTTTGTGTCGCATTACAGCAAGTGGGGCCTTTGCCATGACACTACATGATAACGAGCACTAAGGGAGTTCGAATACAGTCATTGTGTCTACACAGAGGCGACTAACTGCTGACCCTTGAAAGTTTGAATTTGCAGTTTTTAACTTGCAGCCAAGATGAAACTGCTTTAGACTAAGTCTTGTTAGTAGAAACATCATTAGTGGATGCTGTGTGGTGAGTCTGGGGGTCAATCCCAAAGACGAGTGCTACAGATGGAGCCAGTTTTTCCAGAGTGGCATACAGAAATATCTGTCCAGATTCTTTTTCCTGAGCATACCTCCAGATGAGGAGAACGAGGAAAGCTGCAAGTGAATAGCTGAAGGGGTATGGCTTTGCTAATCCTTCTGAAAGGGAGGGCTGGGCCGCCAGCGTGGAGACAAGTGCTGCTAAACCCTGACTGCAGGGAGACGGCTACATTACTTACATGGGATTTAGCTAATCTTAGCTGGGGGACAGATACTTAGAAAACCTTCGCCGAGCAGAAAGGCTGGATCCTCCTCACGGGAGCAGAGTAATGATGTTAGCTGAGGCAGGCATCTGCGGGAACAGAGGAGTTGCGAACGGCGGGTCTTTCGTAGGACTGGGGCTTTTTCTGCCAGAGTGTATGTCAGGAGGCACAAGGGGAGGGGGGCTCTCTACAGGGCTCCTTTTTTAGACAGATATCCCTGGCCGGACAGATTATTGAAGGCGATTTAGACTCCTGTGGGATTACAGCCCATTCAGAAAAAGCATGCCAATAAAGAGTTGGATGTGGTGCTAAGTCAGGACTGCTGCTGTTACTGCTGTTGATGGCCAGGTGAGAACACAATATCCTGTTGAACACAGGGAGGTGCAGGAGGGCGGCTCCAAGATGATCATCCCTAAGTGGAAACATTGCCTGCCCCCTTTTATCTGGATGTCCACCTCATGGCTGTGTGTTGCTCTCTTTCTTTACTCTCTTTTTTTTTTACCCACTCTCTTTTTTGTTTAGATTAAGGAGGCTGCGGATATCATTCAGAAGCTGCACCTCATTGCCCAGGAGCTGCCATTTGACAGGTGAGTTAAGACAAGCTCACTGTCACCATGGTCATAGTGGTCTGTTTTGTCTTGTTAGCACACAGTTTCACATTATCAAGTTTTTAAGCATTAATAAACATTTTGATATAATGTATTTTTCAGAAATGCAACACACATTTTTTTCTCTGCTAAAATGTAAAATGTGTGACTCCTTAGTGATTAGCTATATTCTTTTCTGTCAGATTTGCTGATGTCAAGGCCAAAATTGCAAGTAAGTTTGAAGTCATTTGAATTCTAAATGAACTACAAGCAGTGAATAAAACATCTGTGCTTTTGTTTGTTTGCTTTTGTCAGGTAAGTATCATGATCTGGAGAGGCAGTTAATCCAGGAGTTCACTGCGGCACAGCGCAGGGGTGAGATTGGACGTATGCGAGAGGTGGCAGCTGTTTTATTACATTTCAAGGTGACTTATGTAACACTGATGCCATCAGTCATACACTGAACATACATGTAAGTTTGCTATATTGTCATGTAATCAAATAAATATTTTTAGGGCTATGCACATTGTGTGGATGTCTACATCAAGCAATGTCAAGAGGTAGGTTTATTAGGTACACTTTTTACCATACTTTACTTTTATTTTTCTCATTACTGACCATTGTTTGAATTTCAAGGGAGCCTACCTGAGAAATGATGTGTTTGAAGACACAGCGGCCCTCTGCCAGAAGGTCAACAAGCAGGTTGGTGAGGTGTTCAGCAGCCCAGAGACTGTAATGGCAAAACTTATTCAGAACATCTTTGAAAACAAATTACAGGTACATCTTCCTTTTTTCATTGGTCTTAATTATTTAGGTTTTAATTTTTGCAATAATATAAAATGTCAACTCTCCAGGCCCATGTGAAGGAAAAACTAGACAGTACACGGCACTCTGATGCAGAACAGTATCTCAAGAACCTCTATGATCTTTATACAAGGTAATACTTAGGTACACTTTATTTAAAAACGTTTTTGTTTACTTCCTGCTCTGGTCTGTGTCATTATAGTCTCACATTGTTACTTTTACAGAACCACAGCTCTAGCCACTAAGCTAACAGAGTTTAACCTTGGCTCAGACAAGCACACATTCCTGTCCAAACTTATAAAGAGCATCTTCTCTTCATACCTGGAGAGTTACATTGATATGGAGAAGGAATACCTTCGCACTCGGGGTGCCATGATTCTGCAGCGCTACTATGACTCCAAGAATCACCAGAAACGTCCCATTGGCACTGGAAGGTGAGATATGGTTCTACACATTCTTATGATTCTCACGTTGTGTGGTCTTGGTATAACCAGATCTCTTTATGTTCTGCTACAGTATCCAGGAGTTAAAGGAGCGGATCAGACAGCGCACCAATCTCCCCCTAGGCCCCAGCATTGACACCCACGGAGAGACCTTTCTGTCCCCAGAGCTGGTGGTCAACCTCCTACAGGAAACGCGTCATGCTTTTGAGAGATGCCATAGGGTGAGTGTTCTCTGCCGGCTGGAAACTGGGGATAAAGTGTATATATATATATATATATATATATATGTATAAAGAGGAAAAATATAAATGAACACTTTTTCTTTCTTTGGTGTGGGTGATTTAGCTTTCAGATCCCGCGGACCTGCCTAAGAATGCATTCTTAATCTTCCTGCTATTGGTTGAACATCTTTGTGTGGAGCACATTGACTATGCCCTAGAGATTGGCCTTGCAGGTACTATTACTAAGTGTATTAAAATGTCTACTTTAGTCACTGTCCTGTCTCAGGTAGCATGACCCTTTTTTTTTGTTATATGTGCAGCCATTCCCTCACCAGATGCCAAAAATGCCAACCTGTACTTCCTCGATGTGGTCCAACAGGCAAATTCTATCTTTCACCTGTTTGACAAGCAGTTCAATGACCAACTAATGCCATTAATAAGGTCAGTGTTAAAATATCTACCATACAATGTTTCTGTGAAGAGACCTATTTTCATCTTAAAATCTGTCTAAACAGCTCATCACCGAGGTTGGCTGAGTGCCTACACAAGAAAAAAGAGGTGATTGAACAGATGGAAGTGAAACTGGACACAGGGATTGACAGGTACGTGTCTTTTTGCATTGGTCACAGTGTCTAATAAATGGATATTGATGTAATAATACTTTCTTTGCACAATCCCTAAACATACTTTCTGCTCTAAATAGAACACTAAACTGCATGGTGGGGCAAATGAAGCACATTTTGGCAACAGAACAGAAGAAGACTGATTTTAGGCCTGAAGATGAGAACAACGTGATGATCCAGTACACCGCAGTAGGTCTCCACACATTAACCATTACGCTCACAAAATGCATAAAAAACACCTGCAGAATTCACCAACTGTTTAACTAAGAGTCATCTTTTCCTCAGGCCTGCTCCAAGGTGTGCGCCTACGTCAGACGGCAGGTGGAGCATGTGCGAAAGTCCATGGATGGGAAAAATGTAGACACGGTGCTGACGGAGCTGGGTATTCGTTTCCACCGACTCATCCACGAGCACCTCCAGCAGTACAGTTATAGCTCTATGGGAGGCATGCTGGCCATCTGCGATGTGGCTGAATATCGACGCTGCGCCAAGGACTTCAGGGTGAGTGGGGGCAGAAGCGTAACATTGTGCATCTCTGGAGATTATTTAAGATTTTTGATGACATCTTGGTTAAGACATTCGTAACTTTAAACTTTGATATTTGTTTCTTCCAGGTCCCTTTAGTCCTGCAGCTCTTTGACACACTCCATGCCCTCTGTAACCTTCTGGTTGTTGCCCCTGACAACCTGAAGCAGGTATGTTCTGGTGAGCAGCTAACCAATCTGGACCGAAACCTCCTGCATGCCTTTGTCCAGCTCCGAGTGGACTATCGTTCAGCCAGACTGGGCCGTCACTTCAGTTAATAACTGAGCGGACACTTGCAGCTCTCCGTCCAGTAACACAGTTCCTAATTGAAACAATGCACCTTGAAGATGCTCATCCCTGCCCTGAGAATGCATCTTCCCCAAAGGGACTGTCCTGGGATTAATTGTACATCCTGGAAACAAAGGCCACTGTTCAAACAATGAGGATTATGTGCATTTTACTTTTTCATTTTGATTTCTCTAATGTCTTGACTCTCATTTCAATTGTTTTTAAATGCTAATTCATCAAGTCCACATGGTTAAATTTCAGAACATATGTATGGATAACACACACATGTATATATATAAGACTTTTGATTGTGCCAAATGGATATATTCTGTGGCTGCACAGGAATAAACCCTAAAGCTACGGTAAAAAAAACACTCTGACATTCAGCATTACTGTGTACTTAGATCAACTAGCCATTTTAATTAACTGTAGAGGCTCTGAGAAAAGCACGAGATAGAGCTCGGTCTGACTGAAAGACACATGACCACCTTTCTAACCTTTGGCCTGTGATCTGAATGTGGAGGTCGAGAGGCCATCACATATAAGTGTGATGGGAGCTCTCAGCAGGTCTGAGAACCTCTCCTGAGGTGTGGGTGGTCCCCTCCGCCTCAGATGACTGCGATGGGTCACTGAATATGTGTGAATGTAATTGCACAGATCAACACTTGCTCATCCAGCAGTCAGTGCTCACAGGCCAAATATCTGCAGTGCTTCTGGGTCACGGGACACGTTGACCTCAGCTGATTAAAGAAACAAATGCCAGGCTTGTGTTAATATGGTTCTAGTTAGAAGTTAACAGCCACATTGTAAGGAATACTTTTCAAACAGTCAAACTAAAGCTACTACAAGTGCACTGCTGTTTACTTCAATTAGCAACTCATTTAAAATGTGGTGCAATCATCACCGCCTCTGTTATGAAGACTGAGCAGTGAATTGAAAGTTACTGACTGCGAATGTCACTTTCAAAGCGAGATGAAAAAGTCTTCCTTTCTATGAAAGTCATCAAGTATTCATGGGAATTCTTGCCACCAGAGTAAAGTTCTTTCTTTGACTTCAGGAAGTGTGCAGAGCCAGAGGGGATTAGATATCTGCCAGTTGATGAATTGTGTGCAGTAGTCATGGACTGGGAAGAGTCGGGGAGATAGAGACGCCTGAGCTCAGTTCCAGCTCCAGCTGGTTAGTGTTGTGTAGAAGGTACACACAGTGCTGTGCAAGTTCAAACAACATAATTAATTAGGCTAATATTAATATTATCAATGCCACATAAATTCAATTCTCTCAGCCCTAATCACAACTGGATAGCTTGTAAAAATTATTTTGTTAGGCCCTGATGCAAACAGTGGGTCTATTCCAAACATTTGAAAACTATTTGTTTTTGCGCCGATTAATGTGTGCTGTTCAGGAAGGGGTTGGGGGGAGAGAAGCCGGGCCAGGCACGATAACCGGTGTGGAGACGATGGCAGAAGCACAGCATGGCCCTAGGGACTCCCAGCACACGTACATGCATGAGGGAGGGGGCATTGCTTTTTCGGGTGGCTGTTTGAGCAGGTGGAGGGGATTAGTAATGCTGTCAACACTGGAGAGCTGGATAAGACTGTCCTCTCATACGCGTCAGTTTGAGCAGCACTTGCATACATATTCTGTAAGAGAAAGACGCCAGGACAAATGAAACACGGTTTAAATTAACAGGAAGTTTCACTTAACTAGTTGTGTGTGGCTTGATTTTTGTTTCAAAAGTTTGACTGTACATCCTTTCTTAAAACTAAAACACCCATGCTTATCTACCACATATCACATCTGTCCATTTAAATGAAAATACCCCTTCATGTTCCTAACTTATGTCTCTTTGCAGTACATTTTTAAACCCAAACTAATTGCTAGGGTAAGAATCTACTTTTATAAATGACCAATGTCTTGTTTGCCGTTTACCACCTCACCATCTATGGTTTCTTGTTTGTCCACTCTTTCTTCATGCCTGGCTGGTCCTCTAACATCCTATAAATCCTTGCTTTCGGTGCAGTTATACTCCAACAAGGCTGGCCCTCCCTCTGCCTCCTGGAGCGCTGACAATAAAGCATTACAGCAGTCAATCCATGTCAACAACAGCTTTGCTTAATTCCTGCTAAACACGTTTAAACTAAATCTTCACCTAATGATGCATAATGATTTGCTCTTTAGTGTGCTGGCAGCTTGTATCAATTTCTGCAGTTTATTTTACCCACCATTAGAGAGATGACTCAGGTGGTCTCACTGTGGCAGCCGCACTGGGGCTGTATTATCACAAGGAAATGCAAGGTTGAAGTGAGCCAGGTAATTGAGACTACACACTGCATACAGAGTCAGCCATGTTCAACTGTTTTAGGAAGGTGTGTCAAAATGGAACCGGATGTTTGCGTTCCAAATCTATTCTTAATGATGTGTGTGAGACTTGGAGTGGGCACACAGCCAGCACCTGTCATGTGACATGATTGCCCCGGCCTTGACCCTGTGCCCAAAAGATGCCTGGGCCAAAATGGCACATGTGCCTCACCACCTTCAGTCTTGAGCAGCAGGAGCTGAACTGTGCAGGATGTAAGAGGTGCCAACTCACCTCCTTACTCACTATATCTATATTGAGATGTTCTGTTAAGACTGCAAAGCTAACATAGTGCTCTTTTTTTCGTCCCCCTCTGTGTCATGCCACATGTCTTTCCTTTAGAAACACTATTAATTGTGCGGCATTGAGTGTTTCCAGTGCTATGTCCTGGCCATGTGCCTGTGCCTTACTCTCTCTTGGCTGGGTTTGTCTGGTTCACTTCTCCACAGGCACAGACTGGCACTCTAGCTGAGGGCTACAGGTTCTGCACACACAACTCACTAAACAAGTCTGTGAGACTGAAATATAGACTGCGCTTCATTTGCAATACATCCAATTATAGCAAACATGTCCAATATCTTTTTTTGTTGTTTTTTTTTTCAGTACATTACAGATGGCAGATGACTGTACACACAAATTGGCACACGCAAGACAAGTACACATAACACTGGGGGAGTCCATGCTAAAATCACAGAGTGAGAGTTTAAAGAACAAATTGATTCTGATGGTTAAGGGAGTTGAGCGCTAAACACATGCACTCACAGGGCAAACAAACATCTGTTCCATTTGTAAAGCCCATGGCCCTCCTAACCCAGTGATGTTGAACCAAGCATGCACACATGCCAGAGACACAATCAGGGTCTCTCTCTCCTCCACTTAAGATGAAACACTGCATCACCAAAGCATGTGCATTTGTCTAATCAAGCTTCCGCCCCAGGGCACACTGAATGTAAATGAATAGGCTTGTGTGTGCCAGCGTCTATTTCTGTTCGCACTGGCTGTGTTTGATGCCGGGATGGAAAGGTGTGCGACAAACAGAAGGGGGCACTAGTGCTCCAGTGTTGCCTCTATTCCTCAGAGCTGCTCACAATGGGTATCTGCCTGAGGGGGGAAATGTTGCTTTTTTAGGTCTGTGAGCCCATATCCTTTAATCCCCAGCTATGATTGACAATCATGATTTAGGGTATATGGTGTCCCATTCTAATCCATGAGCAATGATTTCATTTGCATACCTTCCGTACGTGGCCTCATTTTGGAGGAAACGCTGCCTTTGTAAGTGAGACAGAAAGAGAGAGGAAGCTCAGAGAGTGAGTGCAACATAGAGAATAATGAGGAGGAAGAGAATGGAAGGGAATGTTTGTGGTATTTTTTCTTTTTTGCCAGAAGGAAGATGATAGCCGTCTTCTTGCCTAACTGAGCCCTGCGAATATGCCTTTCCTCAGCACCACTTTTTTTTAAATAACGTACACAATGCATGTGCAAACACAGTCACAAGTATACAGAGAAATGTGACGATATATGGAGATGTGGGAAACACACAGAGATGCTCCCTCACACGATGCACAACTAAATTGGTATTTGCTCATTTTATAACCAAGTCAGGCTTAATTATAATCATGGGAGTTTGGGAGTTACCGTATAATCTCTAGAAGGTATTAAGAATTACCCAGAGCACAGCACAGCAAAAAGAAACAAATACAAATACGTACAATTATTTCTCAGTCATAACACCCAGGAGAGTGTGAATCAAATAATGCTCAGTGTTTGGTGAGCCCACAGAGACCATTCTTCCTGGCTTTTATCTCTGAGCAAGAGGAGCACAGGGAAATGTAGCGGAATGGGTCAAAAGGGTCACATCCAAACGCAAGGTTAAAGGACTCTAAGGTATCGTGTCTATTAACATTTCATTTGTCCTGGTAGATGTCATCTAATCACTCTACGAATGGTTATATCTAATTACATTTACTAAGATTAAAGACAAAATAATATGACAATTTCCAGTGTTAAAAATAATTATACTTTGTCTGTTTACAGTCCAGATTTATAAGATTATTTCAAATAGACAGACACAGACATAATAATTACATTATATTTATTTATTTATTTATTTCAGGGACAGTGCATATTGATAGACAGAAAGAAAACTGTAAATATGCCGGAGTTAGCCAACAGGCTATTTTTCATCTGTAGTCCCATATAAACATAATAGGCTACTATGTCAATCAAAATATAGAATAGAATAATAGAAATAATTACAAAATCAAATTTAAAAATGACAGTACAATCCCATATTTGTACAAAAAGGAGACTATACAATCTAAAAGAAAAAATATTAACATTACAGCCTCTTCTGGAATAAGCTTTAAAATGTTTCAAAACCAAATCATCTTTATATTTACTGCATATAGAGCTATTCTTTTTCTCTCTTAAGGTTATGCTCCAACACAGGGGATAGCAGTGCACTGTGTGGTGTGAGTGGGCGATCCGTGCCAGGTTTGTGTGACAGGACACTCCCTCTGGAACAATAACAGGCTGATAACACAGTCTTATCTGGCATGTGATGAACAGGCCGTCCACTTGATGACTGCATCAAGTGGACGGCCTGTTCATCACTGAGCACAAGAGACTGAGGAGCAGTCTCCGAGGGATGCCAGCGAACACAAACACAGTATTGTATTTTTTGGAGATAAAATTTTTTGTTTTAGCGTTGACTTTACTGATGCATTGTAAGCTGATCTGGATCCTAATGTGTTTTTCATGAAAAAATAAATAAATAAATAAAAGGGATAAGTGGTATGAATGTAACTCTTACATTACATTACAGTATATTTAATTTAATTTTACCACACTTCTATTGACCTGAATGATTTAGCCTAGTTCTTTTCTAAATAATGTAATATTTCTGTAATATAATAATGAAATAACAATTAATAATTTTATTTAATTTTTTTACAATGCCCCACCATTGTCTCTGTGGTGCAAAATCAGATCTGGACCACTCCTGAGGCCAGTGCAAATGCAGTCTCAGTACTGACTCTACCGTCCTGATTGTCGTCCCACTTAACCAGCCCAAGGACTTCCACATCTATCCCCAGTCCCATCTCCACACACTGTCCCACCCTCGCCACCATTAGCTCTGTTTACCAGGCCAGCCCTAATTGATTCCTCCTCTTTATCTTTTTACCTCCTTCATTTTGTTATTAAGTGTGCGGGAGAGGCACGGAAAGCTCCCTCTTTCCCCCGTTTTTTTAGAAATTATACTCTTGTACTTGATCCAGCTAACAGGATTTTCTTAAATTACTTTATAAAAGACCATCTTTTAACTTTCTTATTTCTGTGCCTATCCATTCATTAGCAGGTCTGCCTCGAGGCCCCCTCACATCAATTTCTTGGGTTAAAGTTACAAAGTTAGGCAGCTCAGCGAGGCGCTCACGGTGGTTTGTGGATGAGCTGGGGTGGACGTGGGGGAATGGGGACCAATTATTAATTTGTGAAGTATTAGAAAATAAAGAGATTGAATTAAGAGTATTGGTGGTGTGTTATCCAATCCAGCGTGGCTAGCCTCGGGGACTCACTGTGGTGGAGGACATTATGCAAATGCTCTTCCTCTTTCCTCTCGCTCTGACTGCTATCTTCCTTGCTTTACTCATCCCTCTCTTTTCACACATTTTCTTTGCTCCTGTGTTCACTCCCTCCTTTTCTCTGTGTATTTTATCTTCATCAGTCGGCACAGACAGACAGACACTGAGTTTCACACATCAAGTGCTGCTTCTGAAATCGACAAAAGCAAAGGTCAAGTAGAGGCAAGTCTTGAGGTTGGAGGGATTATGGCTGTAACCGTGATCACCCACATATATAGAACTAGTACAGAGCCAAATCTTTAGAACCAAAACTTGATCCAAATTTTCCTTCTAAGATGAATTTTAGAGAATAGTTGAAGTGGCATTATATTGACTGATCAGCCCCAATTAACAGAGAAATTATTAGGATAACCTCATTATTGCTTTAATGAATCACTAACCAGTTGCTTGACCTTTATTTATATCATTTAGCATTTAGCTTTTATCCAAAGCGACTTACATTCACCAGTGTTACATTTACAGTTGACGCTTTCATTCAAAGTGACTTACATTAAGGTTCCATTCATCAGTGTTACAGCTGGAACACCACTGGAGGCAAGATGGGTTAAGTGTCTTGCCCAAGGACACAACGACAGTATGAACTGTGGGGAGAGCGGGAATCGAACCGCCTACCTTACAGTTGAAGGACGACCGCTCTTACCACTGAGCCACTGCCGCCCCTTACGTCTGAACAGGAACTGTAATTGCGAGAGAAAGAGTACTTTACTTTCTAACACATCCTTGCCCTTGTCCTGCTGTAAATGGGGCCAGTGCAAATTTTATCCTCTTAAATGTGTTGTTCTTGCTGAGGACTGGCACAGATTTTGGTTCAGGTGGCCACAAAGGTGCTTGTACTTTCCTGTACTCTCTGGAGTTGTATATACTGTATGAAAAACAGAATAAAAGTCATATGATGAAACAAATGCGTAAAACATCCTTTTAGAAGCCCTGCTAGTTGCTATAGAAATTATTCTAATTATTAGCAGCCATAGATAACTACAAAAGTTGTTCTGACACTTACCTACAGTAGGAAATGAGTTACCTAACCCTAAGTCTCCCATAGACCCCCTTTTCACAAAATACTTGAACACCCCTTGAAGAAATCAGCTAAAGACTGCTTAAATGCTCTCATTATCAGTGATCCATAAAACTCCGGAGCTCAAAACTTGGGTCAACATTGCTATTTATTTAAGATGGCAGGTGTTCTGTTAAAAGCTGATGAGTGCAGTTAATGAAGTCGTAATGAAGAAGGCTGGAGGGAGTTGAGGAGCGGTGTCAGTAACACGGCCCGCGACTCTGGTGGTACCCAGCACTAGAAGCAGAACAGACAAGTTTGATGTTAGCAAATATTAGCTTTGTGCAGGACGTGGTGTATTCACTCTGACACTCTCATTGCATATTCAGAGACAGATGTTTCCGAGGCGACGAGTCTGAATGAAAGGCCTGAGATGGCAGAGTTGCTCTCGGAGGAGCACGTAATTGGCTCCCATGACGGTAGCAGCGACAGAGACAGGCACTTACACACACATACACATACACATATACACACACACACCGAGCACTTCCTCTCCCCTCTGCCTCTCCGCTCTGATCTGATAAAGGTAAACGTGTAGCAAATTTGTCATTTGATGAGGGAGGATTTCCACAAACAGTGCTGACATGATGAGCCTGTGATCTGCCTGTATGAGAGTCAGCGGGGGCCCAGGCAGCGGACAGAGATCTCAATCCTCCCCCTGCCTACCCCATCCCGCTCCTCTGCTTCTCTCTCTCATACACTCGGCTGTGTTCACATAGGGTCTCAGTAATTGCTGCTTGCCATCCATATCTTTCCCCTTCTCTGTCTCCCAGCCGTCGTCTATCTCTCCTCCTCAGAGACATCCTCCTTTTCTTTAAATAAACCCAAAAACGGGACCCGGTCCTTCACTTATCTCTGGGCTCCATACCTGCACACAGCTTGGATATCCACACTTACCTAGCCTCTCCTGTAAAAGGAAACTATTCCCTTTTACTATATTGACAAGTGAAATGGTTAAGAGCTCAGGCAGTCACGCATATGAGCCATGTGATAAAGTTGCAGCACATTTAGATGGAATAATACACTGTCATTCTCACTACCTTCATAGAGATTATTTAAGAAAAGTGATCATGGGGCACTTTTGGGGACATAAAAACATAAAATTGCCCTCGTCCTGCCACACCTATCTGCTTCACTACCCTTATATCAAAGCCCACCCATCCCTCTCTCATTCCTCTTACTACACTCGTTGCCGTCTGTCACTGGGTAAGAGTCACTGGGTTTGAGGCTTTCTGTTCAGAGGTAATGGTCCTGCCTCTGCCTAGTCCCATGACTCTAATCCCGGGACTCGAGACCCGAGCTACTGCTCTTGTCCAGGCCGACTACTCAATGGCCTTCTGTCCATCTGAACAGCCTGTCGTTTAACCCTTTAGCTCAAGTTTTATATGCACTTGAATGTGTCTCTACCAAAAAGGAGCCAAGGCTTATGAGGGCAATACAAATGGTCATTTTAATGTGGACGAGGTCTAAGTTGAGCAAATAAAGTAGAAAGTGAGACACTGATATTGGTCCTTTTCGGAAAATCAAACACAGTGTAAGAAAGTGTAGCTAGGTGTATGTGTCTTATAAATGAGATTTAAAATAGCTAACAGATTAAATTGCAGTTTACCCATTTTTATTTTGGTAATTCTGAGGTTTCTTCAAGTGCACTGTCAATTGGAAACTAACTTTGCAGATCCTTAAGGTGTCACCATGTTTGGAAAGGTCCTATTTCCGAAAGTGACTATGTAGCTAGCAATGCTAATAGCCATTAATGACCCATAACCACAGTCTTGAATGAAATAATGAAATTACTTTTTACAAAAGCAACACTATGTAATGTTATTATCCTAAAATACATAGCATCAAATCATTCAAATAAGTAGCTCCAATGGCATTTTGATGGTTCCCTGACATAATAACAAACAATAACCCTTCACTATGTAACTCCGACTGACAGGCCATGCTTTCAATTCACAAGAAAACTTATTTCACCCAAATAACACAACCTTCCATTCATATTATGCAAGAAACAAATTGGGACAAAAAGAAAAATGAGCTAAATAAAATAAATCTTCACTTCAATTTTATTACCACCATATTTCACATTTTCTTGTAGACTCAGATTGCATGGTGTTGTCAAATATGGCTGACATCTATTTCTATGGCTAGAATAACCCTAACAATGCAGTGTAACTAACTTCAACTAACATAAAGATAGCACTAACGTGAACATTCTGCTTTAAGATTGTACAGAGGCCTGGAGCTGCTTCAGTCAAACGTTTGCAAAGTCTTGGTGTTTATTAAAGCGCTGCAACCTGGAACATCATTAGAAAAAAGCACTGGTGCCTGGGAGAGGTCTGTGGTGGAAGAGGAGGGAAGTGGGTGTGTGGGGGGGTTAGAGGAGAGCTGAACTTTGTTAATGGAGTGTTTCTCCGTGCAAGTCACTCAGCTTTGAAAGCCAAGCCCCCCGGGTGAGGACTCTGAAGCACAGGAATCAGACATGCACAATCAGTTCCACTCCTTAAATCTCCCTCAGAATCATATCTATTTGAGCAGCCTTTCCTTAATTTATTTCTCTATCAGTTAGTGGGTTGTGATCTGGCGAAGCGCTTCGGGAATAGGAGACACTGCTGAATGGTGAAATGGAGAAGGTTCTTCTCTTTCAGCGTGTTTTGTGCTCCCTGGCTCATTTGCACACACACTGGCGCTCGCTATCTCTCCCCCTGTGCCCTCGCCATCCATTTAGGCAGCGCCTCTGACTAATTTGCCCATCACGCTTGCTGTCTGGTCCTTTACGGTTGGAGATGTTTTGACGTGTCTCTCTCTCGGCTCACTCCCTCCACTGGCACTGTCTCACTATGATTAAGAATATTCTGATAATAAGCAAATGCCAAGAGTCGCCAAATGTCTGAGGAATCTGTAGTGGCACAGTTGTGTTTCTTTGCATTAGTGGGGAATATTTCGAGTTTGCCATGCGTGCACAGCGTTTTCACTCAAAGGAAATGTAATTCAAAGTGAGAAAGATTGTAGAGGGCACACGCTTTATGCTGCACATGAAAGAGCCGCATGCGCCCACAATATTCACTTAGACCTCATATTGAACACTCAGATCAGTAACAATTAATTTCATATCCCTCATCAATTACATGCATTATACCTGTCGACTGCACGCTACAGCAAACTCCATAGGCTGCCCTGTTTAACTTAGACAATCCCCTTGGAAAAAATATGCCAGGCCACCATCCACCACAGGAGCAAGGCCCCCACCCCCTCTACAAGCCCACGCCTCCACCCACTGAACTCTACCAAGTGATTAGTTGGGGATTAAAATATTTGCTGGGCAAATATCTGCTATGGCTGTCTGACACAACATCATAGTTCAAAGACAGGAGCTTAACCAACCTTTCTCATTTGAAAAACCTTGAAGACATCCCCAGACCACACCCAGTACAGGCCATGACTCATTTATAACGTTTGTGTATAAGAGGCTCAACATGATGACTCTGAACATTAGTAAATCTTACACAACAAATGGACAGTCAGTGTTTGTGGAGACAGATGTTATTAGTTAAAGTTTGGAAGCACAAGGCACAGCAGAAACAAAGTAGGTACAGCCTGTATAGCTAGTGACGCTAACAGTAATACACCAAAACACTTCATTTTAAGATCTACTTTTTGTTGTTGCAGGTCAGTTTAAGGGCACTCTACAACACTGCGCACACACTTTCCACACACCACCACTGATAATACAGACTTATTGTACCTCACATTGTAGTAAATAAGCACTTTTTAAATATACAAGGACTTGTTTTTTTTTTCAAATTTCCACATAAAGTGCTGAGTGCAGTGGAGATGTGGAATTGTTGCCAAGGACATTATTACCCCTTGAGGCTAAACAACATGCACCCTGAGGTCTTACATCACTCAGCAAATTAAAAGAGCGGGCTGTGAGGCTGGGGCGTCCACCTCAGCGGCCCGCACCACTTGAACATTATAAGCTGCGCTACCACCAGAGCACCGGTCTCACCTCCACTTCTGTCAGGCCTTTATTATGAGACCCGGCCGCTAAGTCAGGGAGCTAAAATTGATTTGCTTCTGACGGTCATTTGGCACTGAAAGTTGTTAATTTCTCGCACCCCCCCCCCACTCCATTCTACCTTTCCTTTGTGTTCGCCAAGGTGGGGGCAGACGAGGCTGGCGGCGAAATGCAATGGTTTAATTAGTTTTTGTTGAATTAATTAAAGAGGGAAAAAGTTGTTCTTGGGGGAACGAAAGTAAAGCAGTGGTCAAGAGGCGTGGGGCACAGGAAAAGCGTCATGGAGGATTTAATTTAGAGTGGCTCTCCTGGAGGGACCATCCACTGCAGACATAGGCCCCAAACCGACCACTCTGAGGCTCTTATTGATACCAGGCCTACAGCTATCCATCATTGTCATACCACCCTCAGAAAGCATGGCGCGTCGCATCAACACTTTAGACTATCTTTAGGAGTCTGTAGAGGGATGGCTTCAGACCTGGGCGCTCAAAAATAACTTAATGTAAATGGATTTAACATTTAATGTCTGTCTGCAAAATACTAATTGTGAATTACATGCAATACACAATGCACCTTCAACAGTATGACGACGCTGATCATTGATACAAACCGGCGACAATAAGTCATAATGCTAACTGCTACAACTGAAAGGTGGGCTTGTTGTTCTTACTGTGTAGACCTGTGTGAAGAACCTTCTTTCTTGTTCTTATCTGGCCCTGTTGCCACACCTGTGCTGCTTATCTCCATGTGGCTGAAGCTTTTAGTCTGGCCCTGCTATGAACGCTTATCTGTCTATCGTACCACAATACAAATGTCCAACAAACACATGAACTCCTTTTGATTTCCTCTAAGGAACATAGTTCACTTGGCACGCTTCACAACTGCATGATGTGTTGCAGTGTGATTGTTTTTTGTGGTTTTGTGCTCATGGCAAAGGGGGAGGGGATGATTGTTTGAATACTACATCCAAAGTGTGCATGAGAGAAATATCACCAAATTAGATGTCTCTAATCCCTGAGGAATATGAATTAGCCCGCAATGAATCACAGCACAAATGAGTAGGTGTTTTGAGGAAAGAGAGGCACTGATATAAACACATTCAAGCTAGTAAACAACAATCCACAATAAAAATACAAAAAGCATTGGAAGTGAGGCTGCCAGAGGAAGATGCCAATGAGATCTGAGAAATTACATTCAGTGCACCGAACAATGCAATGGCACCATTGTAACGAAGGATTTTTGTATTTCCTACCTTTTGGCTCAATGTGTATAAATCTCATGAAATGTGTCACAGTTTCTCCTCAGTTTTTTGGTTTGGCATTGTTTCATTTGTCAGTGCATCTAATATGGGAAGTTTTAAAAAAAAGAACACACTAAAAGGTACTTCTATTTTGATTTTTAACAGATCTAAACAGCAGTTGAATGTTTAACCTACTTTGATGTGGGAGGGGGAAATGAATTTGAGTTTTTAGTAGAATTGGGTAAATACAAGTGGTAGATGCGTTTGTGTCATTTCTGCCAGTGATGGATGATCAAAGCTGTTTCTCTTGCAGCCGTTGGGTTTGTTGATGTGTGTGTGCGAGCTGGAGAAGTGGTGCTGAACTAATGCCTTGCGTGGCCTGGGTGTAGCGTTTCTCCTACAGGGTGGTCATGTAGCCCCTTAGCCCTGAGTCTCTCACTGTGTCTGCCCACCCACATTATGGAGGTGTTTAAATTTTCAATGGGACAAATCTGCATCTCTCTTGGCCACACTCCCTTTTTCTCTGCTCCGTTTCTCACAGATCTTTTCCCCCAATCATCTACTCAGCCTTTTGATGGTGGTTAGAATTAGAACTACCTATAAGATTATTGTTTAAAACCATCACACAATGAGCCACATAATTCCTTACTTTGGTATAGACTTGCAATGATACACTGAAAGAAAAGGCTTTCTGCGATGGTGTTAATGAATTTCCAATTAAAAAAAGGGTGCCGCAGCCTTCAGTGTAAAAGTGTGCAGTTTTGCCAAGGCACCGTCTTCCCCCTTAATCACACTATCAAGTTGTAAGATCAATAAAGCTTAGTGCTTAAGCTGTTTTATTTTAGGGAGAAAAATGGAGGCAGTGTACTCTGTAAATGTTCTTACTGGCACATGTGAATTTCTTTGCAGTCAAATTAAGCAGGATTAAGGCGTGTGTGTGTGTGGGTGGGGGGGGGCTGCAGCTCATGTGACAATGCTGAGTGTGGTCAGCAGGTCTATCTGACCAGCAGCAAGAGCTGGGAGGTTGCCTTCTGCTTGTACAAATGACGCACCCAACAACAAAGATGCACACATATGGTTAACCAGTTCATTGTAAAGCCAACATGAGTCTGAGTAAAGTTCTGGCCTCAAACTTTAATGCACACATTCTGTAAAGCCACTGCTCATTTTACTGGAGTTCTCTTTACTTACAGCACTTACAGAGTTACTCCTGGAGTCCAATCACTGCCTGAGGTCAGATTTGAAATGGTCTGCAGCTAACTAAAATGTTTTAACAATGTTTCACAATGGAATTTCTAATGGTACAGGGTTAAAATACCATTTTCAAGTGTAAGAACATTTACATTTACATTTAGTCATTTAGCAGACGCTTTTATCCAAAGCGACTTACAAGTGAGGAAAAAATAGAAGCAATTTTAACAACACAAAAAATTGCCATTTCATTTTTAAAGGTTTGGTGAAAAAAGTTTAAAAGTTTGGAATTCCACATCTTTTTTGTTATTTATGTAAGTTATGCATTGTGATCGGAGCCCTCTAACATATAACAGGACACAGACCAAAAGGAACGCACTTCCTGCATTGAACTCTATTCTAGGGTATAGATGCTACAATATGGTAGTCAGCATTTTCCTAAACACACAACAACACTACCTCAACTAACCACCATAATATCTTTAGCAACTCTTCTCTTTTTTCCCTCACACTCTTCCACACACGTCCCCAGTTCCTGTTGACCGAGAGCAAATTTGAAAGCAGGCAGAGCTAGAGAATGGATGAGGCTGTGGCCCTTAATGTGCGAAGGGGAGGAGGCCCCAGTGCACTGAAATAGCTCCGGCTCCAAAAGAAATGAAATCCAGGCACTTATTTGTCAGGGTGTCTGCCTGCTCTTTCCTCCGTCTCTGCGCTGTGTGAATATGCATGAGGATTTGAGAGGTATAAATAGCGGAGGTGTCCATATTGCCACTGCGTTTTCCATCAGCACAGAGAAAGGCTTTAATGGGCTTATTATGAACCGCATTACATCACCAGCAGCCAATTACAAATTCCTTAAGGGAACAGAAAAAGAAGAAGTTACTCAAAGGCAAAGTTAGCCTAGCCAGAGATACATGGTCCTATAGGTAAATGTTTGAAATCATTAATTTGATCATAGTTACATCTACTGTTTATGAGTATGCAGCCCTCGTTCATTCAATGTACATCTGTATATCTATACATGATGTATATCATATGTATATTCATGCACATTGGGCTCTTACTTCTGTGCCTGAAGGTAAATTCATTTTAATCCTTCTAACGTTGGTCTGTGCTCCACTTTCAAACATGTGCACTTTGGACTACCTTTTGTTTATGTATTAAAGTTAGAGTTATTATTACTGTTGTTATTAAATATGCTGTCATTTGTGTTTTTATAGTGATAAATACACCATAGCCGTTTCATTAGATGGACTTTACATTGACAGTAGACTTCTGACAGAAAATAGAAAACGACACGCACATCCAAAGTAAGTAGGTTTGTGTGCTGGTGTGCAGAAAAGCTCATAAGTTAAAAAAAAAAAAAAAGCTTAAAAAAATGAAGCTCCACATGTGACGTTTCAGGCTAGTGCCCTTCATCAGACATAGACTTCTGACAACAGTCTGATTATCTGTGGCAATTCACTGTAGGCATAGTATTTATAACATTTATTTAGGGTTTCTGATAGTCCTTAAAGTCTGATGGTGATTTCATTTTAAAAAGTTGATACAAAATCAATTTAGTTCATTGAGCTCATAAACTTTATGAAAGAATGTTTGCTCAGTAAGAACCTGGAATGTGCATCTCAGTGTACTTCTCTCTTTACAGTGCTCAGTTTGTCCTCTCTGGGCAGATGTAGGAACCAAAACAGGAAGTAATAAAACCAACATGACTGTACCAACATACACTGGGTTCCATGAAGCTTTAAATGTTGTTTTTTCCCAGATAGACAATCTATAGACACTATTGAAGATATAGTTTTGACTGTTGCATTTTGTGATACTATATACTACATAATTTTATATAATGAACCTTTAACAAGAAGTTTAGAATCAACAACTAATTGTCAGTCTAAATGTTTGTTTTGACTTGTGCAGCGTTATCAGATCTCTCAATGCATATGTGCATTGCAAATCTTTGCTTTAGGTGTTTAAATTTGTTTAGCAGCATGCACCCTGGCCCACTTCCACCCACAGTTTCTTGTGGGGTAATCACTCAGTCAGACTTCTGCTCCACTTTCTTCTCACAGTTCTGTCACTGACCCACTTTGATGTGTCCCATTGGAACCACCACCAAATACAGCAGCATGGGATCAAACAAAAGTTAAAGAATGATAGATCATTAAGTAGTATTCTCTCATAAAGTTATCCATAAAGTTGCCAGCTTCAGTTGGATGGTAGATGGTGCAAGGAGAAGCATGAGAGGTCAGAAGCTGAATGCTCTGTGTATGTCTGAAGAAAATGAATTGTGCAGAGGGAGATTAGTGTTGGTGATACAAGTGTAGGAGAGAAAGAGAGTGCGATAAGTTGAGGAGGGTGGGCGAGGACCAGATGAAGCCGTGATCTCATGATAAGCCTGATAGAAAGAGGGCTGAGCCTTGTCCCGGGGAGAAGGTCAACGGATATGGTGCCATCAGCGGGACCCTAACACCAGAGGCCCGCTGCCGTGTGGGTGCCAGGGCAGATGCAGATGAACCAGACCTGGGAGAAACAATTGGGCAGGGGGCATTGGGCCAGGCATGAGGGGAGACTGATAGAAGGAGAGCGAGAGTTGGGAGAGGGTACCATCCCCGCCGCTCTTTATCACAGCCATTGATCGTGGCGTGTGTGCATTGATCCAAGTCGACCATCTGCTAGAGTTAGATAAGCGTGCGAGGGCCTGGGCATTGTGCTGTCACTCACGGAGTGTGCACTATGAGAGGCAGAGAAAGAGCCTGATCGAGCCAGAGCGCGATGGAGAAGAAGGGAGTGGTGATGTTGAGCGAGGAGGGGTGCTTTGGCTGCAGGGAATTATGGGGGCAGGATTAGCCTCCTCACTTGCAGGAAACAGAATTTTAAACGGCTGTCTCCTGGTTCCCTCAAACACACACACCACCCCCCATGTCTTCCCTGTTGCCCCCAGCCTGACTCCTTACACTCTTACTTACAGTGAACTCCAGTCTGTGTGAGGGCCACACAACTCCACCTCCACAGGTTGGATTTAAAAGTGACCTCATCTCCCATTCACTGGCTCCTCCCCTTCTCGGAGAAAAGAAAATATGAAATAAAAAAGCACAGCCTTATCAAGATGACTAATTTCATATTCAAGTCTCATCATTACTACATAGTCATGGTGGGTCTTATCAGATGCAATTGCAGCACATCTCTCATAGCTATTCTTTGAGAATTTCTGATGAAAGAGAGTTTCTAGAGAGGGTTCACCATTATAAATGTATCCAAACCAGTTTGTCCTGTGGAAAAAGTACAAATACACACACATTTTGTCAATGAATGGATACAACCTTTGAACTATAAGCAAAAGGAGTCCTTGCAAATAACTACAATCCCCATTTTGAGTAGTTTACCTTTTGGCTGTATTTTGTTTTAAAGTCTAATCCAGTCAGATTTAGAAAGAAACAATATGGTGTGTCACAGTTGCTTTTGTTTACAACAGTATGTCCATGTGCATTCGCCTGAGTGGCACCTGTCTCCTTTCCCCCAAGCTTGTAGTCCTAGAAAGTGGACAACACAGAGGATTGGTGAAATATTTTGGTTGCCAAGGAGACCTATAAAAGAGCAACTGCAGCAGCATCAGGGCCGCACTGAGGGGCCGAGAGTGTGTTCTTGCTGCAGCGGAGCCGCATCCACCCTCACCCCAGAGCTGCCCTATCGTCTGTGCAACTGTCTCTAAGTCTATTCTGCCCTGTTGTTGCAACTTTTTCTTTGCTCCATTTTGCTCTTTAGAATTTGCACATTGGGGTCCAACGCACAAGGCCGCTGCTTTGTGGGAGGGTGGGGGTGTTTTTGATGTGGCAAAAGTGGTACGGAGGGATTAGTGTGGCCGGTTGGATCATCTTACAGCGCCGACCCCCCCAGACTCCCGGACAATGGGGATTAAAACTTCTCTTATTCTTCAGCCCCAAACGGCAGGATGACAAAGACAGTATTCCTCTGGGTCTTTTAACATCGGGCTGCACAGCTGAAGTTGTGGATGGGGTGGGGGATGGGGCCCGAGCAGGGGTCTTATACAGAAAATTAATCCTATGGAATTTTCTTCTCATTGCAAATGGAGATTTGTAGCTTTTGCTTTGCTATCTTAGCCAATCCCACATAACGCATCAATGTCACTCAATAGAGGATAACAGCATCCGGTAGAGTGAATGTTTATATCTGAGGCACCCAGGGGCCAGACACAGCTGATACGCATCTACATCTATGCAGCAGCACAGCTTCAAAGGCAACGTGTCAATGGCTCATTTGGAAAAGATTTGATAGATTAATTATATTTCACTTACACTGCAAAGCTCCTTTAACCAATACAAAAGCCAGTGAACAGGTTAATAAGTCCAGCAAAAGGGGCGAGCCTTTGTTTATTCCCAATCATTTCACATAACAGCGATGGACACAGGCATCATTTAAATGTCAATTACCTACAAGCTACCACTTTGTGTCTGGTGTAGAAGTCAACAAAAGCTGACCAGCAGGTTCAATTATGTCTGGTGTGAAACCATTCTGTATGTCACATTGTATTGAGTTGCATTTGCCTTTCTCACAATGTCACCCTGTTCTCTTCCACTGATGAATCTTAAAAAAGGCATTGTTGTCTTTGGGGGTTGACAGAGAGCAATTCCCAACAACAAAATGACAAAATAACCCCTCCTCCACTCGGGTGTGTGGCAAAATTGTCTCTCTAATAAAAAAAAAAGGCATCTTTTGATTGCAAGGGCGGGGATATTGTAAATATATGCACCCCCCACCACACCACCACCTTCACAGCCTCTTCCCTCTGTCTGTGCTCTCCCATTCCCCCTTCTCTCTCTTTGCAGTAAATAAAAGATTAAATGACTGTTCTAAAAACACCGACTGGTCACCAGAAGATAATTGTTTCAGCTTTGTTTACTGTGCGTCAATGTTTTCTCCCTTTTTAGTCCTTTTTTCTTTTTCATTGTGTCCATAATTAAAATTCCTTTATTTTCAAAGTAGTTCTGAAAGAGGGAGCTAAATTGCCTTTTCTGTGTTTATGTTGTCATTGGCCCGCAGTGGGGAAGGGTAGAAGCGGGGTGGGAGACAGCAGTGTCCTTGGGTTGGATGGAAGATCAACTTTTAGCTGGATGCATGTTACTCTACTCGGCAGTATATACTTTATGTGTTTAATGTGCTAATTATTATGAAGAGCCATCATCACTGTCGCATTTTTATTTTTGTAACATTAATCCGTGCTTACGAATAAAAAAGAGCTGCATGCTGCTGTGGGTTAATCTAATATCTTCAAATTGGTCGTAATACACAATTGAGGTGTTGATGGATCCCAAAAACAAGCTATGTAAATGTGAATAAAATTGACAAGAGCAACCCTAACACCTTATAATGAAGTGTGCATCTCCTCAAAAGCATGCCACACAAACACTGGCCTGAAACATGCTTATCTGGCACAGGCAACAGAAATACATTTCCGGAAACCTGACTTTCATGCACATTGATGAAGGCACAGTGTGGATCACACTCGCCTCCCAATGCCAGGCTGGAGGTCTACGCCTCTTCCTTCACTTTCAATGTCAGAACTGAAAACACATTTGACAATCAGGGAATTCATTAGAAAAAGGTGACAATGAGGTTTCCACCAGCCAATTTTCCACATCTCCCTTTGCTACACAGAGCACAGAGAGGAGGTCTGACGTGGGCTGGGTTTAAATAGCCTCTTGACTCAAAGATGTTGGAGGGCTTTTTGCCCCTGATGTTAACCAGAGCAGGCCAGGACCAATACCACTTTATAGAGCCTATTTCCTTCACAGGTCCAAGGATGTTCACACAAACAGTACACCTCAAACAAACACAAAGACAAGCAGCACCATACCATTACAGTCCCTCACCCCTGTATGTGCTGCTATCCCTCTTCTGCCTAGCCATGCGCCCATAATTGAATCTCAGGTTGGGATTAATTCTAGGATGTGCACTTGACTCGGTCAAAAACAACTATTACAGGGAGGCAATGTATTTTTTTTACACAGCACTTCACATTGATTAGGCAATGTGCAGCGATGAGTGATGCACTGGATTCTAGATGAGTGTCATTTGCATTAAATGAGGGGTTTCCCATATCCAGAGGAGAGGGGATGTCCGACACCAGGCGGAATAACACTTTCATGATGGGGTGACACACATCTGTCTGTAAACATGCAAATACTGCAAGTAAATTACACTTGATGGTGGTAAGTGGTGGGGTTATTTTATCCGTTTAGGCCAGTTGGTTAAAATCATGGATGAACAGAAATGATGTTTAGATCCACAAAGGGGTATGTGTTGTAAGCTGAGGTCAACTGAGGTATAGAGTTCATAACTACAGGCTTCTTTGATATTATTACAGGATGTTGGATGAGGATGAGTTCAATGAAATAGAATTTCATCTCAGGGGAGCCAGGGGTCCAGGCAGGCAAAGTTAGGGCCTACTTCATTGCAGGGTGAAAAGAAGAAGGGCCAAGATCATGAAGGAAGAGGAGGGACGGCAGAGCAGTTGGTGGGGGGCTGAAAAAGGCCCTCTTTTAGTTTTCAATGAGAACCAGAGAACATTTTTCCTGCCTCCTCCCGTCGTCCTGTCAAACTCGATCAGCAGTGAGGAGCAGTGACGCTGCTCGCCTCTCAGACTCCCCCTCTCCACAAAGGAGTCTGCGAAGACCCACTATGCATTTCACATTCAATTTATCCCTCCCTGGGACATGGCTGTCAGGGTCAGCCTCGGTGCTATGAGACAAGGCGGGGTGTGGAGGCCAGGGTCTGTGGCAGGTTTGTGGGGGCTGGTTTGTAGCTCTAAAGAAAGCACTGGTGTCAGTCAGGTTGGAGGGAGGCAGAGGATGAGGAGAAAGGACAGGAGATTTGGGATGAAAACGGGGGTGATGGAGGGTGGCCTCCGTCCACTAATAAAAACTCTAAAAGAAAGGTCTGTCCAGAGGCTTTATTTGATGGAGCTTATGCTGCTTTCCATGGGGTCTTCAATGGGAACTAGGAGACTGTTCCTCTGCCGAAGCCCATTAGCCAGCATTAGAAGCGTCCACACACCCGCACAAGGAGATTTGAGACAAACCCTAAACAGCCTACAATAACCGCGAGGTACAAGCCTTGAGCCTTAAGACCCCAAAAGGGTCTTGAATAGACGCTCTGCAAATCATGTTGTTGAACAAATCAGGTATTATAGAGAGAGGAGTTTGTCCGAATTTACTTTCCCTAAAGACTTTAGTTAAGCTAGTTACTGCGGAGCTTTCGTTAGGCATTGCTCACTTGTGTGTGAATGTGCATGTGTGAGGGGCCATCATTCTTCAGACATCTTAAACTATAACACCCTACAACCCCCTGCAAAATAAACACTTCCACTTCTACCTCCTTCTCTCCCTCACACATATAAACAGACCCACGCTAAAGCCCAAATGCCCCCTCTCCAAACAATGAGCCCCTATTGGCAATTAAATGGTATTTGGAGGATCCAGGGCCTAAGTTAATGGCATTACTGTTGCAATTCTTCTACTGAATGGCAGAAAGGATCTCTCTCTTCACCAATAAAGCACTACTCACTGTCTTACCAGCATTACATAGCTTACCTTGGGCTAATGCTTCACAGCCTTTCCGATTACCATTTGAATATTTCCTTTTTTCTCCACAGTGGCGGCAGATGTTGTGGTGGGCCTCTTAACTCTCACTGTTTGAGAAGCGACACTGTCGTCTCCCATCGCGGGCCTGTCCATTGTGTGAGCCGGTGCTGTGCCTCGGCCCATCACAGGACAACCACCCAGGTAGGTAGACAGCCTGCATCTGTCACAGACTCTATAGAGCATTGAGACAAACTGTTTTGAATGTTGGGTCAAACTCTCTCCTTTCCATACATTTATAATTATGAGATCTTTTTTATCTGCTATGGAACCATATAGTGGGAGACAAAAAATCTTCTCTAGCGTTAAATAATGTTCTCCAATAGAGCTCCCAATTCTTTACTGCCTCTGCTCTTGTTTGTCCAGAGATACGGTTTGGCAGGCACCTATTCTATAGACAAGACGCTTTGAGAGGAATATGAAAAGGCAGATTTAAAGGTGACGCCTGGTCAGAGGGGAAAGTGAGAGTGGGCTTGGTTATCACTGTGACCACATTTAGAATGTGCCCTCCCCCTTTTACTTCTGGCTACGATGGAAAAGGAGGGAGAGAATACAGAAAAGTAACACAACTAGAAAGTCTGCTTCAACAAGGATGTAGGAAATGACAAAAACAACACCCAGGATAATCTCTTATACAATATACTGACTGACACACACTCACTCACTCACATTGGAAAGATTCCTGTGCATGAGTGCATGAGTCCTCCACAGAATAAGGAGCAGTTAATTTAAGCTGTACTGAAATTGGGTCACTTAAAGGTGTTTTAACTAAGTATCACTTATTAAGATGTGCAATGGACTACAGGTGAGCTTCAGGAATAAGGCCAGTTAATCAGGATACACCAACTGGGCGACACCATATGTAAAAACACTACTTTAGGGAGTTCAAATCTGTATAAAATAACACCTCTTGTGGCCAAAAAACATAATTTCCACAAGCAATAGGCTGTCTCAAATCAAAAGGTCATCAAAGCATCTGAGTGAAACACATACATATGACCAAATACAGGTCCTTAATGTGTGGAGTGGGTCAGGCTAGAGCCAAAACGTTCTCATCCAATGGATTAGCATCATGCTATTATACACCTCAGAGGTAACACACATGACTTCCCTGTGCTCTGGAGTTACTGTTTTGACTCCCAACATAAATCATTCAAGATATTAAAGTTTAGTTTAGGTACCACTGGCAGGGCAACATGTTTTCTGTTGTTAATGTGTGATAATGATATTTTTTATTATAATCAATATACCATTTTAAAACACCCATGACATCAGCACTATTTGATGTTTTATACACTATTGTATTCACAGGTTGCAGGGGAATTGCATCCCACAGACATTTTTCTCTTCCTCCGAGACTCGAATGTTGTAGCAGTGCTGTTTAAGCCATTTCAACCACTGCTATGATCTTAATTAGCAATACCTAAAGCCCATCTCTTCCCCTAGACAAGTCTAATTAAGCCCAGCACCTTTCCCAAGCCAGAGCCCCTCTGCTGGCTAAAAGGGAAGTCACAATCTCTTGCACGCGGATTACAACCTGGGATACATCACAAGTAATCATCGTCCTCCACAGCCCCTATACCCTCAGCTCCTGGCCCCCTCCCTGCACCTTGTTTTATGAGACGCACAATACCATTTCCCTACTAATTTGCAGGTTGTATATTAAACAGGCTCTTCACCCGAGTCAAAGAGGAGAACGCTTCTTACAGGAGTTTGAATAAGTCCAGGGTACAGAGGCTAAGTGAGCGGCAAAGAGCAGTCGTTCCTTTGTACGTAGCAGCAGTCACTCAAGTTAAATGTCTTGTTATGAGTGGAGGGTTTAGTCCTTCTGCATTAGCTCCAGCAACATCTCTTTACTTGCTTGTAAGGCTCATACTTTGTATTTAAAGGCTTTCTTAATTGGATCTCTCCCTTAACCCTACAAAGATCTTTGATCCGTATTGTAAACTTTCATTGTTGTCCATCAGTATTACGGCAGCTAGTGCGATTGCATGGTCTCATCTTAGCATCCTAAACTCCTTAGTGTTAGTATCAGCTCAAGCTCTTAGCAGTGGATAAGCCCTGCTAATGTCATAATGGTGATGATTTGGCTGAGCCCTCCGTCGTTATGTCAATTGAGCCGAGGGAAGCCAGAGCCACAATTAACAGAAAATTAGCTCAATGCTATTAAGTGCTCTTGTGTGTTTGAGGGCAGGGTGCTGACCCCGACAACCTCACACCAGGTTGCCAATCAATAATTTTTCCCTGCTAATGCAACATCATCATGATTAATCATTAAGGTATTCTCTAAAAAGTTTATATAAATAAGGATAATGAATATAAATAAGAATAAGCATGATTGTATTGCTAAAACTAAATTAAAGGAACACTACACAACATTCCAGGATTCGCACCATCTTCAAACTCACATGGGACTGTTACGTCTGGATGTGTATTTAATCTATAAAAATGTGGAAAGTTTTGATGATCTGGCAAATTATGTGTTCTCAATAGTTGTAGCGTTCACTCAGTATTTACAGATGGTGACCATGTGTCTCTTAAAGAAGGCTTATTCTTCATTTTAAATGTCTGGAAATACACATTAAAATAACTTTAAAGCTACATATTTTATTATTCATTTTGGCGTATATATTTATTATATCAAAGGTTATTTTTGGATGGGCCTTTAAAGCTCATCTTTTGGTTTGGAGCAAGACTTTCTACGACTCTAAGGAATGCACCTGCCAAGCTGTTTTAACTGTTTATGCTCCCTCTTTAAACAGTTTATACTTTGAAGTTTCTAAGGAGAAAGAAAGTAGGCACCAGTAGTAAAAGTCGAAGACTCTAATGTCCAATCAGCAGACAGAGGCCTGAGGAAGAGCAGGGTAAGGCTGGAAATGGGTCGGCTGCAGAGCACAGGAGTGTGGGGGTCTTAAATAAGGACGCCAACCACGGTGGTTCTCACTCAAAGCCTATTTGAGGATAAAAGTGCAGCAGCCCTGGGGTCCACTCGCACAGACAGCCGAGGCCAGTTATTAAGGGGGCGCAGGAGCAGGATGGCCCTTTAATTTGGGGCTGCACAGAGAAGGGGGGGCTGGCATTGGTGTATCTGTAGCCAGACAATGGCGATTACCTTCCTCTTTATCTGGCAGAGAAGGGGCTTTGAGAGAGCAATCTGAGGAGCGGAGGAAATGGCACGACACAGGATTAGTGGCACAACAGGACGGTAAATTAAATGTTGGAGATGAAAGAATGAGCCTCTGACATGCATCAATAGAGAGTATTTGGTGCATTCTAATAACAACAGCCAAGGAGAAATACCTGTAGAGATTAGTGAGTGAGAGAGCAGCCTACACAATCATATCAATGACTTTGGTCCTTTTTTGTCATGTGGCTCCTTCTGGATGGAAGGCAAACAGGAAGTGAACAGTATTGTAACTCTCCTACAATGTGTGTATGTGTGTTTTCTGTGTGCCAGCAGGTTGGGACTGTGCAGCATCTTCTAAATGTCTGGCATCTGTATATTAGCTCTTTTATTGACTTGTCTGTAAAGGATGTGACAAAAATATGAATATGTTAGTGTGGGTATGAAGTGAATGAAGCTGGGATCTTACAAAACAAAGTACACAAAATCTGCTACACCCACAGAAAAGCATCATTACACTTTCACTTACATATAGGCATCTAACCCATACCAACACACCACAGCTAAAGTCTCCTGCACAACTGCACCTCCACGCCGTTCCCATTACTGCACAATAATCCTCTATTTACAGACTCTCCAGGCCGAAAGTGCCACTCTTTAAATAAGTTGGTGTCTCTCGCTTCGTCAGCACATCCTCATTGTACCCAAACAAACTTATCTGCAATTTGATGCAATTACTAGACTTCATTAAAAGTTCGAGCAAAAGTTCTTTGTTGATACTGAAAAATAAACATATTCAAGTCATCATTAATAGAAATTATAAACAACTCATTAGCATCTAAAATTGTGATTGACAAGTATTATCGATACAAAGGAAAAAAACACTATGATGAGAACGCACAGTCACAAAGATTGTCAGAGTGGAGTGACAGCTGACAGGAAGTGAGAGCGAGCCGATCCTGAGTGAGGGCACAAATGATTCAATCAGAGAGTAGCTTTATCTATGTTATTACTACACTGAAGCAGGATGATGAAGAGGAGCATCGCCTTAATCTTGGTCACAATGGAGGGGAACAAAGGCGTACTTACAAGCACTATCAGCCACAAATATCAAATCAGCTCGAGCTGCACCTAATCCTGCCAGACAGCATTGTTCATTCAATGGACCTGCAGTCAGGGACACAGCCATAAGTGCAGGTACATGACTAGCACAAACACTTCACTGTACACTACATGGACACACACACTTAACCAGAGACTAGTCACACCTAAGTGAACAATGAAAATATGAGTTTTGAAATATATCAGTCCCAAATATATACTGTATAAATATATGTTTAATGTATTTGGGGAAAATCTCTTTCAGACCTTTGCATTTCAATCCTTTTTCAATCAATTTTATTCACACCAGGTACGTGCAAATTTAGTCTGCATTAGATCAGTTCTTACTTTCCTGCATCATAAGCAAAACTACCTCAGCTTTTGATTGTTTAACACACCACTTTTACCCTACTAATTGTATTACACTGCAGAAGAGGGCGCGTTAACAAAGCAGTTGTCCCATGCAGGGTTCGAATTACAAAGTGGCTTTCGGGGGAGCCCTATTTTCCGATCCTCCCTGACTGACTTTAACGCTTTTGGTGCATGTTAGGGCATTTAAAACAATAGGTTTACAGTAAACCTATTGTTTACTTAGTAAACTGTTTACTATAAAACGCAAGCGTCAGTCAGTGTTGTCAGTGTTAGGGCAAACAGCTCTGTCCACGGTTCTGAATCAACCGCGCTTAGGCTTACATCATGCAAATCATGATAAAAAAACAGAGTAACTCGCATAACAATCATAAAAAAATACATCAATAATAAATAGGATTAGGGCCAATCCTCACAAACGCACAGATCAAGTAAGTAATTCCATGATTCTTACCTCGGCGAGCAACAGGCTTTTTGCCTCCATGCATACTGTACATCCTAACTTCTGATTTTTGGAATAGAGCCATGTATTCCTGATTCTCCACTCACTCCATTGCTTTGTTGTCCAGTTGAAAGGTGTTGCATGATCGCCTGGTCCGCTGCAGGTCGCAGCGGTGGTTTCTGGCGCCAAAGTCTCGCTATCCTCGGTGCTGGTGCTGTCACTAGCAGCAACTTTTAGCGCGGCGGTATCACTGGCAAGCTAGTTGTAGCTGGTGCGCTGTCATCACTCCTCTTCGTTTGTTTTATAAATCCAAATTGACTGAGGTTTGGCTGCTTTCTTTTGACATTCTTATTAGTATCCACAGAGTGTTCCAAAAAACGAATAAAGTATGTTTTGAACTTGAAGTTAAGCTAACATTCAAATACCAACTCAGTGAGAAGTTCAAGTAGTGACGTAAACGTAGTAATTTCAGTGCAGCGCCGCCACGCATGGATGGTCACAGCAGGAGACACAGCGGAAAATAGTGTTCGGAAATAGTAATGTAATGAGCGAATAAACACACAACATTGACACATTTTTAATATCATCATTTATTTCAGGAACCTTAATGTACAGAAAATCAAAATCTATATGCGACACATAAAATGGACAGTGTTTTAGAGCTCCCCTTAAATGTCTCAAAGTAGGCTTTCAGGGGAGCCCAGGTCCTTTTCAGGGGAGCCGAGCTCCCCTTAGCTCCCCCGTAATTCGAACCCTGGTCCCATGTATTAAGGCTGGACACATTAGATCCAATCAATCTCTCTTGATTTTGATGAAAACGTCTGTAGGGGGACTTTGAGGTAAGTTGTGTGACCTTTGACCCTTAATAGCCTGTTCTTGAGAAAACCGGTCTACTGTAATAGGACCGGTGTGAATGCAGTGGTGAACGTCCTTGTGCAGGATGGCTTTTGGCAGAAGGAAAAGGACACCGGCAACTTCATTATCCCACAATAACAGGCTAATTATTGTGTTTGTTAGCAACAAATCAGAGCACAACAGACTGCATGTCCCTGTCCTGTTTTGAGCATCTTAATTACTTACCCCCCCCCCACCACTCTTTCTGTTGCCACTGCTGCTGTTGTTATTTAGCATATAAAAGGCAACAGCTAATTGTCTGGACTATAAATATTCGGCATGCAATTAGCGTTTCTGGCCTGCCTCTGCGTTGTGTTATCACCTCACTGTTCAGTACTTGGTGCAGAGCACACACTCAATTCTCTGTATCTAATGGGAGTTTGATAGCAACACACAACCTTTGTTTTGTAAGAACAAATGACAGTTTCCCGTAGACTTTGAGGAAAGAAAACAACATTGTGAGGAGGTCAAGGATCACGTACTAAAGAAGGTCACTCTGTGGCAATATTTAAAAGCAAAAGATGCAGTGTTTTTGTAAATGTTGTTTGTAGTCTCTGGACAGGTCCAGCTTCACAGTATTAATTGTTGCAGGCTGGGGACAATAAAGTGAACTATACTGTATACAGTATATGTTCAGTTATAGAAAGCCATTACTTCCCAAAATTTAAGCCAAAAAACAAAATTTCAAGAGTGCTTAGAAGGGGCTGTATACATCATGCGGCTTCAACATTCTCCTCTATTTTAGCCAGAATCAAAGTAACTCAGAATGGTGCACATCAGAAAAACTGAGGGGGTGGATCTGTAAGAGACTGTTCACAGATGACTGCAGCCCAGTTTGAGCTACTAAAGTGAAGACATAGACCTCTTTTATCAGGGTCAGTGCCCAATGGAGAGATGCATCCTGTCACTGAAATCAATTTATTCAATAAGAAAAACGTTTTAATATGCTTGAAAAGGAAGTATGAACACTATACACGTCTTGTGGTGATTTTGATGTATAATATGTGTAATTTAATTGACCTTTGATATTGTCTTTAATTGACTGAAGTTTAAATATTTAAAAAAGACAGGGGGTATATTCGGCAGCAGGGGGGCTTTTCTCCACACAACAATGGCCTGATCAATATCTGAGCGTAGTCTGACTAAGCTGTGCACAAAGTGACCGATCAACCCAGTGAAAAAGCAAAAACATGATTTGGATTATATCAAATACAAAAAAGTAAAGCCAAAACAAAGTAGTGATGAATTGGCAGAGAATTAGTGGTCAAAATGAAGGAGGCCGACCCCACTGTGTGGAGAGGCCAAGTGGAGCCTGGAGACTCGTTAGAGGACCCATCCTGAGGGCTCCTAATTGGGCCATCGAGGGCCAGTCTGAGAGAGAGGGCCGTCTGCCTCGAGATCTGCAAAAGGGGGATACAGCCGTGCGGGACTTTGTGGTGAAGGGGGCTTTCCGAGTCACATGAAAGTTTGCGGGGATGAATGTACCATAATTAGATTAATAAGTAGCTTAATTTATCGCAGCAGAGGATATCAGCAGCACCACATTAGAGGCAGGCCAGAAGATTAGCCTCGATTGGCGTTTTCAAAACACGATTAGGCCCTGGGCACAAAGACCAGGCTCTTTCACAGGTTCCTACCACAAGGGCTGGGATTAGAGAAACATGTTGAATAATCAGCAGTGCCCCCACATGCTCCTCTCAAGTCTACACCACAGCCAGGGGTGCAGCACAAATCTCCACGCACACCGTGCACTGCCCCCTGCACCTATCAATCTGACTGTAAGCGGCAGTGCGTGTCAAGTGTGGCCTCAACCAACTGTTTGCCAGGTGAGTCAGTCAGGCACATTTGCCGACTAAAAAGCCAGTTGTCTCTGAGAATTAAGTAATCAATATAGGGTTAGCTGTGTGTAGTGCACTCAAAGACAACCAGTCAATGAGCTTAGGGTACTGTATAGCGCCTAAGTCATTTGAATATCCCATGAGCTCTACAGACACACAGCTTCATGGCTAATTGATTGTCCCGCCAATCTCCCCCAGAATGCCAATAAAGACCTGAGCATCTGGTCCCGGCCACTAGCCACATGCATCATGAATGCAGCGTTCTTGCTAAGCTTTAGATCCCTTTATCCTCTACATCCTTCACATCCGGTCTCTCAAAAAAGTGGATTAAAAATAATGGGCCCTGAGCCAAGATTTTTGCAGAATAACCCATCAATAATAGAGAGGTTACAAACCTAAATATGGTCCAAAATATTAAGCACACAACCCTTTCTAATGGAAAAGTCTCTTTTCTCCATTGAACACTGTACTGGAAAGTCCCACCAATCTGAGCTCCCTGAGAGTAGAGTCTTGTGACTAGTCTCCTTAAATTATACATTTTTTACAATTGTTGAGTACAGTCTGCTTGTGTTCTTTCCCAACCATGCAATAAATTAATTTGAATGTGAGTGTTAATTCCCATACTTTCAGATGATTAATAATAAAACTGACATTCTGTGGCACAGTTATGTCTTACATGGCTCCACCTTGTCAGCGACAATATGTATTTACCCTTGAAGACGAGCAACTTTTACCACTGCAGATAAATTATCCTGTGTGAATATGCAGCGCCATGCATTGGTGATCGTGTGCAGTGTCAACATGTCCCAGAGCTCGGTCTGATGGCCCAGCCCTCTACAGCAGGGCATGGCTCACAGATGCTCACTGTTCTGTATGGACTGGCACTGTGTCACCGCTGACATGGGGCACAATTTACAACCTTTTCTAAACCTAAAACACAAAAAGGTCTATGCATCTGTTAACTCGACGCAACATTGTGTCCCAAACAACATGCCTCCAAGAGATTTGACTGATTTTACTAAAGCTGTAAACCACTGTAAGTAATTTTAGTGTAAAGTTATTTTGCAAATATAATGTTTGAATTTTCAGCAGTTTTATATCCTTATCAGTTCAAATCTTTCATACATCAGAGCTTTTTATTCTTCTCTGTTTCACAAGTTGTGTGTTGTAGTGCTTTAAGCACAAGTCAAACTTTTGATGGTTTTCTTAACCTCTGAAATCTAAGGGTGGAGCTGTGCTTCACTGCTGCTGAGAGTATGTGGAAGAAAAGGTAAAAAAAATAAATATACTGTATTTGCTTTGAAGAGACACTAAGATTCTTATTAAACATTGTCCCTATTTTTTAAAAGCTACAAATCCTTTAAGACAGAGAGCAGGAAACCCTCATGTATGGGCCAAGGGAGGTCAGCAGGTCAGCACAGATCATATAGTGTTTCTAACGGAGTCAGTCTTTTGACACCTTGACCTGTGCTCTGTCCTAGCCTAAAGAAGAGCACCACAGCCCATCTCTGTCTGCACTCAGTGTGTTAGTTAGCAGCTGTTCCCCTATTTTCTGCTAAAGCTATGTCTGTTATTGAACAAACAAGGGAAAACAAATAAACGTCAGCCATGTGCAGCGTGTGGCAGTTTGCGAGCCCCGCTCTGCTCTGCTAGCTACCCTGCAGTTAGCCTTCTCCATGCACCAAATTACAAACCCTCGCCATCAGGCAGACAGCTGGCAGCCTTCCCTCGGGAATGCCAATTAAGTTTGTAAAACATTTAGACAACAAAACTGTACAAGGGAAACATCCCATAGAGGCAGTCATCCTCACAGCTCCCAGCAGGCCTCACCATGACCTCCCCAGTACACCCCATCTGCACAAGCCCACCTCAGAGCATACACAGGCTCCAGAGAATGGCAAATATGCTCAGAGAAATACATGAATATCAAATCAAAGCCATTGATTTTCTCATGCTAATGTGTTGTTATAACAAATTAAGAGATTATGTATTATTAATAAGTTGGTGCCTACTACATCTGATAAAGACTGACAGCGGAGCCTTCTAGATAATAACTTTTAACTGACAGCTGATATACATAGCTCTGAGCACTTATTTTGACACCAAACAAATTAAAATAAGAAGGTGCTGTGAATGACATTACCACACACGGTGTTGTAACAAACTAAGCCAACAGAGAGCTATGCTGATCAAATGTCCAAACTAATAATAATAAACCAACTACTAACCTGGGATTGTGGCCCTGGGACAAAAGCTAGGCTGGGATTAAAATAATAGCTAAGTAGCTTTCTGAAAATGGAACCTTTCAATAGGAAAGCCCAAGGCAGGAGGGTGACCCACGCTCTTCTTAGACTTGTTTGCACATGTAGGCAGCCCACTCCACAGTTGTTTCAGTGTCATCCATCAGCATGTGACAGAATGACAGCAGGAGTAACTAATTAAGTATGAAAAAAAGATGCAATGAGCATTAAGTAAATCAGAGTGCATACGCCACCCTCAGCCCTATCCTTGCCCAGGGCATCTCCATCCTTAACTTCCATCCAAAACTTAATTAGGCGAGCAATGATTAACATATACATAATACCAAGTACCAAGTACAGTAGCAGGAAAAGGTTTGTGAACCTTTTGGAATTTTATGGTTTTCTGAATAAATTGGTCTTAAAATGTAATCTGATCTTCATCTAAGTCAAGGGCATTGACAAACATAATGTGTATAAAATAATTACACAACAAAATTTTGATTTTAGCCCATTCTTCTTGGCAGAATGGCTTTAGCTCTGTCATATTCTGTGGACGTCTCATGTCTCTGGCCCTCTTCAAGTCAATCCACAGCATGTCTATTTGGTTGAGGTCTGTGTTCTGACTTGGCCACTCCAAAAGGCAGATTTTATTTTTCTGAAGCCATTCTATTGTGGACTTGCTCCAGTGTTTTGGGTCACTGTCCTGTTGCATCACCCACCTTCTACGCAGTTTCAGCTGATGTACAGACATCCTCACATTATCCTGAAGAATTATCTGGTATACTTGGGAATTCATCTTCCCCTCAAAGCTGGCCAGGCCCTGATGCAGCAAAGCAGGTCCAAATCATCATGTTTCTTCCACCAGACTTTACAGTTGGGATGATGTTTTTTTTTATGATATGCCGTGCCCTTTCTAAGCCAGATGTAGCACTGTGTGTTTTTTTTCAAATAGTTCAATCTTAGTTTTATCAGTCCACAAAACATGTATTGAAGACTCATGAACAGAGATGTTAGCCAGTTCCAATGATGCTTTTAAATCTTTGACTGTCATTTGGGGTTGTTTCTTTACCTCACTGATAATTCTTTGTTGTGCTCTTGGTGTCATTTTGACTGGGCACCCACTTCTTGGTAGAGTAGCAACAGTCCCAAAGGGTCTCCATTTGTAGATTGTTTGCCTAACTGTAGACTGGTAAATTTCTAAAGTCTTTGAAATAACTTTGTATTCTTTTCCAGCTTTATGTAAAGCAACAATTCTTGATCGTAGCTCCTCTAAAAGCTCTTTTTGGCGAGGCATGGCTCACATACACGTGTTCTTCTTGTGCAGAGCAAACACCAAAAGTTTGATGCGTTTTTATCAGTCAAAGAAGTTATAATCCACACCTCCAAAAGTATTATCTTAATGAGACTCCATGTGTGCTAAAATTTCAATTAACTTTTATGAGGTCAAGGGTTCACTTACTTTTTCCATAAGGTTTTATGGTTGTTCTAAATAAAGACATGAAAGATCACATTTAGACACATTATGTTTGTCAAAACCCTTGACTTAGATGAAGATCAGATCACATTTTAAGACATATTTATTCAGAAAACCATGAAATTCTAAATGGTTCACATACGTTTTCTTGCCACTGTATGCGCTCTTCCCTTCTTTTATATCGGACGGACGGATTAGTAACATATATTAATAAGTATATAATAAGTTACTGCAATTGACTTGTGTGCGCTGGGGTAATTAGGATCAATAATAAAAATCATCCATGATACATTTGTAAAGCTCATTGGTCTTTTGTCCTTCCTCTTATCTGGCTGTTATCACAAAATCTCTACTCCACAGATACTGACAACTGCTTGATTATTGTGACAAACTAAAAGTAGAATGTAATTTCTCTAGAATGTTCATTACAGTCAGACATTTCATCTATTTTGATAAATCCTTTCCCTCTCCGGCACCAGAGAAATTCAGTGTGCCACAGGGCTCTGTGCTTGGTCTCATACTATTTTCTCTGTATATTACACTATTGGTACAAATCATCAGAATTTATAGAGTAAACCTCCACTGCTATGCCGATGATACACAGCTGTATCTACCAGTAACAAAGTTTTTTCCATTTAAACTTGGATAAAACAGAGTTCCTGTTAATTGGTCCTGCCAGTCATCGGCATAAGCTTGGCAGTCTTAGTGACTCAATAGACAACTGTATGTTTAAGGTCGGCACCACTGTGAGGAACCTCAGTGTCATATTAGACCCCACATTATCTCATATTAGCACATTAGTGACTGTGCTTTTTTTACTTGAGGAATATCTCAGAAATTTGCCCTTGCCTCTCTTTAGTTCATGCTGAAATTCTTATTCATGCCTTTGTCACATCCAGGCTGGATTATTGTAATGCGTTCTTCTCTGGACTGCCAAGAAAAAGAACTCACAGACTACAAAGGGTCCAAAATACAGCTGCCAGACTTTTAACTAAGACCAGGAAGTATGATCACATGATCCGGTCCTGGCTTTATTACTGGCTTCCTATTCATGTTAGAGCTGATTTCAAAGTTCTCCTGTAACATATCAAATCCTGTGCCCTCATAGCTACAGTATATCTGATCACCTTACCCGGTATACTCTAGCTCGTACTCTTTGCTCTCAGGATGCTTGTTTCCTTCAACTTCCTAGTAATAAGAAGAAGTCTGCTGGCAACAGAGCCTTTCTTTTTATGGAACGGGCTCCCGGTGGAAGTGCAGCAAGCTGGCTTTGTTGAGACTTTCAAAAGCAAACTCAAAACATACTTAAACTTATGGAGATTAAATGATCAGGTATTTTCAGGCTCAGTTCTTTTAATTGGTTGGTAGGTAAGCACTCACACTGGTTGTAGTTGTAGGTACGCACCCACACTGGTTGTAGTTGTAGGTACGCACTCACACTGGCTGTAGTTGTAGGTACACACTCACACTGGTTGTAGTTGTAGGTACGTACCCACACTGGCTGTAGTTGTAGGTACGCACTCACACTGGCTGTAGCTGTAGGTACGCACTCACACTGGTTGTAGTTGTAGGTACGCACTCACACTGGTTGTAGCTGTACGTACGCACTCACACTGGTTGTAGTTGTAGGTACGCACTCACACTGGTTGTAGTTGTAGGTACGTACCCACACTGGCTGTAGTTGTAGGTACGCACTCACACTGGCTGTAGCTGTAGGTACGCACTCACACTGGTTGTAGTTGTAGGTACGCACTCACACTGGTTGTAGCTGTAGGTACGCACTCACACTGGTTGTAGTTGTAGGTACGCACTCACACTGGCTATAGCTGTAGGTACACACTCACACTGGTTGTAGCTGTAGGTACGCACTCACACTGGCTGTAGCTGTAGGTACGCACTCACACTGGTTTTAGCTGTAGGTACGCACTCACACTGGTTGTAGCTGTAGGTACGCACTCACACTGGTTGTAGCTGTAGGTACGCACTCACACTGGCTGTAGCTGTAGGTAAGCACTCACACTGGCTGTAGCTGTAGGTACGCACTCACACTGGTTGTAGTTGTAGGTACGCACTCACACTGGTTGTAACTGTAGGTACGCACTCACACTGGCTGTAGCTGTAGGTACGCACTCACACTGGTTGTAGCTGTAGGTACGCACTCACACTGGTTGTAGCTGTAGGTACGCACTCACACTGGCTGTAGCTGTAGGTACGCACTCACACTGGCTGTAGCTGTAGTACGCACTCACACTGGTTGTAGCTGTAGTGCGCACTCACACTGGTTGTAGCTGTAGGCACGCACTCACACTGGTTGTAACTGTAGGCACGCACTCACACTGGTTGTAGCTGTAGTACGCACTCACACTGGTTGTAGCTGTAGTGCACTCACACTGGTTGTAGCTGTAGGTACGCACTCACACTGGCTGTAGTTGTAGGTACGCACTCACACTGGTTGTAGCTGTAGGTACGCACACACACTGGTTGTAGTTGTAGGTACGCACACACCCGCACTTTTGTGGCACTAGAAATTCTTGAATCACTCACAGTTTCTTTTTTTTTCCTGGCTAAGTTTTTTGGGGAGTTTTTCTTTACCCTGATGGAGGGTCTAAGGACAGGGAATGTTGTCTTGGAGCAGTCTGTTAAGCCCTTTGAGGCAGCTGTTGTGATATTGGGCTATGCAAAAATACAGTATGTCTTGTCTAGTCTACATGATTTAGTTCAATTGCTAAATTAACACTAGTCATTTTAGACAGAAGAGTTAGCACGTGTGCATTATGATGAGTATTTCAGAATCATCTTCATCTATTGTGACAAATGTCTAATCACACTTAACCTTGCATCAGTGCCATGACCTCAGCTTTTTTTTCCTTCCCCTCCAACAATTTAAACTAGATTTGAGCATAATAAGGTGACTGTTAGCATCACAGAGACGGCACCTTCTAGCAGAATCACCAACTAATGGGATCTAATCTATACAATAAGGGACATTAATATATATGCAAATCAGCCCAGTCCCTATCTCCCACTGGAGACAGACTGAGTTGACACACATTTTATATCATTTCTGTCACACGTGTCACTTAGTTGTTAATTACTGTTAACATTCCAAAAATGCAAATATGTCGTTGTATAAATATTATAGCACATCATGTATCGTTAAGTAATAAGTTGAGGGGAAAACAGGGCCCCTTCCCCCGTGGGGGTCCAGCAGCAGGGGGAATGTAAGGCACTGGGGGTAGAGGGTTGCAGGCCGGCTGTTCAAAGCCACTCTGTGCATTGTTGGCTAGTAAGGGATTAGTTCTCTTCAGGCAGCAGAATTTGCTTTCTAATTAAAAGGGATAAGATGTAGAAAAATAGCAAGGGGCATTACTACTGTAGAAAAGTGGGGTTGGAAAAGAGGAACCACTGAAAAGACTGGAGCTGGGAGTTTGTAGTGTCACTGCTGTTTGATCACAAGACTGAGCACGAGTTACCTACAGTCACTTTGTGCTCCACAGTCACACCCACAACAATGCTTTCAAAATATTTAATATATAATGCAAACTATCAAATGATTAGATTAAGATTATTACAATATGAACAAAGAAGGAGCCACTAGAGCAGCAAGGGTTTATATCAAGAAACTAACATACCAACTTTAATACTGCCACAGTTTTGTTATTTAGTTTCATTGTCATGTACCAAAAACTCCCAGTGATTCAGGGGCGCAAGTGAAGTGTTAAATAGAGAATCCTTGACCGCCTACAGAGTGCAGACCCAGGAGGCACCTCTGGAGTTTAGAAGTGCTTTTATTTAACCCCTTCATGACTGGTCAACATGCTCCTGTTTTGTTACCTTGTCCTCCTGCAGGGGACAGACAAACCAAAGTACTAAGCAGAGTCAGAGGCCTCATTCTTTTCTACTAAGCCCCGGGAGACTTATGACATGCCAACAACATGCCAATGAACAACCTGACCTCCTCTTAGGGCCAGCTTTCTCAAACCAGCCCATGCACACACAGGTTTTCTGTTTCAAACACTTCTCCATCTTGAACAGAGCTGAAGCTCATTTCTTGGAAGCACCTGGTTGTTCAAGACATATTTTTTCCAAGCTCCATGAAGCTCTCACCTTTTCCTCCCAGGCAATCCGATCCTATTTGGAGTGTGTGACGAGCACCATTCTCCATCAGCTCACTGATCAAGCCCCCCTGTAAAGCGGCCCAGGGATGAGCAGGTACAGATTTGGGAGAAGAGGGAGTGGGGCATGTAGTGAAAGAATCTGCAGTGAGCCAGGGAGAAGATTAAACAGCAGCTAACTGTCTCCCCCCACCTCACAGCCTCCCATGGCCTCCCCCAGTATCTTCTACTTGACTGGTGTCCTGAGGGGGAAACCAGGGGAAAAGAGAGGCAGAGGGCAGGGGGAGGCCGGTGGCACAGTGGTGGCTTAGCCATCTTGTCATCATAGCAGGACAAGCACATTGAACCGTGTCCTCTGTACCCTCCCATCTTATTCCACAGACTGCATTGCCCTCTGCTGAAATCCATCAAAGACCTCTCTCGGCCCCTGCCCCTTGTCTAAGGAGTCTCTCCACTGGTGTCTTTTCTTTTTTCAAAGGGCAGAGATAAGTCCTGGGTCTGTGATCTTTCCAGGCGTCCTAATTAATTTGTGTCAAGACATCAACGTAGTTCAAGACTTTTTGATGAGAGGACAAACATGCATTGATCTCTAGTTCCTTGTCTATCTCAGCCTCACCTGGGCCAGCCTCAGGCCAGACTTCACCACCTCAGTGGCACTTGGCCCTAACTGTACGCTTCAGAAACACTAATATCTCGTGGGAGTAAGGGGACACATAAAAACACAGTTCAGGGGTTTGTCAGATACCCCTCTAAATTTACAAAACCATTTGACCAAATACACTCGGGCAAAACAAAGCAACAACAACCAGAAGTTGTATTTTATTCACAACATATAAAATTAAAACCAACACACATGAGGCATTTTTTCTGATCAAGAACAGATTCATTTCAAAACAATAAATGCACGAAGGACATCTACAGAAACATTCCTTTAGTTTGATGAATGAATGTCAAAGTGAACGTAATGCAATTTGACATGCAATTGAAGTTGTGATCCAAAAAGGGGACTGCAGTTAATGCCTAATTAGTGTCCCTAAATAATAAAGCAACTTAGACTAATAATTACAGAATGCACCCATTCTACCACTTGCAATGACAATTAACCTTTCTGAACTGGTGAGTCGCAATTTGAGTAAATCCTGTTATCAGCAAATGTACCACATGGCACACACACACACAAGCACGTTTTAAACACCACTCCAGGAAGTCTGTGCCATGTTTACTGTTGGAAAGCAAAACAACAAAACAAACAGCAGATAGCCACTTTCAATAAACACCACCCAACCACTTCAACATCTTCCAGTGACTTAGAGTGGGAAGGGAATCAACTCTTCAAGTCATTGAAATACTGGTGTTTACCCAGGCTTAATACTGCAACGACAAGTCTCTTTATACACACAACACTTCTGAATGCATTAAGCCAAAGACACCTGAGGCCTGGTTTTATACATGCCTGTGGTTGCAATATCCAAAAATAAATAAATACAAATAAAGTGGTTGTTCATTTGGCAATGTCCAAGTCTCTGACATTCAATCACTGGAGCCTTAAACATGATTATCCAAAAATAAAATCAAGGTGAACAGATTCAGGGTCAAGCATTCTTCCAAAAGTGTCTCTTCTTTGTACTAATTTGGCATTACTTGGCTTGGTGCCCACTCACATTGTGTGGATGGCCCTGCCACTGTTGCCATGGGGATGTGTGGACCTGCACAGGGCCAAAGGCAGAATGTTGAGGTGGGGGTTAGGATCATCAACAGGCTCTGCTGGACCCCGTTCAGGGGCTTGTGTACATGAGAACACAGCACCCCTCACCTCTGCAGGACACTTCTCTCTGGTGTACGCTGCCACTCCTCACACCCCCTGGAGGCTCTAAGATGCCACAGAGAGTATAATGGTGTAGGGCTCTGGCCTGTACACTGGGGGTTGGCTGCCTGACTCCCATAAGCCTGGGCCAGACGAGGTGGGAAGGGGCTAGCTGGACTGTGGCCCAGTGCGGTGACTGCCTGTCCGCCCCGGCGCTGGGCCATGTTGCCACTCCTCACTGGGCTCGTGCCCTTGCACTTGGATATCAAAGAGATGTGACAGGGGGACTCCAGAATCCTTGCCCCACCAGCAGCTTCTCCAAAGCCCCCTCAAACAGCTTTCACCCCCACTCTCTCTCCCAGCCCCCAAACGCCCCTCCAACAGCTTTTCTGTTTCAGTGCAGAACCCAGGCTCCCCTCACACTGTGCCTTTCCCACCACTGCTGCCTCACATTTGGGAAAAGAAGGAGGAGGCTCTGCTGCTACACTGCACCCATCTGCCCCGTGTCTTTCCATGCTGTGGACCATGATGTTGCAGCATGGCTCTCTGGGCGCTGTAAAGACTTTGGCAAGTACACTGGACCTCAAGCACCCATCCTTTGTATACCCCATGTCCGCAACATGCACACACTGATCCATACTGTCTGATTTAAATGGACACTAAAGGTAGTGCATGTGATAATGCTTGCACTAAAGATATATATATCACATGGATGATTTAGACTCAATATTTAAAGACAATCCAAAATGTGCTGATTTTATGTGAAGCTACCTCTGCTATGCTTGCTGGACCCCAAGTGATCTGAGAAAGCTCTGAGTCAGAGGCGGTGCCATGGAGTCTGTGGCAACCAGCTCCTTCAGCAACTGGCCCATCATCAGTAAGCATTCGACTCACTCCAAATGACACTGACAGGCTGCGTTTCAATTGGCTACAATCTCCTCTCGATCTAGGTTTCTCTCTTCATCGCTCGCCGCATGGCATTTGTCTGGCAGATTCTCCAGTCAAATTCCTCCCCTCCTGGTCTTTGCATTCCCGTAGCCTGCCTCCCTGGGCAAAGCAGAGTGGCTGGGGTGGGATAGTGCCCCCGCCCAGGCTGATCCTAAGCTACGGCTAGCCTACATCTCCAGCCCACAACACATTCCTCCAGCTACTGACCAGTCACTATAGCAACCAGGAGAGGTAAAGAGAGTAACTACTGACAAAGTAGTAAAAGTGAAACCTTACTATAAATGTGAGCTCTACAATAATCCTTTCAGTTCAGTTGATTATTGGTTGACTGCTACTCAAGAAGCTCCAGTTCCTCTGCATGTGAGCAGAGTGGACTCTCAAGCACATCTCAGTCTTTGACAGGGATAACAGACTATGCATTTCACAAGCTCAGTGTTTCTGTCAGTGTAAAGCTGCTGGCGGACAGCTCAAGTAGCAGGGCAGGAACAGGACAGTCCCCTCCTCCGCTCCCTCCCATTTCTCTCCCAAGCCGCGCCAAGCACTGTGTTTACTCTCCTAATTACAGGGGAGGGGCCGGCTGACAGGCGAGCCATCACAGATCCCCCACAGGCCAGAGGCTGGGAACGCTACAAACACCCGCTGCTGTCTCCCAAATATGACTACGGTGTCCAACTGTCACTGGGGAGCCTTCACTGGCAAAACCCAAGGGCCCAGAGAGAGATATTAAAGACATGAGAGGAATTGGCAAAGTTGGGACTAACCGGGGTATGCTTGAGAAGTTGAAGTGGGGAGCTGGGGGCATGGCCAAAGTGTCATTCAAAGCAAAGTGGGGTTTGGACAGGGCAGAAACATCACACATGCACTTCTCCTGCTCTTATCAGTGAGGGAGAGATATCAGAGAAAGGGAAAACATAGTTAAAAAAGAAATGTATCTTTATTTAGGACACAACATACAGTACAGCCTGTTTCAAAATGATAAGTTTATTTGCTGTTCAATGCAAAGGATGAAGTTCCACTGAAATAAAAACTGCTGAAATGTTCAGTGAGTCCAACCCTCTCTACATGCTGTGTGTGGGCATGCATATGTGTGAACGTGCACAGGGAGGTATAATCCACTCAAGGCTGTAATGCTCCAGTGCTGTTAGGGTCTGAGAGAATCTCCCTAGAAGCATGACACTGACCCTACACTTACAGTATTCAGGTGAAATAATCAACACAATCTTGAGAGAAAAGTGCAAATGGAAGAGTGGTCTCTCTAGGCAGCCCTGAGATCCCAGAAAGTACCCTGTGCCCCGCTGGCAGTGCTCACCTCACCCTGAGAACAAGACAACAAAACCATTTGATAAATCATGAATAGTCACAGTTGTGCAAGTTGCTGTGACCATTCCTAAAATTTATTATGGGGATTACACACAAAATCACACAATGTAACATTTTAAAATGTGTTATGAATGCCTCCCAGAATCCAATTCAAATCCTAGGTTACCAAATAAGCCTGAACAAATCCCCCACATTGAGTTCTTCCTCCTTTGAAGACTTGAGAGGTCTGGTCTGCAGGGCAGGTTTTACTACACCATGCAGACACCTCAGCAGACACAGAGGAGGATCAGCGCGGCAGGTGCAGAAAGACCACTTCAGACCTCTCAAAGCCGTGAATACTTTTAATTTAAAATGTAAAAGGTAAAAAAAAATAATAATTAGTTGCATATACACAAAACATAGTACAGTAAATATACATAAATGTATATATTATATTAACAGTTTTCTGGAAACAGCTGATGATTTTGAAACTTAAATGTTCAAGTTCAGAGTTCAATAGTAGTCTTCAGGCGACAGAAGACAGCCTTATACAGGTTCTTGTCAGTTTTTGCAGCCACTTTGACATTGGTTCTTGCGTTTTGTTGTTTGTTGGTGGACTCCTGTACAAACACAACACAAACACAGTTATGGCAATAATTAAAATATGTTATTTTTAATGGAAAAGGTAAATACTCTGGAACAGGAGGATTTGGTCTGAACACTTTTAATGCGCCATGTAAAGAATTACAGAGAAAATGGAATTTACAAACATAAATATTTTTGTTCATATAAAGTCAGACGTATGCCTCGATTAGTCAAATCTGTCTGCTCCCAAAGTGACTCGGAAAAAGCCTTATGGACTTTAATGGTCGTGAGGACCCTGGATGTGCTGACCTGGGTCAGATATATGTTAAGCTTTAGCTCTTTTGTGGTGAACAAACTGCGGGAAAAGCCTCTGTTTAGACCTCTTCTGTTGCACCTTATTCTTTGGATATTTTTTGCAAAGCAGCAGTGGTAGGGTATCTATCAAACCTGCCAGGCTAATTAAAATACAGCCTGCGATTATCCTCCTCCACAACATCTCTGCACCATGTCTTTTCCACAAACACATTATCTCTGGGTTCATGTGGCTCTAATTCAAGAAAAGGTTTCCTCTGTCTACATAGCACCAGAAAAGCTCTAGCAAAATATATATATATATATTTTTCAAACTAAAGAAAAATAAATAAATAAAATGTTTGTAAATACTTAAAATATGTTAAATTAAAACCGCTGGTTGGATGTAAATTTCCGGCTGAATATCTTTTTTTAAATATGTATTTACATTATATAGTGAAGAGGAGGCTTCATCTTATGAAACACTTTTTCTTTTGACTAGCTATTGAATAAATTCACCAACACATTCCTAAAATTCAGCCAAGCAAATATGAAGCAGGACTGGGGAGTTAAGTAGCTTCTACTTTAAGACTTTAGAAAGAACCAGTGTTTCTTCTATAGCAACTAATCTGATGAGTTAGGTGTTGCCGTATGAGACGGGTGGGCCTGCAGGTTGACAGTAGAGCAAAGATAAAAGCTGCGAGTCGCTGGGAGCCGGCGCCAGAGGCACTCTCTGCGCCTGCCTCTAAACGGCCTTTTATCGAACACGGTCCCCACGGAGGTCGCTCTTTACATTTCATACATTATTTAGCCGTTTTACTGAGAACTGTCTGATATCTGTAGCAGACCTCATGCAGCACCACAAGGGCTGAACGGCACAACATGAAAAAAGACATGATGAAATAACAAGGCGGGTTAGTGGATACAGGACATTTGATAAGATCACTGCAGGGGCCCCAATGGGGACTAAACGTCAAGAGGCTAATGTTGCACTAATAAAAAAGTAGCTGATGTGTTGAGTGGTTGAACCTGAAAGCTGTCAGAACACACCTAATCTGAGGATAGGTTGACTGCGGTATACAGTGAGCTCTGAATAAAGAAAGTATAGGCCATTAAAGAGACTGATACCTGAATCTTCAAACACATCGGCTCCGTCCTCAGGCCTCGCGTCCACATCCAAACAAATCCATTATCCACGCGCGGTACTCCTGATCGACATCTGTCACAAAAACACATCAGTCAGACAAGTTCAAGTGTACACAGTGTAAGCGCGTGAAGTGTGCGCGCACCCTTTACTCCTGACTTTTCGCTGGAGCCACGCAGAGCCAACTGACGCTCGTATCTGCAGTGTTTGGAAATCTAAATCAATATTCAAATGTGGTTCAGGAGGAAAGCGGCGTGTCCGCGCAGCACAGTGCGCGATACTGCCTGTGACAGTGTGTAGGTGTGCACAAAGCCTCTTAAGATGAGACATTTAAGACGCCGTGGAAAAACCCTCTGGTATTATTTTGAGATGGGCACGAGGGTTCAACATTCAAGTGACGTAGACGAGGCGTTTTGTCACTTAATGCTACAGTGAGTGAGTGAGTGGCACAACAACACACTCATTATAGTGCAAACCTATTATTATTATTATTATTATTATTATTATTATTATTATTATTATTAGAGTAGAGTAGAAAATAAAGAGTGAGTGAAATGTGTTCGAGGAAGCGGCCTACCTTGTCCCTCCGGCGCGGGGCTGATGCTGGGGCGTTGTGCTGCGGGCCTGTTGGAGGGTTGGTGGAGGACTGTGCTGGAGCTGGTGCAGAGCCGCTGACCTGTGTGCAGCTGGTGACAGCGCAGTGGCGGCTCTATGCGGTGGAGAGGATACTTTTAAGGGAATAACTCGCTCTCTAAATGCCTTTTGACGACGCGCTGGAATGTGGCATGTGCTTTTCCTATATTTTGGGCTCCACTTTAAGTCTTCTACGAGGGGCTGTATTTTATTGTTTTAGAGGATTTGATGTAGTTACTTTGATATTACAAAATTAGGGAACGCTTTAGCTGAAAAAAAACTAATAAAACAATACATATCAAACATCTTTTAAGAATGTGATCCGGTCTTTAGAAACGCGTTTGTTGATGTGACTCCGAGTGTTTGGCTGCCTAAAAGAAGGAAGTCATATTTGGACGAAGTAGAAATGATGAAAGTTGTTAATAGTGACAGACGTATGTTTACTTCTTCTCGGTGTGGCGCTGTGTGGTGGTGGGATGGATGTTGTCACTCGCTCTCGCGCTGTCATTGGCTGAAAACTGTGCGTCAAAAAAAAAGTAGCAGGAGACATTTGTTTCTCTAAAAAAAAAAAAAAACTCCCTACCAGTGTGAGAGACGGAGCAGAGACAGAGCTCAGCACAGTCCTGCGGCTCCCATTGGCTGGCCCTCTGTACAAAATCCAACTCCAACCACTCCAACACACAACACATCCTCAGGCGAGGGCACCTCCTCCATCACTGCGCCCTGCACTGTGCCGCCTTGCGCCGCTCTCTCTCAGCACAACTTCCACGGCTGCTTCTCTGGTTTCCTTCGCTTTTTTCTCTCTCTTCTGGTACACCATCTGCACGCGCTGCTCCTGCTCGAGTTCAGTTTCATCCATTTGACCAAATCCCTGCAAAAAAAAAAAAAAAAAAAAAAAGGACCAAGCTTTGTGCGCTCCGCTACTGTGCTCTTTCTGGAGGAAGCAGTGCCAACAACTTGACTCTCTTTCAAACCGGGTACGTTATTATTAAGTATTATTTTTTTATAATTATGATTATTACAATTATTGTTATTTAAATTATTATTATTATTTAGATATTAGGTAGGGTAAATGAGTCGACTAAAACACTGTAAATTCATGTTTTAGCAACGTTTTAATCAAAAACAGCAACTAAATGTTGGCTTTAACATTTTTAACATTAACTCTAGTATTTTTTTTTTACCTGAATTATTTATACTGTGGGATATATATTGATAGAATGATGATTAGAAAGATAAGACTGTGGCCCGTGCTATAATTTGATTCTGCTTTTTAATATGATTATTTAATTGTGATGTGGTGTAGGCCTGTGGGAAGCCGTATTGGGGCCTTTTCTCTCTCTGGAGATGAATAATTGATCGCCAGTCCACGAGTTCCAGGTTTTCTCAGAGCTGGACCTGTTCTTCTGAAAAGACAATTCCCCGCTAATAACACGTGCTAAATCATATTGAATTAGAATTTTTTATTTAAATTGGTAAAATGTATTTTAATTAACAGATTTATTCGCATGTAGCTGAGTGCGTAAAAGTGCAGTTAATTGAGGAAAAGGTGGCGCAGGGTTCACTTGGACTGGACTGATCCCGAGGCGCAGCTGACACGCCACTCTGACTGTCTCCGTATTCATCAACAACAAAACATTTATCATAATTCACTCTGGTTCGGGGTAATTATTATTGAGCGGCGGTGCATTATAATAAAGCTCTGTTTAAGTGCGACAGATTGGGACGAGAGGGTTAAAACCGTTGGAGATGGAAGAAAAAAATGCAACTAATCAAGACGCGCAGTGGGGAGAACGGCTGAAGGTCACTAAAGTTGACGTGACAGCGATTACACATTACGCGTCTTCATTCCTTTTTAAAACTATAGCCCCAATCACGTGTTTGCAGGAAAAGCCCGAGAAGCCAAAATGTTTTTTCTGAATCAGATTACAGTTTGGTCTTACGGCCATTTTGTTGCTGAAAATGTTTTGCCAGATTTCAATTTAAAAGTTGTCAGCACAAATAATAATAATTTAAATATGATCAAAAAGGTAGGGGCTTTAGGTGAAATGTAGGCTACAGTAGGCAATGTGCGGACTTTTCCAGTGTCTATTTAATAAAAAAGAGAACTAAGAGCCAGGCAGAGCTGGTTCCTCTCTAACTAACTCCAAGACAGAAAAGTATTATTTCTTTTTATTTCAGTCACAAGAGATTTTTATTATTTGTTAGTTTTAACTCCACTGCGTATTAAAGTCTTTGGTGTGTGTGCCACAGCTAACGTGCATCTCTTCTGAAACAGGAGTACGCTCAAACGAGGAGCACGCGGACAACGGACGGTGTCAAGTCTCATTTAAGGAGCTCCTCCGATTTTCAAAATTTTCTCCAACTTCAGCCCCCAGACAAACATTAGCATGATGTCGTATCTAAAGCAACCACCTTACACAGTCAACGGGCTGAGCTTAACTACTTCCGGGATGGACCTCCTGCATCCATCAGTGGGCTATCCAGGTGGGTTCTCTCATAAATGTGATACATGTAATACCGGCCTTTGAACACAGTGGGTTAGTTCCATGTCATTCTTTTATTTTAGCTATAGATTTTTACTAAAAAAGAAACCGTGAGCTGAAGGTCTATTTATTTCCCACAGGTAACAACTGTATATCACACAGGGCTCGTGCTTAATTACGCATAAAACTTCTAATTATAGGCATGTTGCGCAGGTGGGGTCTTTAATGTAATCAGTGCTTGGTCTGTATAAACATATAGGATTAACGTGTTTTTTTTTATTCTACTGTTGCAGCAACGCCGCGGAAGCAAAGACGAGAGAGGACTACTTTCACACGCGCTCAGCTCGATGTTCTGGAGGCACTGTTCGCCAAAACTCGGTATCCGGATATATTCATGCGCGAAGAGGTGGCCCTGAAAATCAACCTCCCCGAGTCACGTGTGCAGGTGAGAATTTACAACAAAGTGTAAAAGGCTCAGAAAACCAGGTCCGATCAAAATAGTGTTTAATTAAACTATTTTGTTTAATCTATTTTTAAACTAAATCATATCACATTAATATCCATATTATCACAAACAGCCTAAATGTTGAAATTGACATTTCTCGTATGGTTTTCCATGAGTAAAAATTAAATTAAATTACATCGGGTCCTTTTTGCAAGCGGTTGATAAAAATGACTGTTAAAATTCCTGTTAATTGTGAGATATTTAAGACTAAGATATTTAGTAAGCCACGCATTAATGTCAGTGAAAGAGAGAGGCCTAATGCTTTGTGTGTGTTTGACTGTTCAGGTGTGGTTCAAGAACCGGCGGGCCAAGTGTCGCCAGCAGCAACAGCAGCAGCAGAACGGGGGCCAGAACAAGGTGCGACCAGCCAAGAAGAAGAGTTCCCCCGCAAGAGAAGTGAGCTCCGAGAGCGGCGCCAGTGGCCAGTTCACGCCCCCCACCAGCACCACCACAGTCCCCGCTATCTCCACCAGCAGCGCGCCGGTGTCCATCTGGAGCCCCGCGTCCATCTCGCCCCTGTCCGACCCCTTGTCTACCTCGTCCTCGTGCATGCAGAGGTCCTATCCCATGACGTACACGCAAGCCTCGGGCTACAGCCAGGGCTACGCCGGCTCCACGTCCTACTTCGGCGGAATGGACTGCAGCTCTTACCTCACCCCCATGCACCACCAGCTGTCTGGCCCCGGCTCCACTCTCAGCCCCATGAGTACGAACGCCGTCACGAGCCATCTGAACCAGTCCCCTGCGCCCCTGTCCACCCAGGGCTACGGGACGTCCGGCCTGGGCTTCAACTCCACCGCGGAATGCTTGGATTACAAGGACCAGGCGGCGTCCTGGAAGCTCAACTTCAACGCAGACTGCTTGGATTATAAAGACCAAACATCCTCGTGGAAATTCCAGGTCCTGTGAACAGTGCAGCACAGCCCTCAGTAAAAAACAGAAACTTGCGGGACGGCGCTCCCAGGGGCTTAGCTGTGGGCATCACAGTCTAATTTATTCACGCGTTATGTGCACCTCTGCGAGAGACACCTGTTGAGGACGCACCCTCAGCCACGGAATAAATGTGTGAAAAACAGGGAGGTCAGACCGGTGCCCTGAGGGGCACAGGACGGACCTCTTTGGGCCACTTCTCTTCAGTAAGCTACTTCTGAAGAGACACGTCACGAGGACGCTGTGTGGACATGGATGCACTACTTTATTTAAGAAAAAAAGTGTTTATAAGGAATCAATATGTAGTTTCTAAGAGACAATCAGTGTGTGTCTTATATAAATGGTACATCAGTGTTTTTTTTTTTATTTGTGATAGCCTTCAAACTGTGATCTGTTGTATTGTATGCAATTTGTGAGCCCCTCACATCAGACTGACTCTTGGACGGACACAATAATGGTAATGGTTCAGAAAGTGGCTGGGCTTAGTCCAGTGGAAAAGACTGCGGGCCTGCTCCCCTCATTGATTCCACTCGGTCTTTGTGGATCCGCTCTGGCTCCAAAGACGGAGTGACCTCACTGCTCCAACTCTCAATAAAGGTCCTGAGCTCACTCTTCACTCGTTCATTCAGAGGCCGTCTTTGTGTGTGTGCTACTGTTGTGTGGATGGGGCAGTTAGTGTCACCTTTAGCCGCTACATTATCTATATTTCACATGAGCTTAAATTATTTGAGCACGTTTTAATTCACCTAACGTAATTATCACTGTGGTTTAGACTGAGGCGGCTGTGGTAAATAGCAGTATTTCTTTTAGTCGTGGCTCGGGCGGGTGGCGCGATTTCCGGCGGCTCAGTGGAACAAAGAGAGAAAAGAGATTTAATCCCGGCCTCCAAGAGATGTTAATCCCAATATTTTTGCGGCGAGGATTGTGTGAGGCGCAGGGCAGAGGCGGCCCCATCCAGAGCCCCCGAATAATCCCAGAGTGCTCTCTGTCTGTATCATAAAATTTAGGCTAATAATCGTGAAATAAATGCAGTATATGTGGGTTGCTGTTTCATCTTCAGCACTGATTTATCCATCAAATACTTTTAATTGAAACAAATATTGTCCGTGTGTTTTTGAACAAACCTAATCAGCAAACATTTATTTAAATAGGAGTCACAAAGCTAAATAAAGAAATGGGTTTTAATAATGCATTTATTACAGTAAGTTTGTGTTGTTGCTGTAAACTTAAAGTGCGCGCGGAAGGGCTGTGTAATGAGTGAGTCCTCGTGGCTCTGCAGTGGGCTAATTGTTAGAAGTCCAACATTCAATTAGCATCCTTGACATTGCCAATAATCTCCCTTTCATTGCAGTCTCGCTAAAGGAGCACACTAATTAAAAGCGTTGCTTGAAATAATCAAAGCGTTAAAAGAGAAGAGCCACTTTGATTCCTGGGCTGCGCGCGGCCACAAGGTGTGCGCCTGCACTGTGTGGACTGACTACAGTGTCCGCGTGTCCCTCTGTACTTGGAAAAGTGGACATTACACCAGTGCGTATTAATTGCCTTTGTTGTACCATATTCATGAGCACATATTCGCGCTGGGAATTACCAGGCCACAGACACAAGCACGAGACACTGAAAAACAAAAAGAAATGGACAGAGGAGGCGGGGTTGTTGGGTAAACAAAGACACTATTGAACTTGGAAACAACAGCATAGGGCCGAACTTAATATTCTGTGAATAAAGATGAGCCGTGTCTCCTCACGACGCTCTGCGCAGGCGCTAAGATACGCACTAATCCAGGCAAGCGTTTGCAAAGTTCCCACTCTTTTTGACAAATCCATTTTCAGGACATAACCAGCATCATAATTTCTCTCCTCACTCAGAATTATTCTGACTATTGCGCTTTTTTTGTTTAAACTTAACTGATGACGTATAAACAGTCTCGGATGGTCAACTTCAAATTAAAAATTCAAGGCTACATTATGTGTCTAACAGCCTTTAGTGTTTCAAACTGCACACCAAAGTGACAAAAGTAATAAATAAATAAATAAATAAATAATTTCCCCCAGAACACTATAGGCCTACATTACAGAACATTTGAAACATTTACACGTGTGGGATCTACTCTCTAGATTCACATTTTCAGGTTTTCCAGGACGCGTTGGAACTCTGATATAATTACAATTTCAGGGGGAAAGTTCAGAAAAAGTGACTGAACGAAGTAATAGGCCCACTCAATACTCCCAGATCCGCGTGCATCACGTGAGACGTAGAGACTTGTTACTCTAACCTTTAAAGTGCACAAGTTAATAAAACAACAGTCCACAGAAACTTTTAATCAGTGCGACACATATAGATATGGGGCCACACAGCGCAGTAATCCCTGGGCTGTGTCTCGCAGGGCCTCACGGTATCTCTGCCCGCTCGACAACCAGCTCCAAAAGTCCGTCAATTTAGCCACTATGAAAATGACGCAGGGTGGTTTAACAAAGTTTGTTATAACAATCCATCTCTGGCTTCCATTTGTTTATTTCCCAGGGCTGGCCACAGCTTGTGCGCAATGACGCTGGAGCCAAGCCGCTGCAGTTTTATTAAAAGTGGTCAAACTTCTATTATGAAAGTTATCATAATTTAAACAAAATAAATATTGTTTGATTTCCAGAAGACGTATCCACAGAGTTGCAATCCCCAAAATAAATAAAAGGTAAGTGATTTATGAGTAGAAATAAAAATCAATAAAACAATAATAAATCATATCTTAAGCTAATCCAGCTGTATCCCGTTTAAAAGTGCTTATCCAGGCTTAGTCGACATTTTCTGAAATTATTTAAGTTTGTGGCATCATCATCATCAATGAATTTGATAATCTTGTCATGGATTAAATTAAAAGGGTCTGTATAGTCTACATAATAACAGATTTGGACGTTTTAAAAATCAACTCTGAAGAGATTTGAAGTAAGCGCAGTAAAAAGCCTGTTATTTTAATTTCTCTGACTGCTAACATATAAATCCATGGATTTACACAGATTTGCCACTGATAATGGGAGAGGAAAGGCCACATAGAGTACCAGCACCACTTGATCTATTCTAGACAATGGGGGAAAAAAATACTCAAAGCCCTTCAACAGGCCTCCATGTGAATTTGGCTGCCCCATGACCAGACGTCCCACAGCCTCTGGTTTACAATTCACACAGAGGGCCTACCAGTTCATTATGGCTCCCTGTTTCAACTTACTGTAGAGAGGTGAGCATATAGCCATCCATTATACACACATTTTTGCAACAGTCTATTGAGCCAGAGCAAACTCCATAAAGACATAAGAAGATTAGCAGATCTGAGCATATGTTAAAGCACAATGTCACTGCTAATACCTAGTTAGTTAATGCTCACCTAGTTTGAATAAAGAGGCAGTCTATTACTTCTGCATTCGGCATTAAATCCGCTTTGAACAACAACAACAAAAAAAAGCATAAGTCATCATTAAGTGCTCTTTAGGCTTTCGGGTCTTTTGGAGTGGTGCACCACTAACTGCACTATTCTCTGAACTCTTCAAAATCCCCTTTATGAGAGCAATGGCAATAATCTATACCAGATTATAAATAACCTTTGTATTAAAAAAATGGGTATTGTACACATTTTGTGGAAAGCTCTTCCACAAAGAGCAATAAATATCAAGTCTCTTTTTAATATTTAAACACATTAACTTAGAGGTTGAAAAGTGCTGTCTTTTCCCAGTCCTATTTTTAAAATGTCTATTTTTTTTTTTTTTTTTTTAATGGAATTGTTTTCTGCAGTAGAAATTAAAACTATACTACACAAATGAGTGTGTGGTCTAAGCTGGTGTATTAAAGAAATGGGACACAGCACATCTACTTGAAACTGCACTCAGGCCATAAAAAAGTGTCTGAACACGAGACATAAATAACATACAATAGATTTTCATAAAACCATTTAACCTTCACAGAGTGTGTTTCTGATGTGTTTTTTCCCGCTCATACTTTTGTGAGAAACGTGGAAAACAAGTGACATTTGACATAGCATGTAAGCCTTGATCAAACTCCATAGTTAATGGCCTCAAACACACCTTTTGATCACAAATAGCTTACAAATTTAATGACTTCATGGTGAACCCGAGCCAATTTCTCTCCATTCTCCCTGTATTCTCACCACAGGCTGCACGCTTTATCAAAACTAAAAGCCACACTGTATCTCCAAAGGAAATAGTGGTGGAACAACATCATTTATTCATTTCTTATTAATCCCTGGACCCATTACTCGGCCACTGATCCTGAAGGAGAGAGGGTTTTCCTAGAGCTAGAATAAAAAAAAAAAAGCACAATAATAAGTCAGTGTACAGTTAGCTGTTAAAGAGCCATTTCTCTGCTCCTCGGAAGGCCGTGAGAGATTACTCATTGCAACAATTAACACAGGTGTTCTAATGATTTACACATACTCCATCTTTTAATCTCCACATAACACTCCACTCTTATGAGACAAAATCTTAATTACAATGTAGATGCCTCTCTCACATTACAGTCATACATAAGGCCATATACTATCTACAGCCAGACAAAAACAAGATCTCCTTTCTGCTTATTTCAATATTTCATTGAGTGTTATACATCAATGAACTGTTTCAGAGTGTCATCGAGCAGAAGCTAAGCCTTTTGAATTCAAGGCCTGCAAGTGTACGCCTTTATCCAACGTGCCCTGAATACATCAAAACCAAACTGATACGACAGAAAGTTCAACTTTTTAAATACCAGGAAATAAATGCCTGGCACAAGTGTTTTTATGTTTTGGTTTGTATTGAGAATTTCCAACACAGTTAAGGTAAATATAGTTTAATTATTAATAATTATTTATATAGAAACATTTTTTTATAAAAATGTACAAAAATAGTTTGAAACAAATTGAAAAGCAATTTTAACTTTACATTTAATAAAAAAAGAAGAAAAGATTTTTATTTATTTATTAAAAAAACGTATATTTATTTTTTTGCTGTGGGCGTTGTGTTGGTGTTGTTATTAATTGTTAATATAGCTCCCAGGATAATAAAAAGAGTTGTTATTATTGACTCCTGTTCTATACTTCCCTAACTTTCTTCCAGCAGTGTTGCTGCAGAGTTGAAAGTACTGCACATGCTCTGTAGAGATGTCAGAGGAAAAACACAGCTGTGATTAATGAAGGCCTAACTGTAGGCTGACTGTTATTCCTTATTGACTAAATCAATTGCACCTCTGTGCTTTCTGCTGTGCATTGACACTTACTGCCATACAATATCATTTTGTCCTTATAGTGAGACATAAATTTTATTTTTTCTTCAAAATTGACAATTTAAATAATCCTCAAAGAGGACTCTAGAAAACCATCTGTACAAAGCCTTAAATTCAGCAACAGTTGCCTTGAAGAGGTTGCTGCAGGGCATGAAAAGCACCAGGGCAGTAAGGCCCTGACTAAAAGCAGTACTTATAATACAGGCCAAACATTTAATATGGCTTAGGGGGTTAAGAATCTCTGTTAAGTAAAATCTTCCAGGCAGTCAAATCGCTCTTTCTCCTTATACAGCTAATTTGACAGTTCCCAAATCCCTCCACCCTCTGATCAATTTTACCTCTTCTAATCCCCCTTTCCCCCTCCACCTGTTAGTCTGGGCCTGTATGTATGCCTCCCTCGCTCCTGAGAGCATATGGAGCAGAGACTGACCCGGAGTCGTTGAGAGTGGAGACAGATGCAGCCTCTGTTCAGCCCCTCCCAATCCCCCGCCACCACCAGCAGCCTGCTCTCACCCGCCATGGCCCGGCCCATCCCTTCTATCCACCTGTTTGGGTCACAGACCAGGGGGATGAGTGGCTGTGCGCGTGGCACACCAGCGGCTTGGCCAGTGCTTTGTTACCCCTGCACAAGACAAAGGGGTATTTAGGGCCTGCACAATGCCATGAGGCTGGCAGGCCTGAGGACGCAGGACCTGATCACGTGCCCGCTTAATGTGAGTGAGCGTTAGGGGGCATCTGTTGTGTGTCCAACCTGAGGTGTTGTGCCAAATGAGAGACAGGAGACAAAGAATATGACGTGTGTTTGTGTGAGAGGGATGGGGGCATCTAAAAACAATTGCATCTATTATAGTCAAATGAGGTCTACAGTTGATTATATTGTGTTCTACAAGACCGACATCTGCTTATAAAAAATATAGTAGATGTATGTAACTTAATTTACACATAAAATATCACTTTCTTAAACCCATTCAAAACCTATACAATAAATAATAAAACATCAAGGAGCTCCAAGCCTGTTCTCAAATGTTCTGGAAGGTTTTGTGCCCTGAAAGTACTATTGTCCAAATGTCCACCAATTGTCAAAATACTACATTTCTTGAGTGACTTAGTGGTGACACTCTTCCTTCTTCATATCTGTGCCCAGGTCAATGCCAGGGACTGAATTTAAACAAGGATCGATGAGCTGCTCTCGTCAGCCTCAGCTCCCCAGTGTCTGTGCTGCTGTGTGATTTATGAACTCCAGTGATGAGCAATGCACTGACACAGCAGGGAGCACCAGGGTCAGGTCAGCAAGATTTACCAAGGTCAGGTCAAGTCTGTCCAGTCCCTCCAACCTTGAGGTCAGAGAGTCAATAAAACAATGAGGCACACAAACTATTAGAGATTTCTGCCATCTTCAAACTTAAAAACTTCCAAATAGTCTGTGAAAATCAAACACTCATAATAATACACTTTCTTTTCACTAATGTTTTAGCTACAAAATATTTAAGTCTATTTTTACTCTGAATTTTACTCAGTTTGTGAAGCTTTTTTTTTTTTACTTTTTAGCACGTTTATTTATGTTGCAGCCAAGCTAAACATGTACACTATTAAAAGTGATGTTTCTGTCATTGTGTCAACTCACTAATATTCATGTATGCATTTGTTTTTGTTTAGTCTAGCCATTGTTACATCATTCTGGCACAGAGGGGTGTTTTTGGGTCTATTGTGGCTTACTACAGCGTGTCATGCTTTGTCGACTTTGTCGCACGGTTACACATGGCTTGTATTGCCCTGACCTACAACTCCCCCTCTTGTTTGTCAGCGGTTGTTTGGCCTACTTTCATAAAGACAAACAAGATCATTTGTGTGTTATTTTGCATTTCCATCAAAATTGAATAAACAATTAGCATTTTTTTTTTGAGAGGGTTGAAAATTGCTTTATAAATACATACAACTTATACTATTACTTATACAATTAACAGACAATAATAATTACTATGAAGGTAAACACAACATGCTTTCTACTAAAATGATTCTGGACCTTCTGGACACTAACCAGAGCTGCTCCCCTCCCTCTTCTCTCTCGGAGGACAGGAGGATGCTACAGTTGGTTACGAGTGTGCTCCATGACTCTTCAAAAGTCCTTAATTAGTGACACACGGACTCAGACCAGGAGGGGCCCAGCGAGGGGGGAGGAGAGGAGTTGAGTCAATGCTCCAGCCATGTGCACTACAAAATATGTCAATGAAAAACAGCCCGTGACATGTTCTGAATTCTCAGCGCGCAAATGTGAAAAATCAATTGTTTTGGCAATAGGAACTTGATCAAACAAAACTGATTAGGTCTTTGAAAAGAGTGTGACATGGATAGCCCTCTACAGCTAGGCGACAGACTGTAGCAAACACATGTGATTGAAAAGCTTTAAATAGGTGTCAAACAAGCTGGGACATAATGTTTGACTTAAATTATCAGCAGTCCCACAGGAGGCTTCACAGGCTGCTCCCCAGAGCTGTAGGTGTGTGTGGAATACAAACAGCGGACTCACCAGTGACCAGTGGGTCAGTGTTGGAAGAGAAGCGGATGCCGCTTGCTCCTATGGGACTTGGTGACATTCCTACAGCTGCTTTTCTAATTTGCAGGACATAGCCACATCCCACCCCTTTAAAAACCACTTGCAGACGATACTTGGTCCTGTGCGTGTGTGTTTGTGGGGCACGTGTGTGTTTGTGAAGCATGTGAAGGGAGGGGGGCTGTAGGTCCCAGATGGGTTAATAGGGAGTTGAGCATCAGGATTACAATGCAACAGTGTATCTTTAGCTTAAGCTCAGTCCCTTCACAAGGCAGAGCAGGGCCTGAACAGTCGTTGTTTTACTGTTAACAATTCAATTGTGCCAACACATTAATGAAGAAAACACTGAGGGCCAGGTAAAAAAGAAAGGAAAGTCTTTTTCAATCTTAATTACCAGCCCCTCACTCCACGGGGGCTACTAGTATGTCAAAACACGTGTCTGCCCCTCCCTCCCCAGCTGCTGGCCGTCACAGGTCCGACCCAAGCCCCGCCAGCCCACCACAGATTGAAATGTTAAGAGCAGGGATGACAGCTTCACAAATTAAATTCTCCAGGTTAATTAATCCCTGCTGTTCCCTCACCACTTGGGCTTGGGGGGCAGGGGGCCAGGCAACAGCAAGCCCCATGTTCAATGCAAAAAATAAATAAATAAAGTTGTCCCAGAAGGTAAAATTCCCTTAGGTCTGACCCCGGGCTAAAAACAAAAAAAAAAACAAAAAAGATACAACTATTAGGGCCACAGGTGACAGACCTCCCTGACCTTAAGGTTTAGCTCCAACTTCTCACTTGTCACACTATAAAACTAATTTTGAATTACACTCTAGAGATACAGCTATATAATAATGCAGGGAAAGGGAAAAGAGGTTTTTGTGTGTGTACTTTTTAAAGTAGGGGCGTATTACACTGTGGGCATGCTGCGTCACAGACACCCTGCGCCTGCGTTGCTGCTTCGCTCAGAGGTGTAATGCCTGATTAGGGGATTACAGGAAAGTGCTTCTTTGCAGTTCTGTGAGAAACAATTATTAACATGTTGGTGTCTCTAATCCTGGATAAACACAGCTTTTCAAGAACAACAGTGAGTCTTTCTCCCCCCCTTAAAAAAAATAAATAAATTCCAGTGTTTAAACTCCATAGTCATTTGAACTCCAGAGTCTAAGTAACACCAGAGGAGGAGACAGGCCAGTCATGTGGAACACACTGTCATTACAGAGGTTATGCTCCTAGAAGTCGTAGCCGGCCAGCAGGCCTTCACATTGGAGGGGAGATCCAAACTGAGCTCAGGGAGAGAAAAGCATTGTACTGAGCACTGCTTGTTGAAAGGGCATTAGACTGAAACATGTTCACAGCCTATAATCTTTTATTTGTTTGCACTCTTGTCTCATGTAATCTGCTTTCTAGTAACGCAGAGACCATTTTCTGAGCAATGCTAGAAAAAAAATTGTGGCTAAACGGATACAGGTTGTTGGTGCTGGAAACCAGTGACTGTCCTGACTCAAAATGTGGTTCAGACTAGACCAGTTAATTAATTTGTAGATGAACAGAAACATGAACTGAAGCACACTGAACATGTTACATCTTTTTGGTGTCAACTGTGTGTTACAAATGTCAAGCAGCAAGCAATCAACACTGTTGATGCCTGGGACCAACGTACACTCACCTCATACTCACACCGTTTATCATCTCAGTGTTGCCTGTGGCTTTGAAATAGAGCACATCAAAACAACCTGTACGTTTCATTTCCGATACCCCTGAACATGCTGACTGGTCATAATGTCCACTAGCTGGCGCTTTGAAGAGTAGCTCATCTCAGTCATCTTTCCCGCTGTCCACTTTCTGGGCTTTCTCCTGAAAAGAGACCACCAAACACTCACTGAAATGTCTACAAACGTCCTTTAAGGGATAACATCCCAAAAACTAATAACGTGTTTGTGCTTGGCATTTGACCTTTGACCTCAGCTTTGACCAAAGAAGTTGTCACAACCTCGATGACCTGGTCTCCACTGAAGATGACCCGGCCTGATACTGGTGCTGATGAGGCTGGTGCTAGTGTGCCATGTTGGGGATGTTTTGTGCCCATCTGGCGGGCCAGGGTTTAGCCCTAATCCCAGAGCCCCTCGGCAGGGGAGCCACAGACTGTTGATCACATCCCCCCTGCTGCTCCACAAAAGTCCGCTGACCTCCTCAGCACACAATCACAGATTTCCTTGAGTCAAGAAAACTAGTCCACATCACATAAACTGTAACACACAGAAGGATATACAAGTAAACTAAACTACACCATCTTTAATGTCTATAGACTAAACTATAGATTATAAGTTATTATACATTTCTGTGGTAAAAAAAAACAAAAACAGTAAGACATTTGACAGCTGATATACTGTACTTAAGGCACAAATCTAGCACAGCAATTATTCTTTCTATAAAAAGTGTTATCTGTTCTTTACTAAATAGTTTCTTCCTTACCAGTTCCATTATCAATGTTACCCAGGACAAGCTCTGAAACAATCTTTTCTATGTCAATAATTGGTGAATATACAGGCATACTGTAAGTGCCCAAATATAAACAGCCACTTTGATTGGCAAGATGGTAATGACCCACCCAACAGACACATGTCCATGCACACGCAGAGGGCACAAACACATGTTTTTGAGGCAATATAGAAAACCATATTTATCACAGACATGCACACAAGTAGGGGCCGAACAAATATACATGTACATAATTACAAAAACATAGACAGATAGGCAAACACACAAAGACACCCAAAAGCAGTCAGCAAGCCATACACACCCCACACCTAACCACTGATAATCCTCTAGACACAGGAACACACACACAGAGCATCATTATGTTTATCACTGTGAACCAGCCCACCGACACCCATCACTCTAATTCCATTTGTCTGTTTAGATTCGTTTTGCTTTAATCCCCCCTTGTTTGTGCACATCTGCAAGCACTGCAATAGTGTAGACAGACTGAGACCCAGGACGACAGACGGAAACAGAGCTCACAGGGTGCTCTCTGCCTCCTGACATCACGTCCCTGTAGCTGGAGCAGAAGGGCCAGACAGGCATATCTCCTTGCCCAGGGAGCAGCTCCCTGTCCCAGCAGTGAAGCTGCAGCCAGGCCCGCAGGCCCCTGTAATCACTGCAAACAGTCAAACATCCAGTCACACAGCTCTTACACCAACACAACATTACAGGCTTTTTACACAGTATTACACCACATCTTATTATCCCATTCAAGTCCCTCTATTAGCTCAATTGGATGGTGGGATTTTCATTTGTAAATTGGAGGATTTTAGATTAGCTTGTCTGTCAGCAATGAAATGCCCCCTGAGACTGTGAATTATGTGACCAATCACATATGAATCAATGCTTACGCATGCCTTAGAGGATGAATGGATGGTGTCAGCAAGAGGAAATGAACAACTTCAACCTGGATTATGTGTAATACAGTGTGTACACTAGAGACTAAAGGTTTATCAGAAGAGATATCATAGCTGTTTGGTCACAGATTAGGTACATCATAGTCTTTAACTCTTCACAGAAAATCATTTAAGCCATATAAATGAGGGATGTCTTAACAATGAGTGAATGAGACCATTTCCCTATAGCTGACAAAAAGCAGCTGCTCACTTTTATAAAGCAAATAATATGAGGGTCTAATAAAGAATTATTAAAGAGATAAATATTAGCGGCTATACACACCTAACAGCAACATTATGCAGAACTGAAGCTGGTTGGTTGAAAGGAGGCAAATGAATTACCCCTCTCCCTCCCCAGGCCTTCCATTCAGACACGGAGTAAGAAGGAGAGGGAGAGAAGGCACCCCGAGCTAGTCGAGAGACCCAGCAAATTATGAAAATGCTTCTCTGTGTCCTAAATGGAGGCCGAGCTCTTTAATGTGGCACAAAATTAGAACCTGGGGGAGGAAGTGTGGCCCGCTTGATTGGCGAAACCCCTCCTGGCCCACTACCCCCTTTACCCCCCTACTTCTCAAAGCACACTAGAGATATTATCCTATGCCTTGTGGCGTTCTCTTGTATTGGTGAAACTGTAGCACCCCAGATAGAGCCCAGGGGCGTCCATAAAGGTACCTAATTTGTCAGTTTACTCCTCAATTATTTAAATAGATCTAAGAAGAGAGCGGAGAATAGGGCTTTTTCTGCCTCTTCACAGTCAAAGCGAAGAGAGACCTTTCTCCACGGTAGCCATTTTCAATTACGCTCTGCACTGCCGTCTTTGATATACAGAAGTGCAGTAGTGGAAAGGGGCTGTATCAAATAAACAAATGTGTGTACACAAGATAACAACAAGAACTTGGGGATAATATTCAGGATGCGCTAAAGAACTCAAGAGTTATTTTACAAGCAAACTTTATGAACATCTGTGTATACGACTATCAAAGACACACCAATGTATTCTGTAAACAGCCAAATACATATATATCCTAACAGATCAAACAGGTACTTCAGGTGACCTTTTATTCTTTACATATTACAGGTGGAATGTAAAGGAATGTCAAGGACCTTCTCAGTCGATAAACTTTCATCTTTGTTTCAAAAGCTCTACATCAGCAACAGTGCCAAAACCGGCTCCAGTGGCAAAACAATAGTCTGGATGTGCCTACACAAGACGTGAGCGACAAGACAATAGCATAGTCCTTAAACACAGGACAAGAAAAAAAACTAACAAAAACAAAGCAAAAATCATATTGTTCGCTTTAGCCCAATTGACACAAAGTGACACAAATACAAACATGAACACAATGGAGAGCGCAACAAACATCTGTGCAAATACACTCAGTAAGGCTCTAAACATACCCTACCTGCATTACAATGGCAACCACACTGAGAAACACAGACATCAAGTGTGACAGCAAACAAAAACCTGAGACAAGTCATTAATAATGTCAACACTAATGGGACTATTACAGAATACACACCAGATGAAAATGCACTGAATGAACAAAGAGAGAACCTTCAACTTAGGAGCATGTATGAATAATGGTAATCATGAGAGAAAAATATGAGTGAGGTTCAGAGGCAGGCATTCAAACTAAAGCTGCACAATATTAAACCAGGTTTAAACCTGGTTTATTCCTAAATTTAGTCCTAGTTTAGACCTGGTGTAGACCCAATTAATACTGGTTTAGTCCTGGTTTAGTCCTAGTATAATCTTTGATTCCGATTTAGCTCCAGCTTTGATAAGTTAGTCTAGAGCATTATATGTCTACAGTATTTCAGGTAATCTTGTTATCACAATATTTAATATAGTTACCGTGTATATATATCGCACATTTTTCCAATATCGTACATCCCAAATTGAAACCATCACAAAGACACCCCATAAACATCCTGGAAACAGGTTTCTCGTGCTTAGTAGAGGTATGAGCAGGAAAACTTTTTCAGAGTGCAAGATTGGTAATTCTGTGGCCAGCTCAGTATATCATGTCTCCAACACTCTCTATTCTCTTGACAAACCCTAACCAACACATCCCAATGTCCCGCCCCCCATCCACCCCAAGCCTCCATCCAGCCAGAGAGAGCAGAGGAGATAGGCCCAGTTGCTAAAGCTGTCTTTTCAGCCCCTGCTCCCACTCGGTCTATCTGAGATACACAGCAAGCGGAGGTGTCGTTTTCAGCTGGCATTTCGGACAGTATCTACTTATAGACGGGAGAAAAAGAGAAAAGAAAAACAGAAGGGGTATTATCAGGGAGGGATGAGAGCAGCAAAGGCATTTTGTCTTTTTATTCCCCTCCTAAGCCCTGGGCTTTGCTCCCAATCCGATTGGTCGATACGGCCAGGGATGTAAATGAAATGCAAAGAGGAATAAGGCTGGCTTCCCATCTCTAGTGTGTGCCCCTCTTTCTGTATCTCACTCTGTCTTGCTCTCTGGCTGTTTATGGTGTTGTTTCTGATTCCCATTCATAGACTTGCTGCTCTTCCTGTTTCGGTCTCACCCTCACTCTGCCTTGTCCTCCCCCACCCGCTCCTCGTGCTCCATCGCTTGCCTCTCCTTGGCTGGGCTCACAACTCTTATCTCCTCAGACGCCCCACATTCCGGCGTTGCTGTGGCTCCCTGCCTGCACCCCTGGTCACGGTGATTCCACGGGTTCCCACAATCCTCGGCAGCTTGCTGATTTAGGGTGGGCAACCGACTCTCGCAGACAGGAAAGAGGAGAGGAACAGAGGGGTAAGGAAGAGGCAGGGTGTGTAGGGATGAGACCAATGACACAGAAATGACATAAGAGGAACAGAAAAACAATAAAAGCATGGGAATAAACAAACAATTTAAAATAACAACTTAAAGAAGTAAAATGACAACATAAACTTGTATTCTGTAACACAAAACAACATATTTTTACATCTTATGTACATTATATTTAAAAAATAAACCTTTGTAGGTCAGAAACATGGCTCATGTGTATGAATATTTATTTCTTTAAAAAATAGAATATTTCTGTGTTGGAAGAATACTGCTTTCCATCAGAGATAGATTGCAGCTGAGCAAATTCTCAAGTATGTTGTGGCTGTCCTTTGCTCTTAAAAGATGTGTAATCATCCAGAATTCTGAAAATACCATCATTAAAGAAGTTACGGCATGTGACAAATGTCTGTTATCAGAAACAAAGTCCAGTTCAGAGTCTGACAGTGTTGAGTGGCAACCTTAAAGCTGAATGGGCAAGTCTTTTAGTATGCGTGTCAATATGTATAGGCAGTTTTATCACAGCATCAGTGACGCACACACATACACAAACAAAAATGACACATACACACATGCACTGTAAACACTCAAACTCACCTCTAAAAGGGTCCCTGGCATTGAGACATTTTACATTTAAATCCACAGGGGATTACAACTGACCCATCAGGAAGGAAGAGGAAAAAACTCATCAAATCCATCAGTTGAAAACATTAAAGGACTATATAAGATGGATGGCTGATGGCTGGATAAAGGGTTGAGTGGGCATCATTGCTCATGCTGAGTGAGGACTATGTGGCACAGAACAAGTCTGTCCTAGATTAAACAGCAAATCTAATCCCCCATTTCTGCCCTCAAATTGGGTCTCCCTCAGCCTGGACATCCTATGCGAGAAAAAAAAACAACAGTGGCAGAAAAGAATCAGGACATTAAAAGCTGTGAGAGTGAGAATAATGAGATCTAATGATGAGCAATTGAAAGTGTGACTTTGAGGGGAACAGCTTGATTGGGGTCAGTTGAGACTTCCTAAAGTCAGGCGCTGTTCTTGGCCGAGTGTAAACATTAATCCTACAGTACTGCTCCATCTGTAGTGCAGAGTTTTGTTTATACAGTAGCAGATAAACTAGTTTCTTCACCTTATCAAAAATTGTTAATCAAAATTCCCTGAAAAAAGGCACTTGAGGAATATCCAGAGTTTCTTGTCTTTTGGCTGTTTTGAGGATATGTAGGTCTCCGTTTCTCGTCATGGAGTTTGCCTTTGGTCAATTCGGTCTTTCTCTTGGAGCATGTGAGTAATAGCAGAGCGTATGGCAGGGGCCTGGGGATCAGTGGGTTCCTTCTGTAGGTAAAGGCGGAAGTGTCGGATACAGCAGGTCAGCAGGCTGTGTGGATTGTAGCCCCGATGACCCAAACGGCGCAACCTCTCACAGGCAAGGGCCAAGTTCTTGTCCCAGTTTGGAGGGTATTCTGAGTAGGTCTCCACAATGTCCTTATACAGCTACACACACATACACACACACACACACACACACACAAGACTTGTTTAGCTTGTTTAGATATTGATGCTGCATGTTTGTTGAGGTCACACTCACAGTGTAAGACAGCTCAAAGAGGCGCGCTTTCTCTCCTATGCTTTCTGCCAGGTCAAACAGAAAGAAAGCCGTCTTCATCCTAAAACAAAGCACAGTGGGCTCAGGGCTAAGTGCTGGATGGATGAGCCATGCAGATCCACACTCACAGACGCACCACTCCAATGGAGTGATTTATGTAGATGCTGCTACCAAACAGAATGTACATGTAAATGCTCTACCACACAAGACTGGGTTATGGAGATGTTCAGGCAGACTGGTATTCATCGTGACACAGCTTTGATGTGCACAATGCAAGTATACAACTGCTACATAGAAAATCGCAGAGGAAGAAGTTCACTCTACCTGGCCTGCCACATCTCCTCATTGGCAACACGCTCCCAAGATGAAGGACTGAAACTGTTAAAACATAAAAAGAAGTCAAAATCTTTAAGTTCTCTTAGTTTAAAAAAAAAAAATAATAATAATAATGCTTATTAATGTCAATACACTGTTCCATTTAACTGACACCATGTTTGTGGATAAAGATTAAGCAAATAAGCCACAATGCTAACTGGTATCAGACATGGAGTAAAAGTATATTTGTCTTTTTCACTTTGTTGACTGTAAACACTTGACCTCTTCTTCAAAAGAATATTTTAAAAGGGTTTCTGAGCTAATATTTGGTTTGTGGGCATTGGTGGACATGGTTGTCGTGAGTGTGCAGGAAATAATGTCACAGTATTCAGCCGTGGATATGTGAGTGAATGAAATGCTGCCGGCAACTGCAACTGAATATAGAGCTTTGACTAATTCCCCTTTTGACACAGCTATTGACAAAACGCAATAAGAAACTCATTATTTTTCATCTAAAGAATTATTTCATATGGCTGAAGGCCTAATGTCTTGCTGTGGTTATTCTCCACAGAAAAAGACAACCTCACCGAGACAAGCTGCATGAATACCCAAAACAGAAGAGCAGTCCTGGAGATGCAAGAGTTAAAACATGGGAGAATTTCTTTGTGGGATTGTTGGGGGGTTTTTTTGGTTGTCTTTTTTTAAATAACTTTTCATGATATCATATATACACACACACACACACACACAGGGATATAACACAAAGTATCAGTATAGTTGACTTTTTTTTATATTTATAGTATTTTTAAATATCTAACATTAAAGCAAGCAGAAACCAGACAGGCACAAATGCACCCCTTGCACCTGCAGTACACGCTTCTCTGTTTTAAGTAAAAAAAAAAAAAAAACTGAAAATAAAAAAAAAAAACTGAAAAAAATTACAATATAGACATTTTTTTACTCTAAGATGTGTTGACATTTTTTACAATATTTAAACGTTCAGCTACACAATAACGACTTGACGGTAGGTGTGTGCACCTGTCATGCGGCTCACTCCAGTTGTAGATGTTGTGTGTGCGATGAGCCCACTCTTCTGGAGGAAATTTCCTCTGAAGCGGTACTATGTAGTCACACACACCCAAAGGCCATCTAGAAAAGCTGTGCATCCAGCTCTGGTCTTCCTCCGGCAACCCAATACAGGCAACCACATCCCTTCTGCAAAAAAAGGTTCAGAACTTCAAGGTTAATCCCACAGGTCAGTGTTGCCCCACACAGAGTAAGTCATGGTGGCCTGGCAAACACTGCCCCCTGGTGGGCTTGGCATTTACAAGTCTCTTGGTCCCTGTTCCTCCTGAGGAGTGAGGAATGAGAGCAGGGAGCTGCAATGAGCCCATCAGAGGCCGTTTAACCAAATCAAGTAGATTAACTGACCTCTTAAGTTCGTCAAACTCCTTTTATGGCATCAACAGTTCTCTGAGCTTATCTTCTCACGGCAGCCACTATTCTACAGATCTCTGCCTCATTAGGTTACTCACTTCTTTATTTGGACCATTGTCTCTTTATCTCTAGGTCATTTTTTTTCACTACATCTTCCTCATACCATCTCTTTATTGTCTCTTTTCTGTCTCCATGTTTCTGAATTACTCACTGTGTATTATGAAACAGAAACTGATCCAGACTGAAGGTGTTTTTCTCTTCCCGGTGCAATGGGTCCCACCGGCGGCCAGGAAAGTACACCCCTTGGAGATGATGCCCCAGTTTGGCTATATACCAAGTGTATGTCATCATCTACAGAGAATGGTTAATGTTTCTTTTATATACACATTCACATTTGTTGTAAAAAACTATTAATACAAAAACTAACATACAGCGAGCTCACCTCCTGGTCAACAAGTCGTACATCAGGTCGAACATCTTTGCAGTAGTGCAGATAGCGCAGAGAGTTCCCTGGAAGATCTCCTCTAGTCAGAATGATGGAGTTTTTTGGGACAGAGATTAGTAACTCCATGCCAAACCTCTCCACCACATTGTTTTGGCTCTGATCACATTCCCTAAAGTTAAAAGCATAAAGATTATTGTAACATTAATACAGTCTTTAGTTAAACTTTTAAAATAGTTGGAAACCTTCTTACTACTTAGAAATGAGTGTGATGGGTAGAAAAGTGTGTATGAGTTTGTAGCTATGCTTGAAGGTGTTCTGAGGGTAAGTTGTCAGTGCCCCCGCCCCTTCTGCTTTGCCGAACGCTCAGGCTGCCTATCTAGGCACAAGGAGACAGGTGTGATGGGTGTGACAGCACAGGCCATGCACTCCCCTTGATCAAAGCCGCTCAGTGATGGCAGTCTGGCACTTCGGTGCACTATGCTGGTGTAATCTGCCTTCTCGGACAGCTAACATCTAAAACTGAGCTTTCAGAGAGGAATCTATGTGCTAACCGTGCCACCTTTGAGCCCCCACTATGGGGTGAGTGCAGAAAACCTGACATTTAGAGTTCAGACCTGCAATAGGAGCAAAAGAGAAACAAATCAGGTTGACTCAGGGAAAACTTGTGCATGGGGATTTTAGAAACACAAATTATAGAGTTTTCTTTTTTTGTGTGTGCGTGTTTTTTTTTCCTTCAGTGAGGTTTTATAGAAACATTTGGCCTCAGTAACTGGCTGGTATAACTAACATTTTAACCCTGAATAATAATAATAAATCACGTTTTACTATGAGATGAGATGGTTACATGTTCTTGTGTGAAAAAGAAAGCAAACATTATTCTTGTGAATGTACTGGGAAACTGCAGTCTATTTTAAATAAAGTGCATTCCTTACTTGTGGTTGGTGTGTACTGTATGTGCCAAAAGAGTCATAGTAAGGACCCAGCCTGTAATCTTCCATATTGTCCCACTTCCCAGCTTCCTCTCTAAGATACTGCACGTCCGACTCAAGCCAAGGCCTGCCAGCACACATACAGCAGCGTCACTCTGTAGCCAGAAACGCTCGACCTGCAGAAAGCAAACACACCGTTTGTTTCTACTTTTGAAAATAATCCAAATAATAAATTCAAATTCAATGTATGTTTATGATATGTACAAGACACTCACCACACCAAGCAGTAGGGGTCTGCTGATATCTAGGTTGGCTCTCCAAGCAAAAAACAGTGAGTAGGCCAACAGCATGGCAGTGAACAGCAAAGAAACTGTGCAACATTTTCTGAAAAAGACAGAAATGTCTGGGATAAAATATTACATTACTCCACTTTAAAACAGAGCTGATTTGAACTGTTATGTAATGATGTTCTCATGTTAATGTGATCAAAAACCAAAGAGCAGATGAGTAAGTCAGCCAGTTAGAAGGTGCATGATTGAAATTCTAAGACCGACTGAGTCATTTTAAGCTCTTGCCAACAAATGAATCACAAAGTAGTTACAGTACGGCAGTTATGCACTTGTACACTGAAAAGAAACATGTCAGCCTAATTGCACCAACACAGTGCAAAGGTTTTGATTCAGTCCATTTTGAGTGTTTGCTGAATTTCTATTTTGAACTTTTCTGTCCTTGCGTTTCATCTGTGTGTAGATGTAGCTCAGTTTATCAAAGTGCACCCCAGGAGAGGTGGAAGTAGGGGGTAACTACTGCCCTACTGTGCCCCCAAGGGTTACACTAGGCTTTATCTGCTTCAACCCACAAATCTGAGCTTAGTTACCACTATAATGAGATATTCTCTGAATGCCACATACAGATACATAAATATTATTTGCTCACAAATCCAGAATATGCATCAAATCATTGTGACAGCTTTACAGTTAAGTGTTAGTTTATTCTATCTTTTTTGACCTAATTATTTTAAATGTCAGTATTTTGTCTTTGGTTTTGTTCCCTGTCTCTTTCTTCAGGGAAATAAATATTGAGTATATTAAAGTATGTGCTGTGATGTGTGTGACATAGGTTTTGTTCAAGTGTGGAAATATTCCTTGTCCTACCTATCAGTTATAGAGAGGAGGAGGCCATTTCCTGCCAGCACCAGCACAGGAAGTGAAAGGTCTGCCAGGCAATGGTCCAGCTGGGCTCTGAGATACACACACAAAAACAAAACAAAAATAAAACAATGTAAAAAAATAAAATAAAACATACAACACAATCTGGCACAACTTATTTTGCTGCTGCTAAACTCAAGGACACCAATTATTAAATGCCCTCCATCTTCTATCATAACAGACTCCTTTGACGTGCGTTTCTTTTTCAATCGGATTGACAGATACAAATGACTGTGTCATCCACCACCCGCTGCCCCATCCTCTCCTCACAGCTGCTGTCAGTCACCGAGCGCTTGCTCAGAGCAGAGAGAGTTTCCTCCTCTTCCTTAATACCCATCTCTATTTGACAGATTATTGAGTCTCCATATCTCCCAATGTACACTATGTGTGAGAGTGCTTACAAATGTGTGTTTGTGTGCGAGTGTGTGTGTCTGTCAGCTTCTCCAGTGGGTTTACGTCTCCAGTGCGACATGCCTGTCATGTATGCCTCTTTTCCCCATCTTGAAGGTGTGCTTGTCCGTCAAGCAGCAGGGGTGATAGGAAAGGGTGGGTGCCTGGCAGAGGGGGGCCTTAAGACGTACATGCCCCCCCATTCCGACAGCTGAAGGAAGATACCAGGAGCAGGATGACTGTGGTGGCGGCGGCAGTGGAGGAGAACAGGAAGGGATTCGGGTGGAGGTGGGGGTGCTTGGAAGGAAAAATACAATTTCTCCAGCTCTATTGCAGTGTCTGTCATCACAGCTTGTCACGCTTAAACACCAGAGCTGAGTGATCATTTCAAACTGCTGGAAAAACAGAACATAGCGATTTGGCCCTCTAAGCAGGTTCAGTTCTGCTTTCATGGGCGAGAGTGAAATGGGAAGAACAAAAGCTGCTGTGGGGAGAAGAGGCACAGAGAGAGAGGAGATGGGCTGCAGAAATGATTGTGGACTCTCAAAAAAGTCTGCTGTGGCTGTGTTTAAACGTGTGTAAAACACCACTGACAGAGCAAGGAGCACTGAGGTCATACATCTTAAAAACCATGTGTGGCCTTGCAGCAAGCAATTAATGACACATATGGTCTTGGATTTTTTTTACACAGTATGTTCTTATTAGTCATATTGGTTAAATACATCAATTATTTGGTTTAATTTAAAGAAAGAAAATGAGTGTTGACCAAGAGTGATTTAGTCAAAATTGAATCATTCATAATGTAGAATACAAAATAAATATTCCTATATAAGTAACAACTGAGAGTAACATGCTTAAACCTGATACACACTCACTGAAGCATTATGGTCATATTCACAGAGCTCGCTGTCTTTGCCTGTAAAAAGAATAAAAACATGTTTGAGTAAATCTATGCAATGCATTAGAGAGGCTAAACACAAAGTGACAAAAACTGAAAACAAAAGTATGAATGGGTGATTATAGTAAATACAGAAGGAAACTTACCAAACTGAAGGTGCCATATTCAGTCCTCAGCAGGTGGGTCAACAGGCCAGACAGAGTGGTCTGGTCTCCCCAGCTCCAGCGAGCTGTGTTTAAGTAGGAGGATATGGGTATGTAGATGTATGGCAGAAAACCAGCTACGAAACACCCCCCCAAAGACACAACGCCACGCCATGATAATTCCTGTTAACAAAAGATCAGTTATTGTATTGCACCAATACATATAAATGCATCATATGGTAGGTGGATTCACGTTTTACATCAAATAATAGAGCCTGAAAATTAAATTAAATATTCATTCATTCATTCATTTATTCATGAATGAAAAAAAAAATAAAAATAAATAAATGAATGAAATTAAATAATAGGTGAAAATTAATTTTGTTTTAGTTTAGTTTTGTCATAAAACAGGGAGAGTAAGCCCTATTTTAAAGACAAAGCGTGCCTGGTTGACATGTAACTTAGAAAATGAACAGACTGTATATACCACCAAAACTCATCACAATTTACATTAATAAGATATTGAATGAGAGGTAACTCTGCATTAGTCATTTAGTTTAGATTTAGTCACCCTGAAACTGTACATAGTGTTGCTTTAACATTTAATCTATAATATTCACACATTTAGCTCGCACTGTGCCAATTACCTTGATAAACAAGAATACAAAATACTTACCTTTTCAGAGTACAGACGGTGTAGAACCCAGGGAATAATTACAAGTACATACAGCACCAACGTGTGCTGGTTACAGAGCCCAAGGGCACAGCAGAAAGCCCCCAAATGTGCAATCTAAGAATGAAGTAAATTTATCTTAGAAAAATTAAAACAAAAACTTTCAGATGCTGTATAATTTCATTGCTTACTCTGCTTCTCTGGATGTTATTTTCAGCACAGTGAAAACTGGCAGTCAAGAAGAAGAGCAAACCAACAAAAACATTATTAAGGGTGAAGACCTCTGCCACCATGGACCACTGCCAGGTCAGTCTGGACACAGCAAACATCCCTCCAGCCAATACTGCTCCAGGAACAAGGCCTTCTAACCTGTGACACAAGAACATAATACCTTTTTTAAATATTATATGTCCAACTACACCAGCCCTCAATAGAGGAACTTGGATAAACCTGAAAGGCAATCACATTTTATTTGGCCTTGTTTTTATTTGTCCTAATTTCCACTGCAGTGATACAAAAAGCCTCATAGCAGCTTTATACATCATTTAAATTCTCCAGTCATAAAAGCAGTCACTTCCCCAGACTAATTTGAAGGCCCATTATAAGCTTCCCTCGGCCCAAGTCTGCTTCTCGGACAAGACCTTGAAAAACATTCTGAAGCAGGCTGTTCCAATATCATGAGAACTCTTTCCCTAGCAGCTGGTTGATCTCGGGCAGGCTGGAAAAGAAACCACCGTGCTAGAGATAGCACTTTATCCTCAGCTTCTTAAATATAATGTGAGCACAAAAGTTTTCCCTTCATCCTCTCCTGTACTGTCTCCATCTCTTTTTCCAGTAATTGAAGCAAACTTGGGATAATCTGTCATATGCTAAGACCCACCACTTACTAAAATGAGAGAGAGTGGGGCGAGGGATGTGACAAAATTATTGAGGGACAGAAGAAAAAGAAAAGTGTGCACTAAAGGGGTGAGAAAGTGTGTGTTAAAGGGGTGAGACTGTGTGCGGATGAAATGGACAAAAAGGAAATAAAAAAGTTCAAGAAGAGAGAGGGGGGGAAAATAGAATAAAAAGCAGCCCAGTCCCCGGCATGCTGGCTCTGAAATATGAGCAGGCTCGACAATTAGGGAAGTCAGGCAGTATGGCCCTTTCCGCCATTGTGTGGAGTGGCTTAGAGTCCTCATCAGCCTATCAGCTAACTGACAGGCAGAGAGCTGCTCTATTCAGCACCGCAGATACAAGCTGCAGGCCAAACGGCTGCCAGGTCCCTTATGACCCCACAATCCCTTGCCGGTGACAGCTTCAAGCTCCATAGCAAATTAGGCGCTCTCACATTACAATCGCAGAAGACAGATTCCATTAACGGTATCTGAAATTGAGTAGAGAGCAGCCCGTTATCAGACCTGACTCATAAGCACCGCCATTAATCACAAGGCATGATACCATTTATACATTTCCAGCTCTCTGCCTGCCGCTGTGATAGTCAGCCACAAAAGGCCTGATGAGACTTAGGCTAGGGGAACAATGGAGCTTTCTGAGGAAAGCACAGTAAATCAGGAAAAAAGGGAGAAGGAGAGCAAGAAAGGGATAAAAAACTCCTGCTTGCTGACTAGTTTCCCTTTTTCTTGGGTTGTCTCTCTCCTACTTGCCTCTATTTTCCTCTGTGTTCACTGTAAGGCACGCTTGCTGAATGAGTATGTATGTGTGTGTGGCAGGTTGGGGAGGGGTTAGGCAACTGTGTTGATGAGGTGTCTAAGAGTGGCTTTTAATATGAGATAGCAACGTCTTTCTCACTACACCGCTCCAGGAATTAGTATTAAGTTGAGGGAAGGATGAAGAAGTCTGGCGGGTGTGAGGACTTTTGTTGAGGTGCGGAGACCCCCCGCACCCATAATTTTACAACACTGCATGACAATTAACCCATAGCTTATAATTCTAGCAGGGGGCCAATTTTGGGTCAGACTGGGTGCAGCATGAGTCATGGGGGTCCAGGGATGGTATTACTGTTAGTCTGTTCTGGCTTGTGAAGTCCCATCTGATAACCAGTCAGTCCTCACCACACACACTGACTCACATATGCACCACACATTTCCTTTCTTCGACTGCTTTATTCTCCCTGAGTGGCTGACAAATCTCTCTGTTAGAGCTTGTCAGTCCGTAAGAGCCCAGTGATGTGTGTACAGTCCCACTGTAAATGACCTGCCTGTCTGCGAGGGACCACCTGGGTCCCAGGCTGCCTCTCAGCCTTTCCACAGCTCATTCTCCAGGCTGGCTGCTCCCAGGGCACCCAGATAAAGCACAACACAGACTGACACCTCTGTGGCCATGTTCCTTGTTATCACAACTCAATGCAGTGCTGGATGGCGCTGTGTTAAAATGTTTTGGCTCACTGAGAATGGCCTGGTTGAGATGTGGCAAGAAAATAGCACCACTGGCAACTAGTGAGTATTTTATCCCAAATACTATAGTTTCAACATTGCTGTTTCATCACAAGTAATTGGCAAATATTATGCAAAAAGCCTGCAATTAAAAAATTAGAAAATTAGTCATAGTTAGTCAACAGTATTAAAATAAATACATGAAATGGGTTAATTTCTTTACCTACAACTTAAACATTACTTAAAATATAATAAATACAATCCAAAGTATTACAAATAAATAGGACAGAATAGGCTCTCTTAGCACCATCCTCCTCAAGGACAAATGCTCAATATAATTATTGTAAAAAAAAACAAAATGGGGTCTGTCTCATTGACCCATTCAGTTCTGCTGTATATGGCAGAGATGTGCCAGCACCAGGCGTTTGTGCTAAATAACAGCACACAAAACGCTTATACCAGCACTCGTTTTGAATGAGGCTTCACAATGGAGCTGGCCAAGAGTGACTGTCACACACCACCCCGGGGACAAGACAATACCACTACAGATGAGCTCGTCTCTGTTTTCCAACTGAACAGAGGTTTGGGGATGCAGCGTTGGAAAGGAATCACACATTCCTTAAGAGGGTAGAGAGCCCATAGAGGGGGTGGCCTACTCTGTGGCAGAGGTTTCCAGCTGGCGCATGATAACAAACCCAGGCCTCTCTTCTGGCCGGGACACCAGGCAGGGTCTTTAGCAGCTATTATACGAGAGTGCTAAGTGTATGATACAGTATATTGTCATGAATTTTGAAGCCAAGCAGCGATTGATGTACAAATATAGCAGGTCAGTGTATAAATTAGAGGATGAAATGATCTAAAAACCAGAGTCATCAGATATATTTTAAGAAGTTGCTATAAATTAAGTAGATATTAAGTAGACATACAAATACATGATGCCATTTAATAGTATATTTTACAATGACCATTTGTTTTATTATCAAAATAAATGGCTTTCTATGCGATACAATATTATAGTTTTATTTATTTTTTATCAAATTGATTGACTCACTGTGTGCAGCAATGAGTCTTCCTGCTCAAACTGAGTGCAGAGTAAATATGGGTCCCAGCTCTGCTGCACAGATACCCCTCCTCCAGTGCTCCAAGTGCGTGTAAAATTAATCACCACAATTCTGCTCAAACAATACAGCCACTGACATGACAATTTCTTCTAGAATGCCATCTTAATCTCTACCCAACACACAAAAATTATAGGAAGAGAGAGCGCAAAAAAAAAAAAAAAAGACAATTTACAAAATCCTGTGTTTATACGATTCTCTGTATGCCATTTTACTGCTGCCTTTTCTAACAAAGTCATTAGGCACACACCACTGATACATAAATGTTGCTGTATAGATTCCATTAGCTAATTCTGGGTGAATTGTAATTGCAGAGTCTGATCCGTCTCCGTGCCTGCTGCTTTATTAAGACTGCCAGTGGTTGGTGAGCAATGTAATATTGACGTCCAAGGCAGACACAATCTCAGGCCCACGGGCAAAAGGAATATTAAACTGTTACTGTATTCTGCTGTCTATCTAGCCCTCCCTCCTCCTCTCTATCCCCATCCCGTAGCCAGTAATGAGGAAATAACATCTTCATTAGACATCTGTTTAACTGTATTAGAAGATGAGTCCTGGGGGAACCATTGGTCATGCTGAGGATGGGGGTCTGTTGGACTACAATATAACAAATGCGATACTGAAAGAACAGAAAAGAAGCAGACAAAACTCAAATTGACTTGTGCATTTGTAAACAAAATGGGTGTACCGTCTCTGCCACTTGGGCTGAAGATTTTATCCAACTATAGCTGATGTAAATGGTTGGGGACTTGTCACCTGTACGGAAAGCAAAATAAACAACTCTGTTTCCCAAATATCACAACATAAATCTGATTAGGCCGCAGAGAATTAAATAAAGTTAGTTATACTTGGACAAAGACAAGACACCATAACGTGGATCTCAACCAGATTCAACAATAACAGCACACCTTAGCATTTCCAATGAAGCATGGAAAGTGACTTGGAGACCATATGGTGCAGGTCCATATAAGGAGCAGAAGACAGGGATGGCACCATTCCTGCTCTCCAGTCCACAAGGAATCAGCTGTGCTACATAAACCAGGTCTTGGCAGGGAGGCCTTTTACAGGTATGCATTTGGTGTGCTTCAACACTCTTGTTATGTAATCATGTGATCAGACACAAAGTGCTGATGATGAGCCTTCTGGATTGTTTTCCACTCTAGCGGCTGTCAGCATGCTAACGTGTCTGTTTCTGGTTTCTCAGGATAAGCTCAGGAATGGGGAGAGATTCCTCTCAGGTACCAGAGATTCAGAGCAGCTTTAGAAGATAAACTGTGAAACGAGGGACACAGAACGTCGAGCTGTCAGGATTATCCCTATAAAGAGTGCATTCCTCTCAAGACTCATGGCTGAGGCCTTTAGCATTCCAATCGCCAAATGTGTCTTCTTATGAACCTCCAAGTGTGATCAATAGCAATTATCATAACGTCCAGCATCCTCAAAGGCTTGTCAAGCAATGGTGTGAAAACATAACGAGACATGCAATTTGGCCATCACATCATATGATCAAGCCAAGAAAACTGTAATTGACAAATCAAAGGGAGGCTAAATGCTACATTTAAACTTATGCGGGAGAGAGAGAACTGGCTTCCAAGCCTATCAACTTACATTCCCCCACATTAGACACTGCAATCTGGCCGACTAATTTAAATTGATACATCAAAGGTTTGCTATGTTGGGTGTATTCCAGATGAATTTCAAGGTTTTACAATTTACTCTGCCTTCAAGTACTTGTATTAACTTCAGTATATTTTTCCATGAAATAAATCTCACAGTGCAATTATTTCTTTTCTGTCAAAAATAAAGTGACTGTCCTTAAGAGGGACAACTAAAGTTTGAATAACCCATTTTCATTGTTTGATGAGGCTAGGGTAGGTGTAAACAGAATAGTTTAAATAATCTGGATATGATTCTTATATGTTTACACAAATGCCACAACAAAAAGAGTGTTCCTGACTATCCCAAAACACATCCTTCATTTCCACATATCATCATCTTTGTCCTCTTCAAAAACCCCTTAGGAGGCCAAGTCTAGCAAATAAATCACAAGCACAAACCCAGGCCAAACAGGGCTTTAAACTAAAACCATTTATGCTTATTTTACAAATAGAAAGCATAGATTATAAATCCAAACTTTAGAGCTTAAATGGTGTGTGCTCTGGCTAAAGCCCCACTAACCATTAAGTCCTGTGAATGGGTTGATGTAGGTCAGAGGTTGTCATGATTTATGTCTGACCATAATCCAAAATTGGATCTAAATCTCCAGAGATTACAAACAGTGCCAGAGCTAACATGCACACAAGGCACCAATAAAAGTCATGCAGCATGGGTTTATTCCGTCCTCAAAATATTAGTGTATCAATCCTCACATTCAATCAGTATCACTGACGAGAAGATCAAACATAGGTAGTCTCATATTTTCTTTGTCTCTTTTGCTTACCCTGTCTAGTCCAAAATAGAGCTGGCATTTTTAAGTGACACTAGATGAGGTTAACATACAGCTCCGCAAAGACCTAATTACTCAGATTCAACAATTCAGTTTCTGGGAGAGTACTCTAGATGTATAGTACGGTCCAGTATGCATAAAGGGAAAATGTTTGACATAAGCTGCCTGCCAGTAACAAAGCAACAAAATTACTGAAATCAGCATAAAGGTGATGGCAAAATTGCAGGGTGGTAAACACCAATTGTAAATTGTGCTGAAGGGGTGAAGAGTGGAGAGAAAGAAGAGCTGGTGAGCTCCTCTTAGACCCAGGGACCGAGGAGGAGGGAGATTAGAAATCGTGCCATGTCAGGATTGGGAGCATGCTGGGCAGTGTGGGGTGGGGGTGGGACTGTGAGAACAAGGAAGTTGGAAATGGGGGTTGCAAGGCTCGATAATTGTGATATACACACTTGCTCATACGCCCACGACGGGTGGCTGATGGGTAAACAGGCAGGGCAGGGCGATGGGAGGAAAGACGATGGCTGGGCTCTGACTAGGAATACTAAACAGGGGATCGGGGACATTGTTGCTAGTCAGTCAGGACCAAAAAATACCAATGTGTCAACCAGACACCATCAAGACACAAGGAGTCACTGGGGAATGTTTCTCCTTCTACTCACTTAAACATCTACATCATCTTAGTTTTCTGACACCAGCTGACAAAATGAGCTGGTTTAATCCAGTGTGAACCTGTTCCCACTCACCTCACTTACACAAGCGCATACACACAACTTAGGTGCTTATTATACCTAGTACCAAAAGAATACTTTAGCTCTAGGTACTGTACCAAGTTTGTCCCATTTTAGCCGGAATATTAAAATATTTGTGCTATTTTATTCAATAAATCTGTGTCCATGTTGAAGTGTCCTACAGTGTCCTTACCTGCAGACAGTAATGCAGAGAGTGCCACTAGCCACAGAGCCCAGCAGGCTACTCATCAGGTTGACACTGTGGGCTGGAGAGAGTGTGGGCAGAAGTTGCACAGCCAGCCATGCTAGGAGGGTGAAGATAGGGTATCCCGGTGGGTGAGCAACCTAAACACACACAACAGGCTTAGGTTTACTTAAGAGGTCTGTACAAATGAGGGTAGAAAAGCATAAAACATGAGAATAGGTGACCAAAGAGCATACTGGGATGGAAGTGGAGTCTGCCTGTCTGTAGGATTTCTATCTCAGAAAATTATATCTATATTCTTCTATGATATCAAAGCCTTCCTTGTGCATTTCCTTTGGCCTCTTCCCAAGGACAGTGTAGGTCCCTAGAGTCCATGACAGAGCATGTGGTGTTCGCCATCTCCGGCCCCCAAACCACCTCTGAGCCGCAGTCACTGTCGCCTGAGGGAGTTAAGCAATCACAGCAATTAGCCACTAAGTCTTCTTCACCAGATAAGGGCTCAGTCATTAAACACGGGCTCATTCTCTGGCACTGATAACATGAACCAGACGAGAAGATGGGGCAGCACTTCAAATGAACACTAAGCTGAAAGGTGAAAACCGGTCACCTCAAGACACAAAGAAGCTGTGTAGCTGTGTAGAGACACTTTAGGCTTCTAACATAACAACTTCACCACATCAGCAAGGAGCCGGGAAGAAAAGTATAGGATAAAAAGGGACAAGTAGCAGACAATGAAGTAAACTAGAGTAAAAGGATAAAAACAGGTTTCTCATTGCCAGGTGTGTGGCTGACAAGAGAGGAGAGTCTTGCAGCAAAAGAGCAGCTGAGGGACAAGGGCCACTGGTAGTAAAGAGAAGCTAAGCTTTGGAGGTCTGGGGATCAGAGAAGGGGACTAGCAGCCCAGGGCCCAGGGAGGCCCTACAAGGCCCTGGGGAGGCCTGGAAGAAGACAGACAGGCCACACGGACTGCAGCACTAACGGCAGGATTACTGGCATAGTGACACCGACACAGCCTCCCTAAAAGGATCACAGCGGCGTAATAAACTTTATTAAATAATAAAACTTATTATAACTGTTAACCCGATTTAGTTCATTCTTTGCGGCTTACACACACACAAAAAAGAGGGGTGGATATAATAAGCCTTATACCGTACATAAGGCAAAGCCTACAAAAGCCATCGCCTCACCATTGATTTTAATTGGATTTGAAAAACGGGTTGCAAATTATAGCATTCTCTACTTGCAACTTAGTAAAATAAGTGTATAGAAAAGAAGGGGAAACCTGTGGACTCAAAGTAAATTAATCTGCTTTCTGCCCATGCTTAATTAAACTTCCTTAATGCTTATGAGAGTTAATGAGTGAATTGATTAAACAATACAGCTAATACTTACCCCCAGCTCACATGCGGTGGTGATCAGCTCTCCTGTGGAAAAGAATAGGGGAGGAAATTAATGTAAACCCAATAATTATTATTAAGAGACAAGGCTGCTCCCAAAGTTTTCCCAAATCAAATACTTGCACTTGGGTTTTGCATTAATTTGCCAGGATCAAAACCTGCAAATCTTCCCAGTGTGACATTTCCTAAGCGGCACGCTCATTTTCTTCATCTCTCACTTCTCCCCAAAAGCCTCCCTCCCCTTCTCCAGTACTTACACACAGACATAAACACACACACACACTCCCATTAGACTGTCTCTTCAATGCTCTGTCACACAAAGACACACATTTGCTGATCAGAGAGTAATGCTTTTAGTCCCATCCTCCCTGTGCATCAGGGTCCTTTGCATCCTCTTTCTTCTGTTGCTCTACGTGCTTCTCCTCTGCTCCCACACTCCACTGTCTCAGTGTCTCATCCATTCCATTGGGCACAAACAGAAAGGCGACATTGCTGACAGGCACAGAATGAGGTAAGCTTTTAAAATAAGAGCAGGTTGCACAATTTTTTGACAAGCTCTGTGTGAGATGCAGCACAAACTGAAGAGAACACCCCTAAAAGCTATTTGTGGAGGCTTTAATGTATTTGGGCACAAACCCATTTGTGCCAGAATACATCCAGAGCGTTTCAAATTAGACTGATTTCTCACCCAATGTTTTCCTCTCCCACTCCTGAAAATTGAAATTTCGTTCAGATAAAATGACATTGATAAATGTCTGGGCTCAATACAGCTCCCTCTATTGGTCGTATATGGTTAGTAATCTTCTCTATCAATATTCCATCAATGCTTTGCTATGTTTACTTCAAAAAGCACAGACAATAAAATCGTGTTCTTACCTGACTGTCAAGTATTTAATTCCCATCATTTGCTTATGATACAATTGTACAAAAGTAACATAAAAAGTAAAAACATGGGCCAAAATGTACAACTGCAACTATAGCACTGAACAGCCGCATTAGACATGGTACAGGCTTCCTCACATACTTTGCATTGTGTTGATACAGTAAATTAGGATGCCTACATTTCTGCCACATGTGGAGTCCTAACACTTATCACTCTAATGGACCATGAAGTCAGAACTTCTCCACCTGCACAGCTTAAATGCTTTCACAGATCCATTTCACCTGGCATGAGCCGCCAGCTACTTGCCATCACTTTACATCACACTTTCTCATCCTTCATCAGTTTTACTCATTTCCCTCAGTAATGGCACACTTATCCACCATTTAACACAGCTACTCCAGCAAACACCAAGCCAACACAGTCATGTCAGTGCCACAGAGATGCAGCTCTGTAGCCCTAATACCAAAAAGAAAAAATATTGACTCAACGGGGTAGCAGCACGGATGCCAAGACTCTTTGTGATAGTGGAGCATGGGCACCCACACCAGTCTTGCCATAATCCCCATCATTTCCACACTCCACATTCCTAGACAACAGCATACCCGCAGGGCTGCGCTCAAGCCTCTCCAGGGCACATCACACCTAAAGAGATTAGGACACAGAGACGGAGACCTGGAGAATTCGAAAGGGTGTTCAGCTGGCACTATCAGAGCGGGCATCCTGCACCATCCCTAAACACTGTGGAGAAGGGGCTGGCCATTTTTTCAAAGGCACCGCTCACTAGACAGCAACATAAGCAGCAGGGCTACTCGCTTGCTCCAATGCTTGCTCGCTTCTCATCTCTGCTCACCACTATCTGTCCGAGCTTTTCATGTGCTTTAACTCTGCCAATGTGCATTCCCTTTTGTAGCCTATGCCAGAGCAGCACAAACCTAACAGGCAAAGCCTTCATGCCATCAAGTCCACATTTACAAGTTTGTAACCTAGCTATCACTTCTAAACTGTTTGTAATTGTGCAAGGCTTGCCTTCATAAACTGCATTACAAGAATGTTGGATAGTACTGAGCAAAATATACGTATGTGCACTGTCAAGCTCTTTTACAAATGTTCCATATTTTATGTTAAAATTGGACAAATTCAGAGGAATGTTTTATAAGGGATATATGCATTCTATTTTCATAATATAAGAATGTGTAAAATGGGTTATAGTGTGTTGAGTCAGTCAGATGGCTGCACTAGTCCCTCTGCTTTGCAACAGTGAATATATTTTCCAAAATCTTCTTTTAACCTCCATCTCCTTTTATCAAGTCAAAAGTGAGACTGCAAAAACAAGTTTTGGGACAGCAAGGCTTCGTCACAATCAGTCAGTCAGAAGAATAATTATATATATAGTTTTTATCTGGTCAAGATACTTTACACTCCACGTCTTAAAAGGATTTAACTGTGGCCTGACAGTAGGATATATAAAACTACCTAATCAGTAGTCTCTTAGAAGTTGCAGGTCAGTGATATTAGTGACTTGTGTCTGCAGAACCATGGACAGCACCAGCTGCGCAGCGCTCTCCAGTGCTCTTAGTAAACTGTCACACGATTGGCTGTAGGCCACACAACGTGATACACCCACGTGACCAGGGAGCAGTTGTAGCATAGCTATCTGTGTGTAGCAGCACCAACCTGAGTCTCCACCGGGGACGGTCCTCTGTACACAGGGCACATACAGAGCAGCGACACCAGCGACCGTAGCACCCGTCAGTATCCAGCTTCTCCTCGCCGCCCAAGACATTGCTATTTAGGAGAAAAAAGCTAAATAGTCGATTCTGCTGCGCTGCAACACAAACATTAGCGAGCTAGCCAACAGCAAGCTAATATCATAACATACCTTTCGCTCCGTGGAACTAATATGACCCAAGACGGCTCTCAGTTCTGCTTAAGAGCATGTGGAAATCCATATAAAAAAGCTTAGTTGCAGTTTCTATGCATGCGTTTCTAAAACTTGCAGGCCTGTCTAGCTGGACCACTTTTTGGACGAAAAGCGGGAAGAAGCTAAAGCAGAGTGGCGCTCAACTTTACAGTGGAGCTACACTCGCGATATTTCAGCCGGACGTGTCATCCCCAAAGTTTGGACAATGGAAATCACGTTTGTTTAGCCTATGTCTTTGTTTCCTATGTCTTAGGAAATCAAAATCATAATGTCGTTTGTCATTTTTAATCAAATTGTATATTTTTAAAAGCAAATATTATTCAGACTGTGTAATGTGACCATTGTATAAAGCACCCAAATGCAGACCTAATAAGCAGTGCTTAATTTGTAAAGCTGGAGGTAAGGGAACAAAGAATATTTAGAACCTAGAACAAAAGCAAAGGAAAAATGTTGCTATAAAAGGCTGCTTTATTGCTTTTGTATGATGCCATTTTAATAAGCTAATGGGCAATTTCTACAGGCTTAGTTATAAATCAGAGTTACAAATGTTTAAAAACAAGCCAAATAAACATTTACTCAAAAAACATTTCCTGAAAAAAAAAGAAGTAAAAAGAAAAGGAGATGCCAAATCCAGTCAAATGTCTCAGTCTCGAGTTAGAAGGTGGGGGAATATATTCTCCCATGTTCTCCACAAAATAAGCCCTGCTTATAAGACAATTCTAAAAATTGCAGCCTAAAAACTATACACCCACCTTTTCTTTTAGATTTTTTGCAGAGATGTCTCAGTGCATTATTTTGAAAATGTCTACAGGCAACTGAAGCAAGATACATAGCCTGCTCTTATAAATGTCTCACAAGTGGCTATATTGCTTAGGTTGAAGTGTGACTGTAATAAGGAAATTGCCCTATTGAACTGATAATAATCCCAGCCCACCATAAATGAGTCTGATCCCTTAGTAAATTGAGCCCTTGGTGAGGTGGAGTGGTGTCAGCACCTATCCAACTCTCTGATGGCTCTCTAATCCTTGCTTCCTCTCTCACACCACCCTCACTGTCTAATCAGTCCTGAACACACACAGAACTCTTACACCCATCAGACCCACACACACATGCACCCAGACCGAGTACTCACCAGTCCTTACAAACGGGCTCAGTCTTTTCCTCAGTGTGAGTGATGTCACTGCTAATCCTCACTTGGTTATCCTCTGGGCTGCAGTGCTGGCATTGGGACGCAGGGAATGGATGGAGGGAGTTTATGGGGGATGGTTGTCGGTGTTCATGGAAGAGTAGGTGGTACCCAACACAACTGGGGAGAGCATATGCACAATTGTTTACGGACGGTTTAGCTCTGATATAGGAAAGGAAAACAGAGTACTTTCACACAGGCCTGCAACTTCTTTTCAGAGGCAGAGAGGAGTCATTAGAGAGTCTGTGGGATTATCTGCCAAGCCTTCCCCGCTCTACCCCATGTTTCCACAAAATGCTTTTTATTGACAGCTTGTCCAAAGAGAGGAATTACCCACATGGCTGAGGCCCTCGCTCCATATGGTGTCAGCTTATTAACAAACATTAGTTGACTGTAATAGCAGTGGTATTAAATTCATTATCTCTCCCGATTGGATAGGCAGGGCCTTATTTTGTATTCGTGTGTGTCATGCGTGTGTGATTAGAGAGTTCTAATGTTGCACTGCTCTGGGGATTTTTGGCGTCTGATAAGAAAGGTTTTAAAGTGAATTGTATACTCCAATAGAGGAAAGATTTTCTCTTATAGGACGTACAGTACAATGACCTCAAATCAATACTACTAACGTTTACATAGATAATGACTGATCATTCTCAATACTGAAAATGCAGTCAAATGTACAGCTCTGGGTCACAGGTGGTTAGTCTGAATCTAAACACAGCTCATGAACATTTGTGATTTTTTAAAACGGTCCAGGCCATGGCGCGTTCATGCACAAGCGAGTGGCTTAAGAGACTGCTGAATTTGGTCTATTTGAATTTGTATTTTGCTCACTTTACCACATATCTGTTTTAATCTTACCTTAAGCATCCTTGAAATGAGGTGTAATCCAGTTAAGCCCCTTTTTTGAATCAGCTTTACAGCCACATTACACCCATTCATCTTTTTTTTTTCTAGCAACCACAGACTACTGCTGCACTGTTCATTATTGTCCACAACCTGAGATGGGGAAAACAGAAGATTTTAAAGGCATGGTTTGGTATTAGATTAGTTTGGATAGTTAGGAGAAGCAGACAGGAGCAACAGCACAGGGACTAAACTATGTAATGTAAACTGGGCCAGTGAAAATCTGTTTTTGAACATTTACATTTATTCATTTAGCTGACGCTTTTATCCAAAGCGACTTACATTGTTCTAATGTAATTACCAGTGTTACAGCCACTGGAGGCAAGGTGGGTTAAGTGTCTTGCCCAAGGACACAACGGAAGTATGAACTGCGGGGAGGGCGGGAATCGAACTGCCTACCTTCCGGTTGAAGGATGACCGCTCTACCCACTGAGCTACTGCCGCTACTACCCTAAAAATGTTCCTGTCTGCTTCTCAGGCAGTGTGGGGCTGTAGTTCCAAAACTTGGGTTGGCTCCTAAAAGTGGGTCGTGTATTATTTATTTTGGGTCGCCCAAAAAAAAAATATTTGTCAATGTCAAATGTTTAATACAGTTGGAGAACAGGTTCCAAGTGGATTTGAACAGGTTGTAGATGGATTTGGACAGTGTCATGAAAATTGTATATTATTGCTGAATGCTCTATGAATGAGGGGACGGAGTGGCTCAGTGGTTGAGCAGTCGTCCTATAACCGGAAGGTTGGCGGTTCAATTCCCACTCTGCCCTGTTTACTTTCATTGTGACCTTGGGCAAGACACTTAACCCACCTTGCCTCCAGTGTCCATAGCTCAGCTGTAGATGTGGTGGTGCTGTTTGTATGGCAGCCCCCCTCTCTGTCTGCCCCAGGTGTGAGGGTGAGTGGAAGCACGATGTAAAGCGCTTTGGGTGCCCGAGAAGGGTGCAAAAAAGCGCTATATAAATGCATGCCATTTACCATATCCACATACACTTATGACTTAATGTCTTGAGCTGTAGCTCCTATTGGCGCCATGCTAAATCCAAACAAGACAAAGACATCACTTTGCACTACATCTAATCTCTGTGCAGGGACACTGTTCTGTACACTTTCTGGACAGGTTCTAGTTGGAGTTGGACAGGTGCTAGTTGGATTTAAAAATGTTCCAGTTGGATTAGGACAGGGTCCAGTTGGATTTAAAAAGTTTTCAGTTGGATTTGGACAGGTTCCAGTTCGATTTGAACAGGTTTTAGATGGATTTAAACAGGTTCCAGTTGGATTTGAACAGGTTTTAGATGGATTTGAACAGGTTCCAGTTTGATTTGAACAGGTTCCAGTTTGATTTGAACAGGTTTTAGATGGATTTGGACAGGTTCTAGTTGGATTTGGATAGGTTCTAGTTGGATTTGGACAGGTTCCAGTTGGATTTGAACAGGTTTTAGATGGATTTGGACAGGTTCCAGTTGGATTTGGATAGGTTCCAGTTGGATTTGAACAGGTTTTAGATGGATTTGAACAGGTTCCAGTTTGATTTGAACAGGTTTTAGATGGATTTGGACAGGTTCTAGTTGGATTTGGATAGGTTCTAGTTGGATTTGGATGAGTTCCAGTTGGATTTGAACAGGTTTTAGATGGATTTGGACAGGTTCTAGTTGGATTTGGACAGGTTCTAGTTGGATTTGGATAGGTTCCAGTTGGATTTGGACAGGTTCTAGTTGGATTTGGACAGGTTCTAGTTGGATTTGGACAGGTTCTAGTTGGATTTGGATAGGTTCTAGTTGGATTTGGACAGGTTCTAGTTTGATTTGGATAGGTTCTAGTTTGATTTGGATAGGTTCCAGTTGGATTAGGATAGGATCCAGATGGATTTGGACAGGTTCTAGTTGGATTTGGACAGGTTCTAGTTTGATTTGGATAGGTTCTAGTTGGATTTGGACAGGTTCTAGTTTGATTTGGATAGGTTCTAGTTGGATTTGGACAGGTTCCAGTTTGGATTTGGATAGGTTCTAGTTGGATTTGGACAGGTTCTAGTTTGATTTGGATAGGTTCTAGTTGGATTTGGACAGGTTCTAGTTGGATTTGGACAGGTTCTAGTTGGATTTGGACAGGTTCTAGTTGGATTTGGATAGGTTCTAGTTGGATTTGAACAGGTTTTAGATGGATTTGGACAGGTTCTAGTTGGATTTGGACAGGTTCTAGTTGGATTTGGAATTGGGTCACCAATCATTAGTTCTTTTGAAATATGGTTCCCTGAACAAAAGCGTAGGAAACACTGGTGTAGGGAATAAGTTATTAATGAGTAAATATATTTCAAAGACCCCCTTTTCACACAAAGTACTTGACTTTCTCTTTAACAGATCAGAAATTAAAATTGCAAATGATAGTAATGGCCTTAATTTCCACAGTCCTATTGTTGTTTAGAAAGCTAATTTTCTGCATGTTTCTACTTCAAACTCTGAAAATATATTTTACATTATAAGAGGAGGGTCAAAAAGTCCTCAGACAGATTAGCTTTCTCTGTGATCTTGGGAGCAGGTGTCACAAATGCACATAATAACCAGACCGACTGCTGTTCCTTTGTATCATGTGGCTACCTAAATGATTCTAAATAAGATAGATGACAAGGATAAAGCAAATCATAATCACCGTTTTGCACAATAGAACATAATAGTCTGACTAGAAACGGGGACAACACACAGAGCACCTTTTTTTTTTCTCTTGCCCTGAGCGCCGTACCTTGTCGAGAGCAATTAAAATGAGAGGATTCAATTTTGTCAAACACCAGGAACCTCAGATAAATCTAGTATCTCATTTTCCAGCGGAGGACACTCCCCTGTGTTTCGGCCCTATCATATTTGTTATTTAAAAAACAGCTGGTGACTGACAGAGTTGGTAAAACAACTCCCTTCCCCCCCAGATGATTGTAATCCAAGTCATTTCAGTGTGACACCCAGGGGTGCAGCAGTGAGAGAGGCCGGGCATATAGGATGGTTGGCATTGGGAAGGGAATTTATACAGAACAGGAGGGGGGGAGAACAAGACAGCGCGTCACTGCGTGGTTTCCATGTGGGAGCAATCCACTTACTTGAACTGATAAAGATTTAATTAACACAAGACTCTGCAATTACTCCATAATTAAAGTCATTTGTCCCCTTGTTTGGATGAGTAGGCAGGACGCCACATGTGCCTCGGTAAGATGAGAGGCAGAGGGCATCAAGGACTCAACAAGGTAGACTTTGCCCCAATTTAATGCTTGATTTTTCTAAACCTATTTCCCCGATGCGTGTTGTAATAAAATATTTGTACCAGCTCCTCTTTAGCCTGTGTTTATTTGCCTTTTATTTGACAACTCATTTGCTATTCATGGAGAAAGTAATAAGCTGAGTAGGCTGAGTACAAAGTATCATCAAGAGCCACATGAAATAGTAAATAGGCCCGATATAATCATAATCCTCTTCAAACTCAACTGCGTACAGCTAGAAATGTGGAACATGACTCGCACGGAAGCTTGGCGAATGCAGAGAAGGGGCAAAAAAAATGAAAGTGAATGTCCTGACTGTGGGCTTCGACCTTCGAGTTAAATAAAAGGTGGAGCTAAATGAAGTCAAGCACGAGGATAAAAATGACTTAAGACAGAAATAGTGAGAAATGAACAGCACAGTCCAAAATGTGCCATCCCATTATGGCAGTCCAATTTGCCTGAAGATGAAAAGCACTGCCAAGTTTACTCTTATACTAAACAGGGACAGTGCGTGTTATTTTTGAGAGCTTGTATCTGTTAGCAGATACAGGCGAGGGGAAGAGTACTATCTCTTATTTACAGATGTTGATCTGCATATAATTTGCCTCAGTTGCATGCTGGGTAATTGAGGTAAATATCACAGCCTCCAACTTCGCAGCAAAGGTGTCCTGCTGATAGCTTGGCACACTGCCTGCAGCCACCTGTGGCATTTTACATGTAGGTCACAGGGGACACAGGACACAAAGGAAAAGACTAGAGCTCAGAAGCATCAGGACTGCCAGAGGAGAGTGGTGGAAGGTCACATCAGCCTGCCATCAACTGTTGGAGCAGTGTAGTTTTGAGGTTAAAAGGTGCTACATTTAATAATACAAGCAGCTCACAGTATTAAATGTAGATTGACAATGCATCAACCCAGCATGTTGTAAAACTCTGAAGTAATAATTAAATCTGGCATTTACAGACCTTTGAAGGGAATAAGAGTCTGTTCACACAATGACAAGAAACCTTCTATTCGATTGCATCTGACTGAAAGTGACACCATCTTTAGTAGACAACACTGATAAGATTGTTATATTCTAGGATATTAGCCTGTCGCAGCTGCTTGGTGCATGATTTATTACATTGACCTATTAGGCTACATCTGTGGATCCCAAACATTGGATCAGGAACCAAAGATGGGTCAAAGGGGATTTTATTTTGGTTGGCAAAAAAAAACAAAAAAGAAAATTGTCAGAAATAATGTGATGCAAAATATTATTGAAAGCAGACTACATTTTTTTACTATTAATAAATATAAATATGGCTTTAAATCAAAACTAAGAGAAAAATATCCAAAACACAAAATGACACAAAAACAAACCAAAGAGAATTGGGTCATGAATCATTTGATCTTTTGAAATATGGGTCCCCTAAAAAAAGGTTTGGGAACCACTGGGCTACATCATGTATATCTGCTGGACATTGGGAGGAGGCTGGCGTACCCATGGACACACAGACTCCACACTTTCCCTGCCCGAGCAGAAATCAATCCCATCAGTGTACAGCCCCAGGATATGTCAAGTAAAGTTCCATAGTACATATAGTAGAAAGAGTTTAGATCAGACCACATCATAGTCTCTCAGAGCAACGGTAAATAAGTGTTATTATAAAATTTGAAGCTCATGAATAAATCCTGGGGAAATTAAGTAGTGTGGACGTGAAAAATGTTTCCTGTTAAAAGTTAATTAAGATCAGCAAGGTGGCGAGTGACGTGCACCTGTAAAGCATGTGAACCTTAAATTCCCACATATGGGAATAAAGCAAAAATAAAAAGTAAAATATTGTATCATTTTACTTTATTTGCATAACCCTGCCCTGCTTAAGGTGGGGGAGCCACCGAGTGATCTCCAAATTAGCATGCTGTCACCTTCAGTGTCTCTTCTGTCATTCAGGAAAACGGGCGAGTGTGCAGACGTATGAACTCATCTCACATCTACTGCAGAAATGTTAATTAGGAAGCATGGCATCCCACAGCTCCATTCCTCCTCCGAGTGCCCAACTGACATGTTATGTATTTAAATCCCTTTCATGTGCCTGAATTATAGAGGGAGATGAAGTCACATGTGAATGATAGGCAAGGCCATCATCACAATATTATGCATCCACAATTTAAATAAAGGCTAGATAATGAATAAAATGTGATGTAGAAAAAAATTATCTAAATCAAAAATAAGGCTAATGGTAAAACAAAGTCATTTGGAATAAAGCTGAGATGAATCAACACATGATTCATTTTAAATACAGTATATGCACCATATGACTGTAGATACATCTGAGTTGAGTCTAATGGCACATATAGAGGGCTGTATGTGTGCCAATTTAATTAATTTGTTGTGCTTGTTTTAGATGTATTTAAAGTGTTTTTATAAAGACGTTTTTATAATTAACATCAAACTTGCATTACATCCCAGCACTGCCACAGGCGGATGGTTTGTGGGCTTTATGCCAACAGTTCCATTGTTGAGGAAGTAGTGCCCTCCTGTGGCCTCTGGAGAAACACCACAGTACAGAAGGAGAAACCTTCTAGTAGTACTTTACAGTGATGGGAAGATAGAACTTTGAAGCGTTTCTTATCTCATAGTGTTTGATAGATGTATTAAAAAACTGGGAGCCATTTTCTGTTGAAAAGATCGTTTGGAAATGCTCATATAAAGGAATGATGAAAGACACGTGTAAGAGTGTGATTAAACATTACAGCTATGACGCTTTCACAGCTGACATCTGGAGTTCAAAGGCAGTTTCTGTACAGGAAGGAACAAAAGCACATACCCTATTTAATTTAATGACCACACTCTTCCTGAGACATACCTACATTTGAAGTGTAAGTGCCAGATGTTTGACAAAGCCTTAAATCAGAGCAACAACTCAGTCTATGCTTTTAAAAATATTTTATTTCTTTGCAAAGGAGGCATTGGGAGCATCAGTGCGTTCTATGGCTTGAGTACAGAGCTCCTGTAGGAAACAAAAATCATAGAACAAGCCCTTGGGTGAACTGAGGGACCCACCCATGTTTACCAAAGAGGAATGTTTGAGGCAGCCACTCCGCAGCTGTTACTGAACACACTCTTAAGCAACAGCACAGTGTCTGGGCACAAAGTGTTAGAAGGAATGCTACTGTACAGTTTGTGGCTTTGTACTTGACCCTGCATGGCAGTTACACAAAATCTGATTCAGAAAAGAAAAAAACTCCAGCCCAGTAATGTATCCTTTTGTCATCTGATGTTTGTACCCTTTTCCCTCGGGCCCCTTGGCAATACATCACAACATTACAATTATTAATGCAACCTGGAAGAATTTTGGATCACAAATAAGCTTCCACTATAACATATTAATGCTTGCTATAGAATTAAATAAACTCCTGTCAGAAAGGTGAACCTTCCTCCACCCTACATATGGACAGTCTGCTGTTAGTTTCATTGAAGATTTGTCCCAGATTCTTTGACATACTTTGAATTCATCCGTTTTCCTGGACAACTCGACTCATCCTCACACAATAGAATCTACCAATCTTGGCATTGCATGTGATATTATTATTCCCATTTAGCTGGGTTGTGCATCTTTACAGCCTTGACTATAATCTAGAGCTGTCAACATTTCACTATAGCAGCAGTTTGGGTTGAGGATTGTTTACAGAAACACTTTGGATTGGAGAAAGTGGATGTTACATCTTCTATGTGAAGAGGAAACAGCTCCTTCTCATATTTGGTATAATCTCTGGATGCTGGTGAGACAGTGCCCAGGTTTGACAGTGTACAAATCATTGGATCAGCCCCAGTGTGGGATAAAGCTAACAACAGTGCAGATACAATACAGTACGTGTGTATGGGACAGAGAACTGGCTACATACCGGGTCAAAAAGCAGATGGGGTTTTTGTATATATAATAAAACAGTCCCATTGGTCACTGGAAGTAGACCACATTTTAATAGCAAAATATTATAAAGATGGTGTCGAGAATGGGTAGAGCACCACCTGTGGGAAGAAATTGCTGCATTTCAGTACATTCATTGTGAAGCCCTGCGTGTGACATGTTTCTTTGCTGGGTTCTCTGTCTTTGTGATGGATGAGAGCATAGATTGATGTGAAATGCCGCAAGGTGCCCACTCAAACCCACACACACTCATTCACACATTATTTATGCAGAAAAATATATATTATCATTTGCATTACAAAACAGTACAAGGGCCGCAGTGTAGTAAAATACCTCTTTTGTCTGGTAGAAATGTGGAGAAGAATCTATGTGGGATCCTTGCATCATCTGTATGCAATTATAACAGCCTTTGCCTTCAACAAAATATCTCATTAATCTTTGAAAATATTCCCAAAGTTTATTGGGATTTGAGGCACTGGTTAAAATCTCTGTACATAAAAACCCTCCTTGTTCAGCACGAGGAAGCCGTCTCTGGGTATGTTAGATTAATGAAAGGGATACGGCAAAGAGGCCTATAAGAGCGTCTGAAGGCCCTAGAGTCTCTTGGTTTTTGTCACAGCCAACAGTCCAGCTGTCTGGCGCTATATAAACTTACTAGTGTCACACCGAGCAGGAACTTGACTATAAAGCTCTTGGCCACTTTTTTCACCCTCAACAAACCAGAACTACACCTCCTCACCACAACTTTAATCTTGCAGCCTTTGATTGAAAACCAGCAGTCAGTGTAGTTTAACCAGCACAGCACAGAAGCCTTGTTCCAAGCAATTGCTTGGCAGGACAGCTGAAACAGTATTTCATTTTCAATGAGCCAGGGATCTGTGGTCCAGTGTACTCCACATCTCTGAATCCCACAGAGGCCATCCAAACATCCACAAGAAGCCCCTAACAATCCATAATGGCTCTGTTGTGCACAATCCACAGTATATGACCAAAACTTTTAGACATACTCCTTTTCCACATCCGGCTTACACAAACAAAAGAAAGCACAAAATATTTTTTAAAGTTTCACAGCATGTTGGCACTTGTGTCTAATCCTCTGGCCAGAGCAGGGCCCTTAGGCTCAGTCCACGGGGCCCTGGAAGATTAGCTTGGAACAGCCTTGAGTGAGGCTGAGCTGGGTGGCACAGAAGGGACAAGCTGCATGGAAGGCATGGGTGCCATGAGGCAGAGGGATTTCAGACCAGTACTTGACAGACTTCTCTGAGCACACGTGTCCACAAGGCACAAAGGCGTGTGTGGGCGCTCCTGTGTCCACGTAGAACGCCGGCTCACAGCCCAACCACAGCGGCACATAAGGGCCCACCACACGGCACATAGGACACTCTCGCTGAGCGTTGGCCTCCTGCTCCGAACGGTGGCCCCAGTTGTGGTAGCCGTGCACATGACCACACGCCAAGTAAACCCACGGCTGCTTGTCCTCCAGAGAGGACAGGGCACGGCTGCGTTGCATGCTGGGAAAAGCAAGGGTGTTGAGACCGACAGGGCACTGGGGTCGTGCAGCATTAATCTCTTGTCTCAAAGCTTCCAAGTGTTTCTGGGTAGGAGTGTGGAAAAGGCCCTCTGCTGTACGCCACAGTAATGTGGCTCCACAGAGATCCACAAGGGAGCCATCCTGCAGGACGTTACTCTCATGCTCGACCTGCAAAGGGGTGGAGTAAACACACATCAGATCTCAAAGCAAACACAACTCAAAGCTCTCCAATACTGAGAAAATATTTGTTCAAAGCTACCAACCAATTTGCCAGGGGTCTGGGCTGAGCGAGTCTCCCTTAGAGTATAAACATCCCCACAAACTGAGATTTCTCTCCAAACACCTGGCTTGGAGTCTTCCATGAAACCACCCCTTGGATGCATTACCAACACACCATTGGTTGTCAGTCCATCCATATGACCATCAGGGTTCTTCCATTTTGCAGCCTTCTCCTTTGTGACAAATAGAGAAGACAAATTGATAAGCAAACACTTTCCAGTCAAACAACAGGATATGTTTATGAGACTAGAGCATACAGAATGAAAAAGACAGACAAATCTAAAGATACTGCTGTATGATTGTGCAACGGCTGCCTGGTAATTACCCCGAGGAAGATGTTTTTTGAAGTGTCAAATCCGGCTGCATAGATGCGTGCAGTGAAAGGAGGGTTGCGCTCACAGACAACGCGGCAAGCAAAGCGGGAGATGGTGCTCTGAGTGATGGGTGTCTCTTCGCCTTCTTGGCTTCCCGCAATTGTGTCGGTCACCACAAAGTCTATGGGGCTCTCAGTGGAACGCCCAATCTGTGACACAAGATAGTGATTATACAACAATCAACAGGATGGTTTATTAAACTCTCAAAGCTAAATGAATGCAGAATATTTTGGGAAACATGCAGCTGTGTGGTTTCAGTGTGGTTTAGAAAAGCTGTACATTACTGAAATAAATGCAGAATGTTACACCATTGTTTTAAATGTCCAACACTTGAATACATCAACAGTTGAACAATGCCTGGTATTTCTTCCCTTTTCTATTTAAAATGTCAGATTTCTTAACAACTTCCCCCTTTTTAGTGATGTCTGACTAAAACAAATGTGGGACAATATTTACAGAAAGAATACCATTCTTCTGCAGCAGTTCAAGCGTCTGATAAACACTATTATAAAATGAGAGTGACTTTACCTGAAACATGTCTGTGTCTTTGTCATGGCTGTACTCCACAACTACTGTCTGGTTCCTGGACAGTGTGTAGGAGATGCTGTGCTGGCCTTTACTGTTCACCGCCTGAAATTGACAAATAAGCAACTTAAGATATCAATACACGTAGAAACACTGGAATACTAATATCACTCCGACGCAAGCTAATGTTGGATAAATGCTGGATCTGAGAACAGTTCACAAGCAGGAAACAACAACCAAATGTCTGCATCGCAGCTGAGGTTAAATTAAAGCTCAGTACGCCGTACCCCGCTATTACATTTTACTTGATGCGATGAGAAAATGTATCTTTTCAATCATGCATTTAAGAAGGAAGGAACAACTCAGAAGGAACTGATGACAAAGGAAGTGTAAAGTAACACTCCTATCACAGTAACCATAAAGTTAACACAGGCCTGTCTCTGAGCTAAAATTCCCAATTTAGTCTGTGTGTGTCTGTGTGTGGTGGGAGGGGGGTATCCACTCAGGTCCCACTGCCATCAACACTTTACCACATGCTATTAACAGCTCACGCTAATCTGTGAATTCTATTACACAAACAACCCCCAGCCCCATACCACGTGAAAGAGAAAAAGAGCAAAAGTGGGTCATCGAGCGCACAACGCTCCGCTGTAACCTCAGAGACAGACGGGGACAAAAGTCATTGTCCCACGCAGTCCTGTCTCGACCACACTGCCACAGACAAATGGCCCTCCACCTGTTCCTTGCTCTGTACACACACACTCACACAAAAACAGCCTCTCGTTGGGTTACACTGGTAAAAATAAAAACACTGCCATGTGACGCTTCCCTCCAAAGGAGAGCCAACGCAAACAAACCAACAAATACAGTAATGGAGATCAAGCCGGGGTATCAGTGAAGGGAAGGCTGGCAGCAGCATCAGGGGAGTTCTTCATCATTGGTCATGAATGCTAGTGTGCCTCGACACGTGAGCATTTTTTTCCTTGCAGCTTCTGAGCCATTCAGAGTTCACTGATATCAAACAACTGTGAGGGAGCAAAGGTGGCAAATGATAATACTTACAATCAAAAGACAACTTGTCTCAAATCACCGCCTTGTTTGTCTCTTAAGCAAAAGATATTTTGGACTGTCTGAGCAACTGAGAGACGCCATCCTGCTACAAACTTAGAACGTTCTCAAAACGGCCAAAGGAAACCAAAAGGCAAGGGGGGAAATGACCACGGCAATTCCCATCTCTGAAAGAGTGACTAAAAAGGATGGCGAGCTGGACACACTGTGTAAAAAAACAAGTTATTCTTCCATTTTTTTTTTTTTTTATCTCGGGAAGCCTTTAAAACAAACTCATAATGATTACCATGTGAACACCATGTTCTTTCTGGTAAAAACTGTAATGCATAATAGAGGCATTTTGGTTTAGAGTAAAGATTAGATCTGATACACCATCAAACATAAATCAAATATGGTTGTGTGTATAAAAAAAGCCCTCTAACTGTGTACCAGACACCATGAGAGTAACCTGAACCAAAGGGCCTTTGGCCAGAGCGCTTAACTCCTAACAAATGTCTGGAATATTGGCCTCCATGAGCTGCAGAAGTAAGAAGGTCCTCTGGCTTGTTTAGCACTTTTGCTTGGAAACCAAAGGCTGGAATGCAGGGGGGCAGACATGTTAGACAGGACAGTGCAGTTTTTGGCAACCGGTGGAGAGCAAAGAAAAGCTTTGAGGCCCGACTGAAGACTACAGTGATTGTACTGCAAATGTCAACATAACAGAAGCCAAAAATAATGTAAAGACTTTACTTCACATTTCAGGGGTTGTTGAAGTCTTGTTGTTTTTTTTCTTTTTCTCTTACAAAGCTGTCAAGAGGAATTTGCTTTGAGGAGATTCCAGTTGGGCTGACTTCAGAGACCCAAAGCGCAGATTTTAAGAATACAAAATGTTCGTTCCCATTAGTGCTGTTTAATAATTCAACCAGGCTTTGTTCTGTACCTTGCTGGCCTGGGGCGTGTTGAGGATGTGCACAGTGCTGGGCTTAACACCATTGGCTTTGGTCCTCCTGTATAGAGCAAATCTGCTTTTCCGTCTACCCCGATCTCCGTTGGGCAAGGAGCCATTGTACCTGTCACAGAGAGGGGTGGGGTGGAGACAGTTCGATTTTAGACATTTGGTTTTGTAGTTGTAAAGACATATGCTCATTGAGTGTCTTTAATTGAACAACGGGTAAAAGATCGACAACCTGAAAAATATCTTTTTCATACATTACAGCTCTGAAAATGCAATGCACCCTTTTAGCTAGCTAACTTGTATTACATAATGCACTTTGACACTAATGGAGGAAGAAACATGTTGTAATTGTTTCATCTTTTCAGAACTGGTTTGAGAAAAAAAAAAATACACCACACAGCTACCAATATAGCTACCAAAAAAAAAAAAAAATGAATGAATGAATGTTCAAAACTCTGGGGGCTTCTGTCAATGCTTTTTCTCTCCTCCCTAACTCTGGTTTTGTCCTTCAGGGTGTCTCGTGAATGGAGAAGCCCTTTCCGGAAAGACTACTGCTCTCTCCTTCCACCAGCTGGTTCCTACAGCTGGGACACCCCATGCTCTACAGCCATCCAACACACAGACCTTCTGTCACACTCATAACCACATTATGCTCTGATGACACAGTGAACACCGATATCTCTGTAAGAGCCTCAAGCATCAGACACATACATAAATATAAAGTACAATACAATTAATAATGAGCACCTTTTCTTTATTTAAAATCAAACAGAACAGTGGCCTTGAGAACTTACTTCTGCTCCTTCCTACCTTCCCTACAAAGCTACTCCACCTGTCCCATGTCTCCACACGGCTGACCAGACAAGGAAACACATGGTCCCAGTCAGTACATTGCAGGGCTGGCCTGTAGCACAAGCCACCTACAGAGAGTTAGCAAGGCTATGGATGACACACGACTACAAGTAATACACTGGTTCTAGGAGCGGAGTCTAAAAAGACACTTGTGTTAGTAGCTTTCAAAAAAATAAAAATACTGATGTCATGATGATGCATTTTAGCATTAGCATATCTCAATATTACAATGAAGGGTCACTCATGCCATATACGGCATTAATAGTTAACGTCATCACATTTAACTAATTCTGTATGATCCTTTTTCTTTTTGGCCTGTGCTGAACAGACCTCAGATTTACATGGCAACACACGGCACAGGATTAGAGACTCTGGCATCCAGCGATCCTTCAGGGTTGCATTTAGGAGCCAACAGTTCCACCTCCTACCCCTGACACTAACACCAAGGGCTGGTGTCTCCCCAGAATAAGGAGGAGGAGATTTGCAGGGAATTTATAACCCTCATTAACATTACCCAGAAGCAGAGAGGGCCTTAAATGGCTATCTACCCTGCTTATAAAAACTCTAAAACATTATAACAAACTTTTATTTTGGCAATACCTTTAGGACTTCATTGTGCCATGTGTATATGAACCAGTCCAAGATGTCATCACACCAGCACTGTCAGCACACACGTCAATAAAGTATACCCACTCTCCTTCTAATGATAAATAATGGATGTAAACAACAACAGCCAGTACCAGTGTGCAGCAATAAAGCCTTTCTATATTGTGTTCCTAAGAAATCTAAAATCAATTAAAGCTCTATCAATAGGCCTAGTCTCTGATCCACAATGGACAGAGGAAGCTGAGGAGAGGCAGAGACCGGGTCTGGTTCAATCCATCCTTTCATTTCCAGGATACCCACACAGCCAGTCCCCCCTTGCTGACCAGCTCCGAGCCAACCCCGGCTGGGCAGAGATGGGGTGCAGCCATGCAAGTAATAAAAGCCACACTGCTCATGGAAACAAAACACTGAGGGAAGTGCTGCTCAAACAAAGCTTTGTTTCCGTGCTGCCAGCTATCCTGCCTTCCCTGGCTTTTATCAGAAGGGATGTGGTGCCACTGCAGCTATTATCCACCTGTCACTGTTGATCTTAAATAGGTCCATCATTTCAAGATAAAAACTCTTAAATACGGCTTAAACACTGATATGAGGCAGCCCTATTATAACAGTGTGACCATTAAGAATGACGTTTGGCTTTGGCTGATCCTGAACAAATCTACAAAAGATGCTGTTTTGAAGACTGGCCCCAGCTTTATTCAGTGGCAGGCCAGGACTAGCAGCCTAAAATTAAAAAAAAAAAACAGACATGATGCTGCACATAAACCGTGTCAAAAGTTAAAACTTACTTTGCATAAACAACCAACCTGCCTCCAACATGATGTTAATAGAGCAGGGTGGTATTTTAAAGTATCAATAGCAAATGTTAACATTCAGTCCTCAGAGGGGTTTGTTGTGCATGTTAGGGTGTAGGTTTCATTCAGCCCTCCTACTGTGTGACCCACACTACCCTTTCAAACAATGGGCCCCTACCTGACGATGTGAATAGCAGATTGTTATTCGTCCACTAAAAGAATTCAAAGAATGGGGGGGTAATATCATTGTGGAGGTCTGTTGATGGCAACTTAAAGCAATTCGAAGACAAAATGCAATTTAAATAGTATATATTCTGCAACGTTTTTGTCTTACACATGTTAAGTTGTGCATACAGGGGGAGAGAGAGAGAGAGAGAAACCAATCGCCACTTCCGAATTCCATGAACTCCACCAATCCAAAATGAAAAGAGCGAAGTGGTCAGAGAGCTGCTGAGCATGGGATTTGTTTTACTTCTTACGTTTCAAATTGCCCGTGAAAGTACGCTTTAGGAAAAGGGTATGTTTCAGCTACACTCGGAACGTTTTGAGAGTTTCCGAGGCCCAAAGAAAAAGACAGAATTAGACATCGTCATCAAAAACATAAAATTAAAATGTACATACTTAACCAATTGCGCACGTGTCTGGGTCCAAAGGTAACGTGGGTCGACGTTTTCGTACATAATAGTCCAGAGTTGGTAAAAATAGAGGCTACATTACTAAGTTAAGCGTGAATAGTGTTAAAACTCAAAGCCAGCCATGTTGCTCAACGCAATGACTCCTACAGAAAACTTCCTCTGGATAATTGTAGCAATAAAGTTAACAAATGCCGACTTTTTGGGGTTAATCAACCCCAGAAACAGATATAAACGTTCAATAACTTACCCTAGTACCACAAGTTCCCCGTATTTCACCGGGTCTTTGGACGGGGCGCAGTACTCCTCTTGGCTTGACGAAAACATGAGGCTTCACTGTTCAACGTTAGCAATACAGTAATAACTCAGAAGCTGAAAAAACACTCCGAAATCCCGTCCAAAACACCGCACGCTGTCTTTTCATATCATAAATCCAGTTGTACACGACTTTGTGGACAAAGGAATCCAGAAATTCAGTTAATAAACTGCTCTTAAACTTTACCTTAGCGTGACATAGCAAAACGTAAGTTAGTTGGCGGCTGAATCCGTTCTGAGGCCGAAACAAAAACAGCGAGCAGCAGGGCCGGACCGTACCACTTTCCTCCTCTTTACTTTCTGCAGGGGGGGCAAGTTCAACTCAGCTAATTCCTACTGGCGTTTCTTCTCTCACATAGTTAAATCTAGTGATGGGTAGTTACTTAAAGGACAGACCAATCGTAATTCGTATCTATCCGAACACAGGCTAGCCAATATGCAGTTCTGACCGTATAACTTTAGTTTGGATGTTACCTCGCAAAGTCCATAGATCTCACTCTATGTTATGTCAACAAAGAGTACAGTCTGGAATTCTTAAAGGGGTCATACTTGCTCGAAATATTTGCAAACTTTCCAGTTTCTGTGTCGTAAGAGAAGTTGGTTAAATATTTCCTCCTTCTTTTCCCACACTATACATTACAGTTTTCAACAAATACATTTATAGATTACTCCCTTGAATGTATCAGAAACACATTTTTTCCTGATTGTTGTAGATTATGCGCACTTTCAAAGCCTAATTTAAACATTACAGTAGTCAATGACAATGATTATGCAACTTAATAACATCAATGAACATGTCAGAAAAAGTGCAACCCTTCCCATTCTGTATTTTTGGTATCACTTTAACACACTTTTTCTTTGGCTACTTAGAGCTTCCTACATGATTATTATTTGAAATTATTGGAAATTTCATTGACTCGTTTCTTATTAGTGTTGTAAAACAACAACCCAGCTCTATTAATTTGCCTAATTACACTTTCTTGTGTGTGGAGTGACTTTCTTTTTGCCAAATGTTCACACTCTATGTGTGAATGTAAAGATAATGACAACTTGTCAACTGTCTTGCATGTCCTCTTTTTGATAGATACAGATACATATTTGGTGATTTAATCAACAAAACCTTATCAGTTCATGGCCACTGTCTTGTTTTTACAAGACTCTGCCTGACTAAAGGTTCCCCTTACGGCTTCAGGCTCCTGCTGTGGGTCTATTGCTTCTGCAATTACGACCTCATGTTTCAACTGGTGTGCAATAACACTCCACACAAAAACAAAAGGTAGTTGGGGTCAGGAGGCCTATCAAGTTACTTTTCTCGAAAATTCTCATATGAACTGAATGAAATGAAGGAAAATAGCTGAAATTCTTAGTGTGTGTGTTCATAGCACAGAAGAATTAACTAAGCAGTGATATACTCAAAACAAACTGAGTAAACTATCATCTTAACAACAGCCTATTAGTATAATGAATGTTTATTGCTCTTTTATGTCACAATCACTATATGCCTGCCTTTATCCACTGGGTATTGTGTAAAAGTCTATTCACCGCAGTCTTTTCAGTGTGACTCACCCCTCACATACACTCAGTTTAGAGCTGAGGAGTGGGGGATCAAAGGCTCTATAGCACATACCACACTGATGGAGAGCAGATGCAGGGAGTGGGCTGCTTTGCTGAAGTTACTCTGTGTTGTGTGTGTGTGAGTGCACATCTATGTTTAGGCTGAAGAGTTACAAGGCAAGAGTGGGCACACTTGAAGCCAATTGCGTAAAGCCAAGTTGTACAATTGAATGAACAGCATGAGCAATGGGAAAAGCCACTATAACGTCCTTATTGTCCTTCACACGTCAGGCTGTCTGAAGTCATGAGACTTTGTAAATTAACCTCTGACTAAATCATGACTATTTAATTCCTTTATCATCATAGCAGATTAAGAACAATACACAGGAACTGTGACAGAAGGTAGTATTAGGGGGTAATTTAGTTCTCTAATAAAGTTCTCTTTGTGGTGAAAACCCAAAAAAGGAAAAAAAGTTTAGTACATTGCTTAAATCTTTCACAACTGGATGTACTGAGGAAACTACAGCTAGTATACTATGTATACTGTATGACTACATGAGTTATTCACAATGAGTTAAGGCTGAAGACACAGTGCACTTTGTTGCCTCGTTGTTTCCATGATGATAAAAGCCAGTTCTCCAGTCAGCTGACTGCTGCATGACAGTGTGGGAGAATGTGAGGAATGTGCTGATCCCATGTTGCTTACGGCCTTGACCTGACCCCCTCCCACCCCACAGCCTGCACAGCAGAGCTGTTGTTGGGCCGCAATTTAACACAAAAATGAAAGCAGAGCTTTCTGTGCCCACAGATGTGTACCAATCCAACAAATTAGAAGCCTTCCATGTCATGTTATAGGCCACACCATAATATTTATCTTTAGTCAAGGCTTTGCTTAGGAACTGGGAAAGTGTTCCATTTGATTACCACAGAAACCCAATGCAAATGTTCTTTAAGTAATCCTAGTGTCATATTGTTGTCTCTTTTGTTGCAGGCCTGAAAACACAAATCACCAAAACCAGAAAAGGTTTCACACACACACACACACACACATATTTTCTCCGTGTGCTTGTTTTAACTCATGTGCCCCCTATTGGGACAAAAATGTAGTGTGGTTCAGGAAAAAAGCAAAAAAAATAAAATGAATAAAAAGGAATAAAAAAAAATAAAAAGATTTATCAAGCATCCATTTTTAATAACATTGCCTGTTACAAAAGAACAAAAAATTCAGTGTTAATGAACTTAGCAACAAGATAGCCAGTTGATTACAGATGATATGGGATGCTTATTCCTAGAGAATTTGCAATAGAATTTAAAATCTACACTGTTAATATCACCTTTTCATTCAACAGTTCAGGTCACACAATCCCTTATACTTGGAGCTACAGTACAGACCTGTGTGCTATTTGTCCATGCAGCCCTAAATAGTGACCCTGACGGTATGCTGATGTCCCCACCCAGTACTTAGCCATGATGTGCATTTGGCTTTGCAATTCATGAATACGTAGTTTGTAATAGCTTTCTGGTCAAAAAGTAAAAAAAAACTAAATTGAACTACACTGTATCTCAGCAGGTACTAACTCATACATTTAAACATTATACATAAGTTAACAGAAAAGCAGTGAAAAAGTTTGTTTTGTCAATTGTAAAGTGTATAATTGTTTTTCATCTAAAAAGAAGTGTGATCTAAATAGAGGAATGATTGCCACACAGTTTGAAGAGCTGTTATAAAATTAAGTTGCTGCTGAAGAGGAATGTGGTAGGAGTGGTGAAGTGCGCATGTTTTTGGTACAGTGTTTGGAGTTTCTGGAATAAATGTCTGCCTCTCTGGTGACCAACAAGGTATTTCCAGCCACAGTAATAACGAGGCTGCTTCAGAAACAGGTGAGCTTAGCAAAAATGGTGAGAAAGAGACGAGGCTGGGTGGGTGTGACAGTTTGATGTGACAGTAGTAGTGATGAGAGCCAAGTTCAAAGTTGGTCTCCGTTGTGCAGACTGACTGTGACGGGGTCTGCCCTCAGAACTATACAATGGGCAAATCTTTGTCAGCCTCCTAAAAGACAAAATATGTAATCATCAGAATACTCATTTGGATGGTCGTTATGCAATATTTTATGTTTTTAACATAGTGACAAGTCTTACTCCTTCGTGTCCCTTGGTGAGCTGTTGGCTTACAGCTTGTAGCAGTTGTTGCAGTTCTCTTACAGTTTGGTTTAGTCCTGTAGTCATTTTCTCCTTACTGTCAGTCTCCTCCTACAAAGGATTGTGTCAATACATGTCAATTGAAACTGATGGCAAAAAGACCTTCGTCCCCATAAATGGTAATATACCCACATTCTGTGATGACAAAGTGCTATTCTCAATCAGCTCATCAGCATTGTCCGATACTTTCGACAGCTGACCCTGGATCAGATCAAGAGACTGCTGAGCCTGGGGTAAGAGGGAGAACATTGTTAGTAGCTTTTGCTCACTCATCAGAATAGGTCAGTCAGGATTTAGCTGAGGCAATGAACTCTCCAGGAATAGTTCCAAATTTGCATACATCTACCAAAACCTTCACAAGAATTCCTAGCAACTAAATGACACTGTATAACATAGTGACACGTCTGTAACTTTATTCTGTGTTTTTGCACCAACATGCTACAATAAATTCCTTGTATTGTGTAAACTATTTTACTTTACCTGATTCTGTAAAACATAACTGACAATTGTGTCACTCTCTGCCCCTAACCTAATAAACACATCTCTCTTTACTCTCTGATCACATGTCTTGGTTCAAGATTAGATGTGAATGGATGGAGGACCTGCTATCATGGGTCCTCTACACATCAGTCACCAGAAAGTGTGGATCATGCATAGCTATGTTAATGAACATCAGTATAAAAAGAGTAGCTCTGAGATGGGTGCAGTATGTGCGAGGGCGTGGGACTACACCACTTAGCCGATGTGTTTACACAGGCCTTCTTACCTTGTATAGACCAGCTGCCACCTTTTGCCTCTCATTTTCTTCCATCTCCAACTTTAACAGAGTCTCTCTAAGCCGGTCTTTCAGCTAGTATCAAAAACAGTTAAACATTCATCAGTGAATTTATAAATCGAACACCACCATATTTATATTCATCCTGGAATGAGGCTTGCAAAAGATGTATGTGTCACAACTTGACACACCCATGTTATTTAGAATTACATGGCATGTTGCAAAAAGACCATAAAACTGCTAAATTGAAGCTGGGAAAGTGAATCATACAATGTGTAAAGTGCATCATAAGAAAAAGAAGTTAGTCCTTCTACCAGCACAGTTAGAAGTCATCATTCACAACATCTTAGTTATACATACAATATAAAAGTAAATGTTTTTTGGTTAAATATCCATTAATTACATGAAATATATTAGATACCCATATCTAGTGGGTATGAATGATGAGTATGATGTTAGGGAGTAAGATTGAGAATTTCTTTGGAAAAGACCACTGCTGACAGCGACAGGTTGAAAAGGAGCTCAAGCTATAAGATGCACAGTGCTTACCAAATTCAGCTCCTCATTCTGTCTGATAGCCTCAGTATATGAGCCATTAAGCCTGGTCTGCAATTCAGTCAACAGATCTTTGAGCTGAAATAAGTTTAAAATTATGTGTTTATTTGCATTTCGAGGGTCAGCCAGCAAGACTAGCAGAGGCAGTGTAGGCAGAGGATTAGGCTGGAGCCTTCTACACAAAGTCTGTTCTTTCCATGAGGCAGAGTGCTCACCAAGTCACTGTCAGCGCAAACTATGCGATGTGCCCGAGTACCATTGGTATTTCTCTAAATAATGTTTGTCAGATGGAGTAGGTAAGCATGCAGAAACTCCAAATGAAAGATTTTACACAAATCGTTTTTCCACAAGAGACTATGAAATGAAAAAGAATTAAGTCTAACAGTTTGTACTCACCTCTCTAAGCTCTGTCACATAGGTGGCACTCTCTCGCTCTGCCCGCTCCAACTCAGATTCCAGGTGCTGCTTTTCCCTTCTCAGCTACACAAAAAAGTGTCACACAGACAAAGAATTATTGGATGTCTTTGCCACAAATTTCCTAAAAGACAGTAAACAAAGAAACTAACATTTTCCAGCTCTTCCCCATCAGTTAGTCTTTCGATCTCTTGCTCCAAAGCTGTTACTTTGAGGCTCATCTAAAATAGAAAAAAACAAAAAGCAATTTAATGACAACAGTGTACGGTGCAATCATTGTGGTTTGATTATTAATTGTGCAAGTAGTTTCCTTCCAAAGCTAATAACCTCTTTTAGCTCTCCCTGTGCAACATCCAGCTTCACCCTCCAACGTGACTCCTCTTGCTCCACACTACTCTGGAGGCGCTGAAGGATGCCCTCCTGTGGAAAAAAACAGAAATTATGTGTCAGACGCCACCTGTGCACACCTCTGTGCAATTATTAACGCCTCCTTTTATTTACCGTCTCTGCTAAAACCTTCTTGTATGTCTCACAGTCTTTCTGTAGAATCCTTTGGGTTTCTTCAGCTTCTTTCAGTTTATCCTTAAGTTCCTAGCAATAAAGTAACATTAAAGAACTTTCCTGTTTTGAATAACTTTTATATTGTGCTTCATATTCACCTCATAGTCCCCTGATACAGGGGTGAATTGTGCAGCTGGGCTTTCTCCTACAGCCATCTCAAATTTGCAAAGCCATTTCTGATGATTCTATGAGACAAAGAACAAATGTAAGAAAAAAAAAGGTCCAGCTACGGTTGTATTATTGTGAAAGTGTAAAACATACCTGCTCAGAGGGCAGAGGCACATGGGGTAAGAGTCTGTGCAGAACATCTCGACACTCAGCCTGACTTAAAGCCAGTGCAGTCTCATTCTCCTACAGGAAGTGGAATGCAAATAAGGTTAAGAAAAATTGAAATTAAATGTCTGTTCCCCAAAATAATGACTTTAATTAGATTTGCCCCTGTAAAAACAACAAGGTCTACTTTACATCACCCTAACCCTCCCATCACTTTATTAATCATCTAAAATGCCCCAGAATACAGGGAATTACCTCCGTTTTTGATTCAAATCTGACAGTTCCACATACTCGTTTCTGACTACACACCCAAAACTGTTAACATCTTTTTGTGACTTTTGCCTGCTTGGCTAATGAGCTGCTCAGCCTGTTTCCAAACTTGGTAGATAGGGGCAAACAAACATGGAAATCAATTTGACCATGTTTGTCCAAAATTTAGAAATAAAATAGTTTACAGAAGAATTATTAAACATTTAAATGTACATAATATTTATCAATATCAGTATGAATTTTTAAATAATTATTGTATAGACATGGCACTTATCAAACTTACTGATAGAATATATACAGCTTTAAACAATAATGGATACACTATTGGCGTGTTCTTAGATCTTTCGAAGGTGTTCAATACTGTTAATGAAATATTGAGAACTAAATTATCCAAATATGTTTTTTATGGCAATTTTTACAAATGGTCATTTAATTATATTAAAGATGGATTACAGTATGTATCAATGAATGGTTACAAATCTAAAACAAATGTAATAATGTGTTTATATGATGAGGGAAAATCTCAATTACTATTTTGTAATGAAATTTTAAGTTCATTCTTGTAAAACCAGACAAAAAGTTTTATCTTCCGTCCTGTAAAAAATCTCAAGTACATTTTATATTTAGATATTGTGGAGCTAAACTATGAAATAAATATAGAGACTATAAGAAATCATCCATATTAAGCTGTAAAAGCAATCTTAGAATATTACTGATCTCCAAGTATATGTTTAATACAATTTAAGTTTATGATTTATGAATTTTATGAATGTGTAGCAAAAACAATTCAAGAACTATTTTAGAATAGATAAAGAAATTATTAAACTTGTTGTACAAAATGAGCTGTGGCTAAATGTCAGATAAACTGAACTTGGTTTTAGGAGTGTGGCCTTAGTGATAAGCCCTAACGGGTTTCTGCCACACACTATCACACACACACACACACACACACACACACACACACACACACACACACACACGTGTTTTTTTACAAGAATGTGAAAATAAAAAAAAACACTTAAAATTGAAGTAATCTATTTTTTTTAATTAAACTGTATTTGTAAGATTATTTTACTTTAAATCCATTATATATATAGAGCGTTATTACGTTCTATAAATTTAACAAATGTAAATAATGGTTGTAATTGAAACATGCTTTTACTGATTTCTTTATTGGCAGCTTACCTTTTGTAATTTAATACATTAAATTAATTAAAATAAATATTTTCAGTAAAAGATTGAATAAGGGCTGGTCTAAGACATATTATTCCCAGGCTGAAAATAAGTCTCACTCTGGCCCTGGGTAACAGAATGGTATAACTTTGACTTACACTCAAGACTAGTTTCCCTCAAATAAATTCTCTCCAAATAGTTTCTGTAATTTTCCAACCTAAAAAAAAAAAAAAAAAAAAAAAAACCATGCACACACAACATGCTTTGTATTATAATAATGGATTAGACGTATATTAAACTTTTTTCACACCCCCCACGGCTTTTCGGTTAATGCAAATATATAGTAGTGACCCTGCAATAATCCTGTTAATTCCTATTTAGATGTTGTACTGTGGTTAAGAAGTTCTGTTATTACTGATTGTTTGAGGATGTATTGTGTGGGCTGTAAGAAGACGGGGGGCGAGTGTGCTGTTTGTTGACAACCTTCTCGTCCATTATTTTACTGCATCTGGATGGACGCCAAGTTATGTTAGTGACCATATTGTGCTCAAATTGTCTAAATTATAATTTTGTTATTACACTGGACAAAAATTTATACACAACACTTTTGTTTTTACCCTCATTTTTCATGAGCTGAGATTTCTTCTAGTACACAAAAGGCCTATTTCACAAATATGTCCAAATCTGTGTTAGTCATCACAGGTGTGGCATATCAAGATGCTGATTAGAGAGAATGATTTTTGCACAGGTAAAACCTTGTGCTGTGTGATAAATTACCTTTACTCTTCAATAGAGTGATAAATTACCTTTATCACACAGCACAAGGCCACAGAAGTCGCAAGTTTTGAGTAAGCGTGCAATTGGCATGCTGACTGCAGGAATGTCCACTAGCTGTTGCCCATGAATTGAATGATCATTTCTCTACCATTAGCCGTCTCCAAAGGCGTTTCAGAAAATTTGGCAGTACATCCAACCGGCCTCACAACCGCAGACCACGTGTAACCTCACTAGCCCAGGACCCCACAACCACCATCTTCACCTCCAAGATCCTCTGAGACCATCCACCTGGACAGCTGCTGCAACAATCATTTGAACTTCTGCACAAACTGTCAGAAACCGTCTCAGGGAAGCTCACCTGCATGCTCGTCGTCCTCATCAGGATCTCAACCTGACTGCAGTTTTTTGTAACCCACTTGAGTGGGCAAATGCTCACAGTCGATGGCATCTGGCACGTTAAAGTGTTCTTTTCACAGAGGAATCCCAGTTTTCAATGTACAGGCAGACGTGTATGGCGTTGTGTGAGTGAGCGGTTTGCTGATGTCAACGTTGTGGATCGAGTGGCCCATGGCGGCGGTGGGTGGGTGTTGCACACAATTCCTGGAAGCTGAAAACATTCTAGTTCTTGCATGGTCAGCATACTCACTAGACATGTCACCCATTGAGCATGTTTGGGATGCTCTGGATCGATAGGCCACAATCAACAAAAGAGATGTAATGCACTACGTGAGGCAAATGGTGGTCACACCAGATACTGACTGGTTTTCGGGTCCCGCCGGACCACCCAATAGAGTGAAAATGTAAATGAAACGGCACATTTTAGAGTGGCCAATTATTGTGGCCAGCCTAAGGCACACCTGTGCAATAATCATGCTCTCTAATCAGCCTCTTGATATGCCACACCTGTGAGGTGGATGAATTATCTCGGCAAAGTGCTCATTAACACAGATTTGGACAGATTTGTGAACAATATTTGAGAAAAATAGGCCCTTTGTGTACATAGAAAAAGTCTTAGATCTTTGAGTTCAGCTCATAAGAAAAAAAATGGGGGCAAAAAAACAAAAGTGTTGCATTTATATTTTTGTTTAGTATAGTAAATCCAATAGAAAAGCGCAGCTTAATCAGATCTGCCAATGGAGCCATGACAAAGTGAAAAACAAATACAAACCAACCTCTGCTAGTGACGCGTTTCCTTTTTCGTGTAGCAAGAGGCTTTCTACTTTCTTTCATGCAAATCTGTGACTTTTTTCTCGAAAATTTGCTAGTGTTCTAGAAAATATATTCCAATATTTTTTTTTCTTTGCTTCAAAATGGCTTTTATGGCTGTTGTGTCCAAATCCAGTCCCTGGTGCCTGGTCATTAGATATTGCAGCACTATACAGTGCACTCAATTACTGAACAGTTTTAGACACTACAGAACTGTTTTTATGTTGCTCACTACTTTAACTAATGCATTGTAAAAAAATAAAATAAAAAAAGACCTCAGTCAGTAGACTTCTGTAACAATAATAATAATGGCATAACACTTATAGTGATATACAGTAAGTATTAAATAAATAAGCTTGAATGTTTTATACAACAACTCTAATGACTTTGATCACTTCTGTATTGCAGCCCGGTGGGTTATGCCTGTGTTGATCCTAATCAAATCATGCGCTACATGTCTGTCTGCAGTAATCTGACAACAAATTGCATTATCCAGGTTTGTTACAACAATTTAATAGAAATTTAAATGATTACGTGTCCACAATCAAACTATGCTGTATGCAGTTTAAAAATCAATAAACTCACTAAAATAATTGGACTAAGGCAATAATTTGGTTTGCTCTACCTGCAGGTAAAACTGACGGTCACCAGGCAACACTGAATACAAGCTGTGTACATTGACAGTACACAACAGCTGCCAAGGAACTCCCTGGACATGCTTGCTGAAGGCACTTTCTACTGTATTCGGATACCATAGAAGCAGCTGCTTTGCTGATGGCTCAGCATGTACCCTACTCTACTCTTAGAAGGGACTCAAATTGCATTATCCAGGTTTGTTACAACAATTTTGAAATTTAAATGACTGCCCTTTAGCTACATGAAAACAGATGTCATTAGATGGTGTTAGGCGTGGGCACAGAGCATCAAAAATCATATGCATCGAAAGGGTTACATGAAATTACTTGAAAGCAAAAAATATATACAACTGCATTAGGTGGACAAATCGCAGGATAACGTGGCAAGCAGAATGGAGGAGCAAACATACTGAAAATGCTGTGAAATGAATACCATGAATCTCAAACTATTGACACCCAGTGAAATCATTTGTAGGTCACTGCAAACTCATTTAGAATCCCCTGCTATTGGGCAGGATTTTTCCAATTTTGAAGCTGGAATATATAATTCTGGGAATGCCAAAGGAAGTAGCTTATTTCAACATTCTGACACAGAGCCAATTAAAACCTTGTGGCCAGACAATATGCAATAAGGGAGATTTGAGTAAATGAGTATGCAGCTTTGTAATGGATAATGGTGGAACAAACATCTGATTGGGTCAATTATGGAAAACAGCATTCTGGGGAATGCATCAGATTGGAACTAGAGTGAGGCAGACTGTAATGGATAATGGTGGAACAAACATCTGATTGGGTCAATTATGGAAAACAGCATTCTGGGGAATGCATCAGATTGGAACTAGAGTGAGGCAGACTGAGGTGGAGTGCCGAACCTTGACAGTTTTGCTGAGTTTCCCTTGAAGCATGGACTCGGTGGCTGACAGAGCTTCCATTGCACTCCAGTTTTTCTCCCGAAGCTCCTGTTTTGGTCAGTTTCAGAAAGATACCGCTTTCAGTTCAGCCTCAGGGAAAGACCCTCAAATACAAACTGATATGGAGTGACAAAAGTGAACACTTTCTTTTAATGCACTCTGCTTTTCACTCATGCTCCAACCAACATGTTTCCAGTGTCTTACTTTCACGACTGGTATGGGTAAAGCTACATGCACAGAAGCAACATGTGTAGAGCAAGAAATGTACTATATTTTGCAAGTATTTTCTTTTTAAACTAGCATAATTGTTTTTAGAGATAGGTTTAAGTAAACAAGCCTTTTAGAACAAATATTCTTCTCGCAAGTTTCCAATGCTCTGAAAGACCCACAAGAACAGACAAGCTGAAGATTCTTGGCTAACAGGCAGCAAAAAGAAGAAGGCTACCCTACTTTAAAACAAGTAGGACTAAGTGTCAGTGGACAGTGAGGAATATCAATGAATGCAGTGTTCAACACACTGCAATTTTATGAGTGTTGTAGGTATAACATACAACTGGGCAATAAGCCCAGTATAATATCTACAGTCATTGTTATACTTACATTGTTCTTCCTTCTGTGAAGCTCCACTAAGTCCCGCAGCTCAGCCAGTTCTCCTTGCAGATCTGATATCTTCTTCTCTTTTTTAGACAACCTGAGTCAGAAACAGCCACTCAAAAAGTGCCACATCCACTGCACTGTGGTGTCGAAAATGTGCACAGTTAAAAGTGTCTGGTGCAAAACATACGGTGCAAAATATACTTACGCTTCTAGAAGCTCTGGGCTTGGCACTGCTGTGAGCAACTGCCATTAAAAGAAAATTTAAAAAAATACATTATACTTCTTTTTCAAAGTAAAATACATATCACTGTGCATTGTACTAACGGCTCAAAAGAAAGGAAAAAAGAGAAAAACTTCATTGTAGGTGTCAAAAAGTTGACCTGGATTTGACTTTTACTAACGGGGCTTAGGAGGGTAGGTTAGTTGATACCCATTACCCTGGAAATCTTGAATATTATGACTTTCAATGTTTTCTAACCTGTTGATGCTGTTCCATCTTCTCACTCAATTCTTTAGTCCTCATCTCTAGTTCAACTTGAAGCTTCTGGATCGCTTGATCCTTTGCCATCAACCTGTGGGTCAGATTTGCTCATCACTAGCCTGATTTGTGAAGGCTATCAAGGCTGAGTGACTGCAGCGTGATACGCGAGTATCTTACTGATGCTCAAGTTCTTGGAGCTGGGCACTAGATCTGGTCAGCTCTTCTGGCGAGGCAATCTGTCTCAGCTGTTCCATCTCTGCCTGCAGGGCTGCCAACTGCTGCTCCAGTGACTGCAACAGGAAAAATGGCCTTAGGTAGAGCCCACACCATAGCAAGAACTAGAATAGTTGACAGGTTTAACCCCGACAGTCCATACCTCAGCTCTCTTTTCTTTAGCATAGCTGCTGTCTTGTGCTGCCTGCAGATTCTGCTCTAGTGATTTCACCTTCACATCCTGTTCTTGAATCCTGTAACATAAGGGTTCATTACACATTTTTTGCTAAAATTTAAATCATAGTTAGTCATATCTACCAAGGTCAACTGAGAAAAACTTACTGGCATTGATATTCATGTACTATGGATTCTGTTGATGCCTAGAATAAAAGATAATTCATTTAATTAATTACAACCCATGACAATGACTATGTGGAATTTTATCTGATCTTATGTGTATGTTTTAATTTTGCAATTGTGTGTCTTTTAAAGCACCTTAGGAGCTAAAGATGTTTTTATGCAATAACATGATGAAAGACTTTCTATTCTATTTCATTGTTTAAATTATATATAAACCAGACATATCTAAACTAAAGAAAGGCTCACCTGTTCTAATTGTCTCTTAAGATTTTCTATTTCTTGTTTAAGCGCTTCACACTCCTCTCTTGCAGCCTGCACAGTGGAACACATTTATCAACACATTTGGATATTACAAAGCATAAAAGGTTTATCCGAGTTTCTAAAGCAAATGACTTTGAAACCTTGAGCTTTTCTTCCTTGTTTGCCACTTCAATCAGGCCCTTCTCCAGTAAACCCTCAACAGTTTTCATGTTCTCCTCCCTTTCTTGGACACTGGGAAGGAATGAGTAACAGTTTAGCATGATGAAAATATGCAGCATATCCTGATCCTATACTACAAAGATCTGTTCTACACACCTCATTTGGATCTGATCCAAAGCCACCTGAGAGGCAGTCTTGGAGTGCAGAGTCACAGGGAGATTGAAAAGAATGGGTGTATCACAATCAACAGAACACACAAGCACAAAGGAGACTTGTACATTGTAAGGATAACAAATCAAAGCAGACCACTTACCTGCTCAGAAATCTGGGCCCGCAGATTCTGTATCTCTGCCTTCAGTGCCATGTTCTCATTGTGCATGGCCTACAGAGAGATCAATATATACACCCCTTTAAAATCAGCAATCAAAGCGAGATAAGACAGACTTGTGTAACTCTGAAACAGCCATCCACAGCATTAGAACAATTTGTATGCATTTTTCTTATGCACCACAGAAGAGAGGAAGATGGTGGGCCCACATCTTTCAAATTCCACAAATTCCTTTTGACTAATGAACCAGTGCAATGTTTGTAAAGGAAACAGCAAGAGTACCTGCATGTCTGTTTCTCTGCTGGCTCCACTGCTCCTCTCTGCATTTAGAGAGTCTTCCAGACTCTTTCTCTGCAACTCCTTTTCAGCCAAACTGCACACAAAGGAAAAAGTTGAAAAGCAAATGATGATGATGATTAAATAGCCAAATCCTACTTAATAGCACTTTATTCAAGCCAAAAGCATGTTTCTTACAGTTTCTGTATCTCCTCAATATGAGAGACATGGGTGGCCTAAATGTAAAACAGAAAGCTCATTAGTCTACATTCACATCTCTCTCTGCGTACAGTCATTTTACAATTTTACCTGTGACAAGATCTGGGCCTGCAGTGTTTCATTTTGACTTGTAAACTTTTGTTTTCATTCAGAAGTTCCTGTGAAAGAGTGCAATACAATATTGCCAGTGTATATCCAATTTCCAGTCAAAAAACACATGCTAATAATACAGCATTAACTTGTTCCATTTTCATAATACAAGAGACTTGTTATTATTAAACATCAAACACTTCAGGGGGGCACTCCTGGCTCAGTTGTTAGAGCGCATACCAAATACGCATGGAGACCTGGGTTTGAATCTCACTTGAGTCATTTGTTCAATGTCTTTACCCTCCCTCTCACACCTACTGTCTACCATCAAATTAAGTCAAAAAGCCCCAGCCTCACCCCCAAAAGAAATCTAACACTTCTACCAAACTACCATGATGTGATGACTCACCTGAACACGGGCCTGCAGTGAATCGTCCGGCGTGCTGTGCTGGGATGCCTCTATCAGCTCCATGACTCTTTGTTCAAGCATCTCCTTGGACATAAGAGCCTCATTCAGATTGCTGTGTAAGGTCTGGACCTCTTTGTTCTTGTTGTTCATATCCGTTTCCACTGCAAGCAGCTTACTGTGGAGCTCTACATGTACAGTACATGTACAGTATTTAACCATTGCAAGAGTATTGATGGCTTATTACATAAGAACTACATTAGAGTTTCATATGGTTCTTTACCTTGCTTAGAGGCCTGCAGCTTTTCTCTCTCTGTGTGTAGGTAATTCTGCAACTCTTCCCAACGCCGCTTTGCATCCTGAAGTTGGGCCTGAATGAGACACAAGAGCTTGGTCAAGAGTTTTACATATTCATTCTTTGTTGAGTTAAGCTGTTATATGTGGTTTCAACCAGTTTGTATGAAAAAATCATGAAAACACCCTTCAGTAGAATATATTGCAGAGAACTATGTTTCCTTAGTTTTTTTTTAACCAAGAAAAAAATAATTTTATTTATTTGTCAGGACTTGTTCTGAGTAAAGTCAGCAGCTTGATTTTTTCTACCGTTCATAACGGTAAATGAAAAGACAAAGGGCTGATTCGTGTGTATAGCAGGAAAGTGCTGTTTATACAGAGCACAAAGCTTCAAACATGCCCGCTTCTAAAGCTAACACAATCCTCCACAATGTGGATTCCATTTCCCACACCCCTCCTCAGAACTTCCATTTTGACCTCCTCCCATTTCCCTGCTAATGCTAACAAACATGCTCATCAGCTCTGAGGTAGCCATGCATGGCAAGATTTTGTACTGCTCTGTTCATATTTGTGTCAATTGTGAAAAAATAAAGAATAGGCTAAAACAACACGGTGTGCATCTGGATTTGAGTACCTCCAGCTGGGACACGTTCTGCTTGTAGCTGACCTCCAGTGACACCCTCTGGTGCTCCTCCTGCTGCAGCTTGCTCTTGTTGTCTGCCAGTTCATTCCTCAAACCAGCATACTCAGAGCGCAACTTATTAAGCTCTGCTGAATTCCTGAAGACGCACAAAAACATGCAAGTCTGAGATTTAATAAACTACAGACATAAAAAAAAAAAAATTAATACACAATTCAACAGGATGATAACCTGAACAGAAATGCATGAAAATCTTAAATGCATGACCAGTAGTAATATGCAATACTGACTTGCTTTCCATCTGGTTTGTGGCAGAACTGACGGCGTCTCTCAGGATACCATTCTCCTGTTGCAGTCGGGTGATCTGACTTTCCAGCGTTTCACGCACCTGCTGAAACTACACATTGCAAATTAATTTTACATGCCCATGGTGTAAATCGGGGATATTTATTTTTCAAAACAAACTGTATTCTCGTCAAAGCAAACATATGTTGTGGACAAATGTATTCAAGAAAACAATGCATTACCTTGATCTGCATAGTCTGAAGCTCCTGGTAGCTGCCCTGGGCCTTGGCCTGCATACTCCCCAGTTCCTTCTCCATGGCTCCACGCTGTTCTCTCATCATACCTTCAACTCTGCCCGTTTTTTGCTTTTCAACTTGAAGCTCCTAAACCACAAATGCAGGAGTGTGATAATAGGAACAGACAGAAAATAAATTTAAACTGTTCTTTGACATCCATCCATCTTCCTCCGCTTATCCTCCCCCCCAGACACTTCCCTCCAGCTCTTCCGGGGGAATACCAAGGCGCTCCAAGGACAGCCGAGAGACATAGTCCCTCCAGCGTGTCCTAGGCCTTCCCCAGGGCCTCCCCAGGTGTTTATGCCCGAAACATCTCCCCAGGGAGGTGTCTCCCGAGCCACATCAGCTGACTCCTCTCGATGTGGAGGAGCAGTGGCTCTACTTTAAGCTCCTCCCGAGTAGCTGAGCTCCTCACCCTAGCTTTAAGATAGCCCTTCAGAGGAAACTCATTTCGGCCGCCTGTATCTGGAATCTTGTCCTTTCGTCATAACCACAGGTGATAGTAGAATGTAGATCGACAAGTAAATCAAGAGCTTCGCCTTGCAGCTAATCAACATGTAACAGACCGGTACATCGACTCCATTACCACAAAAGCTGCACCTATCCACCTCAACATCCAACCAAACCTGTCGTTCTCTCCTTCACTCACTTGTGAACAAGACGCCGAGATACTTAAACTCCTTCACTTGAGGCAGGAGCTCTCCACCAACCTGAAGGGGACAAACTACCCTTTCCTGGCTGACAACCATGGCCTCGGACTTGGAGGTGCTGATTCTCATCCCAAGCACTTTGGACTCAGGCGGCAAACCATCCCAGTGCATGCTGAAGGTCCTGGCTTGATGAAGGCAACAATATCTGCAAAAAGCAGATATTGCAGATGGTGCCCACACCTGACTCCCTCCGGCCCCTGGCTGCGTCTAGAAATCCTGCCCATAAATATAACGAACAGGACCCCAACATGCTCAGACGATATCCCCAGTTGAGGTCAACAGCTGCCCATCGCCACTGGTGTTGGCAGGGCTATTGCTAGGTATTGGCAGACCAAGCAGACTGCAGTGGAGTCAAAAACTCGGGTTTGGGAGGAGTTTGCCCCAGAAGGGGCAAGCAGTGCCCTGTTCTTTGACAAAAATTGCAAAAATATTAAATAGACTGAAGAATAGAATTTACACCTGGCTAAGCTGTTTAACTTTGTCCTTTGCAATAGACGCCTCTTCTTGGAGTGTGGTAAGGAGTCGCTCTCGTTCCTGGTCAGCTTGGTTGGGCTTGGCTGTAGACTGTGGGTAAGATACACAAAAAACATATTTACTCCATTTACATTCACAAAGAAGTCAGTTACAGTGGTCAAGTTTAACTAGTCTTCAGGTCTTACTTTCTGCCACACATTCAAAGCATTAGGGCTCTTCTCCCCAAGAAGGGAAAACACATCAACAGCCTCTGCATCCGACAGTGCCAGACTGGACAGGCCAGAGAGTAGATCCTTTAGCTTCAACCCTGCATTCTCTATCCCACAACAGACAGATGAAATGCAAATATTATAAAGATTTCAACAAATAATTCAACGCAACGCACTCCTTTTCATTCACCTTTGTCTGTCTCATTCTTCTGCTTCTTGCCACTGCTTTTGGATGAAACATTATCATTTTGGGTTGCCTGGTGGTTGTCAGGTGTGGATAAATCAGCCAGAAGTTCATCTGCTGGATTAAAACAAACATTTTAGTCTTAAACTGCCTTCACAATTATAAACAAATATACTGCAACCTGTTATCAATGTACAATGTTTACCAGGTTCAGTCTTTTGCTTCTTGGCACTCCTCTTTTTGCCAGTACTGGCAGTTGGGGGTGCCCCGTCGAGAACTTTGGTTTCAGCCACAATGGGAGCTTCCTTCTTAACCGGCGCCTGCTCAGATTTAACCTCTAGTTGCTGGTCTTCCACTTTAGCATGGCAAAAGAGAGAATATGAGCATTGAGGTAATGTTTTGGTAGCCTGGCCAGCCATAGCCATTCACTGCAAAAATTCCCACAAGAATATGGATCACGAATCCCTTCCCTTTACAGTCACTTTCACTTGGTAGAAAAGCTGTTGGACCAACCCTGTTGGACCAACCCTTACTATTTATCTTAAATGGGATGGGCGTTTTGCTATTATACTTAATAGACCGTTTGTAGCTCTCAAAAGTTTTGTGTGATTTTTGATCACGTCCGTTTATGCTATATTAAAAAATATTGTTTTACTATGAAGTAGAAGCCGAAAATCCTGGATGTAACTGCCATTTTATTGCCCTTTCGTAATGACAATATTGGTGAATAGGGGACCAATGGGAGGATAACATCCATATTTTTACAGTCTATGATCATACTACAAAGCCCATTCTGTGTGCTCACTTACTAGGTTCGGCTTTTTGTTTCTTCTTTTCCTTCTTCTTCCCAGAGCTTTGAGTGGGTGTTTGAGTCTGAACTGGAGCCATAGCATGGAGTTGGACCTGGAGCTCAAGCTGGGGTGAGGGTGGGCTGGACTGTTTGACCTCAGCCAGAGGTGGCTCTGCCTTGTGACTAACCAGCTTGGAACCATTTACTTCTGGCTCTTCAGAGGAAACTTTCACGGCTGGAGCTGCAGCAGTGATGGTGGCGATGGCCGCAGCAGCCTTGGCGGCCTTTTTCTCCTTCTTCTTCCTCTCCCTCAGACCAGTTGGAGGCTCGGATGACACTGGACCAGGCACATAAGGAGCAGGGGTGGGTGCAGCAGGAGCTGGAATGGACAGTAGTGCAGGTTTCTCATCCATTTCCAGAGAGGAGCTGTTTGCACCATCTGCTCCATCAAAATCCCGCACATCCTCCTCCGATTCGCCTCCTCCACCGCCTCCAACGCCTCCAGTGGCACTTTCCTTCTTCTTGCTCTTCTTTTTGTCAGTCTTCTTACGGGTGTCTGGCTTGACGGGTGGTAGTTTCAGATCCCTTTTCTGCCTAGCCAGCACCTCATCATAGGAGGTCTCTTTCATGAAGAGCCAGAAAAAGAGGAACATGAGGGCGATGACCAGGGAAGGAGCCAAGATGAGCAGGTACTGAGAGTCGTAGATATCCACCGCCATTCTATAAAAACAAAATCTTTACTCGAAAGGGTGATTTTACCCATAGCCGCAACAATGTATGTAACATGAACAGAGTATATGAAACTCAAGATATTTGAGATAGGTCAACAATGTACATTAAAAAAACACATGGAGAGTTAAGATTTGCTCTGCAAAGGATGACACAGTGTAGATGTGCAAAAGTACACCCACGTTTAGTAAACTTCACCTACTGAGGACCGCTCTGACTGCAGTTTGGCCCCTGACTGCAAAAAGGGAAGAGCGAAGCTACTTCTTTGACTGCAGGCTAAGAATGTACAGTAGAAAGGTTGAGAATTCATGGGTTTGGGTATGGTGCAATATTCTTGGATAATATGCCGTATGCTTTTTGCTATCCATTTAACAGCCATTTTTACTTCCACAATGTATTTTTTCATTCATACATAAACCGGAAGAAACATGGCGTAAAACCTAGTATAATCAAAGTCACGTGGTCGGTAGGGCTGTACTAGAATAATCGAATATTCGTTCGGTGGTGTGGCATTCGATTTTCAGTTTTGAGATTCGAATATTCTTTTTATTTTTTTCAACACGTGACTTCCATCGCGGACTCATTCTCACTCATGCTTGAGCCGCCCGTTGGCGAACGTAGTGATTTATTTCACTACACTGGGTCTGCCGCAACACATTTAAGATGCCGAAGAGTGAAACATGAAGTCGTGAAAGATGATACAAATGCAAACCGACAATATTATTATATATTTAGCCCCACCCACCGAAGCTTTGAATATTCGATATTGATTGCCACCTAAGCTTCGAAGCTCAAAAAATGGCATTCGAAACAGCCCTAGTGGTCGGCAATCTACCAACCACAGAGGTGACCCATTAATCATTATGATATGGGAAGAAAAAAAAAAAAATGGCCGGACAGCATAATGTCAACTTGATGGCTATTCTAAGTTTTGGTTTTGAAGTTGCACTGTAAACTGGATTAAAATAGCCTTTATGTGCCATCTCAGTAGTTCACACTGCAAATTGCAATATCTGGGTAAATTCATTTAGCGATGCTGCGAAACATTGGAACATTTCTCATTGTCTAGGACTGACCTGATTACCAGAGCTCTCATTTTAAAATGTAGCCACAGGTCAAGAGGCAAGTAAAGCCCCGTCTGATTGGAGCAGTTTGCGTGCCATCAACATTACTGGAGTCTCATTAACAAAGAGTGACTTTCACACAGTGTACACAACAACAACAACACAACAAGACCAGAGGAGGAAACATCCTGTAGGAGTCAGAGTTGTATACCGGGCCTCTTCGGTAATTTGGATTAAGAAGATTACCCTTGATAATGCATTTAAGATTAACCTTCTCTGTAACACTTCCTTCAAACAGACGTGTGGACACTGTTCCACTTTCTAACAACATATTCAACTTACAACACACACCAGTGTAACAACCTTATTATATAACCCTTCAAATGTGTATTACATAACATCTCTGAGCTCTATTGAATACTTTTTTTGGTTTATTGGGCCCATGAGAAAACTCACTTTTTGACAACGTATTTGTAAACTAGTTCACAGCTATTCACCTCTGTCCTTTTCTATCTGGGACCCTGATGTCCTGCCTTTGTCTGCTGCTCATTTCTCTGTCCTGTCTTTTTGTCTTTCCATCTGTCCACAAACCCTATTTCTATCTTTTCAAACAACATATGGATGCAACTGCGATTTTCTAACAGCAAGGGTTTTATGTTTTTGGAAACTCCAGAGCAGAGCATGACATAACTATTAAAATGTGTCTTGCGTATTGGCTAATAAAACATGGGTGGGACACAAATTGGTGGAAGTTTAAAACCGGGCTGCATTGTTATTCTCGTGCTTTAAAGTTGAAGGTGTGTGAATTTCCTTTGTACAAAAAGAGAGACCTTTCCCTGCATCAAAATGAACCTGGAGGACAAAGGCCTCTTGCGCTTATGGTTGCCCGGAATCCAACTACTTGGCCACAGCCTTCTCAATTGGCAGGCATGAAGTCAGAGAAAACTCCTAATAACCATCAAGTCAATGTTGCAGCAAAGACATTACTTTAAAACCAGGACATTCAACATTGTCATACACTCAAACAAAAACATTTTAGGGATATGTCATATCAATTATGAAGGCAACTGTTAGGTTTACACTGCTCTGATCACTAGACAAAGTGTAATAAACAGTCTTGGACATAGAATTTATTTTTTTCTTAAACCGCAGGACTACTAACTGATAACTACAATCTTAAGGCAGTAAATGAATAAAGTAGCAAAGTACACAGTAAGGTACCAGGACACAAGGAAAACATTAACTACTTGAGGAGTCATTAAAAGAGTTTTGACTTCCGCAAAAAAATAAAATAGGAAATGAGCTCATAAACTTTGAGTGGTAAAACTATAAAAAGGAGAACCATCTAAACAAAGAGGATTTCTTGAAACAGAAACGTTTTGAACTTCCAAAGAACCAGACAAAAACTTTTCAATATGTTCAAAAGAATGCAGGGTCCATTTGGCACTTCTCTGAAGTTGAGAGTACTGAATGTCCCAGTACTGCTCAGTCAAGTCCATTAAAATCACTGCTTGGATAAAACAAGAGCATCAGGACACGAGTACATTAAGTACCGTTATAATCAGTGGGAAAACATCGCAATAATAAGTTTATATTTTAAAAGTCATATTAGCTAATTTAGCTACCAAGTCCCATGTAATACATGAATACGGTCAAAGCGAAAAAATAAGACCATTAACGACGACTTAAGCAAAACTAAATAGTTTTAAAGTGAAAGTTCACCTTTTTAGTTGACAGCTACATGATACAGCTATTAAAAAAAGAATACACTATTTGGTGACTGAAACTGTGCACTATGAATGAGCTAGCTAACATGGCTAAGAAACGTAAGACAGACAATGTTAGCGAATCCATTTTTCAGTGCATAGGAAGTATCTGGCGCAACATGAAACGAGCAAAAATGTTAACAGATAGAAAACCATATTCCTCTGTTACACTAAGCATGTGTGGAGGCGTGGATCAGGCCTCTCTACACGGTGACCCAGCCTCCCCGTCTCCTAAATCTCTGACCCGGTCTACAGCCTCTTGTCCCGTGCAGCTCCTAAGGGCCAGTCCCAGGCCTGTATATAGAGCTTAGCCGGCCTCAGACAAGGATGGGTGCTTATGTGGCGAGAAATAAACGGTCATAGTTAAAAAAAAAAAAATGTTTTTGACCAACTAGCTGCATACCTGTAGCTTCAGTTTGCTGTTCCCTAAAGTGGGGAAATGGCGTTGCTCTGCGTTGACTCTAGCACACTCCTGACTTCCCAGGGCAGCTCCAGCCTGGTTTCTTCTGCGTTATTCGTCACACTATCTGCTGTTTCTGGTTCGCGGGGGCGGGTCGTAGTCTAGCTACTGGTGTACGCTTGTTTTGTATCTCCGAGTACACCGACTGAGACTATATAGAAATATTACACCAATTAAAATGTAACTCCACCTTAACAAGACGTGTATTTGTTCAGGTACAACACATTCCTGTTGAGAGGTGTGGTCATAATACTTCATGTCCATATCATGCATGCCCTAATGTCCTTATAAATAAATGTAACTCCACCTTTCTAATACAAATATATTTATTTATTATTTAAATAAAGCCTACTATGAATGAAAATCTTTGAAAAGGATTTATTGTGAAGAATAGAGTTTGATAACTAATTATCAAACTCCAAGCATTCATTTATGTCATTTAAGTAATCCAGTGCCCCTCCCTGTATTAAAGTTGAGTCAGTCATTCCTCTTCTAGCTCCACAGATGCTAGCTGTTCTGCTGCCTGTAACTCTGCTTCATAATGTTTCTTCAGGCCCTTCAGGTACATGCGCAGACTGTCAGGGTCTAGTTTGGAGTTTCTTGCAGTCTGTAAGAGGCGGGTGGCCAAGTGGTACACCGCTCTCTGAGTCTGTGTCTCAGGATCACTTTGGTGTTTGGTCTAAGACAAGAATACAAAACATAAATTTATTCTAATACTCGATCAAGATAGTAATTTAAAGGTGACCAATACACCATGACCTAGACTGGGATCTGCATGAACCATACCAAGAGCTGCTGGCTGACATTTGAGGCAATTGTCTTGGCCTCCTGGACTATGGTGGAAGGAAGTGCAGTCATTTCTGCCGCTTTGAGGCCTATAAAGAGCCAAAATAGCCTTTTTTATAAGAAAATCAAAATGATTTGTTAATTTTCACTGACGCTGTACCATAATGTCTCTCGATCGAACATCCTCTGCTAATCAAGTATGTATAGACCACATTCTCAGCCCCAGTTTCAACATTGCGTGTGTGTTGAACCTCCATGTGCTGGTTTTCCACATTGGGATAAAGTGACTCCAGTTGGCAAAGCTCCAGACAATGTGTGGCAAACAGAGTGAAAGCCTAGAAGACAATAAAGAACAGCTGTACACACCTACTGGTCATTGAAGAGTACATCACAAATACATATCTGACTATAAACCATGGAAAAGATAATAACATGGAATTATAAACACACACTGACTACAGACATCTGACCTTTCTGGTTTTCATTACAGAGGAGTGCCGGGCTCTTAAGGTAGCCAAATGCCTCGTCATCTAATTAGTGACGCGCATGATTGGATGAACGAGATTCCAACTGTCCCTACCTACTATCTAGCGAAACCACAGCCAAGGGAACGGGCTTGGCAGAATCAGCGGGGAAAGAAGACCCTGTTGAGCTTGACTGGTGCTGTGTGTATACTCTACCTTCAGGCTAAGGAGGAACTCACAAACTGAGTGACAGATGCCAATACCCTCCTCTGCGCTGGTACCTCGCCCCAGTTCATCTATGATGATGAGTGACTTGTCACTCACATTGTGTATTATATAGGAAATCTTAAAATAAAAAAAATTACAAAAAAAGATTATATTCGCCACCAATAATAATAATATTCTAAAACCCTTTCATTTAAAGCTTACCTCTTTCATTTCCAACATAAATGTGGATGAACTCGTCTCAAAATCATCATCCACACCTATTCTAGTAAAAATTTGATCAGCAACACGAAATGAGGCATACTCAGCAGGCACAAACGACCCTAAAAGTATTTAATATAATATAAATTATTATTGAAAAATTAAACAAAGGCACAGTGTATTACATTTTACATTACCTATCTGAGCCATGATCTGACACAATGCCACCTGCTTGAGATAAGTGGATTTACCACTCATATTAGGTCCAGTAATAATGACAAAGTTGCTGCCCTCTGAGATATAGGTATTGTTTGATACAGGCTGGTGTCCACCAGTCCCCTTCAGGATAGGGTGACAACCCTGCTTGATGGCCAGCGTGTCTGTGAACTCCGGACGCACTGTCAGACACAGCAAAAAATGTTCACAATTAAATATCTTCCAATAACAATATTTTAAGTATTTCAGTAGTTTGGTTGCATTTTTTCCACTGCTGGTGAGAGCTGGTATTTATCTTCTAGACATAATGACCCAGCAAATACCAAGTACAAGGTAAGTACAAGATAATCAGCGTTAATTAAGGTGTGTCATTTAAAATCAAAAGAGATTTTGTGAAAAGCAGTTGTTACAACCAGCTCCTCTGGTGGGGTAGATCCACCTCACTAAATACAGCGTGTGCCAGTGCACACTTACATAACAGGGGTAATCTGAGTGAGAGCTGGTTGGAATAGAAGGGGGCAGGCAGTCAGCACGTGTCTATGTAGAGACACTTTCAGACAGCTGAGGGCCAGTGCCAATACCCACGTGGCTGACTGAGTTAGTGCTGCTCACAACCCACACAAAAAGAACTGAGGCAAGCAGAGCTGCCAAATCAGTAGAGTGGATTCATGTATGAATTTGTCTTCTTTATGTGCTTATATAAATCCTAGAGAACAATTCACACTTCCTAAAGGTGAATGTGACAGTTAGACTGGCTTTAGTCATTAATACTCACCATAGTCAGAGATGGTGCATGCGTTTGCAAGTGACAACAACATGTCAAGCATAGATACAGCATCAGACAGCTTGTAGACACAGTGGATATGTTTATAGACAGTGCTTAGGAGTTGGCATATCACCCTGTATGGAAACAAGTTAAGTGCTTGAACTTGAACCATTTATTCATTTTGCTCTAACAGATCTGTTTACAGGGCTCACACTGTACCCTCTAGCGTCCATAATACAAATCTTCAGTGAAAAGAACTCTGTATTTATTGCAAAACAAAAATCAATAAATAAATTGCTATATCTGGTCAATTTAATGCATTACTCTGCATGATAGAATTTGCAGAGGGAAGAAACATTGTCTGGGAAATAATGACAGATGAGAGTCACAAATAAAATATCAAAAAAGTATATAACATAAAAAAACAGTTCTTAAATGTAATAATTTACTGAGTGTGATTGTCATGATGTACTCACACATAAGATATATGGAAAATCTCTCTCAGGGCCTCATTGCAGCGGTCATTCATCTTCATCAGGTCCGCAGTAGTGAAGCTGTAATTGTTCTTCTGCTTGATTACCTAAAGAATATGTTGATTTTTTCTTTTTAATAGTTAATTAGTTCTCTTTAATTTTTAGAAAATACAGATAGCATGCACATTATTTATCAACCAGTGTTGTCATTCTTTACCAATCTAAAGTTCAAGTTTCTACCTTGATGAATTCTGAAGGGAGTTTCCCATCTGGTAAGACTATCCCTTCAAGCTTCATTTGGATAAAGAAGCCACGGGCTGTGCTAAAACTTGTACGCATTGGCAATCCATATTTCTGTCCCATCTCGTTAACAAGTGCTGTGAATGGCATTTTAAAAAAAATGAGTGGGGTGAAAGCTCTGATTATGTTCAAAATTAATAAATATAAAGGGTTTCTTAAAACATGCAGAAATACCAGCAATGTCATCCACAATTTCAGTATAAGCTCTGCGGGCAATGTCAAGGAACTCATTCATGTTTGGCCTTACTGCGTAACATTTCTGGGTACGCATATTAAGACTTCCCTTGAGATAAGTGGTGTCATCATTAATTACAGTCTTGATTTGTTCAAGGATCATGTCAAATCTGTACAAAAACATAGATCATGTGGACATTAATAACGGTTTATATACAGCTCTGGAAAAAATTTAGAGACCACTGCAAATTTTCCTAGTAATCTGCATCTCTACAAGTATGGAAGCCATTCCATTCCAATGTCTGTTTAATCCCAACACAGGCTGATTAGGTGATCACCTGATCCAAATCTTATTTAATAAGGAAAAGTATATAAAAAAACACTTCTGTGGTCATCACTATCCTCTTGCAAATAAATGCTCTAAATTACAATATTTTTGTTTAATTTAAATTTTTCCAAGAGCTGTATAAATGTGACTACACCAATGAATTATAATATATTTAATCATAAACCTGCTGTCTTCTAGGGAGGTGCTATATGCCTTTAGCAGAGCAGTGTTGCAGTTCTTCAGGACAGCCTAGTTGTAAAATCAACATTATAATCAGCAACTATTTTAACAACTAACAAAATCAAACATTAATTTAATTATAAATAAAAATAAATAATTAATAATAAATATTTGATGGAATACACTACCCTTAAACGTGGCACCAGATCTAGTGTATGTTTTAGCTGAATGACATGTGAGATCTTTGCTTCAGCAACTTGAACCTATACAATTAAGAGGAATACATTAGACTGTAGAAGTAACATTTTTGTGTGTGAAAATTAAAATGCACATTATTACTACTAATGTCAGGACATTCTAAAGCAATGAAGTCATAAGTTGTCTACTTACAGTTTCCTGCTTTGGGATTTGAACAAGAACAGAAAGCAGCTGGTCAATGTCAAGGAAATGACCTATTGCTATGAGAAACATACAAGAACATTGAACTACTGTTTCAAAACATCCTCCTTAGTGTATACTGTAACTATGTGTGACCCTGACCGTTCTTTAGGCCAAAGAACAGCTCTTCATTTTGCAACATTTCTTGAATGGTGTCCAAGCGAATGTTTATAGTGTCAACATCAACTAAAGGCTCCAGAATATTGGACTGCAGTCTCCTAGCACCACCAGAGGTTCTTGTGTGGTTAAGAACCCCAAAAAGAGTATGTTCACTCCTATGAAAAAATATGTAAATTTCTTACGGGTATGTACAAGAACTATATTCTGGCCATGTTTTACTATTGCCACTGGTTGTCCTCTTACCTGTGATCTCTGTTATTGATGACCAGCTCCAAATTAGTAGCAGATGCTGAGTCAATCATAGCTGTCTGTTCACTCCCCTTAAAGCTCACTTTGAGAGACCTCGCTGCATAAACAGAGTTCTGGATGAACTCCAAATACTTCAGCAAAGCAGCCGCTGCTGCTAGACAATAATACCTGTAGAAATCAAGGCACTAATAAAGACAGTTTATTACCATAAAACTTTTCCTAAATTAGAGGCATACTTAGCTTGCACTTCCATCAGGACAGTGCCAAATTCTGGAGCACACAGTTGCTGAATGTACTCTAGCCCCTTTCTCTCATTAAAATACTTCCTTTGAATAGCAGTAAAGGCCACTACCTGACATAAAAAGAGAAAAGAATTCCTTGGAGAAATACAGATAGTATTTCATACAAATATTACACTTAATACCTATACTGCATTAGTACCGAGAAATTCTCACGAATGAGGTTAAATAGCTTTGTCCCTTTTCCTTTTTCACTGGCTGTGTCTGGCATCAGAATTTCCAATGGAACCAGATTATGAATCTTGGTTATAACCTTTAGGCAATAAGGAACAACACAAACCATATGTTTTATGTGATTTATTGTTTAGTCAATGTATGTTTAATATATAGTTTTTAATAGTTTACCTTGACATATGTTCCAGTGTCTGCAAACTGAGAGAGTACAAGCTCTGGACATTTTAAGTTGAGACTTGCAATGCCAATTTCTCCTCTAGCCAGCCCACGTCCCTCAACTACAGCCACAATTACAGAAGCTCCAGTAGTTGATGTTGCAGAGGAACAACTTGTTGCTGCAAAAAACAAGAATTAAACGAGAAACTTTCTATATACTTTTGTATTGTATTTTAGACAACTTTACTGATAAAGTACAAGTGTGGTCAGTGAGTGGTGTTCTAGCAGGATGTGCACCCGGCACAGCAGATCTTTGTGTCCTGAGTGATCTTTGTGTCCTTAGTGTTCCTCCATGACTGCAACTGGAGGAACTGTCTGATGTATAGGCAAGGAGTGATGAGTTTTTAATGCCTGATTTGAGGCTGTGATGGAGGTGACCTGAGGGAACAAGTAAGATGTATGTTATTGCTATAATGAATACGCTTACAAGAGGCGAAATATTTTATTTGCATGTAAAACTAATAAAATATAAAATTTGTTTATTTATTTATTAGTTTATTTGACAGGGACAGTATAACGTTACATTAATCAACATTGCTGTAAATGCACTAGAATTAGCCAAAAGGCTATTTTTCATTCATAGTCCCTGGACAGATGGTAAAATAGTCTCCCTGTAGCCGTCTTGTAGTTAAATCTGGCTTTAATCCACAGTCTGTTATCATGTACCTGTGGCTGTTTGTGGAAGTGATGGACCATGGCTGGAGCTAGTACTGGCTTCATCTGCACTTTGGTGGGATGAAACCGAAGAAGCTGGAGTTGTAGTGTCGAGTCCGCTTTTGTCCACTCCAGTAGTCTTCGAAGTTGACTCACAATCTGGGGTACCACCACCAGTACTTACTTCTTGTGTGCTACTTTGCAACATTTTAAAAAAACTCAAAATCCGTCCGTGGTGACCAGTTAATAAGTCGGCAGTACGAAGTACGAATGTTTTTTCTGTCTATCTTAGTAAGGGTTGTCTGTTAACGTCAATAATAAATGTTCCCAAATTAGCTTTCATCTTATAGCAGTAAAGCAAATTTTGGCGCGAATCAGAAACTCACTGTCAGTGCTCTCAGTGGTCTGTGATTTGAGACAGTATTTTTAGATGTTAACGTTTTCTAGTATTTCTCGCCTTTTGTACTTTATAAAAGCGTAAAAGTAAATTTGGTGTGAACTAAAAAACTTTATGAGAAAAAACTTGTATACATTTTATGAACCAATATACCAATTGTTTTATGAGTCAACAATACATAACTAGCTGCATTCAATGTATGCAGTTTTATTTTTTTAACAAACCGGAAATGGCCCTGCTCTTCCGGTTGTAACCATCATCATGGCGGAACACGATAGTCAAAACAATTATTTTACTAGAGAACTTGAAAAAAACGACGGTTCATCTTTGAAACTCAAACAGTGCTACATTGGAGACGTCGGCTGCGTAGTTTGGGATGCAGCAATTGTTCTTGCTAAATATTTGGAAACGAAACAATTCTATGATTCATCAATAGGAGTTAACGCCTGGGCTGGCAGGAGGGTCTTGGAGTTAGGAGCTGGGACAGGCGCTGTTGGGTTAATGGCAGCAACACTAGGGTAAGGTGGAGGACACACATTTAACTTTATTTTATTATTCTTATATCAGGCCATGCACACAGTAATGCGTGTGAACAATGAATGTTAATGTCCAAAAAAATGATAGACTGTATATTCTCGATTCACTCCTGTAGGGCTCAAGTAACTGTGACCGATCTACATGAACTTCAGAAACTCTTAAAAGTGAACATTCATGAAAACCAAGATCTTATTAAAAAGGGATCCATAACTGCCAAGGTACTAAAATGGTTTGTAAACAACTTCTTTTTTATTGTTAGAAATATAACAACTTATTTGTCACTATTTGGAAAATATAAATTTCAATTCAATTTCAAGTTCAATCTAATGAAATTCTCTTTACATCTCATTACAGGGGTGAAGATGTGTCTGACTACATGCCCCATCCTCATTATATTCTTATGGCAGACTGCATCTATTATGAACAAGTAATTTCTTTGACAGACTATATAGATGATTTCAAAATTTTAACAAATTATTGTATTATGATTATGTTTTTCTTTTCTTTTTCCTCACAGTCAGTCGTTCCTTTGGTGGAGACCTTGAAACTGCTTGCTGGTCCAGAAACGTGCATCATTTGTTGTTATGAGAAACGCACAGAGGGTGTTAACCCAAAAGTAGAGAAACTATTTTTTGAGGTGAGAAAGTTAATTAGTTACTTACTTGTAAAAGTTAGCTGAGCAATGCATAACTACATTGTAATGTTCATACTCCTGTGTTTCAGTTATTGCAACAGAGCTTCAGCTGTGAGGAGATACCTCCAGTCAAACAAGACCCAGATTTTAGTAGTCCAGATATTCACATTTTACACATCAGAAAAAAAGTTTGAGTGATTAAACCATGTATTGTTTACATGCTGCCTTTTAAAATTAAACCATAGACATAATACCTGCAGTGTATTTTTCATTTGCACAAAAACAGTAAGAAATAAACAGTTTCAATGATGATTGCAGAGATGAGACTATTACAATATTATATTGTCTGCCACAAGAGGTCAGCAGAAAGCTGTGTAGTTCCTTGGAGTTCTTTATTTGTAATGTAGATAGTAATGATCATGGTCCAGAGTTCATTGTCAGAGTTTGTCTGGGCAACAGCCTTGGCCTGGTGTTTTTTGGCAGAAGACGCCAGAAAATGTGAACCACTGACACATTTTGGGATTTAAGTGCTTCTGACAATTTATAATATTGTCCTAATTTATTTTGAATAATAATACTCCATTACCATGATTGATATAAAAAATGCTATAATTAACTTTTATGCAGATGGTCTGTTAATTTTTAGTTATTTCCTTATATTTTGTGTGTATGCATTTTCTGCTACTTGCACAAGTTTAACTCAAGCAATATTTAGGCACATTCTTTTAGAATGTGTATATAAATTGCCTAATTTATAATAAACTCTAATGTACAGTGATTTAAGTGGATAGTATGAGTATCATTATTGTTACAATCCTTTACTGTATGATTCAAAAACAATTTAGTTTTTAATGTAACATTTAAATACAACATAGTTCAATGATAAATTTAGTTCAGTGTTACATGTGGAGAGTTTTCACTGCAAGCCCCAGATTAGCTAGAAGATTATGACTTCATTTTATGCAACATTCAATAAGTACACACCACATTCCCACAGGCATGCTAAGGGCCCCTTGCAGCCTTTCATTCTCTCTGTTTACACAGTGCAGCTGAAGTGTAATCAACAGGGTGGCCTCCATTGTGTGTGGTTAACACTAAAGGTTCTCAAATACTCGTCACTTCATTCGGGAGCACAATGGGGACTGCAGTGTAAAGAACTGCTAGGTTACAAAACAAATCCTTCATGTATTGTAACCTTTTCAGACTTAGTCAGGTTCATAAATATCGGAACATTGACACAATTCTTATCTTTTTGGCTCTATACACCACCACAATGAATTTGAAATGAAACGAACAAGATGTGCTTTAACTGCAAACTTTTAGCTTTAATTTGAGGGTAATTACATCCAAATCCAGTGAACGGTGTAGGAATTACAACAGTTTGTATATGTGCCTCCAACTTTTTAAGGGACCAAAAGTAACGGGACAGATTAACAATCATAGGATTGAAACCTGGTGATGCTCTGCCAGGCCTCTACTGCAACTGTCTTCAGTTCCTTCCTGCTTGATCTTTAGCAAGTGAAACGCATGCTCAATCGGATTCAGGTCAGGTGATAGACTTGGCCATTGCATAACATTCCACTTCTTTCCCTTAAAAATCTCTTTCGCAGGATGCTTCGGGTCATTGTCCATCTGCACTGTGAAGCGCCGTCCAATGAGTTCTGAAGCATTTGGCTTAATATGAGCAGATAATATTGCTTGAAACACTTCAGAATTCATCCTGCTGCTTTTGTCAGCAGTCACATCATCAATAAATACAAGAGAACCAGTTCCATTGGCAGTCATACATGCCCACGCCATGACACTACCACCACATGCTTCACTGATAAGGTGCTATGCTTTGGATCATGAGCAGTTCCTTTCCTTCTCCAGACTCTTCTCATCACTCTGGTACAAGTTGATCTCTGTCTCATGTGTCTCATCGTTCGGTGTTGTTCCAGAAGAGATTGTGAATAGTTTTATGATTGAGTTCTATAGATTGTCTATTGTCTGTTAATCATACCTTGACTGGTAAACCCCTATACCTAAAGCTTTGAGGAATGATATCAGAATGAGATTAGTTGTTCCGAAATTCTGTTTTACAACTCGGAGATCTCCTTTGCCTCAAGTTTATGCCATGGCTGAAATAAATTCACTATTACGGTCCCGTTTAGTCTCAACCAGAATGCGCCCAACTTATTAATTTGTCCCAAGACCTTGGTCCTTGCATTGGGTGGACTTGACCCAAAGGATTAAGAGGCATTTTAGATGTAGCTTCACTTATCTGCATCAACATGTAATCCCACAACTGACTCAAAGCATTCACAGAATCCACTTTCAACCTTCCTTGTTGTGCACACCAACACAAAATAAAATACTTATAGTCTTCCTAACATATAATCTGCTAAATAGGCTAGCACTTTAGGGCAATCCAAGGAAGCTTGTGGTAAATGAGGACACTCTGAAGCAGCAGAGTTTAGTCAGTTTTCATACACATTAGAATTAAATGAAATACATTTATTACACCGGTGGCCTGATGAATTCTTTACTGGAAGTATAAACAGCATACTCCAAGACAGAATAGGGGCAATTTTAGCAAACAGATGGTGTTGTACTGTTTCTCAAAATAATATCTTACCTGTAAGGAAAAGCTGGAAAAAGTCCAACGCTTGTCAAGTCTTTATGAAAAGCTAACTAAGACATTGTGGTTGATTAATTATGGTATGACATTCTAATAAAAGGATTTTGTTTGCAAACCAAAATACACCATAGGATTTCATGTCCCTGTTCTTCTGTTGAATTGCAGTACGATTTCCCTGCGTGAACACGTTATTTACGTGCGTTATTTACCCACACGTCCCCCAGGTTCTTTTAAAATGAGATAAGAGGAGGCAGTGCTGCAGCTCTTCAAAGCAGATGGGTGGGGATAGTCTGACTCTAGTGGCTGTGCAGTGCGCTTTACTCTGCCGCATCACACAGCCAAGTGACACAGAGAAGCCTTTGTGTCACTATCATCACGCTCCCTAGAGCTAAGAGACACTGTTCCAGAAACGGAAAATTCATTTTCTCAATAACTATTATGGAGTGGCACGGAAATAGACATCGAACTGGGATGATAAAAATAGAAAAGACTGCAAAACTGCTTCTGCAAAGAGTCCACTTCCTTTTGTGCACTTTTACCACAAAACACCAAAACTGATAATTACTAGGCCAGAAAGTTCCACCAAGTGAAAGATTTTCAAATTAAGCTTGGGGTTATAATACATTCATGCAACAGTAAATATGTATTCATCCAGTGCTTGGAATATCACAGGTCTCGCACAGAAGTGAGAGTCAACCGCTGGCCCCACGGTATTCTAGTGCAGTGGTGTATTTGTCATCATTACTGCAATTGGCTGTCCAACACCAGGGGGAGAACTGGAGAAGTCTACACTGTGTGCACAATTATTAGGCAAGTTGTATTTTTGAGGATTAATTTGGTTATTGTACAACTACAGTGCTCCTGGTCAATCCAAAATGTTAATAAACCCTCAAACCTGAACATTTAAGTAAAAGTGACGTTTTGGCTTTCTTGAGAATTTCTACCTGTACACCATTATTAGGCAACTATTAATGTGCAGAATTATTATGCAAATAAATGAAAAACAAAGATTTTCCCTTCTCACTTGTTTATTTTCACCTGTTGAAGTGAGAATAATAAACAAACTCAAAATTTACAATTTACTTTCATTCACAGTCAGCCAGTTTCTTGATCTGGTCAGAATCAACTTTTTGTGCAGCCGCAACCACAGACTCCCAGACACTGTTTAGAGAGGTGTACCGTTTACCTTCACTGTAAATGTCCTGCTTAAGAAGGGCCCAAAATTTCCACGCAGTGGACAACTTTGATGCATGTGATGGAGCGTTGTCTTGCATAAAAATCAAAGTCTTCTTGAAAGATGCAGAATTTTTCCTGAACCACTGCTTAAAGAAAGTGTCTTCTAAGAATTGGCAGTAGGTCTGAGAGTTGATTTTGAGTCCATTTCCAACCCGAAAAGGTCCAACTAGCTCATCTTTAATAATACCTGCCCATATAAGTACCCCACCTCCACCTTGCTGGCGTCTGAGTCGAAGTGGAGCTCTGTGTCCGTTACTGATCCAACCTCGGGCCCATCCATCTGGTCCATCAAGAGTCACTCTCATCTCATCAGTCCACAAAACCTTTGAAAAATCTGTCTTCAGATATTTCTTGGCCCATTCTTGACGTTTCAACTTATGTGTCTTGTTCAGAGGTGGTTGGGTTTCCGCCTTTCTTCCCTTGGCCATGTCTCTGAGACTGAACACCTCGTACTTCTTGACACTCACACAGGTAGGTTGCAGTTGTGGAATATGGCAGCACTGGAGGATATTGGGTTCCTGGTAGCTTCACGTTTGATTCTTCGCAAATCACTGGCGGTCAATTTGCGTTTTTCTTCTCGACACGTTTCTTGTGACCCTGTTGACTATTTGCTACAAAACGTTTGATGTTTATGTGATCACGCCCCAATATCTTAGATATTTCAAAAGTTCTGCATCCCTATGAAAGACTTTTTACAATTTTTGACTTTTCAGAGTCAGTTCAATCTCTTTTTTGGCCCATTTTTCTTGAAGAGAACAATCTGCCTAATAATTATGCACACCTTGATAGGGTGTTGATCTCCATAGGCCACATCCTCCCTCGTTACACAAATACACATCACCTGATGTGCATTAAATCCAATAAGGATTGCAAGTTTATACAACTTGGAGTTAAAAAATTATGGATAAAATTATATGGTAAAAATAATCACTTGTCTAATAATTGTGCACAATATAGTGCTCTGCATGCCCCTGTAGACATTTAATTATTACAGTATTGCTTACATCTAAAGTCAGCCAACTCTCTGCAATTCCTTTTTGTTACCCCCTGTCTGGTGCAGCTGGATAAACACAGCACTGACGCTCAGGGAGAAACTGTCTCATTTTCACACTATGTTCCACTTCCTGTCATTCTAAAACTATGGGGAATGTCACATTTTCACAATGGACTATAAATGTACACTAAATAATGCATGTTAGACAACAATAATAAACATAATCAAATATAATGAAATTATAAGTAGAATGTTTACAAGAGTTTTTTTTAAGTGATCCAGATCTTGTAAATGTGCAGTTTCTAACACAACAATCAGCTTTTAGATAAAGAATAACAGAATGAGTGTAATGTATTTTTGGGTCATTTACCGGGTGTACCTTGGACCTAACTTTCAAATGTATGTAGCTGGCCTGTAGCACAGCTGAGCTGTTGTTAAAACAGTACCTCTTATAAAGCCCACTTACAACAAAAAGCCACTCTGAGAAAAGAAAGAGGTTTGGGCAACCCCTACAAAGAAAAAAGTGCATACAACTTTACATGTTCTTCAAGGATATGCATGGCATGAGATTGGCATTCAACAATGTTAACCTCAGCAGGAAACCTAAAACATTTTTCAGCCACTTCCGGACCTGTTTAACACGAGCTCTGTTTAAGTTCATTATTAACAGCTCACTTGCAGCGAGGGCTCCTGAAACACACAGGACTTAACCTTGGTTACATAATAACAAAGTCCAGCTATCTTTACTCAACAAAAGCTGTCTGAACATTATATTTTCTAAACCTATTTAATAGCAATGGTTAAATAAGTGCCCTAAGAAAATTACGTGTTTATCCAGCAGGGTGTGGCTTTCGTAAGCCAGGATTAACTAGACTTCACCCACAATGAGCAATACCATTACCTCCCCAAATGAATACAGTTAAAGAGGAAATACAGATTGATGACGATGGATCACACCCCTAATAAACAAAGATGACAGGTAGGTACGTCAAAGCTGCTCTCTACAGTCATTTGGGTTGTTCATCTATTTCAAAATAACAGTGAGTGAAATTTGACAAATTGGCGGAACTTGGTGAAAGTTCAATCTTCTCACTCTTCCTCTTTCTATGTAGAATAAGGAACTTAACACAACACTTTCAGTCACCTCTGTAACTGGCAAAGAACCCATTTGTTTGTTGTCATAGGAACAACCACAACCAATATCTGTCATACACATTCTTGAGCAAACCAGTGGGGTTATTTGAGGTTTGTCTACTTGCAATGTCTTTCGAAAACAAGGAATTACGTGCTTACTAAGCTGCCAAATGAACACATGGCAGGGTTTTCAGTGTAAAGTGGTCAACACCTATTAAACAAGCATTTGTATTATTACTGATCTTTTCTGACCAAAAATCCATTTGTAACCTTTCTTCTGGTTAAGTGTGAGTAACATCAGTCCATCACAGAGGCAGTAACACCACAGGGCCTGATCCAACCAGAGGATAGGTCATAAAACCATGTGTGTCTCTGTCCTTTTCCGTGGGCCCTCAGCGCTGCTATTAAAAGCAGTAAGGATCTGGTTGTAATGAAGTGGAGCAAACCAAAGTGACCATTACAGCCCAATTAAACTCACAATGTCCAACAGAGAAATTTGAACAAGAGCTAACTAAATGCAAGTATACAGAAGACATGACATACAAACACGTTTATTTTTGAGGCAATTTCTCTGAGTTGATTTTATCATCCATATAAATAGAGATCTATTGATGTTTTAAAAACAGTACTATGACAATAGTATCATGTCACCTGACTCGTATAAATGCCAGATGATGATGGACTAATAAATGTAGACTGCTTTATGAAAAGTTTGAAAACAAATTCCCAACTGTATATGCATATTTTCAGTGTCCCTTCAACTCTAATACAAAACAGAATGTGGCTTTGTTGATCCAGACAGATCAACAAAGATAGCAATGAAACTTTGCCAGGAGAATGAAACTTCAAACTGGGGTATTGAACTTTCTCACTGTGCCACACAATAAGCATAATAAAAACAATTGTATTAAAAAGTGCCAATGTCAAAATAAAAATATATACTATGTACAACTGACACAAAAGGTTTAAATCACTTTTTTAATAAGACATTACAATGAAATGTTGTGTACATGTTTCCCACAGTCAAAGTGGAAGTAAGAGCTGCACCATATGGTGTTTGCAACATTTCACCAATAAGCAGCTTCCCAACTGAACAGATGGTATCTGAAGTAGGGTTACTGTACTTCCGTATACTCATGCTACAGATATAGGCTATCATATAATGTCTCAATACTGAGACTAATCAACTGTGGGATCAGATTGAGAGCACTCAGAGCTGATTGACATTCCATTGGAAAAATTGAGTCAACAGACTACATGTTATTCAAAAATAAAAAAACGCATTGCAACAAGCATGAGTAAATTACTGAGGCCTATTCAGAACAATTAGATAACAAGACATGACACAAAAGGTCAATCATTTAACTATATAGCCCACATAAGGGAAGGCAAGGGGTAACAAAACATGTCTGGAGTCACTTTTCTCTGATGTTTAGACTGGTGACAGCGAGATGCAAGCAACAGTAACTTTTGTTTTTCCCTTGCAGCAGTCTATACAATCCAAGAAATACATTTTCTGTTACAGTACTGTGGAGAAACAAATGTCTTTCATAGTCTTCAAAGTAGGCTACTTGACATGAACTATGTCACCTTTGAAGAGAAACAACACCCAAGAACCTGGAAACCAGTATTAGTCCAAAGACAAAGATTAAACTCCAACATTGATAGAAAATTATATAAAACAGGAGAAACAATAGGCAAAGGTGGTGATCTCAGTGGCTTCAATATTAGAATCAATTCATTCAATATTGAGCAAACAAGCCTCCTAGTAATACATGAAACAAGCTTGCTACAAGATAAAAGCAAACTTTAAGCCAGCAAACCCAGTTAAATATAATTTAGTGGTGGGGTAAACATTGTATTAAAAATGGGAGTAATCAACTTTTTAACCATATCATTGAGAGGTTATTTGTTACTTGCAATTTTAACATAGTTTGGACCTAAAACAGTCTGCTCTCTATCATTAAGATTTGTAGTTTGAGGTTAACCATGTCAACCCTTCATAAAGTCCATCACCTGTGGTGGCACAGGAGGGTTGAACATACCAATTCCTGTCTCGGATACGCGTCAACCCGAGCTTCTCTTGGATTTCATGTGGCTTCATGGCGTCTGGGAGGTCTTGCTTATTGGCGAATATCAAGATGATGGCATCCCTCATTTCTCGGTCATTAATGATGCGGTGAAGTTCTTGCCTTGCTTCATCAATGCGATCCCTGTCTGCACAGTCCACCACAAAAATTAACCCTTGGGTGCCAGTGTAGTAGTGTCGCCAAAGAGGACGGATCTTATCCTGGCCCCCAACATCCCAAACGTTGAACTTTACATTCTTGTAGGTGACAGTTTCAACATTGAATCCAACAGTGGGAATTGTAGTAACGGACTGTCCAAGTTTGAGTTTGTAAAGAATAGTTGTCTTTCCAGCAGCGTCAAGTCCAAGCATTAATATTCTCATCTCCTTATTGCCAAATATTTTTGATAGCATCTTACCCATTTTGAGCTACTGTGCATAAATACTTAAATCCTACCAAGAAAAATGCCGCACTTCTGTAAGAGCAGTTTATCTTGACAATAACTTCAGTAGTTATACGTTTTCTACTGCAATCATTTCTTAGGTAAGAGCATGTGGGGAGATGTCAAAAACTCAAGAGTCATGTTAGATGAAAACAGTATAAAAACTGTACCTACAGTACTTTGGAGTCAGGACTCGGTGGGACATTTAGATTCAGAGTATCAGAACGTTATCAACCCCTTTTCACAACATGGCATAAAACTAACAACTTCTTAGCTGGTGTTGGTGTGCGTTCATAGTTATGTTTAACTGAAAGAAAGTAGGGCATAAGGCCCAGGAACTCGCGATTGTTCGGCTCCCGTGTTTGAGTGTGGCGGTCCTCCTAGCCGGATGCGCCCTTGTGTGGCTCTGCGTTAACGGAGAAAAGCTGCTCTCTACGGTTATTCCAGGAAACCAAGTGTCTTCGCTGTTTTAAAGCTGACGCCCTAGCGGAAACATTTGTGGTCTCCGCAATACAGCTATCCACTTGTGAGATCCACTCCTTGTGCTCCTGAAATGAGATTTAGTTGGAGGGTCAGACGAGCAAAATTAGCTAATTACACCCCATGGCAGACAGACCGCTACCAAGCTAACGCTAGCATGTTTCCGAGCAGGCTAACCGTAAGCTAATAAAAGCTAACGGTACCTAGCTTTTGCAAATTAATCTTGTGCCGAGTTAAATTGTACAGTTGGCACAAATATGCAAGCATCACAAATCAATTCTGGTAAACGCATTAAAAATACATTTAAGTTTATTTACCGTCTATCTAGTCCCGACTTCTTGTGAAATACACATCGCTTTCGTCGTTCTCTTTTAAGACGAGCTGGTCGCAATGCTGCTCCACCGGAAAGGTGTGGAGCTGCACTAGCCGCCACTTCCTCCCGGCGCCTCCATTCAGTTGTGCCCTCAATGCTCTCCTGAGCCGCAGCCGTATGTCTATGGGTACAGCTGCCACTACCAGGACACTACACCTCACCAGACACCAGCCTCATGTTACAGAGACGTCTATCTTTAATCAGGGGTTAAACTGTGGAATAGTCTCTATAGTGAACTGAAAACATGTCAATCCATAGATAGTTAAAAAATATATTTAAAAGAATAAGGTTACATTATACAAAGTTGAATAAATTTAGCTTCTACTTTCTTTGCCATTTCTTTATGTACGCAAAACGACTTAACGTTAAGTGTTTGGTGTTTATGTCTGTAAAACAAATGAAATGTAAAAGGTTATCGGCGCAATAAGAAGCCGACACCTTTTCGGTCAAGCAACTTTTTTTTTTTTTTTTTTTTTAAATATTGTTTACACCATAATTACATTTTCGTTTCTATGTTAACTTGTTAATTTTTTTCCTTTCCAGTTCTTTAAAAACTGACCGAAATTACCTACCAATCTAACTGCACACATTGCAACTGGTTTAATGTTCCAACTTGTTTAATGTCATTCAACTACCCAAATCTTCAGTTTATCTCTGTGGCACACATATTCCCTATCTTCACTATAATTGTGCTCTAAATAGTCTGGACTGCAACTAAGCCACATGTAAGGCAAACATTAAATCACAACACATCACAACATATTTCTTACAATGTCGTTTCTAGTCAGAAAATAATTTATGAAGGATTAACACTACCATCTTGTGGCAGTGGGGCAGAATCAAATTAATATAAAATCTTGAACTACGTGTCAAATTTAATATTACAAAAAATAATTTTGTTACAAGCCTATCTTCTAAAATGTTTAGATAAATGTATGAAAACCCGGTCTATTATATTTTTTTGTTGTTCAGATACAGCAAAATACATCAAAACTAGGACAGTAAGATATAGGTCAGCATAAACCTGGTACTTATAAGTTGATTTGGAACCAGTTCTGTTTGGAAAATATCATAATTCTTCACATTCAAACCTATGTCCAGATGCCTTTGTTGAAAACTATTTTTATTATGTCCTGGATGACTGAGAACCTCTACAGACACTCAATATCAAGAAAGCAGCTCCTAATGGAGTTGCTGGTTGGCAGTGACATTCTATTGACCCAGCTAAATGTTGAAAGATCACTACAATTAACCGACTGTACCATTTACATTTAGAATTTGTCCCCACTTTGCCAGGATTATCTACAGTAGAAACAGCAGACATTTGGAGTCAGGTAACAAATGTCACATCTAAATTAAGATGAGTAGTACCAGAAAGAAAGATGATAGTCACACGGACCATAAGGGCTTTTGGCTTTTACAGGATCATGACGTGCACTTGTGGGGGATACTAATGTCCTGCATGGCATCGTGAGGTCCCGCCCATAACATTGACGTCAGAGGTGATACGGTCACATTCATTGGTCACATTTCATCAAATAAAATATGTCCAGAGCATGATGCACAAAGTAACCACTGACGTTTAAAACACACATAATACTAAAACACAGCTTTTAACTAGTGTGTGTTTATAATAATTAGTACGTGGTTTGTTTAAATAACGGAGTTGCTGTTACTTCTCTGTCCTATTGAGGGGGTTCAATGACACACAACATCACTGGGTGTTGTGAAGCGTCTTCTGAACCGGGTTTCTTGATAGGGACATCCCCGATGCACGCGTAAGTCATCATGGCGGACTCCAGCTTAAACAATCTGACATCTCTTGGTCGGGCACTATCGCAACCGACTCTAGATCTTATTGAATCAAACGATATTAGTCCTTCCCGAAATGTTCAGCTGCACCCGCGCCGAAGGAGAAAGTTGTCGAGTTGCAGCTCGTTTGACAACAATGAACCGCTAACTTCACCTTGTGCTGTCGAGGCACGGGTGCTGGTCATCAACACTGGAGGGACCATTGGGATGACACTTAACGACAATGGTAACTTTGTCCATTTCTGCGTAGCCTGTGGTGGTCGTATTTGAATGTATGGCGGGCTGCTACACGCACAGCAGTTGCTAACTGGGGTGTGTATGGCTCATTTATTCCTCTGAAAATGAGATGTTGACTGATCCATTCGTGATAACAACATACACGTGTAGCCTGAAATAGCCGGCTTAAAGGCGGCTGAAGCTATTGGCATCAGTTAGCATGGCCATTGTATGTTCCGTTTGTGGAACATATGGGATCAATTGTAAAAATGTGTAATTAGCAAACATCATAGTGTTACTCTCTTGCTAAACTGACTCAACCTGACGTTACCACCCTTTACCAGGAGGAGGCTAAAAGGAACATGTCACCTTTCTTAAGAAGGCTTAACTTTAAATGGAAAAACATCAATGAATAACTAGATGTTGACCTAGCTCGTTATGCAACATGGTGGTCATTAACTGAGGCAACAATATAGGTTTTACTTACGCATGATGACTCAAAACCCGTAAAACCAACCTTTAAATCGTTCAATGCATGTAACTAGCTACATAATAACTGTTTTGTGACTCAATAAACGTCACATAAAACAAATGTTTTCAACAAGTGTTTACAAAAATAGTAACAGTTAAATGTCGGATATGTTTATGTATTTTAACAGTTGGTCTGTATTTTAATACAGTTGGTCATATATAGTTTAATTGCATGAGACAACAACATTAGTGTTTTTGACAGCAGTTTTTTGTATTACGTGCCGTAATCCCGTTGCCTGTGCAGATAGATCTCTTTGTCAGAAACATTTCCATATAATGATGTAGAAGCCGAATACCCTTTGTTATAATTTTACCCAAAATCATTCCTTGTGTTTAATGAAAAAATGATCGATCAACAAACAGTGCTAGTTCTTAGACTTACCAGTAGATGTCAGTATGACATTAAAGTAAAGTGAAAGCATGATGAATTAGTTTGTAGATCCAGTCCATTATCAATTATGGCTGCACTGCACATATACTTCCAATTCTTCGTTTTATTATATAGTAACACAATATTCATTCATATTGTGGATTTCAATATGGATATTGTGATAGCTGCTCGAACTAAAATATTAAGTTGTATAACTTGCAAATAATTTTTGCCAGTCAGAGCCTTAAAATTGCATGTTTTGTTTACTTCAGATCTCTAATATTAGTTATGATCTAATATTCACCCTGTGATCCTCAGTACTCAGCCCAAAAGCCAATGCTTTTGTGGAAAGCCTACGCAAGCTTCCCATTCTCCATGATGAGATGTATGCCCAGCAAACCTTTCTATATGACTACCATGGAGAAAACTCCCTGGTCCTGCCGTAAGTTTCAACTTCTCTTTTCTATACACAAAAATGGTTATTTTTTGTTTGTCTGTGAGTATTAACTGTAATGAGCTGTACAATAATCTTTCCACACCCTAACAAGATAAAGCAGTGATAACATATTTGTTAATAATAGCAGATCACATCATAATTTATTACTAATTATCAGTTGTGACGATATGAAAGTTAGTGTCTTTACATGCTCAAAATATGTAACTGTTTCAGGCATTTATATAACTCGTATTCATATAACCTGTATTGTTGTAACAGGAAGCCGACGCCCCATTCTGGCCATGTATTACACGGGTGCAGTACCATTGTTTGTGCCTGCACTATGCTCAAGAGTTTTCTTGTCTCTGAGATGAATTTTGAGGGTGTGCTTGCCTGACAGGAAATGCATGTTAGCGGTAGGAGCTGGAAGGATACTAGAATACTGTACCTTGCCTGATGTATTTCTGTAACTTGTCTATGTCAACACAGTAAGCTAAAAGCTATCTGCCTCTGAAAAGAGGGACGATCCACCTGTGATAACCTAAAAGGTTTAGTTTGAAAAACTGTGTGTGTGTGTGTGTGTGTGAATGAATGCATGCTTTAGTCTATAACATCTAATGCATGTGCTGTCAAGACATTGTGACCAGTTTTTCACCCATGTTAAGGACTGATAGACATGTATTAAATACAAAGCATGTAGACAATACTAATGTGTGTTTTTGATATACAGTACCAGATAGATAAATAATCTAATGATTTGAACAGTGTTTTTTTGTTTTTGTTTTGTACTTCAAGATTACCAGCCCCATATTTTCTGAGTTGAGTGTGGATTAAGGTTATTTAGAGTTTCTGATAGGACCTCTGGGCGGTTGGACTGGGGTTTACTGGCCTCTCCTCTGCTGTGTCATTCTGAATCTAATAGATAGATCAACAAACATAGAAGAACAAACCTGAACTTTGGCCAAATAAATAGGCATGATAAAGACAAGTGACCCATTTTTTTTTTTTTCTATGGGGACTACCCTTTTAGGCATGTGCAAATTTGCTCAAAGATATTTAAACTTTGTTTTAATGTGCTGCTTGTTATTATAGATTTTTGTATATTAGATGATTTGTGTTTTTAATTGCAAATACTTTTCCAGGGCAGGTAAAGACAGCAAGAGGATAGTCTATACAATACTGGAGTATAGTCCCTTGCTGGACTCTTCAAATATGACTACAGATGACTGGGGTAGACTTGGAAAGGATATTGAGGTACTTGTTTAAAATTGATTATACTATGGAACCTTACATTATACCAATTACACTATAGGAAACCATGAAATTGTGAAATCAGTATGATAATGAAATTATGAAAACAGTATTTGTGTAGTTACAGTTCTCTTATCTATTGAAAATAGTTATGTATTGTATATTTGTCTCTCAGAAAAACTATGAAAACTATGACGGTTTTGTCATCCTTCATGGCACAGACACAATGGCTTACACAGCCTCAGCCCTATCCTTCATGTGTGAGCATTTGGGCAAACCAATCATTCTCACTGGTTCACAGGTAAGATTAGTGGATTTGTGCCTAATATGAAAAAGAAAAAAAACTTACTTCTACCTGCTTTCCTTTCAGGTGCCCATCTATGAGTTAAGAAATGATGGCAGAGACAACCTCCTGGGGGCGCTGCTGATTGCTGGACAATTTGTCATTCCTGAGGTAAAGAAATGAAGTCTTACAGAGGCACTACTGCCATTATTATTATTATTATTATTATTATTATTATTATTATTATTATATACTTACAAAGTTGTGTTTTGCAACACAGAATGACAATTATCAGAACAGAAAGACTAGAAAAAGAATTGTGGCTCCCACAATGTAGCTATACTTCTGTAGTTATAAAATATATGCTTCTTTGATAAACATTTATATCCTTCTGTTTAGGTGGGCTTGTATTTTTACAACAAACTCTACAGAGGGAATCGTGTTACCAAAGTGGATACTAGGAGTTTTAATGCCTTTAATTCTCCTAACTTGCCTCCACTGGCCACAGCTGAAGTGGACATTACAAGTAAGCCAGGAAGAAAACCTTATACATTCTTAATGAGTTTATCCTGGTGTCTAGAGTAAAGCCGTTCCTCTGTCCTTTGCTCCTTTAGTTAACTGGGACACAGTGTGGAGGGCAAACACCACAGCGAAGTTTCATGTGAGCACCGAGTTGAACCGGAATGTGGGCCTGCTCAGGCTGTTTCCAGGCATCACTGCTGCTACTGTGAGTTGCTCTCTAAACTGGTTTTACACTCACTGAACCAGACCAGAGATCTGTATCTGCACTGCACAAGCCCAGAGAGTAAGGACATTAGATTTAGTCCTTAGTATTTGCACAGCTTTCTCTTTGAAGAATGTGTTTGGTTAGTCCTCTTGCAGAGATTTGACAGATGCTGAGTTTTACGTTCCCTCTGGATGGCCTCTTTTTGTAAAAGTGTTTAGAAATCATTTAGAATAGAAATCATCAAAAATATAGTTATTGTTATACTTTTTCACATAATATTAATATGATTAATGTTCTATTAAGCATTAAAGTAAGATCAGTTACAACAATCTGCCAATGTCAAACAGTAATTATGTGAACCTACATAAGAATACTGTTCACAAAAATTAAATAAGTGCATTGCCAGTTCTCTTTCTTTCCTGTTCTTGTCAACTGCCACCACTGCTCATCCCAGAAATGGATGAGGAGATATATTGACCATGACCAATCATCCTGTAAAGAGGGAGGATTGGCACAGATACTGTAACATTAGTGTCACCTCCCCCTCCTGAGGCCGCTGCAAGAGTGACTTTACAGTCTCAATCTGCTCCCACTGCCCAGCTTGGCTATCAAGACTTCCTCATAGCCTCTAACTGGCTTTATGAGGCAAGTTTTGATTAGGCACGAGGCTCTCGTGCCTCTGCCTTGTGTGAGTGCTTCACTGGTAATCTGCGTCAACTATTTCTCGTCAAACTGCTTATCACATCAAAAACACTGACTGAACCTGGCACTTTTAATACCACCTTCTCCCAATGTTTTATGGTATCTGCCTCAGTTGTGCCAAGTGACTTTATGCTTGCTAACACCTTCAGATTGATTGCTCTCTTCCCTGCCATTTTAGTCATCTGCCTTTTGCATCATCTGCCATTGCTAATGATGTGGTATCGTGGCTCCCAGTGCCAGCCAACCAGTGACTGAGATACTGTGTGCATACATGGCACCAGATGGGTTTTTAGGAGGCTGGATGGTCTTGTGTGTTCGAGTAAGAGGGCTTCAGGAAAAATAACACGGGATACTAATTCTTCATTTTTAATTCTTTGCAGTTGAGCAGGCAATACAATCAGTCCTATATTGGGAGGTTTTGTAAAATGAGGTTCACATCTGTGTCCAGGTCAGGGCTTTCCTCCAGCCTCCTATGCAGGGAGTTGTTCTAGAAACGTATGGCAGTGGAAATGCTCCCGATAACCGCTCTGATCTACTTGAGGAGCTCAAAAAGGCAACAGATGCTGGCGTCATCATCGTGAACTGTACACAGTGTCTCAGGGGAACAGTGTCTGCATCGTATGCCACTGGCAAGGTATTGTCAGTACTAGTTAGCTATGACCTTCATTTTCTCTGTTTATCAGCTAAAGTGTAATGATAAATTATTTCTTTGATGTGGTAGGTTTTGATAGAGGCAGGCCTTATAACTGGTGGTGACATGACCCCTGAGGCCGCTCTGTCGAAGCTGTCTTACGTGTTAGCCAAGAAAGACCTGGATCTAGGTGCAAAGAAAAAGGTTTGTGGTTTTGTGTTTCTATCACTTACAAATAATAACTAAAAGATTAATTCATCAAGTTGATATCCATAGCATAAACTGTAATTAAGTATGAAAGGTGATGGAAAGTGTGTCTGTTTGCAGATGATGAGTCATAACTTGCGAGGCGAGATGAGATCTGATTTTGTCGGAGCCAAGTTGTGTCTTAGTGATAGCCGTTTCATCCAGGTCATAGCCAAATCTTTGAGCATCAGCTGCAAGGAGGTGAGGGGAAAAACACCAATGCTTTCTATTCAGAGTATTTCTCATCTATTTTCCTGGCAAGTGCCAGTCAGTATTAAATCAGTGTTTCAGTGTTTGTTTCACTTTTATACTCAGTATTTGCTTATGTACTGTTGTTTTGTCCACAGGAGTTGGAAGCAATCCGTGATGCCCTGACTCCTCCTCTGGCTTGTGCTGCTGCAAAGATTGGAGACATAGAGGCACTAGAGGCCCTAAATGAAATGGTAGAAAAGACCTGGATTTATTCTAATTAATATCTTAATAATACATTATCCATATTAACAACAGTGCAAATATGATTTCACCCACATTTTTAACATGGCGTACTATATACTTTACATTCAAGAAACACAAGAGGAGTGCAGATAAACAAAACATGAGGCCAGACTAGTTAGGCCGGCAGGCTGAGTTTCCTAGTTTCCTAATAGTTCACAGGCTTATGCTCTTTATAGTTGCCTTGAATACAGTTATAGTTGCGTTGGTACTACGCTATACACAAATATAGAGTTTATACACTATTTGGACATGTTCTTAAAGTATCTTTAGTATTTTTTTAAATAAAAATGTGTATGCTACACATGACACAGTTGAAGCTCTTGCAAAAAGTATGCTTGTTGTGTTTTTTTTGTGTGACAGGGCAGTAATCTTTCTTTAGGTGACTACGATGGACGGACCCCTCTACATGTAGCATGTTGTGAGGGCCACCTCAAAGCAGTGCAGTACCTCCTGAGCCACGGAGCCACAGTCTATGCTAAAGATCGCAATGGCGCCACTCCCCTGTACAATGCAGTACGCTTTAGGTAAGACAGGCAACATTCTCAACAAAAAGAAAAGCCATTATGATGGTGGCACATTTAAACTTCCCTTTTGGCCACAAGCATCTGTAGAGGCTTCTTCTAGTTAAGGTGTCCTGAAGATATCCTCTTCATGACTGTTTGTTTATGGTCCATCTTTGTTAAATAAACTGCTGCAGGAATTTAGTCACAGTCCCTGCAGCAGTCTGGCTGTCTGGGGAAGGGGGGGTGCTCCTCATAATAGAGTTTATAGGCCAGATAATAATCATAAGCTAATTGTCAGCCAAACAGTTTGTCTACATCTTAGACTTTAACCAAATGCTGCTGTTATTTTGTTTCTCGTGGACATTATTATTAAGTGTCTATCTGTTATGCCATTCTTGATGTTATGTTATGTTTAGCCTCAGGGTGAAAACGTTGTGTTAAAGCTGTTCCAAATGTCTCTTGTCCTTTTTTAACGGTTGATTCTGCAAGTAAGGACTTGTCTGCCTTGTGATGGCAGATGGACACATTGTGTACTTATTAAAATACAATCTAATCTACACACTTAACAAATGTATTCAACATTTAATGCTTTAACTTTAATTAGGCTAAATCATACAACCAAAGTTTTTGATATGCCAGGAGTTTTGATGTATTTGAATGGCACAGAAATCACACACAGTGAGTGTTATGCCCATATAAGGACTGGCAGAAAGTATAGAAACGAAGGGTTAAGAACCAATGTGGGGAGTGTCTTTGGAACAAGTCCTACCAGTCGGCTCCCAGTTTCACAGGGAGATGCCTTCCTTGTAGCAGTCAAGAGGAAGTCTTGTATCTCCTGAAAATAGTTTCTGTGGCTTAAGAGCCACATGCTTCCCAACAAGAATAAAAAAAACAAAAAAACTCTTGGCTAATTTATTCAACAATCAACTTTTCAAAACTCCAGCTGTTCATTAGCATTTGTTTTTGAGCTTTTGTAGGATTGGTTTATTTCCTGTCATTGCTAATGTCACTGTAATGTGTGGGCGTTAAAGGACTTGTTACTACCTGCCAACCAACTCCACTCATTTTTTTTATAATAGTCATAATTTTAGAATAGCAGAAATGAATAATGTCCAAAAGATATAAATAAATGAAAAGATAAAGTCCAATCTCTATATAGTCTAATATCTATAGACAAAACAATCAATATGAAAACCATGTACAGTATTTCTCAGTAACAGATTATTCATGAGGGTTATTTTGTCTCTATATTTTAGACACAAGGACGTTGTGAGGCTGTTAAGGAAGACTGGAGCGCACTTCTCTCGCGATGAACTAGAGGAAGCAGGTGTAGAGTTGTGCAGGTGAGATCATATAAAAACATGACCACCAACAATTAGAGTTACAACGTCTGAGTGTCTGTCTATCCACAGTGACCCATCCTACATAGCTGATGCAGGCCTAACCTGTCGTCCCACTGTTACACAAACTGTAGGAATGCTCCCTGGCAACATATCTTAGCATCTCCTTTGCATCTCTATAGTCAGGTAGTTAATTTTATCTACCTAAGTTATTGTTTAATAACTTAGTGTTTTTGAACACACCTTTACACAGACGGTTCAACACATGCTACATACTAACATTTTTGAAATCATGAACCCTGCTTTTAGTGTCTGTGATCTTTAGATGTGACGATGTAAGTTTTCAAACTCACAAATGACAGGTTCCAGCTTCAAGGCAAGCTATAATGACTATAAATGAAAAGTAAAGGTAAACTGTCTGGTAATAACACTGTCATTTTGTTGGTGTCAGCTTGGCAGCCAGCGGTGACCTGGAGGGCCTAGAAATGTGGAGCCTCGCCGGTTCAGACCTGAATAAACCAGGCTATGATGGACAGAATGCCATTCAAGTGGTGTGTTTCACAGCGACACAAAGCATTCAAATAACACATTTCAGCAAGTCTTATTCTGTCTTGTTCTGTCACAGGCCCAGTCGATTGGCCAAAAAGAAGTGGTAGAATTTTTGGCCCAGCTCATGAGCAATAGAACCAAGGTAAAACAAACAGATTGTTTTTTCTGTGGCTGGCTTTTTAATCTGAATCTGAATCAGAAAGTCAAATTTAAGAGATGCATGTAGACACAATTTGTATAATCATGCTATGTTCATAATTACAATTTTGTTTGTTTAATTTCAGACAGTTTTTGGTGACTTTAATGAATATGATAATGGTGATGAGGAGGTAAATGGCATGTGAAGTGGTGTTTTCAATCTTGTGCATGAAATTTTCTTTGTCAGCTGTTTGGCTCCTCTGTCATAAACAATTGTGCTATATTTAAAATGGCCTCTTTTATGTTTGAATCATTAAAAAATTATATTTATGGTACACTTACATTCATTCAATTTCTGTTCAAACAAATCATTGCCTTTTTGGCAAAGATGATAATAGTAAGTATACCCAACAATTTTGTTCTTTATTTAATAATAATAATTAATAAATAAATAAAAGTTCTATAGCTTAAACTGATAGAGAGGCAACTCAATATAATTTGAGTTTAAAATTAGTTTACTTCACACTCTTTGTTTTCTGTCCAAGTCACATTGTGGATGTTTCTACACCTTCCCACACATTCCTGTAAATCCTAAAGCCATGTAGCCTGCTTCCTCCAGGCTCTATTCTGTGTTTATGTCTGCATTTATTCAAGAGAGCTACCAGAGTAATATTAGCTGTCCCGTAGTGCTATGTACAGTAACCCTCTCTTTTTCTGTTGTGTCTCAGAAAAGTGGCATGCTTGAGTTCACCGCTCCTCCGACAGGACTGTGAAGCGTCTACAGGACCGTGACCTGTTTGCGACCGCTTCCTGTCCTGCCATCCTCGTCTCTCACCGTCCACAGCTAAAGTTCACAGCTGTCACTTTGAATGTGTACTTCATGTTTAAAGCCATATCTTTGCCCCTCTAATGTTTCCCTCCGAAGTCATTGAAAGCACAACGCTGACCTGAGCATACAGGTGTTAGAAAGGGTAGCACAATATATGTATGTATTTGTTTGCAAATATTCAGTATGAAACAGTTTTATCTTTCAGAATTTTAGGTGCGGTTTTTATTGTGTAAAAGTATGAACTCTATTGTTATGTCCAATCACGGAAGTCAGGGTAAAATGAATTTGACTTTTAACCCAGAGAGTGCTAAAACTTCCAATGCTACTAAAATAAGTTGTAACTCTTACAGCAATAAAGTGGTTGTATCTGGAATGAGTGTTTATTTTTTACAGGAAAGTAGTATCACAATCATGTAAGAGAGCACTTTGATTAAACTTTCCTTTTGCCCAAAACTCATTTTTTATTTCCTCCAGCTCAAACAGGTACTACAAAAAGCTGCAGTTACCTTTAGACTCAACCAGCCTGTTTGTGTGACTAATGTTGAGCTGGAAGAGTCGCATATCTCTCACATCAAAATGGCAGAGGATAATGCAGACTTTCAGCCACATTAAGACCAAAACCAAAACGATAGTTTGTCTTTGTTCACTATTATCAATGATTACTGGTATCACTTAATTTAAATTCATTGACTTGGATAGACACATTATTTTATATATATCTATATATTTATCTTTTCCACTTAAACCAGTTCAGGCCATTGTTCACATGAATGTTACTGCTCATAAAAAGTAACCTACTGCTGTTAAGTTACTTTAAAAATGAAACAATTGTCTATTATTGATGCTGTCATTGTCTAGTTATATTCATAGTTTGAATGGAATTTATGTGAAAATATGTCTATTTTTAATATGAGAAAATAAAGAAAATAAATCTCATGTTTCAAATCCCTCTTTCCTGCTGTTTATGTGCTGCATCTAACACTGAAACTAACGTGAGACTGCACATTATGCTCCTGGCCAAAGACCCCAATGCAATTTCCACTTTGACATGGTGCTGTATGAATTACTATATCCAATTGGTGCGGGTCATTTATATTAGCTTGCAGTGTTCCTTTGTGTTGAGTAAAATTGTGTCCTGAATAATAATGAGATTTTGGAAGGCTCCACACTGACAAAGCCAGCACTGCTCCTCTATATCTTTATTCAGTTTATTCTGAGACAAAATAAAGTTACTTTAACATATTCCTCTGATCAAATGAAACCGTGCATGTGACTTGTGGCCTTTTCGATGCTGGTATCTGCTCTGTGTGTGTGTGTGTGTGTATGTGTGTGTGTGTGTGTGTGTGTGTGTGTGTGTGTGGAGGGCGGCTGCTTGTGCTTTGCAAGAGGAACCCAGCTCATCCGGTCCAACCAGCATGGGCCTCATTCCTGTCTCATTGAGAGGCTTGTATCAACATAGCCCCAAAAGCGTATATAAGAGCACCCAATCCTCAGTCACAGTGTGGCCATGGGTGACATCAAGAGAACATCTAATGGAAAGAGCTCACCTTGTACAGGTAAGCGCGCTTTGACGCACAGCACATTCACGGACGGAGAAGCGGTTGCTAGACGCTCTTCTTGTTTGAATGTATTTTAAAACTTGTTTCAGTTTTTTACAGCTTTTTGAACGCAAATGTTTTTTTTTTTCTCCAGCTGACGCAACATTTAAAGGAAGTCTTTTCTTCGTTTACACTTGGTCTCGCTGATTAAGTGGTTCTCAACAGTTCAACAGTTCTTTAACAAAATTGTGAAATGTTTAGGACCACTTGACCAGTCAGGCAAATCCTGCCAACGTCTGAACTCCACTTGTGACTCAATGGACTCACCTCTGAAGCCACGCGTTTTGGACAAACGTGTTTTCTCGTACGTTTTGTTCCATTCTTGTGCCCCCTTGTGTTTCTAACGCAGTGCAGCTTGCGGACGGGTGTTGTGGATACCTCACAAAGTCATTTAAATGAGATGTGTTTATACTAATGTGTTTAGTTGCTTTGTGTAAACTGATGCGGTAACAACATCTACTTGACTGCTGTATTTCTGTTCCAAGTACTGATTAAAGGAGTCAATAAAAGTCATTTGTCTCTGTTGAGTGTGTGGGTTGGAGGGAAGGTCGCTGTCCAATGTACTGAACTGTACCTATACTTCTGATTGCCGACTTTTGTTAACTTCTGGTAAATTTGTTTTCTACAAAGGCTTTACGCACAGTTGAAGTACCATTTTCACGCCTGACAAAAATAATTCTGACACATCTCTGGTAAGAATAGCAATTGGCTACCTACTATTGCATGAATCATTCATGAACGCCCGAATTCCCCCCTTCCCCCCTCCTTCCAGACAGCCCCCATTCTCCTCCTTCTCCCTCTCTTTGATCTCCTCCATGCGCCAAGAACTATCAATATTTGCTAAACGTTTCTCACAAAGCCCTGTCCTGTGCGAGGAGAATCTGCAGAGGATAAGGCATAGGAGGAGAGAGAAGAGGCATTAATGAGATGCCCTCAGCGGTGCGCCTGTACGTGCGTAAAGGGCAGCAGATGTAGCAGCTTTCTCCCCAGGGATATCGTCCGCAGAATTTCATCAACGACTTGGGGGCAGACCCGAGCCAGAGCTCCTCTACTGAGGAAAGCCCCTAAATCATCTTTTACTATACATTTCTCCGCGTTCATCCCATCACAAGTATATTTGGCTGCCACCTCTTGAATATTACGCTATTGATAACTCCACTTTACTTTTGTCAGTGTTGCGTGACAGTTCAAACGTCGACGCTTTAGTACTCTTTAATGGTGTAAGTAAAAATACCAAAGCCTTTTCACCTGCAGGATTAGTGCGTTATAGGTCATTGTAACTTATCTTTCTGTAGTCACTAAATGTTCGAAATCAGCTCAGTGGGGTTGGAAAATTAGTCTGGAATTACCAATTAACTTTCCTAAGCTGGAAATGCAAGTCAAAAGCACGCGTCAATGACGTCAGCACGTGTTGGACTTCATCTAAAGAGCGCATGACACCAGACTCATCTTAATCAGTTGTATTTTGTTTGCTTATACATTCAGTCGTAACAATGTAAAGTATTAAAATTAAAAGATGCATGAAACAAAACGCCCTCTTACAGCAAGTGCAATCTGTATGGACCACGTGACTGGCGCAACACTTACCGTATGTCATGACACCGCTGTTAGTAAACTGTTTAACATGATCATCAGTAAAAGACATGGCGACAATAACAATACAGTTTCAGTACTTTACTTAAAGTGAATCTGCCATGGGACTGTTGATTAATTGGTTTAAAAGTTGACTTATTCACTTTTGTATGGATCCAATCTTTGTCATACATTATGGCATCGAGTCTGTTTTCTTCTTAAAACCAAATGTATTTTTTCCTTGCTATCATAATGGACACTGTGATCCCGTACAATCTGCACTAACTAGGCTCAGCCTGTTGGTGATGATGAAGCCTATTCATTGCATATCGATTAGCAATCAGGAGATCTTACTGGATTTCAGACACGAGTTGCATTATTTATCAGCAGCAGCTCCAGTGAGTGGCTACACCTTAGATCAAGACCCACCCACCTCCCTTTATGAAAGCTTTACTTTCATAAGGTTGGGTGCAACTTGCAATAAGAAAGATACTGTAATCAATCCAAATCAAATCAGAAACATCACGGAGCTTCATCCAATGCGTCAAAGCATTGCAGTAAGTAACACTGATGAGGTGCAGGCAAGTTATTATGGATATTACAGAGAAGACCATAAAGTAAGCTTTGAGTTGGTCATTTCAAGAATATAACATAAATAACCGAAGAGAAGCTGTCCTTACGGGTTGTATGGCCGTCGGTTGTCGTTGTGTTTTACATGTGTGCGTCGGACGCTGACAAGTGCAGGCAGCAGCAAATCGGGTGGGAGAGCAGGTCATCAGCGCGAGAGAGGGAGTGAGTGATTGAGAGGGGCGAAGACAAGAGAAACAGCAGATGCGTAAGGTGCTCACATAGACCCACAGACCAGCATCACGCCTCAGCAGGGTTTAATAAGTGGATGTAAACTCCTGAATGGATTCTACGGCTTTATTGTGTCCCCAACGGAGCGGCTGTGTTTTACGCACACGCGCGAGCGCTCACCGCAAGTGACGACTGGATGTCCGGATTAAACCCTGTGGATATTATTGTTGGAGGGCACGAGAGATGTAAAGTCCTGTTACATGGATGTACGACTCAGATAATTTTCTTAAGGAGTGGATTATTGTGTAAGGTACGCGCGCTGCACACATGGCTTTCCCAAACTCATTGGGGTCTCCCGGAGCTGGAAAGCCCAACCCTGGCGTCATAGACTTGGGCACCATCATTGTGGACTCCGATATAATATTTGGGTTTACAAGTCATCTGCTCAAGAGAAAGACAAAGGTAAGAGTAAGTGGGATCGGTGATGAAAAGAAAAGGAAGGTGATGTTCGCGCGTAATGAGTGAGTCTTGCTTAAAGAACAACCACATCCTGTCCGATGTTCAGGACATTGAACAGCACCTTGCCGAATCTACAATATACCCTCCCGATCTTAGATAGACCTTTACATTTACTTTTATAAAAAAATAGTATTTTTAGAAAGACTTATCTTTGCCTGACATCCACTTTTTAGCTCTGGAACTGTTGCGCAGAAAAAAAATTAAAATAATTATTAATCTTTTAAAAATTATTTATTTGTTTAATCCATCCCCTGAAATTAACCTCATAATGCCTAAGTATTTAAATACGATTATTAACTTATTAATGTGAGTGTTGTGGACTATCTGTTGATTTTTTTTTCTGTTCGAATCGTTTTTTGTTATTTGCTGACATTTCCCTTTCGGTGCTAAGAAACTTTTTACCCATTCAAAAAAGACTACATATTAGATATCGACTCCTCTCTTTATATTCCCACTGTGCATTACGGCACAATCTAATACTATGAGACTAAAAGCTTTGACTGAAATAGGTTGTTTCAAGGCAGGAAAAAACTGTTTTTCAGAGCCTATGCACTAGCGCGTGGGGCCATTGTGCCTTACATCATCCATATGAAATATTTAAAGTTTACCAAATTAATATTTAACCTCAGATTGCCCCACACCCCTTCTTTCAAGAACTGTTGCTGCTTGGTCTTTTGGCCAGATGATGGCGCCAGAGTAACGCTGACTACACCTACAAACGAGCAGCAGCAGTGCACCTGAGGAGGGCCACTGTGTGCCCTCTGCCCTGAACCTCAACGCCCCACACTGTAGACTTATGTTTGAGAGCGAATTTTTTTTTTTTCTTCTAAAGGCTAATCAATGACGGACACGTTACTTCTGTTCATTTCATTCACTTAAGTTGAAAAATCATTGACACAAATTTTATGATGCGTGTGCTTTGAATAAAAAAAAAAAAGGCGGGTTTATTATAGGTTTACTAAAACTATTAGGCTATGCTAACTAAGAAGCTAGTTATAGCAAAACTAATAGCTCTAAAGATTTAGACCGTTCATCTGTAGGAAGCTAGTGATGCTATGAGGCAGAGTAGGATAGGGCTATTCTACACCTAAGTAATTTACCTGGAAAATAATTTATACCATAATAACAACCTCATTTCATAATAACAGGGTTAAAGGGTAGTATAATTCCCATCACTCCGCGCAGCTAACATTTCTCCAGCAGCCCTCCCATTCCAACATTAACACCGCCTCCTCTTGTAGTGTCCTGGACCAAACTCCCCGCTGCAGCTAATAAACTTCTGACTCTTCAGTTCTTTCTACGAGCCAGCTACTAGGTTCTCACACTCCGACAGATGACTGGTATCCCTCAGTCAGCTCTAAAATCTTGCCTATGGCTACGTCTGGCGTTTTCAAGCGGCGTTTTCATACTTTTTAATTATCCACGAAGAAGAGTTTCTTCTTCGCTTTGCTGTTATCTGGGAGAATGAACTTAATTGAGGACTTTTCAATTCCTGATGGAAGGGACTTTAGCGACCGTATGTTCACTGTAAGTGTCTTAATAGCATGTTAAAACGTTTTTTCCTCTGTTTGCCGGAATTTGTTCTCTATAGTTTCAAAATTCAGGTGTGACATCGTTTTTTTAAAACAGGTGCTTAGTAATTAAATTTTACACAAGTCTGAAGTAAAGGCGTCGCCTGGACTCCAAACAGTTAACCCAACAACACATTTATGCTATGTTCAAGGTGGTGGGATGCGCCAGTGGAGTGTCCGCGGACGGAGGTGAAGTAACCCCCAGGAAAAGGCTTCATTCAGCGGAGGACGCGGGCTGCAGCAGTCGGCCTCCCCCCGAGGGCGCAGGCTCAGTCTCTATCTCCGAAGAGTTAGAGGAGAAGACTACTTTGTGTCAGCTATGTCAGGAAAAGGTCTCAGAGCTCAAGAAGCAGGCGCTAGCCCTGGCAGACCAAAACTCACTCAAGGTTAGTGACATTTGTTACACAGTTTGGGACCAATATTTAAACTTTATTTCATAAATAAAACCGCTCCAATCATCAATATTCGACTTTCTCTTATTAGGCATATCCAGTATGCTTAGATTAAGGAGAAATCTGTCAGTATAAGCCGTCCATATGCACTTGGTTTGGTTATATTAATAACACAGGACAATGCAATGAGACCCCTTTGAAGAGTTTTTATTGTGTCCAAATTGTAAGCTGTTTATTGCTCGACTTCAAATGCTGGCCTTGGATATAAAAATGGCAGCTTTTTTGAGACTTTGAAAGTGGCCCATTGTTTTGGCCAAACAATGCTTATCCCTTTATTTGGATGTGTAGAGGGGGGTCAGAAGGAGCTGGTGGTGGTGGAGAGCTTTAAATGTGAGCCACACGTTGGAGACGGTGGAGGAAGTCCATGTCCTTGTCGACCTTCGTTGTATTGAAAGTGTTCCTGTATTGCTGCTCCAACAATTCCCACCGCTGTTAAATATAGGCTCTGAGAACGATGTTGGGGCATGATAGTTCGTACCTATGGATAGTTTTTCTTTTGTTGTTCTACTGTATTTTAGCCTCAGGTTGGATAACAGCTCTTTTGGGTTTACCACTGAATCCCACAATAGCAGTTGTTCACATACAGGTATACTGGGACACAGGGGTGCACCTGGGCCTTCTGCTTGTGTGGTCTCATCTTTGTAGCTGTATCAGATCTAAACTGAAGTATCAGGTATGTCCACCCATAAAACACATTAGACTGTCATTATCCACCATGGGAACTGACCTCCTCCTTTTACTGTGGGACCCTGCAGCAGTGCTTTGTTGCCCTCACCAGGTGCTCTGTTTGCAGGAATGATTTGAGAGCAACCCCTCCACTTGTTGATGGCTTAATTGGGGGGTGGCAAAAAGTGAAGGCACGGTGCTGCTATTGTATCATGGTTTAAGCTATAGAAGGATAATAAAGCCATTGTCTCATCGCCATGTTTGAACTGACTCACCTGTTAGGCCTCAAAGGATGGAAATGCTCCATGGCTGATTGCTTCCAAATTGTTTCCTCAAAGGTCAGCGGGCTGATTCAGGTGGCCACTAGGTGTGTCTGTGGCTTTACTGTTGTGTCTGTGGTCACCATGGGAAAACACAAGCGGAGACTGTTTACCCCAGGTCGCACTTCCCCTCCCTCTTTATCCGCCTGTGCTGTGGCATTTTTGTGAAGAGGAAGTCGGCTTGGTCCCCAGACGTCCTTCTTCCCCCTTGTCCCGCCCGCAGACTTATTGTTTGAATACAGTAGTAGAGTCGAATGGAAATACAAAAAAGAGTGTCTGGGTTGTTTATTTTCATGCAAACTGGAGGGAAAGTTCACAATAGTATATAAGTATGTCAATAGAAGATTTTTCAATTGAAAATGTAAAAATGTAATTAAACGACTTTTCTCATTTCCTATATTGGTATTCAAACTTCAAATTCGCACATGTAACTGTACACATTTACACATGGGGCTTTCCTATTTATATATATTTTTGTGATCCTAAGTTAAAGGGATAAAGCCCAAATTAAATTTTGACTTTGAGATGCCCACCTTAAGTTGGCTGCATTGGCACATCATGTGTTCTTCTGGCAGCAAATAATTAAAATAACCTTGTGATATAAAATCCTTACCTGAGAGGACATAAGAAAATAACAACAGAAATGCTGACATTAACACCTGCCAATCCGCCAAATGCGGGGTATTTCAGCTTTTGTGGGTAACACAAACACACTCACTTCCACTAGCCACTTGAGAGGGATTTTATGCATTTGCCTATAAGCATTAATTGCGGGGTTTCCACTCCATTTGGTGACGGCAGCCCATGAGATATTTAAGACACAGACTGCAGCTGTAAACTTGCTCTTAAAACAACATTAAAGCTACAGAGCCTATAGTTTTAAAGTATAATAATGGCATAATAATTGAAAACCTAAAGTAAATCATCACGAGGTAGGCTACATTCCAGCACATTTCACTTCTGCCTGGTTTGCTTTCTCCACCGTACGGAGTACAGTGAGAGGAGAAGAATCACAAGAAAAGATTTGAAAATAATGTTTTGTACATTAAAACCAGCACATAATTGAAAATGTGATAGCCCACATGCAAGAAAGTACTAAGCTTTTATTTATTTATTTATTCTTCATAAACTATATGTGCTCAAAACTATCAGCTGATAGTAGTGTACATTTGATAACTTGAAAATACATATTTTACTAGCATAGGCCATAGGTTTAATCAAACCAACAAAATCACTATATTATGACTAGTAAAAATGCTTGGCAGCTTGTAACTTTTGAAAACCACTTGCCACAGAGGCCGGTGAGCAGGAAAGTTAATGTCATGCCCTGCTGACAACCCCTCAGACTTGATAGGGATTCACCTTGTGCATTTCGTGAGTAAAACCTACACTGATTATCAGCATCAATAGAAAGAAGCAGACAGACTGGTTTCTACGTATAATTGTAAACTGAGCTCATTGTGGCCGGACGTGGTGGCAGGTATCAAATCAAAAGAGACTATCACTTCAACTTCAAAGCAAACAATTAGATAGAACCCGGTTCATCTTATAGATACTAACTCATTTCATCTTGTAATTTTCCCTACCTGAAAGAGATACTTAACAATTGCGCTGCGTTTGCTGATGAGATGAAATGATAGGGAAGTTTCCTTCTGCCTGCACCATCAACCATCTTATGAAAAAGTTAAGAGACTGTCAGTGCTGATAATAGCCAATTTGGTTAGAGTAGACCCAGTAGCCTGGAGTTATTGTGGCCTTTAATGACTCCAATTCCTCGCCCCCGAGGCCAAGCTCGAGCAGCTCTAACCTCTCAGTCACAGTTTAGACAAGCACTGTCACCTGATATGCTTATGAAATATTCAAGATATTATGGTTCAAAGAAATGAATTGCTGGATTGCTGTGAAACATTTTATCCTCACTACTGGAAGTATTTCAAATGTTACTAGATTTATGTGCATTATTTGTGGTGAAAGAAGGTTAATGACGGGGTTGCTAGAGCAAAAACGCCAGAGTTCGTAATGGTCTGAAAGTCAGCAGCGCAAACACTGGCTCATAAATACCGAGACCTATGAATATCAACGCACTGACTGATTAACAGAGAATGTCCTGCAGGGTTCTGAGGGGCTTGGAAGATTTAAATAAAATCGGACTGCTGTGGGTTGAGGTCGCTTGCAGGCTCACTTTTGACCTTTGGATACAGGAGAAGCTGAGGAGCACAAGCTACGCAGGTCACTATAAATATGAAAATGGAGAGTGAAAATATGTGGAGAGTGAGAAATCTTATTATCAATGCCCCACACACTGCGGGTCTGATGTATGCACAGTGTGTCCCAGACTATTATGAATGGCTTGTATGAGTGCAACTCTAAATGTGGTTCCAGGAATTATTTTGTACTGCGAGGCCCTATTCTTTGCCATTTTAGTTTTTTTCATTTTGAATTAATAAATGATGCGGTGCAGTACTTTCACTCATTTGGCTTCATGTTTGATTGCTTCCTGCTTTGTACTCTGTTTGACCCCTGATCCAGGAAAATTGCACAGTTGTTGCCGACTCCAGCTATGGGTTACAAATTAGGTTATGTTTCCCCAAGCAGAGATATTAATCACTGTTACATTATGCTGCATGCAATGTTTCAAGGCCAAAACATCTCTCACGACTTGCATTTTCTATAGAATAAACATTTACATCGAGTCACACTTGTGTTTAATTGTCTTTTTAAATCTTTGATGTTGACTCTGTGCCCATGTAATGACTGGTGCGGCTCTTACAGAAAAAAGTTTGTTGATGTCAGTTTTGGGACCAACTGTGAGCATTGCCTGGCTATTGTTTCCCAGTGAGTGGGGCAAGGGGAGTTACCTTTCTTTTGTTGGGCTCTCCTTTGACCTCTCTGTCAGCTCTTTATTGTGGGTTAGGGTTTCATTTGTCCGACCTGGGCTCAAACAGGTGTACACTGCCAGCTTCTCTGCAGGAAGCTAGATGACAGCACTGAGTGACTGGTGTGTAAAAAGTCCTTTGGATGTGAAACTTGAGCTGAAGTTGAATTAAAACAACCGTATTATTTAGTTCACCTCAGGGTCTGTGTCATAAGTGTTGTGTGTGAGAGCCCTGGAAAAGATTGGGGATGAGCAGAGGAGACCCACAAGGCCAGAGGAGCTGTGCCCTGTTACTTTTCCCAGCATGCAGTGTGACTTCTGCTTTATGGCATGTGGCTGCATTAAACCACAGTGCAATAATCTGGTGTCAAGTGGAGCAGAGAGCAGAAACATCAGTCATGGCGGCTCACTGCTGCAGCTGTTGACTGCCACCTCGCATCTAGTCTCCACAGCTTCATCCCTCAGTCATTCTCTGAGTAGCCGTCTGACAGCTCTCCGGGTGACAAAGTAGTTTGACTTGGCATGATTTTCAACACTCGTTTTATACTTATCTTAGTATTATTTATACTTAGTACTTATTGGACACAAAACACAAAAAAGGATTTGAATGTCTGTTGTTTGTTTTACCAGCAAAACTCAGTGAGGTGCCTCTCTCCTTAGGTCTTCAAAGTTAAAAGTCCAATGTCCTATACACATCACATACAGATACTCATGCATGTTCTTATAAACAAGAGGAGACAGGTAGTATAGAAATAAGCTGATGGAAATACATAAAAGCCATGGCTCATTTTAAACACTAGGAAAAAATGTTGTCTGTCAATTTTCTCAGTTATTATGGGACATCTAACTGGCTTCTACTATAAAGCATCTATTCCTTTGATCATTTGTCTGATATGTTCTTTCCTGTTCAATTCTATATTGTGGGCTGCACATTTGAAAGAGTAACCACTTACCTGTTTAGACACAAGATGCAGGTCATACAAAAGTTTACCTCGGCCCCCTGCACCAGCTGTGTTAACTTACCTACAATTTTTTTAATTGTTCTCTGTTGTTGGAAAAAATAAAACAGTACGTACTGGATGCATAAAAAGGTGCAATTGGCGATGGTGTTTTCAAAATGGTAACAAACCTTACCTTTTACAGAACAGTGCACAGAACAAAAGGCTCAACAGGAAGCATTATATTTTCGGTTCATGCTCTGCAAGAGCTTAATATCCTGGAAGAAAAAAAAAAGATCATTCTTCTATTTGCTTAATTTTCAAGCCTTTACCTCCACCTAGTCAATAGTCATTCAAGTCTGCAGAGCAGTAGTTACTTTGTAACAAGGCATTCTTTTTGATGTTTTCATGGCTTCCCTGTTTTCAAATTGGCCTCCAACCTTTATTCTAACCTTAATGCTTCTTTGAAATGAGTGCCAAATCACTACATCTGCAGCAGTTTCACTTTACCTTTCTAATTTGTGGAGCCCAAATTGAATCGACTCCAACTGTTGGCGTCCCATCTTCTACTTATTGCGATAGCTTTGCAAATTGCTACATGGCAGAGCGCAGGAAATGGGTTATGTCTGGACAGATGCAGGGGCTGATGGGTGTGCGTCGATGGGAGCGGCGGCACGGCTGATTCTCATCATCAGCTTTCATCACTGGGTGAGTAGAGGTATGTGCTGGAGAAGGTTAAGGAATTCCCCACCTCAAATAAAAAGCCATTCTTTCATTCCCGTCTGCTCTGTGCTCCTCTGAGAAGCGAGATGAAACAGGAGCTGACTGAAACTTCACAGCAGATGCCCATACTCCATGCGCAGGTGAACTCAGGCGTGGACACACATATACACACACAGTCAAATGCCTCCTCCCTCTGTTGGCCATCTGGCTCTGTCTGCAGTCGCTTTGTGCCTCTATAAAGTCTGCAGAGAGCCATACAGATGTTCCCGCAGTTACCTGTCAAGGTGAGCAGAGCTATTACACTACAATCTAGGGATTTTGTCCCGCCACTGTGAGGTCTTGTAAAGGTTACAGTGCCCCTTTGCTATTACAAAGAAGCCAACTATGTACAGTCAAGCAAATATACATGAATACAGCTATTTAAAGAAGACTCAATCAAAGTGCTCTTTAGCGGGCAGCTGCAACATTTCCAAATCTTAGTCCAACGTAGAGTGATGCTTACACAAGTGTAGTACCTTTTATGAAATTGATATATACTGTTTGTTAACAACATCCCTGGGTGCTTGCGCAGTATTTTGTTCAGGCTATAAGATGTCACATGTGTATACAGTAGGTGACAGGGCCCAGCCATCACAACATAGGCCAGAGCTGCTTTCCTTCTATTAATCACCATTTTGACAGAACTCTTTGTAATGTTGAAATGGAGTCCCTGACAATATTCTTTAGCTGTGTCTCAATGTTAGCGCAGTAGAAGAATTATTGCTATATATAATAGCACTTGTCTGAATGAGTTTTCTGCTGTTTGGCGAAGGATCATGCGGTAACAATGGGCCAAACTGAAATGAAACAATGGATGCGTGCTCTAAGCTGTCATGACAATGCCTTAACCACAGAAATATGGGCCGGCCTAGCATGAGAGCAGAGCAACAAAAGACACAAATGTCAACAAGCAAAGCGAGCAAATGCAACAAGAAGTGTAGCTAGTGGGAATTAATCAGCTTGACTTGTTAATTTAGGGCAAGCTGCCTGTGCATGACTGCGAGGATGTATGTTTGCTTTATGCTCTCGCCGGGGCTCCTGCCGCTCGCCTCCATATGTCACGACGGAGTGAGACGTGCACAATCCAGGCAGACTGTAGTCCATTATTGAGGCTGATTCAGAGTATTGGAAAAACATAGTCGGCGAGATAAATTTTCAAGACGGTACACAGACACCACGGAGCACTGAGTTGGAGGTAATCTCCCGCTGGCTCTATAAAACGTCCTCAATTGACAGCAGGCCTTGTGGTAGCAGACAAATCGGCTGGCTTATAGAAATGTGCTGAAAGGGAATGCCAGCGCTGTGTATCCTTGCCAAGATGGATATGCAGACGGCAAACTCGGGGCTGTCTGAGGCGTGGTTCACTCGCTCACGGCAAACAGTGGATCAGCGGAGATTGGCGCTTGTTTGACCTGACGCCGCCTTGTTTGCTATTCTCTTTGGACAGATGTTAATGGAGAGCTCCACCTATTCACCTGCCAGCTCAGACCTTGTTTGGCCTCTTTGGGATAATTCACCTGGAAAATTAGTGCCTTAGACATTTATGAATTGAAACACCCTCTTGTGTTAATATACGTTATAACAATTTGCATTAGTAGTTAGTTTTGGGGTATATTTAGCAAGATTTACTGTAGGTGTCATGTAAAGACTGATGTAGTATTGGGATTATATAAGGATTGCATGAGTGATACCATTTTCATTTTAAAAATAACTTAGTTAACTACATCTTTTTTAAATCATCAGTTTTTTGACATTCTTGTTACTACATAGAGTACCAACTACCTGTTGCTCACCTAGACATAGTTAAGAAGTAGAAGACTATAGGATAGCTCTTTTTACCCTACAGTAGATGGCTGTCAGCACACTTTTATTGTTCTCAGACGCTGAAGTACAAAAAAGTCATTGTGCAGCTGCTGTGTAAGTCATATCTCTTTATGACAGAGTGCATACATTTGCTCGTGCTCTATTTGTGTTTGTGTAATAGTAGAAGCACCGTGAGAGGGCTTTGTTGTGAGCAGTAGATGTCTGCCGTTAACTCCCATTACGAGGCACCTCAGCTATGCACAGGGTGCGTCTTTATTGTGGGGGAATATATTCCGGCACGTATACATTTCTTCATAAATCCTGCTGCTGTGTGTGAAAATGCCAGTAGAAGTTTGCGCCGCTCATGTTCATTTCATGCTCGAGTCTCCCTCTCTCCATGAGTGAGGATGAGTGCGCATTCTGATGATGTGCGAACGTGCGTGTAAGTACCACAGGAGGAAGAAGGACAGCGACGAAGCTGGTTAAGAGTCACTCCATCCTTTGTGCTTTGCCACTGAAGTCATCCATCTTCCTGAACTTAACAGCAACCAGTTTATGATTGCATTATAACAGGAGATGTTTTATTCTCCTTGCCCCACACACACGCCTTGTGCTGGTCAACTTAATGACATGCTTCTGGTACATTGCGAGACAGGGACAGTACAGACTTTTTTTTTCGAAAGGACTCAATATTTTCATGTTCCTTTTCATTTATTGCACAACTGTTTTAAACTTTTACCTGAACTGTTTGCTTGCATTGATGTATGGAAAAATAAATGTCACAAATGCTTTTATGTTCTTTAGAGACCGGCAACAGGAATACAGATGTAAAAATAAATCTATTCTGGAGTACATTTTAGTTTTCTCGTTAAATGATTTGACTTGGCAATTTGGCTGCTGACATTTTAAAAGACGCCACACAGCACAATGTTCTACAGGGTGGAAGGGAAGTTGCTTTTGAATTTCTCAGTTTGTGAGTCGCGGAAAAGGTCAAGTTTGGAACGTATGGATTTTCATAATGGGTTTTCACTGGGAAAGAGTCAATCCTGATACAGCAGCCATATTGTGTGTCTCTGAGTGGCAGGTGGAGTTCTCAGTTCTCAGATGCAGAAAATATGTTTTAGCAATTGCATCCTTTTCTCTCAGTGTAGTCAGTCAATAGCAGCCAGGAATGATAACACATCAAGACCTACATCTCAGCTGACCAGTGTGACCACAGGACAGTCTCTGCACTTGAAGCTCATGAGCTAACTAGTTTCAAATACATATATATATATTTTGTTTTTCTCTTGTGAGAAATGGTGCCATCTTACTTGTCATTATTCCCAGTGGAGGCCTGTGGAGTAAACCTTTTCTTTTCCTATATACAGGCTGCCATTAATAGATCCCTTCTTTATGCTTCCCCTCTTGTTACCACTGCTCTTCTTTATGATGTTACTCTCACTGCTGAAGAGCTCTGGGCTATTTTATCTCCTTGGTGTGTGTCGGGCACTTAAACTTAAACCTCTCTGTTTATGAGTCCCCTACTACCTCTCCATCCTCTGCACTTGCTGCTCAGCTCCAGTTCAGTGTTGCCTATAAAAGCTTAGGCATCCTGTGTTGTTCTGGGAACAAGGCCCCACTGTGCGGACCCCCAGCTAAGGACTACCTGACTGCCACGCTGGGGGTGAGTCCACATGTGAGTAAGAAGCTTTTCTCTTCACTGCAGTCCAAATGTGATTACCTTTACCACAGCTTTATGGGTTAATTAAAATTCAGGTTGGAATAGGCTGCCATTTGACTTTCATTTGCCAGAGCTTTTATTTAGAGATTTGTTCCTACATGCTGCTGTTCTCTCTGACATTGTCATTGTTAATGTGCTGTGTTTTAGGTAAGCGGCGGCTGCTCTTTTGCCACAGGCTGTTTGGCAGCGCTTCACCCCTGGTGCTTTTCTCTGAAGCATTTAAATCAACCCAGGGACATAGTCGCTGTTGTTTACTACTCTAAATTTATGCATCAAACAAAAACATTGCGTGAATGCCTTTGAACGTGTCTGTGCAAGGAAATGCATGGCTTCCACATATGGCCGGTAAAGAAGGAGGGAAGTGCTCTGGGCGCACACCTGTGGCTGTGGCCTTGGTGAATTCCTGAGAGCTGCGCTGTTAGCTCACATCTGACCCTCTGTGTATCCAGCTAACCTTTCTCTTAAAACAGTTGTCGAATGAAGCAGTGAGTGAGGGGGAAGCACAATAATGAAATACTTAAAGGCATTATATACAAAGATAATGCCTACTGCAAGTCCAGATCATTGACAAAGAAGACTAATCCACTGCGATGTCACTCACACTCAATGAAGACTGTAAAATCAGACATAGATAATTATATTGAGTAAGATATTGACATTTTATGTGTGGTAGCCAGGCTCCAAGAAGCCAATGTTTTCATACAGGGTATTTTTCTTCTGTCCATGATTCAGACAGAGAGCAGGCTGAGGTCAGACAAATAACAAAAATGATATGGGTTTTTTTACCTTGATTTTGAAGCTGTGTCTGGTGTCTCAAGTAATTCATAGTCATTTAAAACATTGCTACCCTTTGCCGTGAGGCCAAGATCTCTTCAGAAATGATAAAAAAGCTATATTGTTTTTTTTTACAAATATAGCCTCAACCATGACTTCTTTATTTTATTTGTAGATTTGAATAAGCCTGACCCTAGAACACATTGCTTTACAAAAGTGTTATATATTTTTCTTATTAAATTCCTGCTGTTCCAATAATATGCTGTCACACATTCATTATTGCTCACATCTCCGAGATGTGGCCCCCTCTTCTACAGTCTGTCCATCCTCTGACCCCTCTGACGTCTCACGCCCCCTTGTTCAATGCCAGGCCTTTTACGTCCTCATCTCTTTGTGAGTTGAAGCTGTTTTGACGAAGTAGTCCAATGGAGAGGTGAAAGCGGGGCACCCTTGAACTCTCTAAGAAATGGTCACCAGAGACAAATCTGACCTTTATTTGACCCAGCAGAGTGGAACCCCAGCTCTGCAGTCCTTCTCCTTCAGTAGTCATACACACAAGCGATACACAGTCAGAGGTATTTCCCAAACTAGGAAGCAGTTTTGAAAGTTACATTGAGTTGTTAAGATATAAAAGGTGCTGTAAAATCCCTACAGTATCCATTCAAAGTCATGTTGGGGCAATGGGGCTGAAGGCTTCTGCAGTAACTGGACAATGCTTAATTAGCTCATAAACAAAAACTAGCGGGGGATCAGAAGGGGCAATCAAAGTGTCCCGTTCCCTTTGAGCTTCTCTCACTGTTAACAAAGCTGCACTAATGGCCCTGTCACTCCACTTGTTGTGTCTCACCGCGAGATGCTTCCTGAAAACATAAAAGACCCACATTACCAAAAAAGAGCCTTGGACAAGAGATAGTCTACACCTCCCCGTGCCGTCAAAAACCTTCCTCTCTATGTTATGTTATTGACTTTGCCTCTGCGTTCACCTCCACGGTGTATGTTTGGTTCCCCGTGGCGACCGGCCCGGCTTTCATCTCCACTCTTAAAACCCTGTGTCCGTGACTTTGGTGGTCTGTTTTATTGCGTTCCTTTGTATGCGCCGCTGTGTTGGCACGCTGCTGGGAGCCTGTAAGGAAGTGCTACACACACACACAAGGCTGTAGCAGGCTTGGAGAGGTTATTCAAACTTGGCTTGAAAACAGGTGTGTTTCTGTGTGGGTTTGGTTTTTATACGAGTGTTTTCATTTGTGTTTGGACACGAGGTCCACAAAAGAAATCAGAGCCTCTATATGACGTCAGCCCCGCAGCAGGTCTGAGGCGATCCCTGCTTGTTTGTGCGCCTGTGTTATCATCTCCTTTTTCCTGTCAAAACAGGAAGAGACAGGGGTGAAAATGGAGGTTAGGAAAGTGCTGCCTTGATGTGAGTTGGCTGGACGTCCATGCTCTGTCTGACAGTGACCCCCATAGCCAGGAAAAACACAACGCTCAGGGCGCGGTGACATACCTCACTGTGTTATTTTTATCACTTCACAAAAGCACAGCGAGGGATGCTTTTCCCAGCTGTTGATACAGGTTTGGATCGTTTTAGTCTCCAAAGCAGCAGTGGCCAAAGGTAGATGGCCTATCTGGCTTTGTCCTTCTGGCTGGCAGGTTCTAATGATTTCTCTCTCTGTTTAGGAAAGGAAATCCTTTTTGACTTTTTGTTAATCATGAAAGCGACACTCTTTTTCTCGGGATGATCTCTAGACCCCCAATCACAATACCTTTTCCGTCGGGCTGAAGTATCATGGGGCTTTATCCATCCATCAACTCTATTTGTTGGCTCTTTGTAACAGGATGGCACACACATATTAGTGCAGCTGGAGTAGTTTATATGACGTTGAGTACATTCCTCACCGTGCGGTTGAGGCAGTGGATTATTGCTGATGGTGTGGCAGGTAAAAGCCCCGGCGTCTCCTGTGAGATTCCTAAATGAGAAGGCGCAGACAGCTAATTATTGACTAGTGTCAAATGATAACAATCTCCTGCGTTAGTTAGGGTCCACTTTGTAAAAAAACCGAGAGTTGCTCTTGTGGAATCTCAAGAGTTTCATAAAAAAACCCAAAGGAGTGGTTTATTGGCTTTAAAAAACAAGCACTTGCTGAAGAATGCCATTGTTTGACAGAGTTGGTTTTATCAAGCAGTGTTCACTATTTATATAACACCCTGAACACCATGCCTATATATGTTTTGCCAGTTTTCTTTATAGTGATATTTGATGACTGAACATGAGCTTCGACATCACTAACGGTGTTTTCTGCTCATAGCGACAGAGATCTGCTCTTTTCTCTATGACCCAGATTAAGACCAAGCGTGCGCTGGCTGACTGGGCTCCATGTCATAAGCAGGGAGGTCAGAGTTCATTCATCTTTCTTGACAGACCTTCAGGTGGTGTTCCAGAGCTCTAGCAACAGGCCACACCGAAGCTGACCTCCACGAGCTGCGCAATTAGTTACCCTTTGACCTCTCGGGCCTCCAATCAAACACAACACACGGAGCGGGCATGCCTCTGCATCTCTACACCTACTTTACATCCAAGTGTGCGTCTAGGCTGTAAAAGGAACATATGTGCCCTTTCTTAGCTCTGAAGTCCTTCCCGGAAATGAACTGATGTGGGCACTGCATAAGAATTTATACATCTCCGTGTTTAATGATATATCTGGATGGTTTCCACTTTGCACCACTCATAAATATATAAAAGCTCCATTAGGTCTGAGAAGAAATGGCTGTGGACTGGTGTACTGCTCTGCTCCCTTTGAGTGACTATTGTTATTTAACTGCTGCTAACTGTGTTTCTCATGCTCCTAAGTGCAGTAAAAGCTCATCACTCAGGCCTAATGTAGACGGACAGACTCGGATGAATGCAACAGTTCCCTTGAGCCAAAAGTATAAATCTCATCGCCAGTGTTTGAAGTCTTGTGTTTTCAATTCAGCTTTTTTCTTTTTTCTTTCAGCAATGCACGTTCCTCTTTCAAGTTTTGAATTCCTCAGTGAGAAGTGAGCTGTGCTATTTTGTGACATTTCAGATGAACAGTCACAAACTCTACAAAACAAGAGAGTCACAACTCAATAACGCTGCCAACAACTCCAATAGTTGTTGATTTCCCGACGTGAAAAAATGACAAAAATGAGCAGCAGCGTCCTTGTCTGCTCCGGTTGGCATCGCTTGCTGAACACACTTTGTTTGCTTGTACTGAATGACAATCTCCCACTGAGAGAGATGCATGTGCTAGGCGAAGGTTTATCTAATCTATAAGTCATGCATACATACAGTATATGTTTGCATCATCATCATTTTTTGGTCAGATATACTTTTAGCGGAAAATGTTCCGTCCCAAGTGGAACATTATGAGGAGCTGTGTTTTGGTGCTAAATCCATGTGCAGCTCTGCTATTGTCCCCAAAAATGTGCATATACAATTTTTTGATAAGCCATGCATTTTCTAGGATGTTCAATGGAAATTCTTAAGTATCCCATGAGTGGATTAGTGTGTGCTATTCTTCCTGGAGATAGTTCTGCCTACTTGCTTATCTCTATACAGCAAGTCTACTGAATGTGTCTAGACGTCTCAATTAGCAAGGAAAAAAAACAAAGAGACAGTGGTTAGTGCTTATCGCAGTGTGTTTCTCCATCACCAGCATTCAACGCCTGGTCGTCAAAAAATAGACCAACAGTTTTCTATTAAGACAAGCCTTCCTGGCTGATAGCATGTAGCTGATGTTTGAAGCACTATTATTACTGATAATTGTATTCTCTGAGCAGGCATAGTAATGACATCTTTTATGATAAATTTGCATCCCCACTGTCACTGCTTGCACCTACCGTAGGCCGCTGCTCCAGACGCAATCCTCAGCTCACAACTCAGCCGCTCCATTGTTCTGTCGACATGTGGAGGCTTTGTGAGACACAAAGCATGTCAGTCTGCCATATAATACACCAGACAGGACAGGGACGATCACCTTGGCCCGGGATGATTGTGTGTTTTTGTATAGAGCACTGTTAAGGAGCAGAAATGGGGGAAAAAAAAGAAAACCTTTAGCTTCTTCTCCAGCTTTGTGATGCTAATCAGTTAGCCTGTTGCTCACCTATCTATGCTAGCACACAGGTCGATAAACAAAAATTGAGATATCAGCTGAATAAGAAAAGTGCAGCTTGACAATGAGCACTTGCGATGGCTCATTATGTGCCTCACCTTCGCAGACTGAAGCTATAGAGTCACTCTATGTGTGTGGGAGTGGGAGGGAGATGAAACTCTACAGGAAACTTGAATATTTATCCGTATGGCAGCCTGCCAGCATAATTACTCTGCTGTCCATTCCAGAGGGGAAAGCGGAGAGAATAATTGTAGCATGCAGGATACTCAACATTTCACCTTGTCATCACTTTTCGGCCACTTTATTTTCATCATTGTGACTGCGTCTTTTTACAGGTACATTTTTGCATAATGTCTGGAATGATATATTGCAGTAAACCTGAAAGGAGCAAAATATGTACCATATACTGTACATCCATCTGCCTGTGCGCAGTGTGTGGTGCTGAGCATTAGAGACCATTTAAATGTTGATGTAAAAATGATTAATTCCAATCATGCTGCTCATATGTAAACTGTGATTTGATTTTTTTTTCCCTTTGTGAAATCTGGCGTATATTTATGAAAGCCCTCTAAACCCACCCCCGTGTGCAATTACTAGTGTTTGAGCATGAGCAACTCTCTTTGCATTCTGCTTTGATAATTAACCACTAACACGCTCACTGCTGTCATTCCTTCCCCTCTTTGTGGCCGAGGGAGTCGTGCAATGGAAGATTTAGTTGCTGTAAGCTTTCACAGTACGTTCTCTTTAAATAAACTGTTGGGAAACTGGGACTCCTTTGTATACCAGACAGTGAAAAAAAAAAGAACTCCTTCTTTCCTGTAGAATAAACGGCTCTAGATGTGACAGTCCAGACAGAGTAGAAGCAGGTGGCTGTCATCACTTTGTGCCGACTGAATAGGGGATTGGAATAAGTGAAGTGCTGGTTTTTGCTGTTTGGAGGAACTATTGTATCAATCCTGCTGTCTGCACTGAGTGTTTCTGAGTGGGCCCTTGGACTAAAATAGATCTCTCCACAAAAAGCTCCAGTGGATGTATCAAAAAAATACTTTTCTGTGTCAGTCTAACTCTGTGCTGTAGTTCTATTAAGTATATCAAACCAAGATAAAGTCAAATTCTGAATTCAGATTCTTCATACAGTACTAAACAAATTCAGGAATAAGTACACTTCCTTTAATGTTGGCTATTCAAGAGATTTTTATTTTTGAATTCTATTAATTCCCCCAACCATGCTGTCTTGTTGTGCCATTCACCTGCACTTTACTCCAACACCTGGCTCCTGCTTTTCCCAGCTTGCCTGTTGAATTTTTCATCACGCACATTTCACTTTCTTTCCACAGCTGAGCCTGGCAATAGCAGGAAAAAATTCGAAACACCCCCAGAGCATCCTTGAGACAAAAAAAAAAAAAAAAATTCAGCCATTCTAATTATAATTGCACAATTGTTGGTGCAAGTTTACATTACAATCTACTGTGTCTCTGTTGAGTATGGCATTGCAAGTTGCTGCTGTTGCTTCTCATTTGTTCAATGGCAGATATGGGCAGAGAAATGGAGAAGAGTTAAGGAGGAAAAATTGTTTAATTCTAGCATCGCAGCTGAGCATGGCTTTTCCACTAATGAAGAAACTATGAACAAAAAGCAACGTGTTTGATTCTCATTGAGTTTCAGACATAACTTTTATATAAATATGAATGTTGTGTCTGTGTCTCATACAAAGGGCTCTTCTTCTTCTTTTTAGGCCCTCTAGTGGCTGGTTACAGAACAGGTCTCCCACTGGGTGAGCCAAGCCTGGACCTCCCATCACTCTGGGGTTTTCAGTCTGGTGAAAGCTTGATGGATCTTAGGTTAAATGCTGTTTTGGGTCGGCAGGAGAGGGAGATATGTTGGACTGGGGTGGACAGTCTGAATGAAGTCTGTCCAAACAGTCTAAAAGGGGGCTTGTTTTCTTTATGTGTGCGAGTGAACAGGAAAAGGTAATTAACAAGGCAAGTGACGAAAAGCTGGAGTGATGGATGGGAGCGGTGTAAAAAGACAGCACATACACAAATACATGCCTCGCCCACCTGATGCAAGACCCGGTTGAGTGAAGCTTTCATGTTGTTAAAAGTCTAATTTTGTGTTTAGAGAGCTGCCAGCACTGCCGCTCTGATAAATGGGTCAGGCATATGGAGGTGTGACATATCATTATATGAGGTCATTAATGGTTGCAGTGTGGTTTGGCAGAGACTCACAAGTGATTACACATGAGTGTATATATGTTTAACCTGGGGGTCAGGAGAATCTATGGCCTTTTTATTTTTGATGGACAACATTGTGTTTTTATGGATGGTAGGAGAAGCTGCATTTCCAGGTTCTTTGATCAGACTAGGAGTAAGTCACACCACATCTTATCAAAAAGAAATGGTCAAAAAAGCTCACGACGCAATTCCATTTTGACTCCCAATTGCATACTCTAATTGCAGCTTTGTTTAAGTCAGTAATTGTCCGTCAGAGTCAGAGTGATATTCCGGACAGGTGGTGCTATCATGTGTTGAAAGTGTCACCAAGGGGTAAAAACCAATTTGCATTTTCTGTCAGCAGTTCAGTGACAGTTAAAGAGAGTGAAAGGGCTAAATCACACAGGGCAGACAGGCAGGCATCTGTCTCTGTAAGGTCTGTGTGAACATAAGGGCTCTGCTTTTCATTTAATGGAATACTGATGCAAAAAATCGGATGCACTTCTCTAAACAAGGTAATTGTGTGTTTGCTCATGCTAATGTTGTTGACTTTGCAAGTAAGCAGTTTGCCTTAACAGTCATTATAGCTGGTATCGTTTCTCTTATTTTGCATTCTAACATTATGTAGAGTTAGGGTTGACACTTAACTGTAAAATGTGGATAACAATTTCTCAAAATGTTGGAAAGTTGGAAAGAATGAAGGGCTATGAAAGAAGCCAAACTTTATCACTCTCAGAGACCTTAAGAATGTGAAGCACTAAAAAATTTCAATAGAAACTACCCTTTCCTTGGGCTCCAAAAACGAGGCAGATGCTATGAATGAAGTAACGCATGACTTCAGTGGTGTTTTGTGTTTTGTCAGGAGCAGGTAATAACAGTGCAGGGCAGTGTTGCTTTGTTTGGGAATGGCCTTATTACAGGTTTGTTTAATCTCGTCAAGTCAGCAGGCGGGAGAAAACATCTGTTTGATGTAATTTGGTGAGCTGTCCCACTTTGTGTTCTACCATAGGCGTTTCCTCACACTGGTAACTAGCATGCCAGTGTGACATCCTGAGTCATTGTGTTCTTTGCCTCCGAGCAGGCAGTGCTTAAATTTAACGGCCTGTGTCCCAGATCTGCTACTGCTCTTAAAGCTGATATCTTAAAGTCCTTCCAGTCTCTGCTTTCCTTTTTGAAGGGGGTGGGGGGGATGGGGGTGAAATTGAGTCACAAAGGTGGAAGTGCAGGGGACAGTTGAGAAAGGGTAGTGGGCAGAAAGGGGATTACACTACTGAATGTGTTGGTTTTATCCTGTTGATGTAATCTGCCTTAATGCCCCCTGCTCACCTGGGGCAAGGCCAGCAGCTGTGCTTGTTTTTTTTCTCTGGCTCGGCTGTCGGTGTAAAGTCATGCTACCTGTGGGAAAACAGGCCTGCTGGAAACTCTTGTCTGCACCCAGGGATCCAGCCCCCTGCAGTTTATTGGGGGTCAATCCTCTTGAGACTTGTGGAGACGCTGTGTGGTTGGGTCAACACTGTGTCTAACAGTAAACAGTCGCATGCTTGGGTGAGGTTTAGCGGTGGAAGTGAAAGTTAGTTGGCAGCTGTTTGGTGATCTAGACTTTACAAGAAATGCAGTCATAGGAAGTGCGTAGGGATTGTTATGTGTAAACAGGGCTGCTGCAGCTGGTGAGAGCAGACATTAAGGAGTCTAAGAGTCTAAGAGAAAGTGGCCGGAAGTATAAGTAGTTTAATCTCAGGCTCTGTCCACACTAAAGCATTATGATTTTAAAACACTGACATCAATTTGTGTTCATAGCAGAGTTACAGTAAAGATTTAGATTCGATAGTTTTTTAGATTCGATATTTTAGTTAATGCCTCCAAAGTCCTTGACCGCATCTATCATGAAAAGCTATTTGCAAAATTAGAACAGCAAGGGGTTCTTCTATAATAGTCCGGGCTCTACATTTCTGCTATACACACCAAACAATGCAGTTTAGATGGGGCACAACAACATCTGAGCCTGTTGGTGACAATTGGGATCAGACAGGGTGGAATATTGTCACCCATGCTCTTAAACCTTTACATGGACAATCTTACTCAAAGACTTAAAAACATGTAAGACTGGCTACATGATGGGAGATAGACTTTTGAACCGTCTACTGTATGCAGATGACCTAGTTCTAATGTCACCTTACTCTGCTGGGCTGCAACAGTTGCTTACAGTCTGCTCTGACTATGATGAGCAATATGATTTAAAGTATTGTGGTAGTTTGGTTTGGTTATTAGTACTGATAATTGTATTCTCTGAGCAGGTATAGTAATGACATCTTTTATGATAAATTAGAATTCCCATTTTTACTGCTTTGGGGACAAAGGAGGACTGTAAGGCTGTGTTTCCCTTTTTCTCTCCGGCTGGATATCAGATATCTCGTTTACATCATCAAATGTGACCTCTGTGACGATGATGACATTCAGAGACAGTATTGTAAATTGTATGCACAAGCTAATATACTTGCTCGTAAATTTAGCATGTGTATTGATGTCAGAAGAGCTTTGTTTAAAGCCTGTTGCAGTCTACACTGTACACTGCCCACTTGTGGTGCAGTTACAAAAAAAACTAAATTTAACAAGTTGCAGCCAGTGATGCACTGCAACTCTTACTAAAAGTCCCTCGGTGGACAGGTGCCAGTCAGCTTTTGTTCAGAATCATGTGCCCACATTACGTGCTGTTATCAGAAATCTTGTGTATAAATTTATAAAGTGACTTGAGGTCTCTAAAAATGAAATGATTGTGGTTTTAGAGAAGACCATTGTCAGGTATACCTCTGTACTCTGGAGGCACTGGAGTGCTTATACACACGTGGACAAAATTGTTGGTACCCTTCGGTCAATGAAAGAAAAACTCACAATGGTCACAGAAAAATTTATTCTGACAAAAGTAATAATAAATAAAAATTCTATGAATGTTAACCAATGAAAGTCAGACATTGCTTTTCAACCATGCTTCAACTTTGTGTTTTCTCATCATGCAGGCATACTGGCCATTTTACTCTATCCTCTATTCACTCCCGCAGCTCTAATGCCTGGGAAAAATGTGTTGGACTGAACTGGAATAGAAAATATAGTTTCCCAGAGTATTTTATTTTCAATGGAGCGTGCCTAAAAGTCTCTTGGCTGGCGAGGGGGGCCTCATGCATTTCAAATTACTATGACCTTCCCTTGATTTAAGTCAGCCTGCTATATCTGGCCTGGTGCTCCACATCAGACGGGCATACAAATGCAGAAACACTCACATGGCACTTTTGTATGCTCTGACAAAAAAGGTTGTACTGACAAAACGGGGGAAATGAGGTGTGATTTGGGAAAGAATCCCCGTGTGATGTTCCCTGCTTGTGCTTGAGGCACAAGAGAGAAATCATGCACATCTTTTCTTGCAGTGTCCACATCCATAAGTGCTTATGGCCGAGCTTGTTCCCATCAGCCCCTGGGCATGGGCTGTCTGTGATGACACTCCATCAAGCCGTGCAGACTGTCGGTTAGTTGGCTTGAGTTAACTCCCGCTGCACTCGTAGTGTTTCCACCAAGTTGTACAGTAGGTGTCATTTTGGCATGTCGTATTTCTGTTTGAGTTTCTATTGTCAAACGTCAGGAAGTGAACCAAAATACACTGAATGTTCCACGTTTGCTTTACTTAGAAACTGGGATTGAAAATGATCTTGCTCTAGTATTTACTCCAGCTAAACATATACCCCCAGCCTCTCACATCTGTTTTTTTGGCTCAGACTTTACTCTGCCAAAAGCAGCCTAGGAAATTTTTTACCTCCACAAAATACTAATACATTACACCAAACTTAAGTTTAGAGTTTAAAGTTAGCATAGCTGCGAGGAAACCAGTTATCATAATAAATCCTCTTTTTTTTCCACAAATGATTGCTTGTCCAGTATATCATTTGGGGTACAACCCATGTACTATAATAACAGTCTGTTTAACTTATGTAATAGGGTTGGGCAATATCCAATTTTTCATGCAGTTGTACCGTCCTAAAATTATACCCCGGTATACGTTATTATTGTCTACTAGCCTGAAGGAGAGACACGTTTAGAACCTATGACTTCTTAATTTTACATGCATATTAGCACTAAGCATGATGTTTACACTTGTGCTGCAGCTAAAACACTGAAGTGTTATGAAAATTGGTTTAGATAAATAACATCTTTGGAATAGTGCAGACAAAGGGCTGAGTGTTTTCAGTCACATAGGCTACAATGATAGCCAAGCGCTACATGTTTTATGCGACGCTTAAAACTTTTCATTCTCTGTCTGTTGCTGTACTTACATTTGTTTTCTGTGGCTGTATAAGCCATATTTTCACAATTAAACTCCAAACCCTCCCTGACTGGGCTCATCAGAAGCTCGTTTTAAAGGCAGGTGTCAGCATGAAGAGTTAAGAGAAGAGCAGTGAGCGACACAGTAAATTCCATTTGTTTGTGTTCTGCCGTCACCGGCCTCATTTTCTTCACAAATACCACAGCCTTGTCAGGTGCTCTCCTTTTACTTTGGTTAAATCCACAAATAGTACTACTTTTGGGACTTCTGGGACGCACTCTTTTGTATTCACCAAGTCTGACTGCCTCCTCTAATGAGGGGCAGTCAAAAGCTGCAGGAGCGTATAAAATGAGTAATTGAAGTTTAATGGACAAATTATTTGATGAATTACTGCAATGTAAACTTTGTTATGAGTTTTATAGTATTTTTTAGGTTCAGGCTGATGCTGTTATTAGAAAAAAAACCTTTGCATGTTTAATAAAAAACAAAAATATTTATACAGGTATATTGTGGCTTGATGAGTGATACCATGGGTATTTTCTGATACCCCCGTATAGAGTATTATCATTACTTTGTAGTTTATTTTCAAATGTGCTCACTCTCACTATTACAATGGCTTTATTTACAAAGCTGATACTTCTATGCACAACCCCTAGGGGAAACACAAGTTTGAGCAGACTAACAAAACCCTGTGCAGCAGTACCATATCTCTCGGTGGATACAAGGCTATAGTTAGTCCCCTCATTCCACAAGCAAGCTTTTCTCCTCTGTCTGTCCCAAGCACACCTCCTTTCCATAATAAGGCCACAGCATCTGACTACGATTGTCCCCAGAGTTTAATAAAGACCTATGCTGACAGGCAGTAAACCAACAAAACCAGCCACCAGCCTGCAGGCAAAGGCCACAGCCCTTACGTCCTCTCTTAGGCACTTTGATTCTTTATACCAGTGAAAGCCAAAACCATCTCACGTTAAACAATGGTTGAGGCTTCGGAGCCCTAAAGTGGCGTATAGCTCTTAGTGAATGCTTTGAACTTTTTGGTTTGTGTCAATGATCATGCTTTACATACTGCTATTCTTTACATCTACTTGCACCTGTCAGTAATAGATCATATAGATAATAAAAGAAACAATACGGCTTAGGTGCACTTTCAACAATATATTACTTGTCAGGTTGCTGCACTGTACAGAGCACAGTACTCATACATCTCAATCTAAGCAACATTATTATAGTGATCATCATCTGCGCCATCGTCCTAGCCTTGACCCTTTCTCCGCTCGGCTGGGAATAAAGCTTACAGGCAGCTTAAAGAAGGAGCCCACTCGCTAACCTCAACAGCCGAGTAGCAGATGGGCTTCAGCTTTGTGTGTCTTTTTATTAGCTCCCTTAAATCAACACCTAACAATGCACGGCCAGAGAGAGGGGAATTGATTTCTTGCATCAACCAGTGCCCTGAGGTGAGTAAAGGGCTGGGCGAAGGGTAAAAGGGTGAAGTTGTATGGTTAAGACTGTCCACAGAAAGTATCTTGAATCTGTGCAATTGTGTAAGAGCCGACTGAATTATCTTGTGAAGATTGTTCACGTCAGGATCAAGCCGCTCTCTATCATAGCTTGTATCATATTTCTGTCATAAGCTTAAGGATACACTCATGGGGCCTTCAGAGATTCCTTTTTGTAGTCAAATTTTCTTAAATTTTCTACATCCTCATTCAGAACTGCTACAGTGGAAATAACATGTTTGACATATGCATTTCATTCCATGTAGTCTTGAAAATAAAGCTGGTAAGCAAAGCAACAAAACTGAGTGCAAAAAAATAAGTGAACCTTCTTCTCCTAGAATCAATTAAAGTGCAATGAAAACAAAATCCACTAAGCTTCTAAATGTAAATGTAAATTTGCTCCAGTGGCAGTGGTGCCTTTATGGCTCTTTTGCTGATAAGTCTCCTCTTATTTTCCTTAAGGCTGTAGAATGGTTTTGCTGTGAGTATTTGTGCAGGGAGGTCATTCATAAGTCTTGGTATTGAGCGGCTTTCATGGGGGAGATTTAGAGCCCCTTGGCCTGCCTCTATGGGCTCTGTTGGGTGAGCTGTATTAAGTGGCACTGCATTAGAGACTGTGGATTGTTGTTTCCCCGCCGTTTCACTCTTCATGATCACCTCAGAGCTTCCATGCAGCAAAGGTCTCATAAACATTTATGTACAGGCTGTGGGCTTCTGTCTTAGGCCACGACTCCACTGGGCAGAACCCTACCGGCCCTTTATGCCTCTTAAGAGACCTACTCATCTGGATGTTTGTGTGCGAGTGTTTGCTTCAGTCAAAGAAAGTTGTGTTTCATCTCTCCATAACAGCTCTGTGCCTAGTGCATCATAGAGGAGCTGCTTATTTCCACATGTGGAGGCTTATCATATGTTTGCATGCTGGGCCACTTATCATATGTAAATCATGTGTCTCTGGGTGTTGGAGCCTCCTCAGCTGTTGTTTTCTTTTGTCATTCCACCAAACAGAGTGTGACAACCCAGGGAGCCTGCTTAGAGGACAAAACTCCACTGGACACCTTCTTTAAAGCAGTAATAATAAGCTGCATTTCTTCTGCATATATTAAATATCAAATAAACAAAGGACACTTTTTTTTTTTTGGTGTGTTGGGAACTCCTCTTAGTATAATTTCTAAGCAGTGCTTAAGGCTTGTTTGGTCTCCAGTAGACAACGAGCACATGCTTTGTGAACCTGTTTTTTTTTATTTTTATTTTTTAAATTTTAAGTTGCATGCAGGCGAAGTGGCGCAATCCAAACAAACAAACGTACCAAATCGGAAGGAGCGGTTAAGGAAGAGTAGGGGTCACAGGGGACAGTCAGGGACCACACATGCTCGCAGACCACTGACGTGCATGGAAAATGTGAGCAACATCAAGGAAATCCTTTGAAAGAAACAGATAATAATGCTATCAGATAATATGCTTGAGCTGTTGAATATGGGCATATTGTGTGTGTAATTAAAGCTTCTGTGTCTGTGTGTTTACCCTGCAGGACCCTGGATATGCAACGTTCCTGTTCGAGCAGCTCCAGTCTTCTGGGAGCAATGAAGGGAGGGTCAGCAGCTGCCAGGTGTGTTCTACTCCTCTTCACCAGCTGAGACAGGAGGCCCTTCAGACACTGCATGCTCCCGTACTGACCTTCAGCTCAGACATGGCGGCTCTGTCTACAGCATCCTTTCTACCACAGCCTAACAGGATCACCGTGTCAACTTCTAAACAGCTGTCCCAGAACCAAGCAAGTGGCCCCTCTCTGGTGCCCTTAGGGGAACGACACAGGGTGCCGGGCTGGTCGCACGGCCCCTCGTCCTCTGCGGGGTCAAAGGCCAGTGTCCAGGTGACTGTGGCGGGGGCACAGCTCACTGGATCACTCGGCTCTGTGACTATCCAGGCTCAGCAGTACCTCGAAGGCATGTGGAGCATTTCCAGGGTTAACAACTTTATCCCGCAGCCCAAGCCGGTACGTAGTTCGCCCTTTATTATAATTAGTTTTCATTTGGAGGTAAATAAATTTCACACCATAACCAAATATAATAATAAGGAACCAGTTGGTACAAACTGAGATGGCTGTGGTTCAAAGTAGTGCCCATCCTTATATTGAAGCGCACTGTAATAGGATAAAGTAAACTCTTAAATCTAAATTGCTCAAACTATATTATTTTTGAATAATGTAATTGTCTGGTAACCTGACTCCGCCAGATAGAACTGCTCACAGAACAGTTTGTTTCATACAACCATCTGAGAAGGCTGTCGTTGAAAGCATTTGCAAAAGAGAGGCACCTTCTACGACTAGTATCCGCCTAATACAAGATTTGTTTTAGCCGATCATTGCAACAATTAATTGGACATAACCAGAGTGCGGCAGGTAAGAAGACATGACAACCGGTGTAACAGTAACAGTTTTTGCAAAGTGAATTTTCAAATAAAAGGAACGTTAACAAACACTAAACTAAACGGCTAACATTTATTCCTGAGGTTTGGAGGAAAACCCACATGTATCTGGTAGAGAGAGTTATCAAAACACTACAGGATGTGTGTTTTGTTCTAAACAGTTAATTGTTTCCCAATACGCTTCAGTGCTTGCCTGTTCATGTCACTTCAAATGTTAATAATAAGAACTCCAGACACAATGAGAGCCGGCAGACAGTGCGCATCAGAAAGTGTTGAAGAGCTGACCTCTCATTCCTCAGTAGTCAAGGAGCAAGAGTGATGTGAGGTCAAGGGTCATTGCAACACTAATCTGCCGACCTCCTCCTCAAGGGCATTTCAAATGACCACCCCACAGAGTTGCCATAACTCTTCTTACATGTTGGATAAGCATTAGTGTTTGCTGTTTGAAGTCCGGGAGGCGCAGGAAGGGCTTGTCTTTTGAACCCAGTGTCATGGGAGGTAATGATTAGTCGTGCTCTACTGCAATGTTAGCTGCCACACCGAGCTTTAAGTAACTTTGCTTTTTGTGTGTGTTTCAAGTTACTGATGTGAGTGCCATGATTACTGATAGGAGTCCTGTTGTTATGGATCTCGTCCCAAAGCTGATTGACAAATCTCTGTTTCATTTTCAGGAGTTCTAAGTGTACACATCAAAAAACATAAACTTATAAAAATCAGCCTAGTAATATTATGTGTTTTATACTGTATGCATCAATGTCAGATATGTAAATAATATGTTGTTATTTCAGCTTTCCTGTTAACTAAGGTCAATTATTAGTCTTGGCAGTGTTTTTCATCCCTTTTTCTCCGAAAAGACTAAACACGGATTTCGCTTTTCCTATTAATGTCAACACAACAACTGCTTGTAGAAATGCTTTATGGGAGGACATCAAAAGCTTTTAAATGCATGTTTGTAATCTAGTACAAATCAAACAACTTGGTGCAGACGGGAGAGGCTGACTAGTGTTCTCCATCTACTGTATGTGTCTAAAAGCAATTAGTGGCCATCCGAGCTGGGATGAGTTACCCAGTGCCACACAGCTAAACCAGGGCCACAGCACGCAGTTGGAAATGTCCCTTCAGGACATAAAGTTACAAAAACAGCACAACAACTCTCAGAATTCTTAAGCCTGTTTCTTTCATTAAAACCAGACCCTTCAGAATGACTAAAACCCACATGAGCTCTTGTGGACTGTGAGTTAGGCTGCTGTGCCGTGAGGCAAAAGCTTTAATTCATGATTCCCACTAGGTTTTTTGTAGGAAAGCATGCATACAGACAAAGAGGTAGAAATAGGGTGTGTTTAAAATCTTTGACTGTGTGTCAACCCGCTGTAGATTGCCTGAGGCTCTCCCACACATAGTCCGTTATAGGGCACCTTGATTTTCTCTTTTGGGAAAATCTGGTTAACATTAAAAAGGTTGTTGGTGGTCACTGAATTGAAATGATCTACTTTCCTCCTATCTTCTTCATTTTCTTTAAAATGCATTATTCCTTTGGCCAGTAAAGGCTAAACCCACACATATGTTAATCTATAAAAAACAAGTGCTCTTGACCCATGAGGACTACCACTTTTTGCCCATTCACTGATGACTGGTAAGGTCTGCCTTACTGCCACCAATTTGAAAGCTGGCAGATAATCTTGGCGACTGCTGGTTTGGTGCAGCTGGGCTTGAATGGCAATGTGCCACACAAAGCCACTATCACTTGAGAAGAAAAGCTGAAGGCTGGATTCAATCTCTTGCTAATAGCCACCAATCCATGTTTTTTGTTCATTAAAGACATTGAATATTTTCTTTTGAGACAGGAATGTCTTACATATGGTGTGTCTCGGGGGTCACACACAGAGATTCCCACTTCTTGTTTGTTACAGAGGCCAACCAAGCAAGACTGCCCAGATTAGCGGAGCCCTTTTCACTTCACCAGTAATTGTCTTTTGGCCGCCAGGACCATAGGTCAAAGAAAGTCTATCTAAACCCAGTGTCTGTTGGAGAGAGTTAGCTGTTACTAACTAGCCTTTTTGCTGCGCACTTTCAGACTCCATAGGAAGCACTCTGCAGTCTTCTTACTCACGCACACACACACGCACGCACGCACGCACGCACGCACGCACACACACACACACACACACACACACACACACACACACACACACACTTAACTTTCTGTCTATGCTTCTTACTGTCGCTGTCTTTGCTCTTCAGTGGCAAACCAAGGCGAAAGGATCAGGGAGCACTGGGGGGTTAAAGGCTGGAAGGCCAGCTCATTAGTGACTTTCAGTCCAAACAGACGGGTGCGCACGGCTCCACTGACGCAGCCTAATTACCTGACCAGGGGATAGATCAGAGCGTGCCGCCAAAACCAGGGCCACTGCAGGTCCAAGGATACAGAGAGAGGCTCAGCTGAATGACTTAAATCCCCAGTTTGAATTCACAGGGGAATACTCTGGATAGCTGAAGTGTGGCTACATGCATGTCGGTGTTTGGGTTGAGTATTTGGGCCAACTCTTAAACCAGGGACCAGCTGTCTGTTTGCTCCTGTGGTGTGTTGCTACTTAAAACTGACACAGAGCTGGCTCACTCTGTATCACATTGAACGGCCTGTACACATCAGCTTCCTGTACGGGTGTTAGTGAAGTGCTCTAGGATTTTGTGCCAGAATGTAATGGGCCCACTTCCCTGGTATGAGTTCCTAAACCTGTCACCGACACCAACATAGTATAAGGCTTTCCGCTCTGGCGACTGCATGAAAATCTGGATTTGCCTCATTTCAGTTTGCAGCAACTTTTTTTTTAATCATCCTTTTCTTTTCAAGTCTTAACTTCCCACACCACAGCATCATATCTGACTGAGCCTCCATGATGACGTCCCAAGAGCCAAACCAGACCAGAAAGCAAGAATGTGTTTTTTGAAGTGTAATAACAAGATCACAATGAAAATGCAGGAGTTTACGTTTAAGTGCTGCATTTGATACATTTCAGTGAAGAATTTCTGGGAAATCTAGTTCACTTTAATGCAACAACATATGTCATAAATGTAAACTTAAGGAACAGCCTGCAGTGCACTAGCCAGGGCCCTAATGTGTCAGACAGTAATGTTCTCATAGCTTGATGTATAGTGTTCACATGTCAAGCTTGGCATATAAATAGTTCAGCTGTCCACCTCAGATGACAAATGGCATAATGGATAGTAGAAGGCCACACGCTTTGTAAAAAAAGATGGTAAAGGATGTTATTTTAGTTGACAAACACGAATGTGGGGCAAACACTCAGGTGGTAAATACGCAGTGGGCCTGAACCCAAGGGCCTGTTTAGAATGCACTTTCTGTTTTATAGTACTCCCCCTGCAATGCTGCCCTGTGCCAAATTCAAGGTTATTGCTGATTACACAACACGCAGGTGTCACAGTTATAAATGTTTTTTAACAACCCTTCAGTCTTTATTTACTCAGTTTCCAATGAAAACCCACAGAGCAGATTCTTGTCAGCCCCTATTGATCACTGTCCAGCAGGATAACACTTGCAGCGCTGCAGAGGATTAACCTTTTGTCAGTTTGGGGACTTCACCTCAAGTGTAGTCTCAAGCTGACTATAGGCTGTATAATTAGCACTCTGCAGCTACTGTGGTCCATTAGCTGTCTGTGAAGTGTATATATATATATATCTTTTTGGGGGAGTTCATAACATTGTCTGTATCTAATGGTCAGGGGCGCAACTACCCAGTGCTAGAGGGGTATGCAGCAAACAATTTTGTATGGGCTGTAAATAATAAAGGTTTATTTTAAAGTATATCGGCCACAGTAGGCCTAACATTAATATACAATATTATTAACAAGGTTAACAAATAAGAAAAACAGTCACAAATTGACAAGCATTAACGTTATGATTTGATTCCAATAAAGAAACGAAAAGCTCAGCTGGTAAGGACAGGACTTTACACACAGGGGACCCAGGTTCGAATCCCCCTCAGGATGCTACGAACTATTAAGTGTGGTTTAGTTGTTTTCCAAATTATTGTAATTTATTGTACATGGCATGCTGCCTTATATTTTCCAGTTTTCAGCTCAGTAACCTCATTTTTGCATATTAAGCTAGCCTTAATTTAAACCCATTTGGCTGCTACATTCCCAGTGTTGGCAGACGCTAGCTAGTCTGTTAACATGAATATTACAAGCCTCCAAACACAGAGGTCTCACTTTAAATCATACCTGTTGCCTTTCACCATCCACTTGTTTATCAGCTGTCCCATACCTTGACACGCCATCTCCTTTTCCCTCTTTTTTTATTTGTTTTTAGCCCCGACAGCTTTTTTGCTTTTTACATCTTTCAAAGACACCTGTGTGCGTACTGTGACAAGTGTACATAACGTTACCTGCTTTCTCAGCGTGCTCACCGCGCCCCACCAGCCACGCCCACTCGGGATATTCCATTAATTCTATTTATGGAGTCTAATGAGGGCGCCTACTGTAGCCCGTTAGTCCTCTAAAATGTTATATAGTATTGAGGAAATACTGAAATATTTTAGAAACGCACAACAGGCTGATGAACACCTTAGCCTCAATGCCAAAGTATAGTTAGTTGAAGCTTATTTAAATAATTAAAAAAGTAACTGATTGAATGTCTTTTTTGCTTTGAGGACTCCAAATACATTGACGGGGAGAGTGTGGAAGGTGGTTCATTAACCAGTAGGGGTGTGAATCTTTCAGTGTCTAGGGATTTGGTTTAGAATCGATTTTTGATTCAAAACAATTTTCAATTCAGGGTCTTTGATTAAATTCAAGTGAATGCAACTTTTGCTTCGATTATGTGCTGGAATGAAAAGACAATGTTAACCAAAGAGAACATTTATTTAAACATTTATCTTAGTTTTGGCCTTTACCAAATCTTTATATCAACTTGCTGCCATCAAGTACATAATACAAAAAATGTATTCTGTACTAAAGAAAAAAATAAAAATAAAATTTCTAGCATTCTGAATTGATTCAGAATCTTTAAGACTCTGAATTATGATTATTTAATGAATTAATGAATCGATTTTTTCTAACACCTCTATTAACCAGTCACAAATGGTATACTGTGCACATGGATGTCACAATTCACAATGGCATAATGTTTTCTTTTTATATTGTAGAGCTCTAGCAGAAATACTATTTCAACAAAACCATCTGAAGCTTCATAAACCTCTTTACATATGCCATAGAGGTACAGATATAATCAGGAACAGTGTGGGGGTAAATGCTAGTGATTTCATTGCTTAAACATGGGTTATCACTTAATTACAGTGAACCCCAGCCAGTGCAACCTCTGGGGTGTTTGGCAGAATGGTGAACCGTCCTTGCTGTTCAGTAGGGAGCTCGCTGCTGTGGATACTGCTGACTTCAGGTAGCGGTGGCCGGATGCAGCAGCTGCCTTGTCCATCTGGGGCAGGGGAGAGAAGAGCAGTGCTAAATGGACTGGAAGGAAGGTGGGCAGGAGCACAAATGCCCGTAAGTGATGGCTGCTTTGTTATCTGTGTGTGAACAGGCTGCGGGTTTGACGGGTGATGCAGGTGCAGATGTCGTTGCCTCTAAGACCCAGATCACCACAGTGACTACAACCACTACCAGTGCTGCCGCCAACACTAGCACCCTGACACCCTGCCGACTGAGGAGCACCAGCCAAGCGGGACTCCCGGCACCCAACACCTCCTACTCCCCCTCCTCCCCCTCTCCATCCCCATCTGCAGCAGCCTCCTTCTTCATTAGGTAAGCATCTCCCCCACACTTTAAGCCCACACACTGCTTGTCAAAATTAGATTAAGACGTTAGATTACACTGTTTACTGTTTATGTCAGCCATGCGTTCAGGCATCACTCCGTGTAGGTGTACCTGAAGAAATCTCAAAGGGGGATATGCAAAGACTTGCCTTTAAATATGCAGCAAAGGTTCATGGTGTTAACAATAACGCGGGTCACCAATTGCAAGCAAATGTTGTTCCGACACTGATGAATTGTTGCATGCTTTGAGATATGCATCATCAGAATAAATGAACCTTTAGTGCAAGCACCAGTGCTTATGAATGGATAATAGAATTACATAATTCGATATGAGGAGGGAGTGTCTCACGAAGGGGCTTAGGTTAAAGACATCTATTGTTCTTAGGAATTTTATGTTTAGTTACTTTTTTTTGTGACTTCATTTCAAACTAAGCAGCAATGATGTCTGTTGCTGAACATTTATTTTTCTCTAGGGAGGAACTGCCAGTGAAAATTAAAAAAAAAACAATTTAACAGCTACAAGCATGTTACAGGGCTTCTCATTTTGGCCTTTCATACAAATGCAATTGGGTTTTAGGTCCCAGAAAACACTCTTTTGAAAACTCCAGCCAGGGTGAAGACTTTTAGAAATGTTTACCTTGATAATGTATAAGCGAGGTGACAGCTTCGCTCAATTTGTGCAGGTTCATTGTTTTTGTGTAATAAGCATGTGCATATTGGTAATGACATAAACAATGAATGTAGCCGGGCTAACTTTAGAACAAATTATACAAAAGCAATTGTTTAATTACACTACTAAAAACAATCAAACTTCATTGTCTGTCCATTCATCTAGCACACTGGTTCCCAAAGTGGGGGTCGCGACCCGGAGTGGTGGGCGGGGGGTTGCGAGATGATTTCCAGATATGATTATTATTATTATTATTATTATTATTTTATGATTATTATTTTTATATATTTTTAAAAAGCTTGTAATGATGCGAGTATAAATTTAGGATAATTAAAATAAACTGAAAGTAAAACTTTGTAAAACTTAGTAAAACTTTTTTTTCTCCGATTAATTATGACAGTTAAGTGATGGCGTGTTGCCAAGTCCGCGGGCTACTTTTAAAGTCCATTTTGGGCAAAAAGCATAGTATAATAAAATCACCAAAACAAGTCTTCATGTTAAGAATGAATAGTACACAAACATTTCTAAAACTGTAAAAACTGTCTCTTTCTTTTTTTTTTTTTTCAAATAAAACATTCATTAATTATTTTATGATAAACATACTGTCTTAAGTGCACCCCTTTGGGATCGTCAGCATATATATATATATATATATATATATATATATATATATATATATATATATATATATATGTATATGTAATACTCATGCACATGTTTGGACAAAGCCTCAGTGTTTCAAAGAGTGAGTGCTCTACTCTGCAGCTTGATTCTGTGTGTCAGTGTCTGCCAGTATTTGGCCTTCTCAGCTCTCCTTGGCTGTTGTGGGGCTGTTTCCCTGGAGAATACATCACCCTCTTCTAGCTGCTGGACGGTGCAGTGTGCCATATTGTCATTGATAGATTTCCCTGGCAGTCGGTCAGTGCATATACATTCCCCGGCTTCTTCTCTCTGAGGAGTGCTATGTCGTAATGAATGTTGGTAAAAAGAAAACTGGCTAAGAATGACAGAGAAGAGTGATGCATAGAACCATTGAGACTCTGCACCACTGGAGGTGTGGAGAGCTGCTGTAGGGACGTGCGGAGTGTGACAGCAAAGCCAGTGGGGATCAATGTGTGGAGCTTTTTGTCCAAGAAGCCCAAATGGAGTTTTTCTTGCCAGCTTATTTGACAAAAATGATCAATCAGAATGACCATGAATCCTTTACTTTAGCTAAGGGGACATTCCAGATTCTCCACTTAATATGCTAGTTCCTGTGTGTCCTGCTTCCCATCACAGGAACCTGCACACTCATCGGGGGTTAATGCCTGACACTGATTTATTAGATCTCATGTTTTCTTTGGACGCGTGCTCGAAAAGCTTAGGTTGTGGCCCGGTTGGCCCAGGCAGGAAAATAAAGAGGGAGGTGCACTTGTTTTTTCCCCTGAAGCATGTCCGAGTGGGGCATCAGGGGTGGACGTGGAAGCAGAGCAAAAAGCCCCACCTTACATTTTATTCCAGAGATAATGCAGTGCCAGGAATGCAGTGTTTTACTTGGCTCAGGGAAGCTGAATAATGATGGGACACCATTGTACTGAGAGAGAAAAGGGGCTGGTGAAGATGCACTGCTCTGATTGAGTCAGTGTCGCTTTTTCAGTTAAAAACATTGTATTTGCCAGCCTGTATTCATCTATGCCAATATCACTACATGCTGTTTTTTAAAATCTAGACGATGCAGCTACATCTTAAAGGTTTCCTTCCTGTGTATTCCTTGTATATTTGTTTTGTCATTTGTCATTTCAAACCATGCCATAACCTACTCACCTGCTCCGTAACCTACTGCTCAATGCTTTAGAAGTTATATTGAATAAATAGAATATTGCTCTTAAAGTAGCTGTACTTTCATCTTACCCACTTGCTCAAATAGATTTTTAACAGTGCATGTGGCTGATTTGAGATGCGTCCTGAACCTTTGCAGCTGTTGCCCGCAACAAGAATATCATCACCATTATCTTATAGTTGTTTGTGCTCATCACTCATCACCGCGAAAATTTTCTTAAAAGGCTAAAATAACTTAATGAATCTACAATTTTCTTTTCTCAAAAAAAGAAAGAAAAACGTGAGATAGAGATAGAGATAGTCCTTCACCTGTTAGCCTTGATTGAAACCCTACATCTGATTAGTATTCCTTTTTGTTCTCAAAAGATACAATTAGTGGGATGCACGTTGGAATCCTGAGAGCCCGCCATGTAGGAACCGAATAACTAAACAGCACTTTCTTCCTACCCCAATGGAGTGGAGAAGCTCCTTAGACACTTGTCTGACATTCACTAACACCGTTCCATTCCGAGATGAAATTTTAATTAGAATGCAATTAGGAAGACTCTAGCAGCTTTATCTAGTCCAGCGCTGAGAGAAAAGCACAATGAAAAAAAGCACAGTGATGAAGGAAAGCTGCTCATTGTTCAATTTCACACTGGAAAACGAAGTTGTCGACCGTTCAGCTGTTTAAAAAAGCATTTAATTTGTTCCATTTGAGATGTCCAGTGAATTGAAAATTTTTATTTTAGTGTAAATGACAGTTTTATATCCGCAGAGCTCAGCGGGTCAAAGGAACAGTTTAACCTATTCCTGCATGAATTAGTCCATTTCACAGCAACACTAACTGTACATGCCATAAAATGAGCTATTGTGAGATGTGAGTGTTAAGCTACAAGAACTGATATTTCTGGTTGTCTTGGTTACTTGTTGGAGCACAGCCATAGCAACAAACTCAGAACATTGAGGTAATGTCGGTAATTTTATTAAGTACAGTCATTTCCTACATATGTTTTATGGCAGCTATTGACCGCTTGTCATCATTTTAATAGCTTTATGGGAAATAACATGTTGTTTTCCTTTTCCCATAATCATTGTAGGGCCCTTCAATAATTAGCGTGCAGTCTTTTGGTCATTTCAAAGGGCAAGGGTATATCAACATGAATACAAACCCTAATCCCACCAGACTGTGAAGATTAAGGCTTTATCCACACTAATGCATTTTTGTTTTTCAAACAGCTTTGTATGATGAGAAGAAATTTAATGTTGAACATTTAATGTTTTTAACCTAAAACAGGGTGCCTTGTGTTTTCTGTGACTCAGTGTTCTAATGAAAGTACAAAAACAGAAAATGGTTTTTCAATAAAATATTTGTGCACAAGTCATTCATTAATGCAAATGTTCGGTCATTTGGCATCTTGTTCCTGATAACTGGGTAAAACAACTTGAAACAAAGATGACCCGAGCTCAGTGATGACCAATCGGTAATTAGACTGCGTATACAGTGGCAGAAAGACTGAGGAGTGAGTGGTCAAGCTCTGATCGGATGTTGCATATATTTGTGTGCATTTAATTAAGTGGGTATGACAGAGGGTGGAGGTAATGATTTTAGAGCCATGTGTTCAGCTGACTAGCACGTTAAGCTCTGATTGCCTTGTGACAGAGCATATGATTAGTGTATTGACACAGTGTTGTGTAATGAAACCAGGTGGATCTCGCAGCAGGATCTAGACTGTGCTCCAAATCTCGCAGCAGGGTCTAGACTGTGCTCCAAACTGCCACCTCACACGTCTCCATCTCCGTGTTCCATTAACACCTGCTGATTGTGACGCTGGCTTTAATGCCTCCTGGACCCATGGGATTTGTCGCTGCACGCTGCAGAGAGCCCAGACTGCTCAGTTTGTAGTATGTTATTTCTGCATGATCTATAGTTGCTCTTGTTTATGTGGATACGGAGGGAGCCTAGTTCCTCGGTCACTTTGCTTCTTCATACTAATCATGCACAGGAGAGGGCTCATTTAGATGCTCTAAATGGAGATAAAGACCTTGGAGACACAGTTGTTGAGAAGTCATCTTGCGCTGCTGTGGTGGCACACAGGCTGCAGCAGGGGCAGGGCAGACAGCTGTTTGCTGGAATGCAGCCCTGGAGGGGTTTTGGAAGGAAGTGGTTTTATGGCCGTGAATGGCCGCCCTGTAGCTGCTGCCCAGGTGAATGTTTGTGCAGTAATGACTGTGATTGTGCACAAGGAATCCTCCTGTAATTGTGGCAGCAGGGACGTTTAGCCTCTCCTCTGCTGCATACACAAGACCTTGCCTTTGTGTCAACACTCGCTCTGCCCTTCATCCCCAGGCTATTCTGAGTAACCATAGTAACACGTCATTAGCTTGTGGAAATAAAATGTCACTGATTTTTCTTTCAAAAGTGGAGATTGAAAATCTGGATGTTGAAATATGCTGGACTGTAATTAACTCAGAGGGAGGTACAAGAGTCTCTTCAGTATGGGACCTGTATAATGGAAGTGCAAATGCTTCAGCTTGTTGTTAACAAACACTCTCTGGATGACTCACTGAAGTTTTCTTGCACACACTATAGATTTATACTTAAAGAGTGGCTAATTAGGTAGGTGTAAAATGTTTAATTAAGAGAATCTAATGGTACACTTACATTTCCTCAAATTATATTGAGGTGTTCTGAAAACATTGTTAAAATAACATTATCACCCATCACTGTGTCTGGTCTGTTACTGCTTTCTAAGGTTAACGGAAAGTTTTTCCTCTACACCAAAGCTTTAAAAATGGTTTTCTTTGGTAAGTGACTTTTTTTGTAAGTGCTATGTAAGAATTTATTAAATTTAACTAACCTTACATTGTACTGTAAGCATAGCTGTTAATACTACTGAATCCTTTAAGTTCAGACACAAAGGAGGAAAACTCCAGTTGCACACTGGATTTTTTTGCTATTGTGGTGGTCAGTGATGGTCAGCCATGCAGAAAGCCTGTGGAGGACACTGCTGGCTGGTTGTACTGTGACTGACAGCAGGGGTCTTTGTCACTGACAAATGGGCAGTGAGGATTATGTCGAGTGCCTGGATCTCCAGCCCACACTGGATGTGCTCCACATGGTAGAGAGATAAAGATCCAGAGTGGACTGTAGCAACTGGGGACTAACATGTTTGTTACTGTTGTGAATTAGCACATGTGCTCAGAGTGAAGTTTCACTGTGATAGCATCAGAAGCAGGGTTTTGGAGAAGAAAACTGCATTCACTTCCATGGGGGTCAAGTAAGTGGCAGTAGTCAGCCTACCTGGATGTTTGTTTGCTGAATGCTCGACAAATCATGTTATATCAATTCTTTCATTCTGTTCACTATTGTCTATTGTTTTTCTGTTCTCTATATTGCTCTTTTTCCTTTCTCATCTTACCTTTCTGTCTGTGTCATGTGGTATGTGCAGTTTTGTGCAGTTAGAGTTAAGACTGTCTGCTCCCTGGAGGTGAGAGGGTAATGGTTTTGCTGTCAAGCCACAGTGAGATAGATTCCTACAGCAGAGCAGGAGTGTGAGCAGAATGTATAGCAAAGCACAAAGCACACTGACTCCATTGTAAAGAAAGGGCCACAGTGGTGCTGAAACAGTAATACTAGCTCTACCTCAACCTGACAAATGACAGTTGATTCATATCAATCTGTCGAAACACATGCCCAGGGCAGAAAATAGCTCATCACCAGTATTGAGTGGGTGGGTGGAAGTGGAAACGGTCACTCTGTGCTATTTGTCTTTTTGTGCTGAATAAAACACCAGCTGCTACTTTTCTGCCGTAATCAGTCCATTGGGACTAATGGCAGAGTCGGAGCGGTGGCAGACACTGGCAGTACCAGCTGAGGCCATGGTGGGACAAGCCCAGCTGTGAGTCTTACTTGAACGTGTTAGTTTTCAGAGGTGAGGTGTTGATAGAGATCCGGCCAAGCTTGACAGCCTCAGGGATCTTCATCAGGCAGCTACATCCGACCAGCATCACGCACTGTCTCATCCACCCACACAGCAAACACTGAGACTGACTCATGAGGCTTACTTTCAGGTAAAGACAGCACTGTTTGAAATAGAAAAAAAAACAGGCTTTATTTTAACACTGCTAAATTTTGTAAATTAATTCTGTGAAGAATTCCCTGGTAGTTACTGGTACCAGCAGCTGGGGTGAACGACACTTAGTATCCTATGTGGTTCAGTGAAAATATTCAGTCATTTATTGTAGTTTGGTTTCTGAGATTTGACACCTGTTACTAATTACGATAGTTTTTGTTCTGGAGGATATTTTCCCTGTAGACAGTACTGTCCCTGACTTTCTGACCTCTCACAAGGCTGCACGCACACACGCAGTTTAATTGCAGCTCAGTGCATGCTGCCCAGGTGTGGATGATAGTAATCCTTGAGTTGTCCTGACTCAATCTCCACATAAGCTCTCGCATAAGATTTTGTCACACCACCGAGGGAGCTGTGCTACAGTTGTGTATTCCCTGGCCTCTCTCTGTGTGCCTGTTTCCCCTGGGATATGATAACATGGTGAGATAGCCCAGAACCTGGTACAGCCCCACACTGATGAGCTCTGTTGTGACAGACAGTACAGAATCACTTGAGCCTGTCATCATCAGTGGCAAACAGCCCAGTGATAAGGCAAAGAAAAACCTAGTGCGTGAGGGATAACCCTGCAACCTTTCCCTTTGCTCAAATAACTCCCTGAGTCAGGAAGTCTGTCTGGCCCACTCACATTGCCCGGGGCATAGGAGGGGGGCTCGTTTACCAGGACTGAAAAACAAAGGGTTGAAACGCTGACTCAAGCTTGTGTGCTCACCCTGGGTCCATGCAGTGAGCCCTATGGGGAAAAGGGGAACGTGTCCTTTCACAGTGGAGTAATGAGGTGTTTGCCACAGTACACAGACCAGCCATTGTGTCTAAAAGTGTGCACATCAAACGACCAGGTTGTGTAGGACTTCTTCTATGTAGGCAGGAGGCCATGCCCTCAGCATCCGTCTATTCCCAGTTCCATTTGTCAGCCCACGTTGAACATTCCTCATTCAACTGTATAATGGCCCTAACAGTTGCCCACAGGGCTCCTTGATCACTGCAGTACTGTTTAGTTATCACGCTTTAGACAATTTTCTAACTTCCTGCTATTGAATAGATATTATGTCTCACGCCTTTGGGGGCAGAGGGATGCCATCGAAACCTCTTTAGTGTCCCTCAGTGAAAGGTGTCATGCAAATCAAGTCCATTATGCTCGGCATCTGTATTCTAGAGGCATGGTGCGGGAATGTGCCAGAATAAGAAACACTCAAATGTAGGTTTTAGGGAATATGCGCTAGAGACTTTTATGAGCCATTGTGTGCCGACTCCGAATAGACCCCCTCTGGACTGTGCTCCCATGAGCCTTTATGTTGTCCCATCCAGACTAACAATGATGGCTCCTGGTGAGTCTCACAGGCGTCATTGGCTCAACATGGCCTTCAATTTCACATGAATTACTAAAGCTGCGTAATCAGCAGTTGAAGCTGATTTCCCTAAACACAATTGCTTTGTTTTTTTTGTTTTTTTAGAACAAACGCCCTCATCTTTTTACAAATAAAATGCAAAGTACCCTTGAGGATAGACCCATTGTCAGAAGTTTTGCTTTTTATCTAATGTCAACATATACCACATAGTGTCATTATCTTACATCTGTTGATAGCTTTGAATTAAGCTTCAGAATCAGCAAATGCCAACTGTGGAGAATTAACAACAGTGATCTCTGCAGTACATAGATAAAGATAGCATCTAGTTCATATTTGTTTACATTTCTGACTCTTAGTTGGAATAAAAGTTGTTGTAAACCACATATAGTGTAGCTATCTCTAAAAGCAGCAGCAGCAGTGTACGTATGTTTATGTGATGTGTTGCTCGTGCACACTGGCTTGAATAGGGAGGATTATAGGCTGTAATCGTTCATGACCCAGCCCTGTGAGAACCAGCTGCAGTGTGCTAAAAATCCCATTATCCTTGTGGCCCACTGAGTGCTGCTGTGTGCCATTCCGTGGTCGACTTTATGAGAGTGTGATACAGGATAAACTGCTTACCTTTAATAATGTAGTCTGTCTCTGTATTTATGCTCGTAATATTTTTGAGATTACTTACTGCATTTTCTAAAAGCACACAAGTTTATTGGTTAGTAGTTTGACCATTACAGTTTTCAGATCTTTGTTTTTTTGTTTGCTTCTATATTGTGATGATTTAAGTTAAGTTCTTCTTCACATTTAATCATGTTAAGCTTTATTTTGTCATGCATTGGGACAGTAGATTAAAAAAGGTACATACATTTATAATGTTAAGCGTTACTTTTTAGACTTGACCTGAATTCTTCAACAAAAATGGAGTATAAAAGAAGCTAGAGTTTACATTTGACTGCTTGAAGAGCTGTTTTGTATCAAGGAAGGAATGGTTACTTTTGAAACATACTGAAACATATTGATCAGTACCATCACCAGTAATGCCACCTCGACTGTGTCCCCCTATAGTTGACTTGAATTTAGATGAAAGATTAAGAAACACGTGTTACCTCCCCTCCCCCCACATCACGTCTCTCTGGAACGGCCCACTGATTAATCGCTCCCAAATGTTCTCAGCTGCCCGCAGGCCGGTTTGTTGTGATAGCCTCAGTGTGGAGAAGTGCAAATAAAGAATTGCAAGGTGTCTTAAGCCTGGCAGTAAGTGATTAATGAAGCAGAGTGGAGTAGAAGTACGCCTGTTTTTCCTCACCTCAGTCCCACTCTCACACACTTATCATAATCTCTTGGTCTCACTTTTGTTTTGATGTCCTGTATTAATCCAAGCAGATATTATATTTGTTCAGTGAAGCGTCCCGTCTTAATAATAGCCCTCATATATCTGTTATGGATCAAATATCCTCTCTCCGCAGAGACTCGATGTATCAGTCAGTCAGACGTGACTAGTGCCAAAAGTTCCTGCAGTGTGGAGTATTCTGCCGCAGGTTTTTAAGGAACGCCGTGGGTGGGACAATGGGTGAATTAGAGTTCAGCATGTGTGGTGAAAGAGCAGCGTTCTTCCAGAATCGGTGCAGCCTGGGAGCAGAGCGCCGAGCAGAGTCTGAAGAGATAAAAGTGGCTGTTAATCTCTGTCAGCAGTGCCAGCAGTCTGCAGAGTGCAAAAAAACATGTCTTCATTATCATCTGTCACAAATCAGCAAAAAAGTCAACTCTTTGAAACTGTTTTAGGCATTTATTTAGCTGCATCCATTTTTGGGGTACTTTGAGACTGCAGTAAATAAGCCAGGGTCAAAGACTACAGTTTTTCCGCCTAGGACTTTTGGGCTCTTATTGAGAGTATTACCTATTCTTTCCTCTGGGGACCCTTTATCTCTGTACCTGACAAATGGTTCCTGTGGTGCTAACACTTTGTGCTTGGTGCTCTCCCTAATCAAACTAGTTAAAGCATATTTATACTGTGACTGCTAGCAGAACAATAAAGTGATTGGTAAAGAGAATTGTAGCAATTGGATCTCTGCCCTCTAATTTCCTTCCTATTCTGTTCCTATTCTCAAATTTCTCAAAATGCTAAAAGTCAAAGCTTGGTAAAAGTGCTTTTATATATACATATATATATATATATATATATATATATATATATATATATATATATATATATATATATATATATAATAAATAATGTGACAGTACATCCCAAAGTGTTATTTATTATGATGAAGCCAAAGAAAAATACTACCTTTTATCTACAGTATATTGATATGACACTCTACTGAACTCTACTATTGCTTACATAGATCTTCCACTTCAATAAACTTGGCTTGATTATTGATAAATCTTTTTTTAAATCATTTTTTTTTTTTATGCCAACTGTTTCATTTATTCTTGGCCAAGTCCCCACAATCATCATCCCTGTTTCTTTCTGAGGCAAAAGATGATTTACCTCCTCAAACACAGCACTTGTTGACACACAGCCAGACCCAGAGATCGAAGGAACGACCTGGCCCACCTCCTGGCTCGCTCATTGTTTCAGTCTTCTTTGTTTTTTAACTATTTTAGTTTGCTTTAATTTAATATTTTCCATTATCCTTCTTTCCTTTTCTCAGCTTTCCTCCTTACTGCACCGGTGTACCCCCCTCCAATGTTTCAAATGATGCCCGTTATTCAAGCTGTTCCCCAGAGGATGTCCTAATCCCTCGTTTTCCACCTCAGTCCACAGAGCGTTGCAGACGGGGTGTGAGGAGACAGTGACAGAACAGGTTTCCCAAGCCCTGGTAGAATTGAGCATTTATGTATGCAAGGCTGCATGTTTTGCCGTGCTTTGACAGCAGAAGCCTTCAAATCTGCTTTATGACATGAATGTAGAACAAGTGTTTAGAATATTTCTCTTCTATGACAACACATTGTGTTCACAGATGTTACATGAATGAGTTTAGCCTTACCTAATTGGCCGGGGATTGGTGGTGAAGATGTGTGTGCAGCCTTGGGCTGTCAGTAGACAGCACACAAATGATGTCCCATTTGCTATTCTGTGTCCAAGGCCAGACACTGCGGGAACAAAAGCCTTGTTGAACACCTTGTTGGAACAAAGAGCTTTTCTGCAGGGCCTCAGTCCAATGTGTTACTCTATATGTGCCAGGCAGGATATTGCTTTGCTAACTGGACATCACATCCATTTCTGTCTGCTTCTGCTAGAATCCATTTATCTCTTTCTGAGGATTTATAGAAAGTCCATAAATCCTAGCCTGGAGGTGTTTGGCCACTTCCTGCAGATTTTTGCTGCGTACACGGACACAGGAAAGAGGAGCCCAACCTTTTAAACCAGCATTAAAACATCCAAGCAGGAGGAAGCAGGGCAGCAGTCAGGAGAAAGCTTCAGAGCTTCAGACTGATAAAATTCAACAGGCATCAAGATAAGCCTGTTCATTTTCTCTTCCAATCCAAATACTGCTGCCTACTGCAGCAGTTGGGAAGACACAGACAATATCTTGGTTTGCGTTGATGCTAATCTAAATCTGAATGATAAGATAAGCCCAGGCTAGTTTCTCCATTACTGTAACTTCATGTTTAGACTTCTTAGCAGCCACCTCAAAGTAGCACAATTGTGTTTCCCAATTAATTGCAATCTTCAGAGTGTGGAGCCTCAGACATGAAGAATTTAGGAGCTGGGGGTGTGAGACACTAAATTAATGTTTACATCAGTGGTCCTGTGATTGCAGGGAGCATTTAAACAGGCTCATTATCAGACTAAACCGCAGCGCCACACAGGAGGCGTGAATCAGCTTTGTCATGCTCTCCCAGTGTGTGCATTCAACAGCCTCTTTATTCAGCAGGGCCCCCGAGCATGTTTAACCCCTTCAGCTTTTAATGTAATGTAATGCATACATTTGTCTATTCATCTCCACAAATAGTCTCCCTTGACCTACTGTGACACATGATCTTGCTCAGAAAAAGGGGTTTAATGGTCCCATTCTTAATGATTAGCATCCCGACCTCTCTAGTAAATCTCATCTGGGTGGGCCTTCTCCCTGCCAGAGCTGCTGGGTACGAGTATGACATCATTTCCCCTCGTCTGCCTGGGTGCCATATGAACGTGTGGGATGATGTCATGGCTGCTTAATCACCTCAGAAGATTAGCTGGTCAGGGTGCATGCAACCGGGGAGTGTAGTGGTGGAAGAGGGTGTTGAGAAATTGATATTTCAATGAAATATGCTTTAGCTGTCTGCACAAAGGTAAAACAGTAGTTTGTACATCCTCAAGGCCCATCTTCTCATTGGACAAGGGCTCGTTTCACTTGAAGGCTCCTTTAAACATTTTTGCAGTTGTTTATTTGCATTCCATAAACAAATATACAAAAAACAGGCAACAATTTGTACTATTTCAACTAAAATGTTGCATATTTCCTGGTTTCCTCATACCATAGAAAGATAAGATAAAAGGTGTAATATAGTATTCAAACAAAGATAAAGTTCTCTTGCCGGCTGATATTGTAGATTTATGTTGTTCTGCCATACCTGTGGGGCAGCAGGCCATTTGATCGTGTCAAGGGCAACCCATCAATAAGACAGTGTGTACTGATTTTAGCTCTGGGGAGGTTTCCTATTGATTATTCTTTGCCTCAAAAACATTAGAGCTCACCTGACCTACACACATCCCGCCAAATCAATCACCCCCATCTGCTGATATGGCACGTCTGCCTCGTCAATGTCTCCAGCACACAGTAACATTTCCACTCAAAAATGCCTTTGCTGGCTTTTCCTTTGAGCCCCTGTTAAATTGTGAATGTCTCCAGCAGCGAGCGCGCCTAACTCGATGTGCTGTATTCATTATCAATGCGTGTTGCAGAGCCTGGCTACAATCCAGTTTTCTCATCTCCATTCATGAAGAGCTAGGCTGGTCTGCTAATCAGCAGCACTGTGAGGCAGACTCACTGCAGGGGGGATAAAGCAGTCTAATATCAGTCCAGTGATCTGATCCCTGCTTGAATGGTCGGAGCAGTCTTATCTTGTCTGTAGAAGGAAAAAAATTGAAAATAACAAAAAAGAGGAAATGTCAAGGGTAGCAAATGTGGCCAGCATAGTAATTAGCAAAAAAGGCTCTACCTCAAGATATTGCTGGCAGAATGGAGACACATTTTTACAACCAAGCAGATGGGCGTGCCGGCTAATGGTTCTCCAGGTTGGAAGAATTTTCTGTTCTGTCAAAACCTGAAAAGAAGGTGAGAGCAATTATTGACAGCAGGCTAACATACTGTATAGAGCTTTTAAAGCAGCAGGCAAAGGCAAGACCCACCTCTGCCTTTGACCTCCTTTTTTTCTCTCCCTCACTTCCTTTTTTCCTTTTTTACTCTTTAGGTGAAAAGGGAATTTCGATGTCCTTTCAGAAACAAAGGCGCCCAGAGACCGACCCTTATTTCAAAGCAGCCTCAATTTTTACATCGGTCTTGCCTCCACTCATTTATATACAGTATATTACAATCATTATCAGTCCCTAAGGTCTGTTCAAAAGAGACAGTGATGAAGCTGAGAGACTATCTGGACACTTCCAACCCTGACTGCTCCTATTATTACGCCATTTGATGTATAACATGTGAAGTAAGCCACACTAAAGGCACAAGCAATGGGCATGGGACTAATGGCTGGTTGCACTGTCAAGGTGACCAATATTCACATTAGCATTGTCCTCTATTCATCAAGTGTTGCCAATCATGATTAGTCAGTCGTATATGCAGTTTCCAGGAGACTGGAATCATTTCACATGGCTTAATTTGGATACTGGAAAAAAGCAGAGGTAAGCTGTATTGAAGAGGAAGGGAAAGGTTATGTGATATATCAGACTGCTTCATTACTATATCCAAATGGTAGGTGGCCATTTCTTTTTTTTTTTTATTCTTGCTTCACTTTTACTCCAGCTGAGTTCATGTAAGGGGCACTGTGTTAGATCGAGAGGCAGAGAGAGCCGGCTGTGTCTTTATGCCAAATGCACTTTCATCTGGCGAGTCTCACACCCACTCGCTTTGCCGCTGTGTTGTTGTAGCAGTAGGCACTGTGCGGCCAAAAAAGCAGCCTTTCAAACAAGACCGGTTCGTCGGGGGCTGAGAGGGCTTATGAGGCTAAATTGGAAGCCCAGGGAATACAGGGCACTCTCACCCCGGGATCGCCCACTCACATGCTTTCATTCGCCTTTTTTGCCCTTGACCATTGACTGGCTTTCCAGCATAAATCTGCTTTCTAACATGTCATCTGTTCATTGTCTGTCCTCTCCCACTCTATCATTTGCTTTTAAAAAAATATTCTGTCAGCTTTCCTGTTGAGCATCCTAGCAATCCATCTTTGCGCTCTTAAGTATGTCCTCCTTATCGCGCATCACCTTTTGTGATTAATAACGTGCTCATTCATCTGGCTAATTACATCCTTCCACAAATGCAACTGTGCACAAGTGTACAGGACTATCCGCAGGAGCAGAGCAACACCCTCATGCATGCAAGCACTGTAGGCATACTAACCAAATCTGTTTGAAGTGTGGGACCCTAAAAGAAGAGAGGGCTCCTGTATGCATTAAGTATTCATGTGACGTGTGGTGGGGTGCGTCGGGGCTTTCTAACAGACAGAGTAGAGAAAATTGCGCCGCGAGCAGCCAGCAATTGAGCACTGACACCTCGTCTGGCAGTCAGAGGGAAAAAAGGGGTTGGGCTGAGGAAAGAAAAGAAAGAGAGAGGGAGAGAGAAAAGGAGAGAGAGAGACGAGGTAGGACAGCTGCCAGCATTTCTGTGATAGCGGGAGAAGGACCGAGAGGCGGAACAGCAGTAGGAATTCTCCTCATTCCCAGCCAGCCAAGGAAATCTGCGGATCATTCAGGCGTGTTGCTTCGCTCTCCCCTCCCTCATTCTGCAGCGTAAACTCTGGCCAGCAAGACCTGCAGCCCTTACACGCTCTCAGCGGATTAACTGAACGAGAGTGAAAACATGCAGCCTGTGGGGAAAATGTATTGGACGTAAAGAAGAAAGAAAGTTATTGGAAAGCCAGCTGTTGCTGCTCCGAACTTCAATTGGAAAAAATAAATGGCAAGAGATTTCGGGGACCACTCCTGACCTTTTTCTTGCTTCCTGTGGACCACCTACACCCACCTACTCTCTACCTTCAACCTGCATGGTCCGTATTGATACTATGGCACCCACTTGTCCGCCTCCTCCCACTCCTCTGCCACCCTCTACAAACCCGGCTTCTTACAAACCTCTGTGAAATCAAGTGGAACCTTAATGATTACAATCACGGCAGGAGAAGACCCCCGGTGTCCCGACTTTTGGGTGCAGCCCCGCCTCGCCATGTCCTCACTAACTGCACCGGTGTATCAGATGTACAAGTAATGGAGAACACTGGGAGTGCAGACGTGGACAGCAGAGTTGAACTCCATCAGATGTCGGTTTTTTGACTATGAGCATAAACTAGATAATGGATTGGAAAGAGCTGTAAGTATAATGTTGCTGCATTTTCTCACAGGTGCATGCATAGATTCAGTTTGTCTTTATACTCATTTGTGAGTCTGCTTAATATCATGCTATGTACAAGGCATATTGTATCATTTCAGACTGGTGTTGTTCAGGGAAACAGCTTCATTAGCTCGGAGATGTCGGGTGAACAGGTGGACAAGCTGTTGTAGGCGTAGAAATCTGAGCCTCCCCTTCAGCGCCTTTTTCCCCACTGCCTGATCATGTAGTTGCAGAGCACAGCAGAGTGGTGAAAGTCGGGTGGGATGGGAGCCTATAGAACAAGAGAGTGAGCAGAAACAGCCCTGCAATTAATTTCCCACGCGCTGTATACACGTGTTTGTGGTGAAAAGCAGCTATGTCATCTATTTTCTCACCTTCCTTTCAAGAACACATGTCCATTGTCCACCATGAATTAGATTTCAAGGTTACATACACCTTTCTCTATTTTTTTCTAATGGTGACTTTCTGATGGCTGCAATAGGTGGAAGGAGAGACAGACACCTAGAGACATTCATCTTCTGCTGCGGATAGATCCCCTAGCCTACATTCATATGCTCATATCATATCCACGTGTGCTCCAGTGTGCTTCCTCTGCCTCTCTCCAGCTCACATTTATCTACTCCATTTCATTTTTACCCAGTCACATGATCTGTCTCACATGCTATCACACATAAGGCAGTTCCCCTGGGAGAGCCTTCTCCTGTAGCCTTCTTGGATGCAATAATTATTCCATCAACCACCAGTGTGTTCCCTGATTGTGCTCTTGGGCTGTCGCTGCAGGGGCATAGAGTGGAGAGGGGCGAGACGAGGGAGGGGGGCTCTTGTCACTCCAGAACGTTAAAGGGCTCTGGAGATGAGGGTTTTAGTTTTTTTGGGCTGAAGCCCACCCCAGTCTTGTCCAAAAGCAGCCCAGAAACTACTAATGAGCTAAAGCTGGCCTTTCAGGAAGCTGCTGCTCTTCTTCAAAACTCACATGGGTCTGCTCTGTTCTGCATATTCTTCCTCCAACTCTCTCTCTCTTTCACATGCTGTGTTTCTACTCACCCTCCCTTTAAAAACCCACATTTTTTATCTTTTAATCTGACTTTAATTCTCTTTCACTGCCTTTGCCACCCCTTGCTTTCATGTCTCTCTTTGTGCTGTGTTGCTTTTGAAACCAGACAGGCGGAGTGAAAACCATTTGAGTGTATTTCAATTTCCCTGAGGTACTACTTTCCTTCCTGACCTTGAATTTTCTAGCCGAGGTGCAGTGTTAGGTGATCCAGGGCAATGCTGTACCTGGAACCACTCTGAGAGTCTGGCCACATTCCCTGAAGGCAGAACAGAGATATTGCTGTCTTTTGAGTATCAAGAGTTCAGCAAACTGAGTGCATGTAGACGACTCCTCTGGTCCTGTGACCAATCTCCGCAGCACTGACTCCCGGAGACAACGGGGCAACTGGACAGTGGATTTTAATTAGAGCACTGTCAAAAGGCTGGCTAGTGTTACAGCAGAGTGCTGGTAGGTGCCAGTACAGTGGAAGTGTGCAGACTGAAATTTACCTGGAAAGATATAATGAAAGTAGAGCAGAGTAAGGTATATTTTTATTTATTTAATTTATTCTCCCTTTATTATTCATGAGGGGAAATTCCTAGTCGGCACCTAGCATGATTTTTGATCTTGGTGGGGGAAACCGGAGCACCCAGAAAGGTCCCGTCCAACCCTGGACTTTCTTGTTGAAATTCAACATGCAATTTATTTTACAAATCTGAACTGCCATAACTTATAAGGCCTTGGTTAGAGAAATGGGAATAACTCTAGAAGGCAGCATTTTAGCCAGCCAGCCTGTCATGTGTATGACAGTTGTTTTGTGTGTGATCAAGATAAATGCATAGCTTTACTGTGCCTTCCTGATGTGACAGCCCATATTTAATCCCTGTCAGACGCAGTGTCCTGCTTGGTAATCATTTATGTGCTGACTTGAAGCATCTGTCAAGAAAAATCTAATTATAAGACAGTTTGGCCAGCTCTTAGGGAAGTAGAAGCAAGATATTTATTGCTCTGAGTCTTAGAGGAAAACTCATTTTAAAGAAGGGGTTGTCTGGAGCAAAGACATATTTTTCTTGTAATTTTACATCTTGTAAGTTTACATCAGAAAAGGGTTATTCAAAAAGGTTATGATAAGCAGTTATGAGAAAGGAATAACTATAGCAATCTAGTTACATGTTCTACAATATGTTTTTAAAAGGATGATACTAAAGGCAGTTTTTCTTCATCTGAAGAGATCTAAATGCTCTCCCTGTTTGAACTTATGGTTGACTAGCTCCCCTAAAGTAAAAATCCATAATGATATTAACCCCCTGACATTTTCTCTTCCAGGGCAGCTCAAAAGCTGAATCTGTCCTCCAAGCGGAAGAAGCACCAGCCCTCACTTCTCCACACACAGGAACCCTCAATCTACCCCACAAACTTCAGTGGCACCCTCCAGGTCCTGCCGCCGCCTGCGCCACCATGCCTGCTCCGAGCTGTATCCAAAGTTAAAGACAATCCAGGGATGGGAAAGGTATGAAACAAAGTTTTTTTCAGTTTTTATCCCTCTCAAACATTAGAATGCACACAAATGCCTATTTAGAGGGGAGAATGCAGAGTGGCGACACAGTGGTCTATAGGCTCTGTACCGTCTGGTCCAGTCTATGCAGATGCAGTTGGATAAGCCCGCTGGAATGTTATGAATTTACTTTGAGACTAGCATTCCTCACTTTGAACATTGGAGTAAACCAAAACTATAATTCACTAATCAGCAGCACATCTAATTCCATTTTGGGTACAGTCCCCAATGATGAAAGCAGTAATGGACAGTCATTAAACAAAGCTGTATAAACACGCAGCTCTTCCTTTGGGGTTTATTGGCTATTGTTGGTCTGAGCCGATGTCCTGTATTCATATAGCAGAAGTCCCCTAACAAAAGATCCCACCTGTATAGGAAGTGCTCACTTTTGCTGCCAGGTATCCAAACGGTTTGAGACTGTGCCACTTATTGTCTCCCATTGACACGTGTACTGTAAAAACTATGTACAGCTGAAAAAGGTTTATTATTTTTTTGTATTCCTTTTACAGTATTGTTCAAAATAATAGCAGTACAATGTGACTAACCAGAATAATTCAGGTTTTTAAGTATATTTTTATTGCTAAATGGCAAACAAGTTACCAGTAGGTGCAGTAGATTCTCAGAAAACAAATAAGACCCAGCATTCATGATATGCACGCTCTTAAAGCTGTGCAATTGAGCAATTAGTTAAAAGGGGTGTGTTAAAAAATAGCAGTGTGGCATTCAATCACTGAGGTCATCAATTTTGTGAAAAAACAGGTGTGACTCAGGTGGCCCCTATTGCCAGTGTGATGATGAAGCCACCAGCACTTGTTGAACATGCATTTGAAAGCCTGAAGAAAATGGTTTGTTTAAGACATTGTTCAGAAGAACAGCGTACTTTGATTAAAAGGTTGATTGGAGTAGGGGAAGCTAAAATGATCTCCAATGCCTTAAAATGGAGAGCAAAACCAGAGAGACGGAAGAAGAAAACGGAAGACAACCATCAAAATGGATCGAAGAATAATCAGAATGGCAAAGGCTCAGCCAATGATCAGCTCCAGAATGATCAAAGACAGTCTGAGTTACCTGTAAGTACTGTGACCGTTAGAAGACATCTGTGTGAAGCTAATCTATTTTCAAGAATCCGCCGCAAAGTCCCTCTGTTTAGAAAAAGGCATGTGCAGATGGGGTTACATTTTGCCAAAGAACACATCAACTGGCCTAAAGAGAAATGGAGGAACATTTTGTGACTGATGAGAGTAAAATTGTTCTTTTTGGATCCAAGGGCCACAGGCAGTTTGTGAGACGACCCCCAAACTCTGAATTCAAGCCACAGTACACAGTGAAGACAGTGAAGACAGTGAAGCAATCATCGTGATATGGGCATGTTTCTCCTACTATGGTGTTGGGCCTATTTATTGCATTTACCAGGGATCATGGATCAGTTTGCATTTGTCAAAATACTTTAAGAGGTCATGTTGCCTTATGTTGAAGAGGACATGCCCTTGAAATGTTTGTTTCAACAAGACAATGACCCCAAACACACTGGTAAACAAGCAAAGTCTTGGTTCCAAACCAACAAAATTAATGTTATGGAGCCCAATCCCCGGACCTTAATCCAATCGAGAAGCTGTTTCTGAAGAAAAACCAAGAAATGTAAATGAATTGTGGAATGTTGTTAAAAAATCATGGAGTGGGATAACAGCTGAGAGGTGCCACAAGTTTGTGCCACACAGATGTGAAGCAGTTTTAAAAAACTGTGGTCACACAACTAAATATTAGTTTAGTGATTCACAGGATTGCTAAATTCTAGAAACAAAAACATTTGTACAAAATAGTTTTGAGTTTGTACAGTCAACGGCAGACACTGCTATTTTTTTGAACACACCCCTTTCAACTAATTCAATTCAATTCAAAGTGTTTATTGTCATGTGCCCAATAGCAGCCTTAAGAGCGAATGCTGGGTCTTGATTGTTTTCTGAGAATCTACTGCGTATCTACGTTTGCCACTTAGCAATAAAAAATATACTAAAAACCTGGATTATTCTTGTTAGTCACATTGTACTGCTATTATTTTGAACAATACTGTATGTCACTGGGTCCTAATGTTTCGCCTATGTAGGTCACATTTGACCAGTTCATGGTTGCTTTAGGCAGAGACAGTTGCTTAGATGGGGAATGCCCAGCCACACTAATGGATTTTTAGGGGATCATGGGACAGGGGCCATTAGCACAAGAGTCTGAGGTGTGAAAATACTGTGGCCAATCCTCTGTGGCCTTTAGCATCTGATCTCAGCCAACATAAATAAAACCAAGACACAAGCCGGTCAGTTAGCCTCTGTCGGGTAGACTCCTCAGCGGTGAGCTGTGTAAGCCCAGTTTAAATGTCAGCAGATGTAATTTACTTGATATATGCATCACGTCAGTCACAATAACAGGTCTCTGTTGAGTATAAAGGCGACATGCATTTGGCCTATGGAATCCAAGATGAATTTACTCACTGAAAGAAAGGGATTTCCAGTGGCATTGTTTTAGAGTGCTGGAGCCTGGATCTATAGCAATATTTATATACTAGTCATGAAAAGAATGGGCCTTTTGTGTAGTGTGGAGTAGGGGGAGTCCCAGGCTGTGTGGAACAGTTTGCTGTCAAAGTGTGGAAGGGAGTTAACTATATTTTAAGGTTTTGTTTCAGTGCCTGAGAGGCATCAGAGCTACTTTTTCAAGAATCTCTGAAATGGCACAGCATTGAGTTTCCTCTCACATGTACTGTCAAGAATAGAAACCGTTGAGTTGTTATAATGCCAGGTGTAACACTGCGCACTGCAGGGAGTTGACAAGAACCTCAAAGACTGTTAAATGTATCATAAGAGCCATTTATGTCTCCTGTCAGTCACTGCTCCATTTTCAATGAGCTTTCAGAGATAGGTGTATTCATGACTATCTCATTGCCATATATAGTTTTCAGAAAGAGGGTTTTCACAAGGCCTGACACACAAACCCATGACCACACCTAAAACAGTATATTGGTGAAACATGTCACTGGAACAAATTGTTGCTTTTTCTTTGCTTTAATAATGTGTAGGTACAACTGACAGTTTGACTTCACTTTGGCACAGTTAGACTTGAATGGACTTGTCAAAGCCATATCAGCTCCCTAGATAAAACCTGTCATCTCCTTCAGTGAACTGTGCCATGACCTGTAGGATGTGTACGCTCACTTTATAAACTTGCAGAATTGAGAGTTCAAACATCTTAATGTGGAGCTGTTGTTGTCAGGGTACTCACAGAGCAAGGAAGAAGGCAGAGTGAGTAGGTGGGGCCCATATGCTCCTGCATTCCCATTCTCGGTGAGCTACTCCTGGTCCAGAAAAACAACCCACTGAAGGGATAATCCCCCAGCATGCCGTTTCAGTTGCACCATTCTCTTGACTTTCAACGCACACCTTGCTGCCTTTTGCTGACACCATTAGGGAATGTGTTGACCCATCAGGTTCACCAGTCAATGTGAGACTTGGGTGTTTCCATGGCAACATTCAATGTCCATCAACGTTGACACAGTGGATGTGATGTTAATGCTAATATGGAGCCTTGCCCTCAGTTAGGATTTTAAAAAGGAATGCCTGCTTCCTCTTTTGATGCCATGTACAGAGTAAATGTTTTTCATGTTTTTGTTAAACTGTCTCACTGCTCATCTGTTTCTCTGTGGATTAGGTGAAAGTTATGATGCGTATCTGCCCATCTCTGGAGGATACAGACTGCTCGGAGTCCCAGTCCTTCTTGAAAGTGGACAGCCGAAAGAAGCAGCTGACCCTTTACGACCCAGCATCCAGCCCACACTCCAGCTCAGGACACAGGAGATCTGCCACAGTGGCCGTCCCAAAGATATTTGCCTTCGATGCTGTTTTTACCCAGGATGCCTCGCAAGTAAGCCCACACTATTTATATTTGTGTACGTTTTTATATACTGTATGTGGGGTTTAGCTTCCCAAGGGCAAAGGGATGTTTTCATGCTGGCAAGGCGTGGCAAGGGGGCTTAGGGAAAAATGCCTGTCTTGGGTCAAGGGCCGTTCTTACTCGTGGGGTTCTAACAGCTGGTCCTTTTAAGCTCTCAGGGGAATGATTTGAATCCACTCGAGTTAAATCTAACCTCCTCTTTTCATAGAATGGCTATATCTAACCTCAGCCTGCTGCTAGCATACCCACTGAGATCTAAAGCAAAGGTCACACAAGTGTTTACTACATGGTGACTTAGTGGAGACAAGTTTGCTCTCTGCACCACTTAAAAAAAACAAAACAGCTATTTTAATGGATTGATCAGATGTGCTCATGCCACTCAACGCTGGATTCATTGAAAAACTGAGTCCAAGCATTTGATGCTGCTCCCTGTGGTGTAGTAAACTCTAAATAGCAAAAGCAGCCAGGGAAACTGACGTCACTGAACAGGAGCAGCAAGATATCCTATACCATACTACCACTGAAGATGTACTTTCCTAAGTGAACTGCTGATGGCTTCAGTCTAAATGTTGCTGCTGCAGAACTGAGGCTAAGCTGCTAGATTGTGCCACTGGGACAGTACTGCTGGTGGCTAACTGTAACAGCAAGCTGTTGTGTGGCTGAGGCCTGGTTTACTGTGTGATATATGGGAAGGGGTCTCCTTTGCAGAAGCCTCACCCCAGAGGACCTAGCTAAAACAGATTGTAAAAATGAACCACAAGCACATAAACACACACACACTGCTGAGTGATGAGAAATACTAAAACCATTAATATAATTTTGGTTAACCAAAGCCAAATAACAGCCCTAGGATGCAATTTTTGGATTCATTGTTTCCCACTTGTCCTTTATATTTCTTATTTGTAGCTGAAATGTGCATTCCCAGTGAAGGAAATCTCTGTTTTCCACAGGTTGAGGTGTGCTCAGGGACGGTAGCGGAGGTCATCCAGTCTGTGGTGAATGGCGCAGATGGCTGCATCTTCTCCTTTGGCCAAGTCAAGCTCGGTAAGCCCTAAGAGATTCGACTGGAGGCTTTGTTAGTCAAAGAAAAATCACATTCTCATTGTTAGTTGCACTTGTTCACTTGTTCACAAATTGCTTACTTGTGCACTGGTGTGGGTTAAAGAATGGGAAATTGGAGAAAAGGAATGGTATGCATGTGAGGTGGGGGTGAGAGCGTAAGTGCTGCATCTAGGCTTCAGGGCTCAGTCTGTAATTAAAATCCTAGTTATTGGCCTGACCAATTATTTGGACTGAAGGGCGTGTTTGCTCTAATGCGGCTGTATCCACTAGCTGGGATTCTCTATTGAAACAAAGTGTGTGGAATGGTTCCTTGGATAGAGTTTATTTATCATTTAGTACATATTGAATATTATAGTGAACACACATAATTGCCATCAATAGCCCTGTTTGTTTCACTTTCTTGAAAGATTACTAGTATTTAAGTAGATTCCAACATCAACATTTCACTAGTTGAGACATCTTGATGTAAGGTATATTCCAGGCTGGGCTGTAACATCTTTAAGGCACAAGGTAATATGTCCATTTCTATCTCAAGGTAAGACATACACCATGATTGGCAAAGATAGCTCCACCCAGAGCCTCGGCATTGTGCCCTGTGCCATATCTTGGCTGTTTAAACTCATCAACGAGCGCAAGGAGAAGACGGGCACTCGTTTCTCTGTGCGGGTCTCCGCGGTGGAGATTTTTGGGAAAGACGAGGAGCTGAAGGACCTATTGTCTGAAGTGTCCACAGGCAGCCTGCAGGATGGACAGTCGCCTGGTATTCATCTGAAAGAGGATCCCATCTGTGGTACCCAGGTAAGATCATGGGCTTTTTTTGTTTGGTGATACTTTCTCTGTGGGTTATACTGTATTAATCTGGGCGTATTGATCTATTTCATGTCTATGAGCCTATTCTTCCTTTCTCAAATTTCTCTGGAGTCCACCTGTCTCCCACCTGTGTCTTAAATCCTTGCTTTATTTTTAACAAAGGCCTTCTGTGGCATTGGCTTTCTTCTTACCTTTCTATTGACTCTGCTGTCAGCATCTCTCAGCATCTATTATCCCTCTCCAGCACAATAGAGGTTTTATTGGGGGATGGTTGAGGACTGTAGGTTTGAAACCAGTCACAGGTGTTGCTGTCAGATGTTGTTTTTTGGGGATCAGCATGGACTCTGACTTCAAAGGATGTTGTGAAGCTCCTCCGTGCTTCTCCTCTTCACAGCAGCTATGCAATGGCTCCCCGCCTTCTTTTTGTCTCTCTGTTACCATCTCTTTTTCCGTTCCGTTCTGTCTCTCACAACCATCATGAATGACATCCACAATGAGGGAAGTGCCCTGTCTCATGCCCCGCCATTATCGTTTGTAATCCTCCGTTCTGTATGTGCATATCTGCTGTTTTAATTGCCCATGAGACCCAATCTAATGGGCAAGGAATCTGTGCCGCTGTCCAATTAACCAGCTACCCTCTCTTTTCCCATTCCCCTCTAGCCCTGTAGCCTTTCACATCTCTTCTCGTTCTCAAGCCCTATGTGGTCTTTTGTGGCAAACCTTAACCCTATCCGTCTCATCCTCCTCCCGCAGCTGCAGAATCAGAGTGAGCTACGTGCGCCGACAGCTGAGAAGGCCGCCTTCTTCCTGGACGCTGCCATTGCCGCGCGCAGCACCAGCAGGCCCGACACGGACGAAGATGACCGACGCAACTCTCACATGCTGTTCACTCTGCACATCTACCAGTATCGCATGGAGAAGAGCGGCAAGGGAGGAAGTAAGGGTCAATATTGCATTTCTATTCCTCTTATTTGTAGACAGTAGAATTTCACACGCAATCCAATGTCATGTGACCTCCACAACTCATCTTTATTACCAACTAGTCAGGTGGAAATATGTGACAGGTGAGGTGTGTTGTACAGTTGAAGTATAAATCACCCAGACACTTCTTTTTTATTACAGCAGTGCAATGAAAAAATACCTCACATAACTTATAATTAAGTCTTTGATGTAGCCTACAGTGTTGGGAAATTGCAAATACAGCGTGACGTGCATCATTTTAAAGTGAAAGAATATAATATAAAGAAACAATGCTACAATGAAAAAACTAACATGAAAAACCGCTTCTGTGTGGGAATCTGCTCGTAAAACTAAATTGGACAGCTATGACAGTCACCCGCCTAGTTCAAGATTTCAGCGGTGCCACTCCTGTCATGAGGTTGCTGCGTGTGAGGAACTGACTCACAGAGGGAGTGTCTTCTCTGTTTCTTTGCTTACCTGCTTTCTCTTTGTCATTGGCACAGTGTCAGGAGGACGGAGCCGGCTGCACCTCATTGACCTGGGGAGCTGTGAAAAGGTCCTGAGTAAAAGCAGGGATGGTGGGGGAGGCCTGTGTCTCTCCCTGAACGCACTGGGCAATGTCATCATGGCGTTAGCGAATGGAGCAAAACACATACCTTACAGGTAGAAAAGCTTCCTTTACAGTACATTGTGTGATCTGTGAAATAAATTCTGAGTGGAGATGTTTCAAGCAAGCAACTGCATGTGCCATCAGCTGACAGGTTCACTTTGTGGTTAATGTATTTGTTTGTTTAGTTTAGCTCATTATAATATCATATTACAGGCAGTCATCTCGATTACTAGATTAATGTGTTGCCTTTAGAGATTTGTTTATGCATCCAAGGCATAACTGTCTCAGGTAACCTTTTTAATAGATTTAACCACTTTATGTTTTAGGGATAGCAAGCTAACAATGCTGTTAAGGGAGTCCCTTGGCAACATTAACTGCAGAACCACCATGATCGCCCACATCTCTGATTCTCCCAACAACTATGCTGAATCACTCACCACTATCCAGCTGGCATCTCGTATTCACCGCATGAGGAAGAAGAAATCCAAGGTACACTGAGAAATGACTAGCCCTAATGTATGCAAAGATATGCAGTGATTGTTTGTCTTGCTTAAACAGCAAAATCATTTAGAGGCTCACACTAAATGCAGTTCCAATAACTGTGCATCATGTTAATTGTAGTGACATCTATTTTTTGTTCTTCAGCATTACATGAAGTGTGGTTATAGTAATCAACCATTCTAATTTGAAAGCACACCACTGATAATATTTAGCAAACACGTCACACGTCATCACTCTATGCCTTTTTTTTTTGCTTCCTCCTTTGTCAAAAGCCTCTGTAAATTAAAGATTAGCAGTGCAGTTATTAGGTTTTTTTTTCGGCTCCTCAAAACATAACCATGTAATCAATAGCACAGTCTAAGGAGGTGTGTACTGCATTTTCTTGGATTAGGGAAATATATGCTCCACTAATTAGAGGCATTGACAGCATGTATTTATTTGGTATTGGTCCAAGGCATGATTGTTATGCAGCCATTTACATTATAGACATCCATTTCTATGGAACTATCGATGCACACTTTTAACCTTTAGGTAAATATTGATTGTAAATTGAATCTTTTCATCATTATTGATTTTAATATGAAGTTGGAAATTGTTTAGCCTCACAGTGCTGTCTTCTCTTAATGATGCCATTTTTAAACTTCCAATGAATGATGTCTCTTTGTTGTAGTATGCATCTAGTTCATCTGGTGGTGAAAGTTCCTGCGAGGAAGGGAGGATCCGTAGACCACCGCACCTCAGACCCTTTCACCCTCGAACAGTAGCTCTAGATCCAGACCTGCCGTGCTTACTCAGTGATCCGGAATACTCCTCCAGCAGTGAGCAGTCCTGCGATACGGTCATCTATGTTGGCCCGGGTGGAGCTGCTATCTCAGACAGAGAGCTTAGCGACAATGAAGGCCCTCCTGCCTTTGTTCCCATCATCCCTTCACTAAACAAGAAGAAGTCGGCGAAAGATGGTCCTCTGGACAGGGACCAGTTCTTTAAATGCAACACATTTGCAGAGCTTCAAGAGAGACTAGAGTGTATTGATGGTAGTGAGGAACCTACTGCGTTTGTAGGAGAGGGCAAGCGAATTCAGGCTAGCCCCAAAATGGACAAATGTAAAGAGAGCCAAGACTCTGTTTCACCAAAGACTGTAACAAATATTTCTAATACCCAAGAAGTAATCTCACCTAAACATTCACCTAAATCTATTGCAAGTCCGCCATCATGCAGTCCCAGTGTTAAATCCAAACTGGACGTAACCAAGAGTCAATTGTCAGAGATTGTTCCGATTGTAAGCAGAACCAGTGCTGATGGGGAAAAGTCTTTAAGCTCAGATAGCACAAACACAGTGGCAGCCCCTGGTGCAGCTGAGCCTGTAGTCAGAGAGAAAGTCTTTTTTAACAGGAAAGCCTTGCCAAAGCCAGCCCCACCTCCTACAGAAAGTGAGGAAAGGTCAAGCACCAGAATGCCCCCAGTGGGAATGAGCCACCAAGCTGTAAAAAGGCGGGATTTTTGTGCAGCTTCTTCTTTGGTCCGCGCTCCAGTTGAAGTATGCCAGGTTCGATCCACATTCAGAGAAAGGTGTCTGGATCGAGACATTCTCAGAGCCACCGTTACCTTGCAGCAGCCTGTGGAGCTGAATGGGGAGGATGAACTGGTATTCACTGTGGTGGAGGAGCTGTCTATAGGCAGCATTGTAGATAAGGGTCGTCCCTCGAGCATTATCAGCTTTAACAGTGACTGCTCTCTTCAAGCGTTGGCGTCTGGTTCCAGACCAGTCAGCATTATCAGCAGCATAAATGATGAATTTGATGCCTATACTTCAGGTATGGGAGGATCTGAACTAAACATAGCTGTGGTGACGCCGCTCCAGGAAGGAGCTGTGGAGTCTGTGGACAGCAGGGGTTCATCTGTCAGCTCATGGCTGAGCGAGGTCAGTATAAGCACAGTGGAAAGTGAGGCCGCTCAGTTTACTGATGTTTTTCTTCCACAAGCCAAACATGTGGGGCCAGAGGGGCTGTTTTACTTTGACTCATTGGACATGTATCCTGCTGTGTGCTCTCCTAGAGATACAAAGAACTCTTTAAACGACAGCGGGTTCAGTTTTTCTGAGCTGGATAGTGACAGTGGGGCTTCAAGCAAACTGTCTTTAACAAAGTACCCTCCATCTCCAGAATCAGCAAAGGGCTCTCTCAGATACCCATCTAAAATAACTAAAGCACACTCGCTCAGCTCCTCCCAGCTTCCACAAGGCCCATCTACAGTCCTGTCCAGTCTTCCGAGGAAGACCAAACCTACCTCATCTATCTCTCATAGTAACAGCGTTAGTAAAGAGCCACAGAGACAAGAGGCTAAACAGAATGACCCTTGGCAGCGCATCGAGAGCCACCCAGAACCTCCTGCCTCAGGCAACACCAGCAAATTTGTCAGAAACCCACCTAGTGGCATCCCCTCTTGCAAAGCATCCAACAACAGCAACAGTGTACCTCGGCCCTCAAAGGTTCCTGGTTCTACCTCATCTCAGAGGGTGGTCGATGGCTGTGAGAAGTCAGCCAGTAAAAATCCACCCAGCAGAATGCCTCAGCTGAGAAGAGGTGCTACCACTCTGGGTACAGTGCCTGTCATCCACTCATCCACAGAATACAAGGGAACACAAGATATTATTACATCTACCACCAGCCTTAAATTCTCCTCTCTAGGAAAAAGCAACAAGGCTAACTCACAGAAAGCAAGCAACATCCCAAAACCTGGTTGTACATCGCCCCACCTCCTCCAGTTAGAAAGTCCAGTTTGGATCATAAGACCAAGAGCCTGCTCCCTCAAAGTGCCTTAAGGTCAGCATATGGGGAGGCGGGAAGAGCCTCTGGACCTAGGGCAGCTGTGTCTGTGGAGGAGCTCAACAAAGTGGACTCAAGTAGTTTCAAAAGCTCAAGCCTCAAGTCTGACCTCACTGCAGCCAAAGTTAGCTCGAGCCTCAAGGGCCGAGGGCATAGAGGGGAGACAGGGCAACATTATGGCAGCCAGATGTCCCTAGAGAGGTGTGAAGGCTCCTTATCAGGCTCTAGAGCTGCACTGAGTAGGGAAAATAGTGGGACGAGTCTGGGTAGTGGTAGCAGCAAGTCAAGTAAGACCTTTCAAAGACTTGGCATTCCTAATTCATCTAGTTTACCTATTGCTACCTGTCCGTCATCCCCAAGTGGAGGAAGTATTAGTAAAAGTGGTCAGGTAAAAGCATCAGTGAATCCCAGAGTATTAGGACCAGCTAGTAATAGCAAGGCACGCTCACTGTCAGCCAACAACTCAAAGGGTCTGAGCTCATCTACCAAATCTCTGGCTGCTCCTGCGACTAGGAACACTAACGCCAATCTCCCACCGTCAGGAAGGACATCAACTCCTCGCACTACAGCGGCTGTTAGCAATAAGCCGGGGAGAGGGACCATTATGGGCACCAAGCAGGCCATGAGGGCTGCCAATAGCCGAGTAAGTGAACTGGCAGCAAGCAACATGTCAGGTAAACATATGAGAGCTTCGGGAGACTCAGACAGCGGGAATGACAGTGGGGTGAATGTGAGCGAAGAAAAATCCCCCATTGCCATGCTCCCGTCACCGTACAGTAAAATTACAGCACCCAGAAGGCCTCAGCGCTACAGCAGCGGCCATGGCAGTGACAACAGCAGCGTGTTGAGTGGGGAGCTGCCACCAGCTATGGGCCGAACGGCTCTCTTCTACCACAGTGGAGGCAGTAGTGGATACGAAAGCATGATCCGGGATAGCGAGGCCACAGGCAGTGCTTCCTCTGCACATGACTCCATGAGTGAGAGTGGCATATCATCATCAGGCCGAACAAGGACCTGCAAGTATCCCAAGAAGAGAGCAAATGGTGAGGTTCTGATGGCATTAGGGGCTTCAAATAAAGAGCTGTGTATGTATTATACAAAGAAAAAAGAAATATTTAAGTGATAAATAATGTGTTAGTAAGAACATAGTTAAATCCAAATTAAAAAAGTCTGTGATCCTAAAAAGTTAAATTGACATGACATTGGTTGCTCAAACTTTATGAATCCCTTTTTATTATATTCAACAAGGGCTATTTCATTGTTTTTTCTCACCATTCTGTATCAGCAGTATACATTATTCATGCATATTGCCCACTATATAGGAAAAAGATAATGAATGTTTCAAACAAGATAACTTCAAATTGTATGATAATCAAATAAGGTGGATTAAACATGAGCTGTGGTGACCTGTTTTGTGTTTTGCAGCCTTGTATATTGTAGCCTTGTGCATTAAAGCAACCTTTTGAATATATTCAGGCTGTATATAGAGAATTGTACCACTCATAAATATGCAATCACCTCACCTCAGCCAGCCAGTGTAAAGCCTTGCATTGCTTTACAACTCAGGAGTCTGACTCATAACAGATAACAGCAAATACGGCTATTGTATGTCATGATAATAACAAGTGTCTGAATTCTTTATAGGCTTCCAGAGAAGGCGGCTTATCCCAGCTCCCCTGCCAGACACGGCATCCCTGGGGAAGAAAGTGGGCACTGCAGGCCAGTGGGTGGACTTGCCCCCAATGGCTGGACCTCTGAAGGAGCCTTTTGAGATCAAGGTGTATGAGATTGACGATGTGGAGCGGCTTCAGAGGTGGCGACAAGAGGAACCAGTAGAGGTGAGGTCACTGGGAACTTATTTTGTACGAGACTTCTTTTTGCTGAACTTATTATAGACAGGTGTCGAGTCTCAGACTCAGTCTTGTAAATCCCCCTTGCTAAGCCTCAGCAATATTTCACATGTATGACGTTGATCTCATGCATGCTTGTGAAGTGCCACATCAGCCAATGATGTGGGAACGTCTTAGCTCGAGTCTTCCCAGTTTCTTTTTAAAGAGCAGGAGAGGAATAATATGGCACAGACGTTTGACCTTCAGTTAGCTTAGCAGCAATTCCTGCCGTATTATTGTCTGTGACCAGATTCCCACAGCTTGGTATTTTGACAGGGCTCCTCAGGAATGTCAAGCGTTCACAAGGCAATTACCGTTGAGGGCTAATTGGTTTGAATATGACCAGTGCCTCAACTTACTGCTGACGATAGCAGTGATGTTCAGAGAGTAAAAGAGATAAAGCATGAGAAAACTGGTCAGAGAATGCATGATGAATGCAGAAGCACCCAGCTCTCATCCAAATAGTCATCACTAGCCTTTTTATAACTGACTCATCTTGTGTGGATCATTAACTGCTCCCTCCAGTTCAGTGTTGCCAAACAGGGAAACTAAGAGAAGACATTCTATCAGCTGAATGAGAGTTTGATTTACTTTCTCTTTTAGCTGTCCCTGCAAGTAATAATGAATAAGAAATACCTTTTGCATGACTTTATATTGGCATAATAATCAATACCTTGTATGAAGGTTAAGAGAATGTTTAATGTATTACACTGACTTTCCTTTTTCATCTTTTTCCATAAATTATGTCCATAGCAACCATTCCAGGATGTTGACAAGGTAAACTGAGGCATGAATTTATAATAATAAATCTTGTCTACATATCTTGAACTCATAATAACTGTTTTGTGTTTGTATTTTGGCAGGGCCTCATGTATTTTAACAGTAAGCTGAAATTATTGGAAAGAAGACATCAGCAAGTGAAAGAACTGAGGGTGAAGCATGAAACATTGTTGGAGGAGCTTGAAGACACCAAGGCCAGGCTGATGATGGATCCTAGCAAGTGGAAAGGAGAGTGTAAGTAACTGCCAATGGCTTGATTTTTAAAAGATTTGGTGACATCCATTTTAAATAACGCTGTTCTGTATTTATTTACCTACAGTTGAGGTGGACCAATGTTTGGATGAAGACTCCCTGAGTACTTGGAGGCCTTGGCACAAGTCACAGAGGAGCTGGAATTCTGTGTCAACTTATGCAAGTCTCGAGTCATGATGGTGACCTGCTTTGACATCAGCACGTCTACGCCTGGCACTCAGGAGGGACTGCGTGAAATCGAAGTGTGAAGAAAAAAGCAAGTTGAAACTGAGAATGCGGAAGTGAAAAGACAGAAGGATGATCATATGTAGCAGCTAGTTTCAGAAGATTACTGAAAAGAAGAATAAAGTGGCGCTAAATTAGATAGAGAAGAGAGCGGAGATGTTTGCAAGAGCAACAGGAAATCTTAACCATCTAAAGCTACAGTGCCTCATTGTCCGTGACATTTTTTAATGGCAGAGAAATGAAACGTGAGCACAATTGCTGTTGCCTGTTCGGCAGAGCAGTGGCTATCACATACTTAAGAGTCAATGAACAACACCTGGAGTGCCTTTTTATTGTTTTGTTTGTGAGTCATTATTTTTCAAATGGCACAGGTATCTTAGGCATACCTAAGCAAGCCCTGAACATATTGGTTTTAAAATAAGATATTTTATATTGCATTGTATAGTGTATTTATATGATTATGTGGTGTTGTACAAATATCCTTTAAGGTAAAAAAAAGAGGAAAAATAGAAAAGCAATAAGCTAATGTTATTGCGCTCCCAGACCTTGCCTTTTTTCAAACCTCAGTCAGCATTTTACCCATATTCATTCAGCCTCTTGCGCCTTACGTTAACTCTGGTTCTGGTCGTTTTTTAGAGTCTCAAACTGGACTGTGTTATCCCATTAAGGACTGCATTTGCTGTTGTCACTCATGCCCTGCCAGCTGGCTTGTGAACACTTGCAGGCTTGAGTGACGGGTTTTCTTTTTTCCTTCCAGTTGCCTTGATCAAAATGCGTCTCAGTGGATGCACTAAGGTAGAGCCGCAGTTATGTTTGGAAATGAAAAGTCTAGGCTGTGTTCCATGTTTATCTTTACTAAAAATAAGATATTAAGCCAAAACATATCAGAGGGCCACTGTGACAGATTGTGATTGATTATTGTTGATTCAGCCATTGTCTCTGGTGCGTCAGTATGTGGTGATGCAACCAACCTAACCTTCCCTAGATTAGAACAAGATGAATGGTTTGTAGCGGGGCTCATCAGAGAGCCATTTTCCCGCCAAATAGGCTTAGACTGGTGGCTATCTCCACACTATAAAACCAAGGGAAAAAAACCTTGCTCCAGTCTTATCGCCTTTTCCACAGGTTAAAGCACTAGTAAGCCTCAGCTCTATGCATTCCAATACATGTACTGCAACTCCTACACAAACCTCAGTATTCACTTAAGGGCATCAGCAGGGCCTCTTTTGTCCCTACTTTAATTTTCTTTTGAAAAGGCAAATGAACTAACTGTGTCTCATTCAAAGTGTGATTGTGTTTTTTTTTCCCCACATGAATTAAAGCAAGCGATTGTGGCGTTGTTTATCAAAGTCAATCATTATATCAGCTCTTTGTAGCTGCCAGAAAGTGTACTGAATCAAATGCTTGGCAAAGGTGATGAAAATGATTGTTTAAAAAGTAAACAAACTGGCTTTGTTCAAAATTTGGTGCATTTGATTTATGTGTCTTTGACAACTGTATTTTTATTTTATTTTTTACAATGGCGTACTCTCTCAGGCCCTTTGAAGATGCTGCATGAGATTTTTTAATCTTTTTTTTTTTACAATGATTTTTACATTTTTACCATTCTGATTTTTTACAATAGCTTCAGTGTTCTGTAACGTGGGGTTAGACTCATAAATGAACTATTACCAAACCAAGATCTTTTCAAAGAAATGCTTATATGTAAAGTCATTTTCATATCAAAACTCATATTTTCGGATAACTTTGTTTAAAAAAAAAAAAAAAAAGGGATTTTCAAACCCTCTGTACAAATGTATGATAAGGCAGCTTGTGTTTTTCAGTTACAGTACCTGTGAATAAAATGTTTCTTCTTATTGGTAATATGAATTATGATGTCTACATATTTAACCTGCTCACGTGACTTTCACTCAATCAACTCTGGTGTTCTCGATCATTTCTCTGGGTGTGTCTTTTTATTTGATTGGTTGATACCCACGCACTGTAAAACTCATGACTGCTAATCATAGATTGCATATAAAACCAGCTTCTAGCTACTTTTAGGACAGCCAATAGCTACTTTGCTTACTGAGGAGTTGGCAACACTGCATTTGACTCATTCAACGTTAAATTGACAAATTGAGAATAAACTACTCTACTCTAACAAAACAAGGCTATGGGTTTTGAGAACTTTGAAGGTTAAAAGTAACAGGCGGTAAATAGTTATTCACGTTTAAGCATTAGCCACCATTGTATTGGACGACATGGTGGTCACACAGAAACCTCATTTTTTTAAAAACATCATAAAATGTTAGGGGCCGTAAACATTAAGTCCTTTAAAAGCTCTTAAGATTATTTTAGACTGTGCATGTTATTGCTGAAATAGATTGTAATACGTTTGTAAACCAGATTTTGAACCATTGAATCCCTTTGACTTATCCGCCCCAAGTAAGGTCAAGTCGAATGTATGCGCTTAATAAGTGAAAATATAGTCATCTCTAGTGATCGCAATCAATATAACCCGACTGGGAGGTAATTATAAATTGATCAAGCAGAATTTCTATTAGGTAAGGTGTGACTGCTGAGTGTTTAATTGGACCTGGTATCAGGAGAGCTGGGAGCTCAGCATGAGACAAGAAGCCCTGTTGAGTTAACATATACTGTACACCATGCATGTGTTCAAATAGAAATGGAAGCCCACTGTGCAATATCATTTTCTCTCCTGTAAGAGGTCTAGTTGGCTGGCTGTAAGACCAGCTGGACAGTTGGGTTGAAATCTGGTCTCTTTCTCTGCTCTCAGGGCAAATGAGCACAGTAGCATTGACCTAATAGCAGTACCAGTCAAATCTGTCCACAAACATGATTCTGCAGAGCCATGGATAGCATTTGGATTGGTATAAACCGATATCTGCCTCATTTAGCCACTTGGTCATAATGGCTAACCTCTGTCAGTTTTCACAGTATGTATTCCACTAATAGAGAGCAGAGCAGACAGTAGCTCCATTAACTCAAGCAGGTTTGTAATCATTGTTGTCAGACAATGAACATTAACTTCTCATATATCAAACATCCTTGTAGCTATTAGTCAAATACAGCTCATCTGCTTAGTTTTTGCTTGGTTGTTTGTAACCATGTCAGTTTCTGAAATCTGATACCTTCATTTGTTGCAAAGCCAAAGGACTGAGACCCCAATGCTGCTGATTATTAACTGTCATGTCTGCTTGAAAATCAAAATAAGTAATCTATTTAATCAAAATATATTCATTCTGTATTCTTTATGACATGGCTGCTATGATTTGTTTTGTTGCACCTTCTCCTTCCTCCAGTTGGATCTTAGAATGGACCAGTGGCACCGGTCAGCTGCAGCCGTCGAAAGGCTGAATGTGTGTGCAGGGTGTGCTAAATGTGGTCAGCCCCATGTAACCCAGTTCACTTTGCCTCAGGGCTTGGATCATTAGCAGGAAGCTGGATATTGTATGAGAATTGAAATGAGTTCACGGAGAAGTCAGGAGTTCTCTTCAACCCAGCACTGACCCTGAGTAGAGACTGCAGCCTCTATACCTCTGACAGTTTGTTATCTGCAGACATCATGACAGTTGCCTTTGGCTTATCAGTGCACATTGCTCTTGATAGACGTCCAGTGGCCATGCGTGACTATGTGCTTTGTCTTTTATTATTGTGTTTTATACAGTTTGTAGGTGACCACATGATTGCAGACAGACTGAATGATGATTAAAGGTTCTATATATAAAAGGACAAATGCTTTATGAAGCAGCTCTCTGCCTCCTTTAAATCCTGTTGGCTGCCTGGCTGTGTGCGCCCTGGGCATCGTTAGTGGTGGTTGTTGCTCACGTTTTGGATTTACAGCTCTGCAGTCCCACAGATTGGTCTGTCTAAAGCAAGCTTGCTCTTTGAAGAAGTCCCATAAACCTGACCAAATGCTGCCACTTATTCACGGTAATTAAAACAAGCTGGCGTGGAGAAAAGTCTTTAAATTATCAGAGGCCAGGCGAAGGTGAGGTAAGCCTCAAACACACATACACAGCCTTTGTGTGCATGCTGTGCTGCAGGGGAGCTGTAACTATCGACATCTCCATCCCTAAAATAGATTGCATGTGGTCAGAGTTCTGCACTGAGACACAAACCTTAACAGGTAAAGTGCCAAAGGTGGACACATGCATCAATGGTGAATCTCTGATGGGTGGACATACACGTCCAACAACATGCAATGAAGCTGAGATAAGGCTAAATCACCCCCCTGGAATCCATAATGTGCATATTAATTAGCATTTTAAAGGCCTGGACCACTAGTAATCATTCAGTAATGTAGTTTAGTGAACAAGTGAAGAAAAAGGAACAAAAAGGAATACATTTCAATAATGAAGCTGATATACAAATAATACCATCTTGGTGCAAACATAAGACATGGCCACCACTCTTGACTTGCCTTTCATCCTGGTCCAGCCATGTGCGCTGGTCTGTAATGAGTTGCAGGATGTGGGTCACAAGTCGAAAGGGCCTGTTTTATAGTGACCTGTGTGCTGGCCAGGTAATAAGTACGAAGGCCCTATAGTATAACACAGCCTTGAATACATGATCATGTGTTCTGATCATGTAGGCTCAGACAGGAGAACATGCTGCATGGCCCTGTTGTATATACATTTTTCATGCTGACACTTTCACAGCTCCTGACTGACTGACTGCTGCAGAACACTGCTTATCCCTGACGCTGCCATGGCTTCATCATACTTGGTCTCCATGTGCACTGACCTTGTCTGAGAATAATGAGAAGTGCCTCCTCTGTGGAAGCCACTGACCTTGTTTATCTGCGGCCTCCTTGTCCTGTGACCAGATTGCTTGCAAGATAACCACTTATTAACATAAAGTCTTTGTTTCTAAATACTGTAATAAAATGCTGTAAGAATACTAATGTGACTTTTTAATACCCCATGAATATTCATGCATTTTAAAGGTTGTAGACAATCAAGCAGAAAAGAGCTAGAAGTCCTTGATTAGATCAATTGTTGGTTCAGTTGAGGTACACAACAGTAGGTTAATGAGTTTGTGTTCCCCTCCAAAGGTCTTATGTGGCTTTTAAGGCTTTTGGTGTTTTAAAGGTTTGTAAACTGCACTCGAGACAATTGGCTATTTAGAGTTTTATGTTTCCTGTTGATGAAAGGAAATGACTTAATTCCAGATAAACTTTATATAGTACATGTTGAAAAAGAATAACCACAAGTTTGTTTTTGTTCTTTTGACACATGGGCAAGGCTGATGAGAAACACCATCTGTCTAAAGGGATTTCCTCATCTGCTGCCTAAATGTTTGTTTTAGGTGTACAGCAGACTGACATCTGACAGACACAGGATTACAGTCCTCCAATCCACTCAACCTCTCAGTCTGTGTTCCAGCATGTCTTCAAGAAAACTATTATGGACATGGAAAAGGTAGGTTTATATACTAGCACAATAAACCACCGATGAGTAAACCGGTATCAACAAATCAATTAGTCTTTCTTACAAACATTTCAGGGCTGAAGCAGCTCCCTCTGTGATTGAATCTGGATGTGTCTGATATGCAGTAAAAATACAAGTAAGGTCTAATTAATCCCAAAATTCATATTTTGTATTATAACATGAAGTGGGTCTATTTCTTATATAAACATTTGCAATTGCCTCTTAAAGATATCAACTAATGCTTGGTTTACTGCAAAGCCTGTGTGCATAAAATCACACTCCGTTTGGATTTAACTGCTACCCATAACTATTTTATTAGAGGGCACTGAGTTTCCCACATCTAAAATGTAAACACATGTAGCTCTACGAAATAATCAGTGTCATAACCCAACCTCAGGGTTCAGCCGCCATCTACAAAACCTCTCACATACCTTTTACATTGTGTGTGCGCTGTTTTCATTTACACCTTCACATGATGGTGATTATAGCTCTGGGGCTTTTTCTTTGTTTCCCTGTATACACCCCGCCCCCCCTTTAGTGACAGTCTTTGTATTTCCTCTTTGTCTCCCACATTAGTGAGTGGTTGGAGCAGGTTGCTGACAGTAGTTTGGTAGAGTGAAGTTGAATGTGTGGATAAAGAGGTTAATTGCACTACATTTAAGACCCCTCTTCTCACTATTCTCAGCGCAGCCAATCACATCTGAGATTCACGCTAATCAAACATGGGCTGGCAGCCCTGCGCCGTGGCAACAGTTGCCGTGATGCTGGCTTGTCGGGCAGTGAGTGCACATCCTGCTGTTTGCTTATTTGAGCATGTTGGCAGGCTGCTGTTTCACCATTATTTATTTATTTATTCACTCAATGGATTGTTCTCATTTGTGTCTGGATCTCGCATCAATAAAGCAGTCCAAATAGAAAGCATTTGTCAACTTTAGCAAAATACAGTACACGAGAGCAAATTATGCTCCTGCAATCTTATATTTTGGTTTTGACAGGTATGCATGGCCTGCTAAAACACATATGGCATTTATAAAGATTTCATTTTTGCTGTCCAAGGTAATGTTCATTGTGTTTTATTATACATTATGTTAACTATATGTTTGGTGGCAACCAAAATCAAATTGTCGTATTGATCTGCGGAGCAAATTAGGTCTGGCAATCTGTTGTGTTCTGCCTCGGCTTGAGCCATGAAAAGCCCTGGACAGATATTTCTTCCTCCTTTTTAATTCCCGGTAGTCACCTGAATGGCATGGCGTTCACTGAGCTGCCCTTGTAATTAGCTGTCAGCTGTTTGAAGGCACAGCTCATTGATTAGGTCATGATTGCTAATAGGACATGCAGTCCTACTGCCTTCTCCACTGATGTACACTACACAGAGTGAGGCTTAAATTGGCTCCAGCTTTTGAAAATAAGTATCCTTGCATATATACCATGTCTTCAGTTGTAGAAGACTAAAGTGTCATATCTGAGGTCAGATTTTGATAAGTGCATATTGAATCAGCATGATGCATGTGTCCACTGCTCTTCAGTGGGCTACTCTGTGTGAGTGCATGCAGTGGATGAACAGGTGTCCCGTGCCTTCAGGCATGTGAACTCCAGGCCTCGGCACTCTCCAGACTTGCTGGTGCTTTTGGCAGACGGGTGGCCCTCCCAGCTCCCTCCATTTCCACATCCCCCCAAACACAGTTGTTCATGAATATGGATGTCTTGGCATCATTAATGTGCCATAAGCCATCACAAATGATTTTGCAATAAAGTGCCCAAATGCTCTGCTATAGAAGGTAGCAGCACGGCAGTCTTGATGAAAGAAAACACAATGTGGATGATGTTTGTTCTGGACAGTCCTCTATGGCTCTATAGAAGTGTGAACAGCTGATGTCTAAGTGACAAGTGGATGCAGTTACTGCAGCTTATCTTGGCTGAGACTCATGCACAGCTGCAATACTCCAACCCCACTACTCCAAACTCTGCTCTCACAGCACAGCACGGAGACAGTTACCTTGTGCTGCAGCTGGATTCTCATGAGATTTGTGAGTTTACAATCTTGAGAAAATCCATCTTGAACTGCTCCAAGCACAGTATTCACTAACCGACTCGTTGTGGACAATAATGTGGCAGCCCTGCCAGGTCTGGGCGTGTTTTGGGTTTGAAGATGTAGTGGCTGTTTTACTGTTCCAAATGCTTTCTAAGCCCTCCCAGATGGTAGGGGAGACTGGGTATAGTTGTAACACCGGGAGAGTTGTAACACTACCATTTCCACGAATCAGGGATAAGATAGGAGTCATGTGACAGTTTCAGTTTTTTCAGAATTCCTTTTTGATCCCACATGGAGGTTTTGCTGTCTGTGTTGCCATCTCTCCTGAAGCTACAGCCAAAAATCTAATTCTGAGGTAAGAAAGTAAAAAAAAAAAACAAGATAATATTTTTTTTAGTACTTATACTGTTGTAGATAATGTTGTATGAGTTATATCAGGTCAAACTTTAGTTTCTCTAGTAAAGAATGGTGTATCAAACTCCTGCTAATTTCAAAGCACCATGCTAATACAGCTAGCTAAACAGTGGGTGATAGTGGTGGGGTAGGTTGTAACATGTGTTTGGAAAGTGTTACAACCATCCCCTTACATACAAATAAGAACATTTTTGTGATTTTAACAATTCTACAGAATGCCTAGAACTTGGGTGAGAAAAACAGATCGTGGAGTCGATGCCAGTCTTTTAAAGAGGAAGTTATGAAAGGAAATGGTAAATGGTATGCATTTATATAGCGCATTCTTGCACCCTTCTCAGGCACCCAAAGCGCTTTACATCGTGCTTCCACTCACCCCATTCACACACATTCACACCTGGGGCAGACAGAGATGGGGACTGCCATACAAACAGCGCTCAACCTTCTCCTACCACCACCAAACACACCTCTACAGTCACACACATTCATACACCAGTGCTATGGACACTGGAGGCAAGGTGGGTTAAGTGTCTTGCCCAAGGACACAACGACAGTATGAACAGGGCAGAGCGGGAATCGAACCGCCAACCTTCTGGTTATAGGACGACTGCTCTACCACTGAGCCACAGTGGCAAAAGTCCATGGAATCTGCCATGTCACCCTGAACAGATATTGGCAGAAATATAGAATGTAGAATGGGGGTAAATATGTTTGTTAATTGCAGCTATTCATTTAAAATAAACTTTTGTTGTGGCATAACACTTGGAGTACCCTTTTTTGTGTTTTTGTGCATTTTGTCTACCTGTTACAACTTACCCCAGTATGTGTTACAACCTACCCCAGTAGTGGGGTAGGTTGTAACAAAGGACCACCTTGTATTTGTCATCATCTCAAAAAGTATGTGAGATAGTTGGAGAAATTTAAATTGTTTCCAATTGTAGTACACAAGTGTGGGTACTTTGCCTAAAAGTTTCAGACATGTAGCTAAAAAAAAAAGGTAGTTTCTGGTGCTGAAGAAAAAAGTGTTACAACCATACCCAGTCTCCCCTACTGTGGAGCAGATTATCTGGCTTGTCATCTTAAAAAGACAGTGGCATAGTTTCTCAATGACAGGCAGATTTTTCTTTATTTGGTGGACATATAATTATAACATTATATTATAATATTAATGCAATTTATGTATTCCTCAAACATATATATATATATACAGTATATATATTTCTGTAAATGCTGAAGAAGCAAAGGAAGATACAATTATTTTAATGACTAAAGCAGTGCCTGGACTCTGAGGGCATTCTGAGAATCTGTTGGCAGCCAGCCTTTTTCAATTTCATCCTTTTTGACAAAAGTGCCCACAGACCTTGAAACCATCTGTAGTCTGCTCTTAAAGGGACCTTTATGACTTTGGTTTGTTATTCACGTGAACATACCGTGTGTGTCCCAAGGCCGTGCTGAGACTTATAGAAGACTGCAACACTGTACAGTTTTCACTATACGCTGTAAAGTCTATCCTCTAGGCTTTGCCCCATCAACTTGCAGCCTCCCTCTGTCCAAACCAGAACAGAGCAGCACTGGGGAGTGTGAGCTGTTTTGAATTTTCCTCATGACAGTTCACCGCTGCACACATCAAACATGCCTCCAAACCCACAACAAGGAAGTGCTTTGTGTTGGAGTTTGAGCTGTTTGATGAGTGAGTGTGCACCCTTAAAACTCTGCATGAATATGGAGCAGTGGAGCATCTCTCTCTTCTTCCACTAACTTCACAGAGGGGTTCCTTACAGGGGGTCTGAAGTGGTTTCTGGGGGGCACCACAATGCCAGGCTTTTTCACTTTTTGCCTTTGGAAAAAGGCTGCATGCAAAATTTATTGTTTTACCCTGCTGAGGCATGGATAAATATTTAGAAACACATAGAAGGGAGAGTGGAAAAACAATACACTACAAAGAAATAGTGTAGTTCTTTGTGTGACATTTCTGAATTGGCCAAGAACCTGTTGTGATCATATGACCCCCGACATCAATAGTGACTCATTACAGTTGTTCAATGGTTACTCACTGTCTCCAGTATACTCTCAGACCTTCACTATAAGACTCTCAAGCAAACTAAGAACATGAACAACAAAATGCACAACATGAACTTGTTTACACTATAAACCTTTTCATTTCATTAGATATAATGCTAAACCACTCTGATTGTTTGATTTGGATGTAGTGACTTTGGATTCATATTTGATCAAGGCCTGATTTCCTTAGGGACCATGCTCAACAGCAAAACCTCAATTTAAAACAGCACAAATGGGAGCAAATGTAGTGAAAATGATAGGCCGTAACTCGATTAAGACAACTTCAGAGCAATGCTCACCCACTATGTTTCAAATCACATTAACAGTAGCATCAACCCTGATATTCACCAAGTGATGCAATTAGGACTACAGGTTTTAGGCTAAAGTGTTTATCTGACTGAGTGAATATTCCCAAATGAGATTAAGAGGTTGAACCCAACCCCTAGGGAATGAATAGAGAACAATTTAGCCAGAAAATCTAGTGACACCATCCTTTTTGTTTTTCTTGCGAGTTCTCAATTAAAGATGACGGATCATTCAGGCACTCAAGTATACATTTCATTTCACTAAACACAGAGCTGGTTGGTCCATCCCTTGTCTGTCATTGTCATTATTCCAAACAAATTATGAAATGTATTCTTCTAGTAGAAGAGTCCAGTTCACAGCTGAAGGGTGTGACCTACAGACATGGGTCATCATCACCGCTCGAGGACTGGATTAGAGAAAGCTTATGCTAAGATATGCACCACATTGTAGCTGCGGCAGTGGAAGGTTGAGCTGGGATTGACTCCTTAATGTAATTACAGCCACTCAGGGGAGACGAGAGACAGAAGTGGGTTTGAGAGAGGGGTGTGACAGCTCTCACAATAGAAGAGCAAAGGAGTGTCAGCAGCCCTGTCTCTTCGGGCTGAGGGTGGCTCTCATGGCCCCGGGCCAGGTACCACAGATGAAAATGTCCTGGCTGTAGGGCTGGAAGCACAGCGCTTCCACACACCACGCACATGCCACAATTAGAATAATGCGACAGGGGAACGATGCATACAACTCATTGTTATTCAGGAGCTCTACCCTTCCTTTAAGACACCTTTGCGGCTCAATACAATTTTAATCTGTAATTGTTGGCGTGTGAGAAGTGTAAGCTTGTGCTAGGTTTGGTGATTAATCAAAATGTAATCATGATTATGATTTAGATTTTTTATGATGTTGGCAGTCCGTACTGTCTCCAGTGAGTGATTTAACTGTTGAACTTTAGAAGAATTACTCGTCTCCTCCAGATATAGCTGCAATGCTCTGCTGTTACTGTATCTCTACAAACAACACACTGTAAAATAAACTGTACAAATTAATAGTGTAAATGCTGATATTTTACAGCAAAGATGGAATAGTACAATAGAAAGTAATTGGAATATTCATAATTTTAATTTGAGTTGAAAAAAAATCACGATTAATCCGAGCAGCACTCCCAGATCTTACCATCTTTTGTTTATGCCCCTGTCTTCAACGTAGCTTTTGCTTCAATCACCGAATGAATTGCCCACTCTGGAGTTGGCACACTCTCGCACACTGAACAAAGAGGGGGGGAGACGGACTCTTTGATGAAAGTAGTGAACCCAGCCCCCCACTCACACTCTTCCCCTCCCAGCTCGTCTTCCTTGCCCTGTGGAGTTAATGTGGCAAAGAGGAGGCAGCATCATCCAATTTACACAAGCATCAGCGCCATTGCTTTTTCACCCCGGGTTCTCTTTGCCTGCCTCGCCCGTGTCTCCACCCCCCCCGTCCACCGCTCTGTTCTTTGTCTTTCTGTTCACCACCATCTCCGTGCAAACACTGGTGGGAGAATATGGAGTACAGTGCGGTGAAAGACGGTCCAAGCCTCGGGGCTGCTCACACCTGTCTTGTACAAGCTGTGGAGGTGTTGTGGCCCAGGTATCAGCACCCGCTTGTGCCCCCAGTCACTGAGCTGAGATGCATGCCCACATTGGCTTTTCTTTTGTTTTTGGAACCAGAGTAAATCTAATTAAAGCTTTGTAAGTGCTTCCCAATAAAAGGCGCAAATGCATTTAGAGACCCCGCCCACTTCAGCTGATGAAGACTCTGTGTTTCCTAACTGTTTTTTTTTGTTGTAGTGATAACATTAGTCATGATGCTTGATGAGACATGCTTACTTCTGGCTGCTGTTATAATGTGTTCAATAAATCCTCGACACACCCTTATTCTTGTGCAGTTTGAAAGCACATTCCAGCTCTGCTCCATCAATTTCTATCCACCGACCGTGCCCAGATCAATTGAATCAAAGTTCATCTCGAAGGACGTTAATTATTTAATGAATGGCATCTGGATGTGGAGTCTATCTATGAAAGGAGTGGAGCTTGAGGAAACCATTGATGTTTTTTACCTTCATTTCCGTCATACTTTTCAGATTTCTTATGAAAAAAATCGACAATACTGAGGCTTCAGTATTATTTGATAATTTTCATTATGCAGCTGATGATCGGGCAAACAGCTAAACAAACTATTTAGGCCATTGTGCTGTGGAAGTGGCTCCCGCTTCCACCCCAATTACTCCATCAAATCTCATATCTGTTGTTAGAAAAGCTTGAGTTGTTTTGCCGGTTCAGAAATTGATAAAAACTTAACATTAAATGTGATTGTGTCAACGTCCCCATTCAGTTGAATTTGTATGTTTTCTCCAGAAACCTCTCTTCAGTCTCCGGTCAAAGGTGAAGGAGACCAGTCTCATCCCCAATTTACACAATGACACATCAGCACTTTGTGTGCCCTGGGTCAATATGTGTCTGCCAGCAGCTCGTGCAGCCTGTCACAGTCAATATACGGCTGACATGACATGCCCCGCACCACTGATTGAATTACTGCCCATTTGGCTGCCATCATTGTCTTGCTGTCATATCAGTGTTAATCTCATTGTGGCCCCAGTCCATCATATGTAATGTCAAAATAGACGCTAGTTACATTTATTAAAGCAACAAACACACATGAATTTAAAACACATTTAGATTTAATAGTCGAGCAAGATTTTTACCTTTGCAGTCCAGCTGACTTGACTCTTACAAACTAAAGACTACAACAACATACACTCTCTGTGTAAGACACGTTACATACTCATCTTTACACTTGTAAAATAATTAGCAGCGGTGCATGAGATAGAGATGATTATGAATGAGGGGTGTGGGCTGATTTAGTATGAGTAAATAAATAAACAGTCACTGGGGAAGCTGGTAGAAACAGCTGATGCAGACTTAAAACCAAGTATCAGCTTAACATAAATATTGACATATTCAGATGTTAAGATAAAATAAATACACCAGTGGGTCTGAATAAAGAATCTGATTACTTTTTTCTTTCTTAGCAGCTCAGAACTATACACTATAGACGCAGCATATAGTGTTAATTATTCAGGTCCGGTGGAATATGTATGCTGCTTAAGATGCACAGACTCAGACTGCTCAAATATTGATTTTATTCCCCTTTTCCGATTGTGCTGTGGTGCTTGGAACCTATAATACTGTGAAATATGAAATATGTTTTTGTTCTGACTTGCACAGTTGTAGTCTTGGCCTGGGATCAGTCCTGAATTCAGTGTTGGTACAAAATAAAAACCTAGCCAGACTGTGTGTGCTAACCTGGTGGCAGTCTGTTATATAAAGACACATCAATTCTTCGGTGCAGGATTATGCAGCTCACTAATCTAAGCACACTAACTGTCTTGTGTGCGTAAATTCTCTTTTACAGCCTGTCAGGCCGTGTGTGGCACAACTTCACAGGGAACTCCTTGATGGTTGTAACTCATGTGGTGCAGTTTTCAAACGCTCATAGCTCACTTGCTTCTCTGATCTGAGGCACGTATTATTTAACAGGGTTCCTGCTCATGTGTCACACTGCAAGCTGTTGTAAATAACAAAAAAAAAAAACAAGTTGGGTTGAATATTCGCGCTCTTCTTTCTCTTTTTAACAAAGGCTGAATGCTTTTAAATGTCAAGTCCACATGAATGCTACTGAGTGGAGCTTAGCTGACCCAATAATTCAATTTTCTTCAGTGGAAACCAGGACAAAGACAACAGTCCAGTTAAACAGCTCTATGGTCCTTTTAACATACTTTGATCAGCTGTGCAAACATTACATGCATTTTTTATGTGTTTTAACGGACAGTACAGTAGATCCCCAACATGATGGAACAGGAGTTTTTAGGTGAAGCTAGGCAGGGCTGGTACGTAGGGTACACAATTTGTGAGGGACCAGATGCTGTAACCCCGGAGCGTGGTACTTTACCTCAAACAGTACCTGTAAAACCTCAATCTGTTGAAGGGGGCTCGGGATTCTGTGGGCTGCAGTCACTGAAGCCTGTGTGCTGTCAGCTGTACCCCACGGGCTGAGAACACCAGAGCTGCTGTGGCACCGGGCTGACAGCCGGCACCAGCAGAGAGAGGAGGAGGGGGGGCAGGAAAAACAGATCCTATCATAACATGAAGTTGAATGTCAGAGCTGGATAGACTGAAAATGTTTCAAATGTCACTAAAGGTGGCATATGCATACAGCTGGAACATTTGGAAGCTAATAACGGTCAGCAAGCTTGTGGCAGCTCATCTGTCCTCTGTCCAGCTGGGAGAGGAGCACTGTAAGCAACAAGCAGCTGATATGCATGCATGTATTTGTGCAGCAGTGTATGAGGAGAATATATATTTGCCTTAGATTTGGCCTTTTATGATTGAGGTAAGAGCACATCTGAGAGCACACAGCCTGCAGCGCGCTCACAGGACGCCTGAGGCACAGGTTCTCACTGGATGAACGCCGATACACCCAGCACTGAGTCAAATGACAATCTATCCAAAGAACAGCCATCATATGCAAATAGTTTTATCAGTGCGATTGTTATGTGTTCGGCTACAGCTACCCCTGTGACTCCGCAAAGGACCGTAGATTGGATAGACTGTACGCACCATGAACATGTGACATACATTTCTTTGTGTTAGTGTAAGTACTTTTAAACTGAAGCGGTTTCATATTTATGAGTAACAGACGGGCTTCTTTCAGTCTTGTGTCTTCTTTCATGAGAAGATATAGCAGCAACTTGTCTGGCCTCGGGCCATGTCCCCTCTGCAGCCGTGTTGGTGGACTCTTTTTTGGCAGTACCAGGTCATCTGTGGCCACGCTGCGGTTCAGTGTCACCCCACAGCAATAAGGAGCCAAGAATGTGACAGGAAGAGCCAATCGGGCGTCCTCTATCTGCACTCAAAGGTCATGTGTAGCTCTAATAGCAACAAACCAGACTGTGGACTGTGTCTATGTTTCACTTCCATTTCGTCTGTGTAAATGCTGCTCAAGTTTCAGGATATCCTTCAGTTTAAACTTGCCGTTAGGGCTGTTTTCACACTGCAGCTTAAAGTGTGTGCATGGACAATCAGAACCCAAAGCAATAATCAAAAAGAGGGAAAGTGTGCAGTAATTTAGTTAATTAAAAGCTTGGGGGAAGGGGGGTCAGGCAAGACGCTGGGTGTTAGATCTCCATTTTGGGGGTAGCATAATTATTTGCTATACTTTGTAAAATGGCTGAAAGGGATTTCCTGCACGGGCAAAGAAGTCCTCTACATATTCATCAGACATTGTTAAATAGTGTTTGTAGACATGTTGAATCACTGGAGGAGATTCTGCCTCTACTGCTCTTCAGCTGCTCACCCAAAAAAGCACTAATGAAAAACTATTCCTTGGGCTGTGGAGTTAAACGTTTTATTGTTTATGCGTGTAATCTAGTCGACGCCGAAACCAGATATGAAGGATGCTTACAGTATTTAACAACTAACTTAGAGAGAACAAAGACCAATTAGTGCTAATGTATTGAAGCTAAGTGAAAGCCCAAATCAAATCAGAACACAGGGGATGAATCCTGTCTCGTTTGGAGCCATTTTGACAAGCAACTTGTGCACACTGGAACATATGGCACACATTTCAGCTGTGTTTTGATAGTTTTCATAAACGCAGACCATTTCAACTAGAGTGCACTTTGCAAATATAAACGCAGTGCAGAAAGACGAGGGGGTTGTAATTTAAACTGGTTTGTAATTTCATTCTCAAGGGAAAAAGGTGATCTTGTCTCTTATACACCTACACATCTGCACGTGGTGTCTGTGCAATTGGAGCCATGTGAGGCCAAACAAAACACATTCCAAAATGAAAAGTGAAAAAAATGAAATGAAAATAACAACGTTTCCCATGAATCTCTTTTATTTATTATTTTTAAATAAAAGAGTTAATGGTACTGAGCATGTAGTCCTCAGGATACGCCAAAAATATCACAGTGTAATCGAAGGACATACTGAACTTATCTTGCAGTACACATCTTGAGGCTACACTGCATATTAGAAAATAAAGGTTACAGCGAACACAGATTAAAAATTGTTTTTTTGAGTGTCAGGGACATTATCATATTCACAGAGGACACAATCTTTACAGTTTACATTAACTTAGCCTCAGAAAGTGCCAAACTGAGCAGCCTGTTATTGTTTTTGATTATCCCTGTGGGGACATTCATTGTCGGCAGCCACCACCAGGGGGCGCCCAGCATGTTTTTGATGTTGATTGGAGAACTGTAATACCTGAAGAAAAACCACCCAAACACAGGGAGAACATAAAAACTCCACACAGAAAGGCCCTGTGTGTTATTTCAACAGTTTACCATTAGGGGGAGTCCTGCGCTACTTCAGTGTTAAACAACTAAGTTAGGAATTAAATGGACCGGCTTTAGATTTCTGAAACATCATAAAGTTCACATTTTTTGGGGATATCTATGAATATAACTGGTGTTATTATTTGCAGGGTACAACCTCTCTGTGCTGTTTCTGTGACTAGTTTAGTGTTGTTCAACTTAGTGAGCGATGCAGAGAGCCTCGGGGCATGCCAGTGTCTCTCCACATGTGACTGTCACCTTCTCTTTGAAATGCTCATAAATCTATGATGGACAGAGTGACAGCTGAACACAACTTGCTGTACTCTAGTCCTGATTATCCTGGTAAAACCTAATTCCGCTCTCTATCATAGAAACCTTATTTATTTGAGAGCGTGAACAGTTTGGGCCGAAGTGGCAGCGGGACCCTGCACCTGCTGTGAGCTTCTTGTACCACGTCGGCTCTCATTACGTCTAGAAGCTCTCCTCTCGCCCCCAGCTTCACGCGCGCTACAGTGCGACTACAACGTTTTAATTAAAAGAGTCACTTGTGAGGAGGGAGGCTCCGAGGGTGAGAGGTGGACCATAGGGCGAGGGACATCTGCCCTCACAAGCTCACAGACAGATGGACTCCTTGGTGGGGTCCTTATAAAGCTCAGTATTATGAAGATGAGAATGGTATTGCAGTAGGCCTATAGGGTCCACTTTAACCTAATATTAATTCATGCAGGCTTGTTTTGGAAATCTATAGGGGCCATTCTTACAAATCCCATAGCTTATAAATATATTGTGAAAAAAATTAAATTATTACTAAAAATCAGGAGCATTTTTGGCATTGTGCCTTTATTATTCAGTATTTAAACAATTCCGACACTCGTTTTAGTGTGGAAGAACTCAAACTGGTCATATATACAGTAATAGGGATTCACATTGTGTCCTTTTTTTCCTGTAATGTATTAATTAAAGCGAATATTACTTGAGACACTTTAAAATGACTTGCTTGATTTACCAACTTAGCTGAATTTCAAAGCTAATAGTGTAATGTAATTGTGACACCACATTTATAGCATAATCACATCACGGATTAAGAAAACAATAATTGCCCGTTTCCTGTTTATGCTGTAAAACATATATGGCAAAAGTGTCTCATAGTTAATTCATGTGCGCCTCAGATGAATTATAGATGGCGTGTCCTGTGGGACCGGTGCCCTCGTGTTGGCTTTTATTATGAAGAGAATTCGAGATGGTATCGGGAGCGCGCAGTGCCTTTGGTGTCTTCTACTGGAAACACTTTGAAAAGCCACTACTGATCCATCATGTTGCCGGGCTATTGCACAAACCATACATCACTTCTACTTCTCTGTGTTGGTCTGGTGTTGGATCAAAAAGTCAGCTTTGGATGAAGTCATGGCCATTCTTGTCACCATTTGTAAATTATTAAAAGGGTGAATGTTAAAACTCTCTAAACCCACTCTATTTTATAATGCTTGTTTTAAACTAGCAATAATTAAACATATGCCACATATCAATTATTTCCACTTGTGGGTGAAATCAGCCTCGAGCGAAACACAAGGCTGTGCCCTATGCATCTTGGGTATGAGATCCTGAATAATTGAGATAATGATCTCCCTCAGCAACTGTGTTTTTCAAAGGGAATTACCATAAAACATTGCTGATTTTAATGGGAGACCTAATGCTTTGAGAATAATTACAGTGTGAGGGGTGGAGGCCGGGCTGATTCATCTTATTAGTGGAAGAATCGGAGGGAGGAGACGATTGGATTTGTATCAAAAGGTGGAGTTGGATGTTTCGTTGCCAGTTGATACAACATAAAGCTACAGAGAAAGTAATACACGCCAGCAATTATATTTCACAGATGCAATGAGAATTAACACATACAGTTTCCCCACACGCATTCAAATATATAGCCCAAAAGGTCAAGCAATTAATCTGGCCATAAACCCCGATAAATTACACAGAGCGATTTAACAGAATAATCTATAACAATAAGAGTGTGAGGTGCAGCGGGCATGGCAGGAGCGGGAATAAACTCTAACTGTCCCTCAGTGAGGCAGTGGGATTCAGGCTACAGTTGTTTTCATTTATTCTAATTGTTGTCAGAGCTGGGGAGAAAAACCTCATCAAGAGATGGCAAACATTTAGGCTCAAACTTCAGAGGGAGTTTCATTGTAGTCAACTGCTTGACATGTTTAAAACCCAACTAAAAAGAATGGTGCTAACATGTGCTAATGGTTATATTAGGGTTGAGCCAATATGAATTTTTTCAGCCAATGGAGATAGTTATCTGGGTAAAGATATCTGGATGGCAGACAAGGTGACAGCTCCAGCATTGAACGTACAAGCCTTTGCACTGCACTGGCAAAGTGTACAAGCCCAAAAGGAGCGCCAACACAAACACAAACAAACTTGTCAACAGAATATAATACACATCCTGCAAATTCTCCTGATCGGGCTGTTGAATACACAGCACATATTGGCTGATAAAAATATTACCGCCAATCTTTTATCCATCCCTAGTTTATATCTACTCTGTTGTAGCCTCACTGTGCACCCATCACTCACCAGTGCTTTCCCTGACACGAGCGTGCAGAGTAAATTAACTGCTGTCGCATTAGCTGTATTAAGTAAGTACAATAAATACAGTATTTTAAAGATTTACTTTTCTGTAACTTGCTACTTGCACTTGTGCTTGTTTGCTGCCTTCAGTTGAGTTCTGGTGATTTTGTTTTAGCTTTCTGACATGCAATGCTAACTGAATGCTTTTGTTTTTCTCTCTTTTGTTTGAGTGAACTGTTCTCAAGGCAACAGTAAACAGTCTAACACTGTGTATTAAAAAGCCTGAGGAGTTCATAGCAGTAGGGAGTAGGGAGATATCTTTTAAGCTCTGTCAGAATACTGATTTTACATGTCATCTTCTTTCAACATGCCTGCATTATCCTTTAAACATTGAACAATGGGAGCCACTGGTTGTGTTTTGCAGAGATCAAAAGTCATGAGAGGAGTGCTTTAGAGCAGTCACTCCTGGCTGACAGCGCTGATGTGTGCAGCAGAGCCGCCCCCAGAGGCTGCTCCCTCGGCTCACCCCTTAATGAAGTGCTGTAATCAGACTTGTGCAGGACGGTCTTCTCTCATTAGAACCGGAGTTCGAGAAACGCTCCTCAACTCTTTGATGTTGTCAAAGATTCTCAGAACAAAGCGCCTTCCTTTCAGATGAGGGGAAGGGGACGCTTTCGTCTGCTGCGCTGGGGATGTCAGGAAGCTGTTTGAGTTGGGGGAAGCCTTTGTTTTGCTTCCAAGGCAAATTATAGAAAATAAACGGGACTATTATTGGGACTTGTTCTTCAGAGCCTCAGTTAAAAGAGTCAATACAAAACAACTCTGAAGCATTGTTCTGCTGAATGTGTTTTGACCAGTTTAAGTTCTTGGCCTAAAATATCCTCAGTGGGAATACGGGCTTCTAAAGTCTGGATGGTAGCGATGATAGTTCTCACATGTGTAAATGCTTTTTGATGTGTCTGAAGCGATTCGAGACATACCTGGCATTTGATAAGACTCCGTTTTGAGCCAGTGTTAGAGACATGATCTTGTTTTTTCCGTTCGCTGGCTCCCTCAGCTGCAGAGGCTGCTGTCTGCAGATAACGCCCAGGCTGGAGTCTAATGTCACAGAGCAATCGGAGAAAAGCTCAGGAATGGCAGGCTGTAAATGGCGGAAAACACTGATTGTGCGAGAATACGGGAGAAGGACAGAGTGTGGGAATTTTGTTATTTTTATTTTTTTCTCTTGACTTATTTCAGATTGTCTGGGGGCTTTGGTCACACATGGGAGCTTCCTACTCAGTGCTGATTAAAAAGGCACCAGCACACTCCTGCCCTAAGCTCAACAACTGCGGGGAATAATGCCAAACACAGAGGCCTGCATGATTGTGTGCATACCTACAGGCCACTCTAACTTGGTCACTAATCACATGCTGTTTTACTCAAAATTTAAGGAACACAATCTAACAAAAAAGTCAGCGCACTACTGGAATAAACTATTATTGTGTTTTTAAGTTTAATGTCATTGATTGGATTAAAGCCTCTAAAAGCTATGTACAATACCTGATCTACGTAGTTTCTAGTGCATGTATTTTATTTGAGTATACTAAGAACAGGCACATCTTTTTGATTATTACTTATTGCATTTTTCCAGCAAAGTTTACAAAAGCTTTAATCCAGTTTATTTTGGCAGGTTGGTGGTTGTGTGCGCCCACAGTGAAGGTCAGGGATCACTGCTGACTTCACAGATCCTCACACACACACACACACACACACATTTTACACAACATAATTAGACCAGGAGGAAATCAAGTCTCAGCTGAGGGAAACTAAGGTTTTAATTTAATTAAAGATAGGACTGCTCACTGAGGACTGAACTGTGTAGGTCTGTAGGTTTTACAAGCTGGTGGCCCGGGCTTTGCAGCTCTCCAGAGGCAGATTAAACGCTGACTGCTCTGGTGTTAGCATCGAAATCTATGGGCTGTGCCACAACTGTTTAAGAGCGCTCCAGTGTCACTGTTTTACACCGGTATCATGGTTCAATGACACACAAAGTCCCAAATGGAAATTTCAAGTGACTTCACAGCGGGCCTGTTTCCTCCACTTTAATCCGCCTCCAGAATTTCAACCACATGGGCAAGCGCACTCAAAATAGCTCTATTGACAGATGGTAGGCCTTAGACCTGCCGTGAACACAAACAATCATTATTTTAAAAAAACCTAAAAAACTACAACTCTTATTTAAATCTTTTTTGCCTTTGCCCTCCTGCTGTGTAACATCCAGGCACAATACATTTTTTCTGCTCAGAAACCAAAAACAATGCTGTCATCTTTGGACTAGTCTTAAGTATCACAGTGCTATTAAATTATATCCTCTCTTGTACAATTTACAGCCCTACACTCAAAGAGTGTGCATCAAAATGTAAATGACGCTGTTGTATCAACATATTTTACCCTTGCCATCTGTCTCAACGTTTTGCATTTTGAAACTTGGGAAAACACGCAAGGGTAGAGCTTTTGAAGCTGAGGGGAGTTGTTTTTTTAGTGCTCTCTGTAGACCTGCGTTCTATCGACACTGAACAGGAGGTGCTTCTAAATCTTGATTACAGCCACTTTGCGACACCTGTGGGACTGAGCGAGGATGTCTTTAAACCCACCATAAATATTCACAGCAACTTAATTGTGCGTGCTAAAGTGATATAGAAGCAGAAAGCATCACTCTTGTGGGATGCAATGACAAGTAGTGCTTTGGCACCTCGCTCGGACTCGACTTGTGAACAAGTGGCAGGAACAGTTTGCATCGGATGTTGTGTTCCCCCGCCTTCAGGCCTGCTGCTGATCGCTGATGCTTTGGCATTGGCAGCTTTTATAAAACCTCACAATTGTCCCTCCTCCTCCACCACCAGAACCTCCCTTGCTTTTTATTGACTGTTTTCCTAATTGCAGCCTGCATAAACAAAGCATGGAGGGATCTGGCAGTATAAAATGCTCAGATAATTAGTTTTGCAGGGGGGAGGACTGTGTCTGTAGACATTGATCTGATGCTCGCTTGTATTGGATGTGCGAGGGAGGGACCGCTGTGACGGTGACAGGTAGCCCGTCTCATGGATCAGAGCCCCTCGTCAATAGCACTTCCTCGTCTGAGTGGGCTGCTGCCAAGCGTTTCTTACTGTGACACCGATGCCAATTGATTAGGGACAATACAATGAGGGCTTTTCATGTTCACTGTGATTTAACATGTTATTTCAGTCTTTTATTTGTTCATTCACCTCACATTTTGTTGTGATCACTGATAATAGTACAATGAGTTGATCCAGTCATTCCTGCATGTATCCCAGTGCATGTACCCCTTCAATTTTTACAAATGTGAAATTATGTGAATGATATATTTTTATTTAACCTGTTAAATCACAGGACTGAATTTGGCCATGGGCACTTTATTTCTCTGACACTGATATTCAAAAACGGCAGATGAAACCTTTTTGGTGTCTTTTTGTTCTGCATTTCTTAAACCTAAAAAGCATATGTAGCAGCAATCCATCCATCCATCCATCTATCTTCTTCTGCTTATCCGGGGCTCATTTCCACCGCCTGTATCTGTGATCTTGTCCTTTTGGTCATGACCCAAAACGCATGACCATAGGTGAGAGTAGGAACATAAATTGACCGTTAAATTCAGCGCTCTGCTTCATCAGCTCCTTCTTCTCCACGACAGACCGGTACATTGACTGCATCACTGCAGAAGCTGCACCGATCCACCTGTTGACCTCCCATTCCATCCTTGCCTCACTCGTGAACAAGATGTCGAGATACTTGAACTTGAGGCAGGATCTCTCCACCAACCTGAAGGGGACAGGCCACCCTTTTCCGACTGAGAACCATGGCCTTGGACTTGGAGGTGCTGATCCTCATCCCAGCCTCTTCACACTCGGCTGCAAACCGTCCCAGTGCACACTGAAGGTCCTGGCTTGATGGAGCCAACAGGACAACATCATCTGCAACAAGCAGACGAGATCCTGTGGTCTTCAAAGGACACCCTTGGTGCACGGCTGCACGGTGGCAGGCAGGGGGAGGCACATATACAAACTGTTGTTATTCCTACACCGTTCACCTGATTTGGATGTAAATACCTTCAAATTAAAGCTAAAAGTCTGCAGTTAAAGCACATCTTGTTGGTTTCATTTCAAATCCATTGTGGTGGTGTATAGAGCCAAAAAGATTAGAATTGTGTCTGAGATGCAAGCATGCCATCTTTGTCAGCCAAGAACAATTATGTAAACATAAAATACATACCTGGGTCTCTGGTGGGACATGATAGCTTTTGTGTACCCGTCCACCTAAACTTTCCTCTTGTTTATGATTCTAAAGTTCACATTCACAGGGTTTGATAAATCAGGAGAAAATTGGACACAGAATGAGGATAAAATAGTCACAATAATTCTTGGGTTACAACTGTGAACCACTAATTTTCCTTTGCTGGTTGTACATGTAGCACATTGTCAGACACTACAGTAAATGTGGGGGAGGGGGTACTTTGTCTGTGCTTTAGGTGTGTCTGGATAAAGACGATGGTGGGGTGCAGGTGTGAGCAGAGAGGGAGGGCTGACCTTGACCACCGCTGAGACGAGGCGGCCATCTGTCTCAGGCCACTGCGAGGTGACCCAGCATCATTGTTTAGTCTGGGGGGGGTGTACAGCGGGGTCACCAGGAGGGCCAGACCTCCCTCTGTGGGACCAGAGCGGGGTTGTCTGAGCTTTACCCTCATTCAGAATAACATGTTCACCAAAATCCTGCTATAACTCAAGGCCTCATTTTTGTAATGCTCCAACAAGCTGTTAGCTACTCTATTATTTTATAAAAAAGGAGCCGCTCCTCCATCACGCTAAGTGTCTCGCTCTGATGTCTTTTTCTGTTCCCCTTCCTCTTGCTCCGCTCAAGTAGGCCTTTGTGTAATTATTCTGTCATTTTGATGCGACACCCTATAACCCTTAACCAATTTGTGAGGCTTTTTATTGAAAGCACTGAGAAGAGAAGCCATTTGGTTGTAATTTTCTCTGCCGGCTCAAACCAAGAATAGGCTTTTAATCTTCATTTTATACTAAAAGAAACATCAGTCCACCCTCTTCTTACGTGATTGGATACTTGACTTACGTATGTCTGTATGTTAATATATTTGTAACTTCCAAGGATACACCTGAGTTTAACACTAAACCTGCCAAAACAACACTCCAATGGAACAGAATGGCACTAAGGTTAATTAATGGTGCTCAGTAAGGCAGCGCAATATGTCACATTATCCCACGCCATACCCTTATTGCAATATTCCGCATAGTTATAACATGTTGCTTGTTTTCCTGCTCAGTGCCAAAGTAAAAACCCTGGAGTAAGTAAGTAATCCTTAAATGAAATTACTATGAGGAAATAACACATGGCCAACACTATAATGAATGACTTTTTGGCTATTTGTCCCTGTCCTTTCCAAACATGTGTCCAGACTGTGGGGCAGGGTCCAGGACCAACTGGGGCGCTCGTACCAGACAAAAGCGAATGATGGAGCGCTCAGGCTGACGGGAACATAGCAGACATGCAATCAAGGTGCTAAATGATCGAAAGGCCATAAAGTCTGTCCCTTCAGTTTAATCACGTCCCCATTGCACCTTTTCTACTCAGCACCACTTTCAATCACTTTTCGCTGGCCCGCTCCGCTTAGGCTTTCATATTTTTCACACTAATGACAAGTTTCACTTCTCACCTCGTGCTCATTAGTCACCTTTGTGAGCAGTGAGGCCATTGCAGTGGGCTCTATAAATTCACACATAAATGAGTGGCTTTTCTGTCGTATAAAGGCAGCTTAGACTCTGTTCACAGTGTTTTCTGCCACTGGAAATGCGTCCATTTGAAGCATGATTGGTTAAAAGCCAAGTGTGTTATTATGTGTTAATCATGCTTGACTTCAAAAGGCTGGGACTTCCTGGACCACAGCTGGATGGAGCAGAGGGTGGAACGGCCACATGGCGAGTGTGAGTCAGTTCAGAGGTGGTTGGGCGGTAAGCAGATAAAAAGTGACCGCGCTTCATGAAAGTCACCATAAAACACAGTTTACAACTTGGCATAGTAAAGCTGACCCTCTCACATCTCTTAACTCAGTCTTCAGTGTAATTACATGAAGAGCAACTGGACTAGATGTGACACACTCTAAGCTGCTGTGACTAAGTCCAGTCAGTTCCTCTGTTCAACAGGAAACGTCTTAATTAGAGTGGGGCTCTATTTAAGTCACAGCGAGTTTGAAATGATGTGGCCTTTGTTTGACCCAGAAAAACATTTAAAGCACTCATATCCGCTGCACTCATTTCATTTTCTACATGCCAGTGTACATTTAAATCACTTTATTAATAAAGTCAAAGTGGCGTAGTATGTGGTATCAGCTTGTTTCATTACAATAGAACGGGAATTTAAGGCAAACTGAAATGTAAAAGTTCAAATTGAAAAGAAATCATTCCTTTGTGTGGTCCTGTTTGTGCCAAAGAAAACTAAATGTTTTTTTGTATTTGTGTGTCTTCTGTTGGCCATAAGGCATCGTGATCAAATGGCTAAACCATTTACAATGTCCATAAGTCAGTATTATTATTATTATTATTATTATCAAAACTGAATAAATTGGCAACTGGTATAAGTTGTCAGAAACCTTCTACTTTGGATTTAAACTTAAGAAAATAAATGTTGTAACTTTAAGTACTCCAAACCCCAATGAAATAATTCAGTTTTTGTGCAGATGGCATGAGAAAGCATTGGTCAGATTTTAATATTGTGATTTTTATATCTAACAATGAACGCTCATCACCAAGTATAAAGGGAAACCATGAAGACGGACATAACTGTTGCATTTCAGTTCACCTTGAGGTTCACGTTAACTTGACATGGCAGCCCTACAGGTATGTTGCTCTGTACAAGTTTCTCTTAAGCATGTTTCTGAAATGGTTCATTTCATGGTTAGAGCTGTGCACCAACCCCCCTCTACAGTGAGTGTGGTTCAGGTGTGTATAAATGCATGGCTTTTGTGAGTAGCACATACCTGCCATTCCCTGGCTGCTCGCTTTTCAGTGTGGGTGAAATCATGTGTGGTGAATCCCACTTCATATTCCTTTAGCGTGGCTAGCATCCTTTTGATTTCATAGGCTCCATTACTCTTCAATCTAGACCATGCTTAAAGGCAAAATGTATGTGTAGGGTTGCCAGCAGTTCAGCAGAATGATCCTTTTATGTTTGCCTTGTGTGGGTAGAAAGTGGCTTTGGGATAGGAGCTGCTGTAAAATATAACGTTTATTTAAACGCCTACTCCATCCCCCCAAACATAATGTCTTTGTTTACAGGAGTTTAAATGTAACTATTGTGACATTTAAAAGCAATCTTGTGACAGTTTTATGTTTGAGATTTATGATCACATGACCTATCGCTGTGTGTTCCAAACTAAAGAGAACATGAACAAGAATGAAAGCTGCACACTATTGCTATCAAATTAAATGTAAAGTGCTTGAGCCGTGACTCGGGGCTAAGTGCACAGATGGAGATCCATCAGAATCTAGTCCTGTCTTGTGGTGTCTTGACTCCTGCCCAGGGTCATTGAACTTGACAGGAGCTTGACCTTTAGGAGAAGATGGAACATTGAAGACATAAGGCTCGCACTGACCCTGGCTTTTAGCACAAGTGCATTGTGTATAGACTTCTGTGAAACTGACCGAGGGGCTTCTGTCATCCTCAAATCCATAACTGTATTATCAAGAGAAAACAGACCTATTTTCAACTGCAGTTTAATTTATCTACACAGAAACATTTGCACGCCACAATATTACAAATATTACTGTAGCTGCAACTTATTAAGTTGTGCACTGGCTGCTGGTGTGTTGGGAGTGTCACGTGCCTTCCCTGAAAGAGTCCAAAATATACTAAACCAAAGCATTTATTTGGCCCACCTGTTGCCAAATCCACATTTAAATCCAATACAAACAATAGACACAACAAAAACAGTGCCACCAAGTGGTTGGAGGTGCACCTCATTAAAATGACTTTAACAATAACTAAATAAATACAGTTTTGTTTAGTTTATTTCAAATTAGAAGCTTTTTAGGTACAGGACTAAACCAGACCAGGACTAAAATTATGATTCAAACCAAAGACAAAGCAGGACTAAATCTAGGACTAAAGTCAGGGTTAAATCGCAAACTAAACCTAGACTAACTGGGAACTAAAACCAGTGCTAAGCTAGGGCTGGGCCAAATATTTAGTTTTCAGGATGTAACATAAATTTTATGTTGCTTCACTTATCCTTGTCTTTCACACTGACTTAAAAACATGACGCCAGCAAAATGGCTTTGTGACTGAGGTAGATACAGTCAAATGTACGATCATCATCTGCGTGACACGGCACATCACTTTGCTTATTTCTTTGTTGGAAATTAAGATTCATAATATATCTGAATTCGGCGAGATATAAATGGTCCATCTCTCTAAACCGTACAAACTAAACTTAAACTAAAACCAGACCTAAACAGAGACTTCAAACTGAGCCTAGTACTGATGGTTATAACCTTGCATGGATTGTCTCCCACATAATTTGCTGAATCAGTTGATGCACAGAAATGGCTCCCTTTGACCGTGTTCATTTAGAAACAACATTGAGGAGTCGCTTATTCCAAACACTGGCAAACAACAAGCTCGAATTGCAAACAGATGCCGCCACAGATGGAGGATAAACAGGCGCATGCATTCCTGTTACCAAGCCGAACTGTCACTCGCTGCACTAAATGATTATTAGGTTTGTGTTGGAGATGGGATTTGGAGCCTGTTGTCTTGTGGCTGTCATGGCATCCTGTGCATCTGTCTTACAAGTCCTCGGTGTAATCAGAGATGTTGGATGCGACCGATGAAAAGAAGAGCGCTACAAGCCTTTTGAGTTGTGTGTTTAAAATGCAGCTTTCCCAGTGACTCGTCTTTCATTTTTAATCGCAGTTTATACTGTTGTTCCATTGAGATTTTATTGTTTTAGGTGCAAAGCTGCAGGCACATTCACCTGAAACACCCTCCACTGCAGGGTGATAATTATACGCTGCAACTTCTGATTCAGCGCCAAGATCCAAGATGGCGGCGCGAGTACATCGCGAGGCTCGGGTTCTCTCCAGTTTCTGCAATTTTGCAGTATTACTCTTGCTTATCTCGGGTCTGTTTGTGCAGAACAGTTGTGCCTTTACATCGTACACCCGGAGTGAGCTTTTGGATATTGGTTTGCAATTTTCCGACGGTTTTATGGACATCCTTCGACTCCCTCCTGAAATCACTAGGACGCCGGTGGCAGCTCATTCTTCCCGGCCGGGCGGAAGTGCTCGCAGGCGGCGTCGAGAACGTAAACAGAGAAGGGGTAGACGTGGTGGACTCAGAGCTAGGCTAAAGCTAACACCTCACCGGCTCTCTTTACCCAGTATCTTCCTCGCCAATGTACGATCGCTAGTGAACAAAATGGATGAGATTCGACTCAACATGACACACAGCAAAAGACTTCTGAACTGTAACGTCCTTATCTTCACGGAGACGTGGTTAAATAGTGGAATACCAGACTCTGCTATTGAGCTCACGGGACATCACATGCTCCGCGCGGACAGAACAACAGATGGATCCGGTAAGACAAGGGGAGGCGGATTGTGTATTTATATTAACAAAGCTTGGTGCACAAACTCCGCTGTTGTTGGGAGCCATTGTTCAGCTAACCTAGAGTTTCTCATGGTTAAATGTAGACCGTTCTATTTGCCGCGGGAGTTCACCTCCACCATTATAACTGCAGCTTATATTCCCCCGGACGCTGATGCCAAGCTTGCTATGAAAGAACTTTATGCAGCCATCAGTAAACAACAGACTATTCACCCGGAAGCAGCGTTTATTGCTGCGGGTGATTTTAATCACTCTAACCTAAAAACTGTGCTACCCAAATTTCATCAGAATGTTTCCTGTCACACCAGAGGGAACAAAACCCTAGACCATGTCTACACAAACATGGCTGGAGCTTACGTGGCGACACCTCTCCCCCACCTGGGACAATCAGACCACATCTCTTTGTTCCTCACTCCCAAATATTCACCCCTCATCAACCGTGTGAAGCCATCAGTGAAGACCATCAAGGTGTGGCCTGGGGGTAGATTTCACACTCCAGGAAAAGTTTCTACACACAGACTGGAGTATGTTTGCTTCCCAAGCCACCAGTGGTGCTCACACAGACATTGACTGCTACACCTCCTCTGTATTGGATTATATTAATACCACCATTGACAGTGTTACAACCCAGAAACAGATCACCACATACCCAAACCAGAAGCCATGGATGAACCAGGAAGTGCGACTCCTGTTGAAGACACGCAATACTGCCTTCAGATCAGGAGACGCACAAGCCTACAGCACATCCAGAGCAAACCTGAAGAGGGGCATCAAAAAGGCCAAGCACTGCTACAAGCTGAAGATAGAGGGACACTTCTCCAACTCTGACCCTCGACGCATGTGGCAGGGCATCCAGGCCATCAGTGACTACAAACCCACCCACTCCACCCCTGCAGCCACCGATGTCAACTTCCTGAATGAGCTAAATGACTTTTATGCTCGCTTTGAAAGAGACAACAGAGAAACTGCAACCAAGCTCAAACCCTCAGTTGACCACCCCCATTCACACTCTCATCCACTGATGTCTGCAAGGCACTGAGCCAGATCAGCACACACAAGGCTGCTGGACCAGACAACATCCCTGGTCGTGTTCTCAGGGCATGTGCGGAGCAGCTCGCTGGGGTTTTTACAGACATTTTCAACCTGTCTCTTGCCCAAGCAGCTGTACCAACATGCTTCAAATGCACTTCCATTGTGCCAGTGCCAAAACACTCTAGTCCAAGGTGCCCCAACGACTACCGCCCTGTAGCACTCACACCCATCATCATGAAGTGCTTTGAGCGGCTGATCCTGGAACACCTAAAAGACTCCATACCACCCACATTGGACCCGCATCAGTTTGCTTATCCGCAGCAATAGGAGCACAGAGGATGCAGTTGCTATGGCACTGCACTCTGTGCTCACCCACCTGGACAATAAGAACTCTTATGCACGTATGCTGTTTGTTGACTTCAGCTCAGCATTCAACACTATCATCCCGACCAAGTTAATAGCCAAACTTGAAGACTTGGGCATCAATACCTCACTCTGCAACTGGATTCTGGACTTCCTGACCAACAGACCCCAGAATGTCCGATCTGGATCCACCTGCTCCACATCCATCACACTCAACACTGGTGTACCACAGGGCTGTGTGCTAAGCCCATTTCTCTACTCCCTCTTCACCTCTGACTGCAAGCCTGTGTTTGGATCCAACGCCATCGTCAAGTTTGCAGACGACACTACAGTGATTGGTCTCATCAGCAACAACGATGAGACTGCCTACAGAGAAGAGATCCAGCACCTGTCCACATGGTGCAACGAAAATAACCTGCTCCTCAACACCACCAAAACGAAGGAGCTCATCGTGGACTTCAGGAAAGAGTCTAGAGGCACACACGACACCATCCACATCAATGGAATGGACGTCGAGCGTGTCTCCAGCTTCAAGTTCCTGGGGACCCACATCTCGGCTGACATGACCTGGACAACCAACACCTCCAGCCTGGTCAAGAAGGCTCACCAGCGCCTCTTCTTCCTGAGGACACTGAGGAAGAACCAGCTCTCCTCGGCCATCCTGGTGAACTTCTACCGCTGCGCGATAGAAAGCATCCTGACGAACTGTGTCACAGTGTGGTATGGGTGCTGCTCTGTCGCGAGCGCAAGGCATTGCAGCGGGTGGTGAAAACTGCCCAACGCATCACAGGGACTCCACTTCCTGCCATCGAAAACATCCAGAGGAAACGCTGTCTGCGTCGAGCTCGCAGCATCCTTAAGGACTCCTCCCACCCAGCCCACAGACTGTTCTCCCTCCTCCTCCGGCAGGCGTTTCAGGAGCCTCCGGACTAGAACCAGCAGACTAAAGAACAGTTTCTTCCCAGAGCTGTGTCTTCACTGAACTCTAACCCTTGCTGACCCCACACTTCTCACAGACTCCTCTCACCCCCACCATGCCACTCCCCTCACAGACTCTCCTCTCACCCCCACCATCCCACTACCCTCATAGACTCTTCTACCCCCCCACCACCATCCCACTCCCCTCACAGACTCTCCTCATCCCCACCATCCCACCATCCCCTGCACTACTGCACCTTTGCTACCAACTGTTTACATTCCACTGTTTGCACTACCTTAAATCTACTGCTTACCTTAAGCTAACATACAATTGTTTACACCTACCTGTAAAATTCTGTTCATAGTTAGAGACATCTGTTTATCGTGTGTGTGTGTGTGTGTGTGTGTGTGTGTGTGTGTGTGTGTGTGTGTGTGTGTGTATGTATGCGTGTGTGTGTGTGTGTGAGTATGTGTGTGTGTGTGCTTGTGTGTGAGTATGTGTGTTGTGTGAGTGTATGTATGTGTACGTGTACGTGTGCATGTGAGTGAGTGTGTGTATGTGAGTGTGTGTATATGTGTGTGTGTGTGTGTGAGTGTGTGTGTGAGTATGAGTATGTGTATTTGAGTGAGTGTGTGTGTGTATGTGTGTGTGTGAGTGTCTGTGGGTATAGCTCTCCCGGTTTAATTCCCCTGTGAGTATGTGTGTATGGTGGTGTGTGTATGTGAGTGTGTGTATGTGTGTATGGTTGTGTGTGTATGTGAGTATGGGAATGCCTGTGTGTACAGCTCTCCCGGTTTAATTCCCTGCGTGTATGTGTGTATGGTTGTGAGTGTATGTGTGTATGGTTGTGTGTGTATGTGAGTGAGTGTGTGTATGTGTGCGGCGCGATGCGTGTGTATCACATTACATTTAGAGTACATATCCACCTGTAAATGCTGTCTATAGAAAAGAGACACCTGTAATTATATTTATGGCACACACTCACCTTTTTATAGTAATAACCATCTGTATATTTATATTCATTGTACATATTACCTGTAAATCCTGTACATCTCCATATCCTGCAATGCGCAACCATTGTATATATCCTGCACTTTACTGCTATTGCACTTCTGGTTAGACCTAAACTGCATTTCGTTGCCTTGTACCTGTACTTGTGTAATGACAATAAAGTTGAATCTAATCTAATCTAATCTAATATTAGATTACACTTATTGTCAGCATTACTCTATTTATTATGCTGGGATTTTATTTTTTGGCCAGTTATCTGAATAGAGGCAGGATGTTGGGTATGTGAGACACAGTCTGGAGCTGTCAGCTATTGTGGGTGCACAGATAGTGATTTACACCCAGGACACTTCTCGGCCTGGTGTTTTATTGTAATTACAGCTCATGTCTTTGTCTTCACAGCCCTATCCTTTGCTTGTATAACAGATTTGTCAAATAAAATTAAGGCACAAACCCCAAAGAAACATGATCATGCTTACATAATGTTATTGCCAACATCCTAATTCCGTCTTATCAATAGCGGTAATTTCCACAGGAAGCGTTTGTGGAGAAGGGCGTCCCATATTGCGACCTCCCAACTGGGGGCAGATTTGTGCGTTCCCTTGTCAAAAGATATAATTACATGACGTTTGGTCCCTCATTCAAGGGACTTTGTCAATTCTAAAGTAGACTTGTTTGAGTTTATATCCCTCAGGTGGGAAACAACTCCCGTATTGACATCAATCATCTGTTCAACGAGACTGATACTAACTTCTAGCTTCTCATTGGGTGTTAGACCCTGGTTAAACCACTCCCTCTGATGAATATAAACTCAGACCACAGACCAGTCTACAAAAGGCCCCTTGGATGAGGGACAAAGCGTTCAAAATATGTCCCAATGGCTTTCTTTTCTTAAGCTTTTAGCATGACTACCTGGATGACTGAGAACCTCAACAGACACTACACATGCATTAATTTATTTAACACTAAAACCATTGAAACATATACTATTGTTTTAAATCTAAATGAACAGAACAGACTGTAGAAGCTGAGAGACTGAGAGAAATATATTATTTTAGCTGATTATGATTACAATTACTTTCTTTTTTTTTTTTTTTATTTGCCCTGATACACCATTGACTTCCAGTGTCTGGTTCCTGTTTATCTTACCTGCTTTGAGTTGCTTGTTGTAGCACAACAAGAGAGCATCTCTCATTATGTTTGTAGTATTTGTCCTGACTGTCATCTCTTTACAGTCTACTCATCCTCTTCCCCACACTGCTGCCTGAAGCCTGTCATCTTGTGTGATTGGGCTGAATCACTCTGCACAGGTACAACAGATAGCAAACAGTAAACAGTGTTTTGAGAGGATGCTAGATGACGGATGCACTTTGCTATTTTTGCACCACCGAGGTTATAGACATTCGCTCACACATTAGAGCCAACAGACTGACATTGCTGTGTAGGTGTTTGTATAACAGCCAGCATAGACCTAGTCGCTGGGGTAGCCAGCACATGAGCATATTTTCAGAGTTCCATGCCCTAGGCCTTAGACATACCAGAAGCGTCAGAAATCTTGCCAAGTGGGATAAGATCATAAAACTGCAAGGCACTCTCCTTTCATTTTCAACTAAATGGATAAAATGGTGTCAGCATGTTACTGCGAGCCCCTCAGGATCCCAAACACCGAGCAGGACTATAAACTAGAGCACTTACTCCATGACAACACGGCCCATCCATTCCCGTCACACATTTCATCTGAAATGGTGGAGCAATGCAAAAATATCAGATATGAAAAATGACTAGAATATATTGAATCATGCCAGTGTGTCAAACATTAATAAATGACAGTAAAAGGTTAGAACGCATTAAAACTAGAAAAATCAAGACACTTTCTCACATAAATAATAATGCTCTTAAAAAACAGCCCTCTGGTTATATCCTTCTTTCTGATAAGTCTGTCGCCTATTTACTTTTACAAAAGCTCCTACAATCTGTGATTACATGTGGTTCTTGTGTGTACTGCAGGGTGCAAAGGGTGTTGATGGAAAAACCCATGTCACATTAAAGGATGTTTCATTTGATTTCTAGACTTCGGGCTTTATCCTATTCAGCTTTAAAATTTCACTTATTGTCACCCCTCTGTGTGATTTATTGGTGAAATTGGATTGTCACTTTTCAATGGCATTAGGCTTTGGGTTCACCTCGGGAGATCTAAAGGGTCAGGTGTCACTTCGTTCTCTGAGGTGAGATCAGAACAAGAACAGAGGGAAGAATGGAGCAGTAATGATCAACTGGATTAAAGGACATTGAGGGCAGTTAGATTGTGTCAGACGGAATGGTTTTGGGTTGAATTATGGGGAAACCCTTTTTGGATGGTTGGGTTCAGACTTCAAGCTTAAATGGTCAGTTATGAATTATACTTGGGTCTAACTCCTCAGTCTTTCCAATGAATACATAACCATAGAATGTGATAATACAACCACATAAATTCCTTGTTGTAACTGGTTTCTGTGGTTTCTCATTCAACTGTTGTCTAAAGCCTTGTCAGAATGTGCTATTTTGTCCATCGCAGACAAATGTTTAATTAGCCAAGGTTGTATGTTGTGAGATAGGATCATTGACAACTCAATCGTACAACCAAAGATTGCCTGCTCCAAATATCTGCCAATGTCAGAGTTTTAGTGTAGAAGTGTAGAATGCTGCCAGTACCTACAGTATATTAAATATTCTTATATCTCTTCTTCCTTCATAGCAGTCTAAATACTAACATCTTAGCATTTAGCAAGCTCTTTTTGCATCACTGGAACCCCTTTCTTTTTTTTCTAAACCACAAACTTGTTTGGATTGCATTGCAAGAGAAACACACTTGTATTGGCCCATATCTGACACTTCGGATTTCAAGATCACATGTGAGCAAGACTAGCATTTTATCTTTATTGTGAATGGATCATATATGACCATGAAGCGCCAATATATATATTTTAATATGTCAAACTCTTTGTATGCTAGATATGACCCCATTTGAGTCCCCATACTGAATATTAAGAGCAGGGTATGAACAGAAGCTACTCCAAAACCTGCCCTGAAGGCACAGTGCCACAGCAGCACTGAAATCAGCTGCTGGAGTTGTGTGTGTTGCGGTGTAAGCTGTCATGTTAGCATGAATTGCTGATAAGACACTCTCATACACATATTGTTACTTGTCGACTCATTTAGCTCCTATTGAGTATCATTACACACTTCTTTGCATGGACAGAGCAAGGTGGAGGTTGTCTTTATTAATAAAATATTGTTTGTGTTGATTCTGAACAACTTTGAAAGCAGCCCCTCCACCATCTGTTCAAGAAACAAGAGTGAACGAGGCGCGCATGATTGAGTGGCAGCTGCTTGTCAGTGGGTTTGCTGCAAAATATTGCTGCATTGAGAGAAGGTGGTGCTGCACCTGCATGCCAATCAGCTGTCACAATAAATCCCCTCCACCTACATATCGCTGACTCTTCCACAACTCCCGCTGCCATTGTTTCTTTTTCAGTATATCCCCTGCAGGGACGGACACACTTGCCTGTCACAACACCTATTCGTGCACTGTCAAGCCTAAAATAAAAACCTAATTAATTGTTTTGTGTTTAATGTTCTTTGGACTAAGATCTCTGTATTTTCAGTGTTGGGGTTTTAAAGTGGCGCGGTGTAATGTGTGTTCACTCTAGCATGGCTGCCAGCATCGATTTACCCGCTCTCAATGTGTTGTCTCTGGCAGGGTTTTTTTTATTTACAGTAGCTGACATCCATAGATACACTTGCATCAGTGGAGTATTGGAGAGAATTTTAAAGCTATTGATTCTCACAGCGGGAATTGGTGTAAAAAAGGGACCTTCACCCATGCCTGTGTTTGTCTGTGTGTAGGTGTTACTGCTGGAGGAGTTTAGCGTACACACATACATTTGAATTGTAGCTGTGTCACTAATGGTTGCTTAGTAATGCATACACATAGCCCCATTCTCCCGAGCATCTCCTGTGATCTGTATTTTCTCTGTCATGTCAATAGTAACAGGTGTCTTACCTAAGGCTAGTACACTGTATCACTGTCTCTCCTTTTATCTCTCCCTGAAACTATCACAATACATTTGGTAGCAGCATCAGTTGTGTAGGTACACAATTGTTGGCAGTGGAGTTTCATCAGGGGATTAGCCGCATGGTGCTGGCTGGCCTGGATCCTGGCAGTATGTGCATGCAGGGTTGGCAAGATGAACAGAAGGTCAGGACATGCCGTGACACTGTGTAATGCAGCACCCAGGCACAAGAGACCAAACCTGGTGCCAATATCAACCAATATCTGGTCTCACATGTGTGATTTGATTCAGCCTGCTCCATTTAAATCTTTATTGCAAATGATGTGATCGGTAATATCATTCACAATGCCTAATAGTAGACGTGAGGTTCCACAATGGCAGCTCATTATACCAGTGAATATGATGTTAGCATCAAAATGAGATTATCTTCAGATAAAAACCCGTGGCACAAATCCATCTCTATCTTACAATTTAGCATTGTGCTCAGTGTGATCGTTATGTTCCTGTCTGGGCATGTCCCCCCCCTTACACCCCTGCAGTCTCGAGCAGGTAGCCTGACTGAAGGAAACAAGAACATTTTCTTTATTGAACATAGTAAGATTCATTTACATCTGAGCATTGTAGGGTGTGTTTTACAGAAAGTTTACCTGGATACAAAACATTTTGTTTTTTTTCCTGTGTTACCTTAATGCCTAGACTCCGATATCCAATATGAGTTATTAGGGTTTATATTATAATAATAGTGACCAGATACTGATACCAGAGCTTTGTCCTCTGTACTTATATCGGAGCCTCCTGTACTTTGTTTAATTTGTTTTACCTCCTCAGAAATTAACATATGAATAATTTACAGACTGCTGTTTAAACTTCCACTCACTATTTTCCTTATTACAAATTATAATAAATGTTTTGCTGTCAGGAGGCTCCTTCAAAACAAGGTTCTTCATAAAAAAATGAGAAAAAGCAGTACAAAAACTGGATTTAAGCATCAGCACAGCAAGAAGAAAAAACATATGACATTAACTTCATCTGCTTAAGTTGCTACAGCTAAATTTAATGTTATTGACAGTGTAGTTGTATGTCTGAACTCAACAAAGCACTAGTTTCAGTGAGTTGTCACATTTATTTTTCAAAAGTAGTACGGCCCATGGCAACTGGGCATTGTTTACATGAGAGTAGTATCATAATACTGAAGATGTACTCTTGTAATGCAATCCGTTAATATAATTCTTGTTGCAGAAAATTTATTTGTTTCTTGTATTCACCAAAATGAATTTCCTTTACCTTTTAGGCCAGTTTATTTCCTCACGAATTGTAATGTTGTATTTAAAAATGTAATAAATAGCTTGTTTATTTGTTGAGGCAGACCTCTGACAGACTGCTCAGACAGATCAGAGATCAGTTATGACATCGAGTGAATGGATGTAATGATGCACAAGTGTGACTCAATGAGCCAATCATTAGTCACGAGCAACAAGATACTTGAAATTTGCGTTATAACATTCAACATTGTTCCATTGTCTGTCGCACTCATTTATTAGTGCATGCGTAGCGGGGGATTGCAGCCCTTCATAAATGCTCCTCGAGTGGAGTCTGGTGCGGGATGCTTGGAGGGCATTAGACTGATAATAATGAGAGCACGGTAAGGCAAACAGCACCTGGCAAATGTCAAGTCACTGAAGGGGGGGCCGTGTTTACATTGAATCAGCAGTAATTGTGCATGATTGAGGTATTATGCACTAATTGTTTCTTCTTTCCCGGATCTATTCAGTACATTACTCTAGAGAAGCACTTAAGCGAAGCTGCATATTTCTTCATTACTTCCTCAACTGTTTGCTAGTTCCTAGGATTAGAACCCTACCGACTTAAGGGGAACGTCCATTTATAGAAATCAAACTAATTACACCAGAAATGAAGTTGGCCAGGGATTTGTCCCTCCCCCATTTTTCTTTTCTGTGAGACCAGTCAATAAACAATCTGCATAACTCTAGCACATCCATATTTAATGTGCCTGCTAAAGGTCTTCTTTGCTACAGGTCACAGTCAGTTGGGTTTTGATGTGCGCTACTTTGAAATTCACAGCAGACACAAACAGTCCCAGAGGCTCTCCTGAGTGTTTGTGTACATCTGTGTGCTTGCATGTATAAAAAATGTTTGCATTATTTCTTTTTTTTAAATCTTACTTTTCATGCTTGCCTTTGTTTGTGTGTCTGTGGGTGTTTCCCTACTTCAGAGAGAAGAGGCCTCCTAAGCCTGTAGCAGCGATGCACCCCTCAAAAGCTGCTCTATTAGCGGGGAGGGGCGAATTATGGGGGTGCGATTTTTAACGAGGACAACAAATGAGGCAACACAAGCGCACAATTAGGGGGAAGTCATGCTTATGTGTCGTGTTTAGACGAGCGACATGATGGCCTCTTTAGCCTAGGCGGGGGTGAAGCCGTGCCCCAGGAGAGGGCTCATTAGGACCGGGGTTAGGGTGGGGGGAGAGGAGGGAAGGGGAGGGGCCGCTGACAGTCAACCAGTGGGCGTGGAGCGAGGGGGCCACTGCCACTCAAACAGAATAGGGGCTCCACAAGAGTCCTTTTCACAACAAGCACCATTGTGACTTTGGGAGAGACATTAGCTCATGGTGCGACCAGTGCTGCCTTCCACATGCCGCACAAGGGACAGGCACCATACGGTTGTCATTAGCTCCAGTCAGTCAGTCGCCATATATCTCAGAGAGTCAGCCATGAACAAAGCGTTTCTGTTGCTGGTCGAGAAGAAGAAGAACAAATACTATAAAATAAATTCCCTTGAATAGAAACTAAACCTCTCCAGTCGTTAAACTGCAATAAATCATTGTTTTCTTTTTAATTTTCCTGCTAGTAGTGAACAATTAAGTAGCATTTCAAGCCCATTAGTATCTAACTTAGTCGTCTGTCCATAAGAGCTAATGCGTGCAGTCCAGTTTGATACAGCAGAGATTACTGTGAAGACAAAGTGGATATGGTCTCCATCAAAAAGCCTTTGTTCAGTCGCCTTGGCAGCTTCTAGTCTCATAATGGGACTGAACACTCAGAGCAGGCATGGACCTGTAAAAGCTGGAAGAGTGCCACCAGATGGTTAAATGTAGAAGTGAACATAACCCTGTCTTGAGTTGACTAATCTATTGCAATTATGGTTTTATTGTACGTGTAAAATAATTAATGTACTCATTTTCATTAGTTTCTACGGAATTTTAAAAATGGCTACCACAGTTGATTGACTTTAGAGCTTTCCACACGACTCCCCAACAGAAGGTCCCACAGTCTGTGGTGTGTTGTCCTAAAAGCCTAAAAGCCACATGGAAAAAAAATATTCATATTCATATTCTGATGCCACTAAACAATTTGTCAAAGTTTCTCTTTGAAAATAGCCGCCATGCTTTGATTCCCTGTTGATCAAAGCAAGCAAGCCCAGACTGATTCATTTGTTTTGTGTCTCGCTTGTTGAATTAACTGCTGCTGCTGCTGCTATGTGTGTAACAACATTTGCATACCGCTATTAGCTTTGGAACCAACTTGGCTTCACACAAACAGCTTTATTTAAGCAGCTAATTGAGAACTAAGTAAGCACCTCTAATCTGTTTTATAGTATTCTCCAATCGAATTAATATTCTTGGTTTAGCAATTCAAAATCTCTCTAGTGAGTTTAAAATAAAGGAAGATTGGCATGAGGTTAGTAGTCACTTTATTACACTAGCCAAGTTTTGTTGAAGCCTTCTGAAAGCTATACCTCGACTCATTATGACCCGTACATAGCTGAAAGAGAGCTAAAATTCACTAAAGTGTCTGGAGAGGCTTCTTTTTAATAAATGGTTGCTCCGAGCCTTTGTCACATTTGCTCTAAAAGCATCTACCAAGTACGAGCTAAGTGCCATGTGCTCAGCGTTTAATGAAAATGGAGATGTTAAAACCTTCTTGCCGCTTGTTTTTACAGTGCACAATGGAGAATGCATTTTACAGCAGCGATGTATGTGCGAGACTCCCTCAGGAATAACTCCCAATCCTGTTAGATTTTCACAGCCTTGTACCTGGACCGAGAATACTCTTTAATACTTTTTTCCAATTTCAGAAGTGAGATTTAAAACTCAAACAAAATGTAATAAAATCTTTCACTTTCAAATATCTCCCCGTGATTCCCCTTCATCATTATTTTCTAAAATCTATTTCAAGGACACTTCCCAATGCGGCTAACTTTACGTCCGTCCGCTCACAGATTCTTGACCTTGGATAAAATGGCCACACTCACTATCAATCACCTGCTCATGCAAGGAGGATAGAAAATGATGCCGGCTAACAACATTATCACAGCACTTGTTCACATCTCATTGATTTGACAAAAGCCATCAGTCAGTGGCGATGTCAGTCACACACTTTAGCACTTTGTTATGGGAACGAGCAATAATGTGAAATCCATAGTGCTAGACTCAGACAAAGTTGAATGCTGCCTTTTAATATTTCTATGTTCATTCAAGCACATGCAGTGTATAAGAAAGCACCACTGTATATGACAACATACATCAGACAACTCAGTTATTCCCCATGATGGCTGAATCGACTCGTCCAAAAACGCTTCTTTGTCTTGATTAATTATTGATCCCATCCAGGACCCTCCCGTTTACTCCCTCTCTGCCACAAAAGCCGCCCAGAATTCGTTTTGCCAGCAGACACTGGCACCTCTATGTCACCCACGGGACACACAATTCATCAGCTTGACCCGGGAAGGGCTTCACCTACAGTAACCATGAGGTGGAATCCCGCTGGACGCTCCCCCCTGTGGTCCCGAGAGAGGTTTCAATTAAACAGTCCCAGTGTTCTAGACGTTTTAATCTCGTTTCCATTGCGTTTATCTCTGCACCCACACCTCTGCAGCTCAGACAGTGGAGAAGTGTTCACTTTGTGTACTTGTCTATGGAGATAACAGGCCCAGTGAGGTTTACATTAGCCTTGCAGTGTTACAGTAGATTTAGATTTGACTTTGGGACAGACTTGAATAGGTTGTTACTGTTTTGCAGTGCTCCAAATTAGTCTTAAGATAGGTTTTATCCTTACGTCTCTTTCATTGACAGAGATTTTAAAACTAGACCATCCAACTGCTATTAAATGGACTTTTGTCCATGTTTCATTGATGTTTAGAAGATGAGATATATTAGGAATGTAGTGTAGTGTAGGTTATCCACATCATTATTGTTCAGTCTCCAGTCAAAAACATTGCTCAAACACACACTAGCAATCCATTTCAAATTGGACCGTACATATCCATTCCCATTTACTGCTAGTCTTTGTCACAAATTGGATTTATTGAGGATTGTTCTATGCCTTGATTCACTCTCAAAAGGTCTTTTCCAGTTTTGGTCCTGACTTGATCTTGGTTTGTGTGGTCACGACTCCACACTAGTCCACTCCACTGCCTGACTTCCACTCAAGAACTTTCTTAATTTAAAAGTTTCTTGTGTGTTTCCAGTCGACTACACTGTTCCGCAGATGTCGGTGCTACTTCAGAGCATTACATGGCTTCAGCGTATAATAAGATGTCTGACTGGCAACGCAGCAGCATCCGTTCACAACCATTACTCATCATTAAATATGTATGTTTAGATTGACATGTTTGTGTGTGGAAGAAAATGAATGTGACAAGAACATTATCCTCTTTTGAAATAGTGTGCTGATGTTAGCTTTGGATTTCAGTCATAAACTATACTTTGGGGTTTTTCAGTATTGCTATTGCTATTCCTGTAACTGGTCTGAACTGATCTTTGGCCGGGAATTTAGCAGGTAACAGCTTGTTAATGGTCAATTGATTAGTGCTTAATGGGAGTATTGATTGAGGTGATGTGGAATGCACATTTTTCATCCAGTGTTCTTAAACAGAAAGGTGCTGTGTCTCTTCAGGTCATGTGTTAAATGTTCATCATTAGTGCTCTACTTTTAGCCTCTCGCTCATATTCATGAAGATGTCACAGTGGATGAGAATGCACCTGAGCGTTCACTGCAGTTTTGTGTGAGAAGAAAAGCACTTTGTATTCCAAGTGTGTCCTGATGCTGTGCATTCACAGAAAGCCCGTATTATTTCAGATTCAAGAGCTGTTTTTTTTTTTTCGGTCCAATTATAAAAACCCGGGAGATACAGATTTTCACAGCTCATTGTTGGTATGCTTCACCATGAAAATGCATACTTACAGCAGACAATCAGTTTCTCTTTTTGCCTAACTGTAACAGGAACCACCTGACTCAGGCCTCTTTAATCCTTTCTGATCCAGACATAATATAGGTTTTGACCATAATATACGCATGTTTGGTCCATGTCACAAGTTTGTGTTCTGACATTAGAGAAAGGTTTCATTTACATGTCTTTGAAAAATTATAAAGACTTGAACCAATCATCTGTGGGCCATATTTTGTTATTTGCAGTTTTTATTGCAGGTCTCAGAAAACCTTTTAGGCCTGAATTATTTCAAAACAGCTTGAACTATGGACTGAAATATACTGTAGATCCATCTTGCAAACCTGGGGTCTATAAAGATAATATGTCAATGGGTGCTTTTAGTGATGCACCTAGACGCACTATGTATGAGATGGTCATTGACCAAACAGTGTTTAGTATTCCTTGGGAATGTTAACAGGTTTGCAGCTCCCCATAGTAATATCAGCCCATTACTATGTGAAGATTTCAGGTAAAATGAAATGGTCTATTGCGATACCTTTACCATGCAGAGAGTGGGTCTATCAGTCTATGATTCCAGACAGCGGACTGTCTCCACACAATCAACATGTCTGTGGTAAAGAATGAGAGTGGCCTGCAGCCACAAAGATCCATCACTCATCAGACACCTTTAAGGAAATTTAGGAGCTTAATTTTGTCATTGCAGGCGCTTGATACGGCCAGTAATTCAACATTGTTATACCAGAGACTGATGTCTGCGCTGTAAATGATGTTAATGCAGGCACCAATTCCTCACAGAGAGCGATGCTCTCTCCTGCAGCAGTTAATGACGGCACACCGGTGCTTTATCAGGGTTTGGTAATACACCTCCATCAGACATTTTAAAACAAATCTGGGGCCTACTAAGTAGTCCATGTACATCGTGGCAGGACTTTTTATAATTGTTTTATTTAAGGACAAGCTGTTTTTCACCTTTTGGCTAAACACAGATTTCATTACACCATTTTCTTGTGCAGGTTTCTCTGCATGTTTGTGGAGCTGAGGCTATAGAAGTTAAGTGACGTCAGATGTTGAACTGTAACTTATGTAATTCAGAGGTACCTGGCATACCTGAGGGAAAAAGCTGAATTATAGACAGTATATGGATTGTCCCATTTAGGCTTCTGTACAGGCAACAGGTAAAGGTCTTTAAAACTTTTCATTCTTTGTAAACATCTTGAGTAAATAGCTGTGTGCACATTTTAGCAGCTAAAGTAAAGAATACTACTATATATCTTTTTGATTGATATTTGAAACCCCCCCCAAAAAAAAAAAAAAAATCAAAATTCTGCCTAATTTAGATTTTTCCAAATGCCAACTGACTTTAAGTGTGTGCTGTCAGTGAGTGGGTATGGAACAGTAATAATGAGAGAGTCCACACTTAGCTTTCAATCAAAGACTAAAGGCTACAAGCTAAAAGGATTCGTACATCTGTCTTGCTCCATGAACTTACAACTTAATGTCCATCTCACTAGAGTAGAACTGAAGTCCAACTATCCGTCTATCTCATGACAATGCAACACTAATTTCAATAAACGTCAAGAATGATTTAATTGAAATGAGCTGAAAGACCAAAAAGGAGACTTGTTTCTCAAATCCACTTTGACATTGCCCAGGGCTCAAGCTATGAATGCAGTTTATCTTCATATAGCTGCTCTACTTGTACCTGGATCTCCATTTTAATAGGCTAATTAGCTGGCAGCTTGCTCATCCGCTGGGCTCCTCAGTCAAAGGCCTGGGTCTGAGCCGTGCCAGCGACTCCAGACTCCGTACGCTTCAAGAGATGTCGGTGCAATCCTCTTCTAATCCTGCGATCCCTGCTGTGAGCCTGTTGTTGGGGAGGCATCACAAAGAACATATGACACCGCTGATAAGAGGGACTCCATTCAATTGAGTCAAATTAAAAAGAATCACTCTGGGTTATTTGGTAACCATTTGTCCCATGTTATCGCTCTCAATTTAACACTAATTCAAAGATCATTCAATGCATCATGTCACAGGGGCTTCTCTTTTCTTGTGAACCCATGCACAGCCTTCTGGAAGAGCAGATAATAGACCGAGTTTGGGTTGAATTATTTATTTGCCTCGACCAAGTGTGGATGAAGTGCGTCATTCAGAGGTGTGAATGGAGTCAGATCTTGATGGATTTGCTTGTTGGGTTTTTCCGGCTAAGCCAAAAGAAAGACTCTTGCATGATTCGCTGTGAAGCCGAAAAAGGCAGCTCAGTGTGTGCCAGTCAAGCTGAGGTTGCGCTTTTTCTCTAAAATAATCATCCGGGATTTGTGATTTGTTCATGTGTTTGGTGGGATCAGATAAGCAGTACAGGGAAAACTGTCTGGAAGTGCTATGTGCTAATTGCTCTGTGGTGAGATAAGCATCCTGGAAAAGCTCCAGAGCAATGAAATATGAATGCACTAACATTTAACCAGCAATGCTTGTAGTTAGAAAGTAGAGTTTAGTATGTTGTCTAGAAGAGCTACATGGTATATGTGCATAAACCTAGTCAAAGAGATAAAGTATGTGGGAATTTAAATTTTTGGATTTAGTTTAGTCATTTATTAATGATTTTATTTGAGTGAGTAGTACTTGCTTATTAGTATTAGTAGCTGTTAGCTCAAGTAGCTCTTAGTAGCTCTTTCTTGTAGCCATCCTCCAATGTAGAAAGAGAAAATAATTTAATAGGAAGGGAGGGTCATATTACAGCGAAAGAACCCAAACATCTCTTACACTCATAATTTGTTTTTTAATACTACAATGTAACTTAAAACAGCAAAGGAATACCTGGATGAAGTGCATGAGCTTCTCTTCAGCAGATTATACTTTTGCCTGTACCCAATGTCTACCTGGTTAGCAGCGCTATCAGTCATTTTTGCAAAGGTTACGCGCTTGAGAGGATGTAACATAATATTTCCATAGATGATATACTGCTCTAGAGCTTTTATTCTGAAGTGCTGGACGGAAGAATAAACCTGGAACTCACACAAGCTCAGTGTAAAAACAAGGTGTCACACAAACAAAGTTTTAAATGTCTCCCTCAGTTTGAATCCCTGAGAAACATGGGGTGGTGTTCTCTTCTTTCGTAAATCCTCACAGTTTTGGAGAAGACAGTCAACAGTTAGGGGCTGGTAAATCACCTGTGTCCGTGCACTGGGTGATACCTGGCTCAGAGAAAAAGGATGGTGTGTTGTTTCACTGAGGATCTTGGTGGTAGGTGATTGATTTGGCTGTAACAGTGACAACAAGCCTCCCCTGTGTTTGACTGTGCATAATTCTGTGATTGATGCCACACATCCCAAAATCCCTCCACTGCAACATGAAATCGAATTAAATCACCTGGATACAATCTGTAATTGATTGTGAATGTCAAAAGACACAGGCCATCCCATTAATAACTCCAGGGATTTTTCACAAAATGTAGATTAAGTGATTTCTTTTTATATTGTGTTTATTGGTCACATCATGTCTTTCATCATGCTTGTTGCTGTCACAAATAAGTCAAGTATCCGTCCTTTGCAGCATCTTTCTTCTTCCAGTCCCTATTTCACTTTGACACTTTCCTGTGTCATCACCCCCACAGGCCCAGCCTATGCACATGTACACCTCACTGTGTGTAGAGGCAGAAGCCACACAAGCATCCGATGGAGGCACTGTACCCTTTCACCACTTCACACTGTATGACTTTGTCTCGAATCAATACTGTAAATTATTGAAGGCACCGTATATGCCAAATGATATTCATTGAAGGCAATGGTGTTCCCCTGGGCTGTTAGTAAAGCACTGTGTGCGCTCTCAGCACCGCTCTTCAAGATAGGAAATGCATACTTTGTCAGATTGTGTTTTCTATGAATAATAATTACAGACTTTCATAATTCCTTTCATGCAAGAGTCTATTGTCTTTATAGCTATCATTGACATAAACTGTAACTATGCTCTGCAACAGGGAGTGGTACTTTTATTAAAGAATATTTGACATATAGAATTTTTTATATTTTCTATATCACCGTTCGAGTGGGAATACACACATTTCAGGATCAAACTTATTAACTTTTCAACAAGATCATTAACAGCACATTGATCTAATTGGTTTCTATTATTTGTTTTCAATTAAGTATTAAACAAGAAAGATTCATTTTCTGAGATTTTGAGGAGTTATTATTGACTGAGGTGATTGAAAGATTTCTCATTGTACAAATATTTTTAATCCATAAGTGCTTAAACGGTGGATGGTTTACTCTTTTATCATTGATCCGGTCTTAAATGTTTGTTATGTGTCTCATATATTTAGCTATAGCATCGTAAACTGTCATATGATGTGGGTTAATGTCTGATCACTGTGAGCTGGCTATCTGAGCTTTGTCCTTTGTCAGACTTTGATGTCTCACTTTTTTGACAGAAATAATGAGTGCAAAGGTACAATCATTAGCATCACTCACTCCACAGCCGATCCTTTGCAATTCATATTTCCACCTCTCAGCGAGCGGCTTCCGGTTTGATGAGTATCCCTCAAGCTCTGCTGACCCACCATTTTTAGGACAAAAACATAATGCATAATGGGGCTGTGAAGGTCCAACAGTTCTTGCTCTGATGTGTGGCAGCCATTATTATTCTAGCTGTCAGGATTACACACTTAGTGAGCGGATGATGCCTTATGAGCGCCGGTAGTCTGATAGAGCCATCAATATGTACATCCTTGGCCTCATTCTGTCTGTCACAGTTTGGTCCTCGGTGGATGTCAGCACGAGCTTGAAAAATAAAGAGTGAGTGCTTTGACCCGATGTGGATTGCCACCTTCCACTGCTGTAGTCATAAGGATTTGTTACACAAACAACCCTTCAGCAACTTCTGAGAGCCACTTGTGAATTTAGTGAGAACTCAAAAACAGAACACTACTTTAAATTCACCCGTTGCCACTCGCTTTACTGCAACAGAAACTTCCCATCGGAGTGCAGTCCTTTTTTACACATAAAAAGTGTATAAGTAAAAAGGGAAGTGATTTGGAAAAACCTGTTCACATGTTGTTTTGTTCATTATCAATTCAGTAACTTAAGTCTGTGAAACTATACTAATAAATTAACTCCACACCCTAACGTTCAGTTACAACGAGGCCCTTTTTGGACTATTTTTAGGATCTGACATTATTTAAAGCTAAAAACAAGAAGGTCAGAATACATTATGAAACCACATTTGGGACAATGAGAACAGGAAGATAAACTAATGGAATTCTATGTTTTTATAGATATATGAACGTAAAGAATGTTATTTGAAAACAGTTACAACAGAGTAAAAAGCAAATCACAAGTTAGTCATTTAGTAGCTGACATGGACACCATCAACAGGTTTTGAGTGCTTAAGGTCAATAGAGCCATTGTATCCATGACAATCTAAACGCCATGGTATCATTGTTACATGACACATTCTAGAACTTGTTTAGAGGAGATGATTCTAAACAGGTCAGTCTGAAGCTGCAGTCAGACAGGACAGTCAGAAATCTGAGTTGTCTCCAGCTTCCAACAAAATTCAACTCTGTTCCCCCACAACCAACTTCAGAAGGAGGATGGGTCGAAAAAAGGTTAGTGCTCAATACATAACTGAGTCTACTTTGTGCATTCTCATGTTTATCAGAACCCAAAATACATCTATCTCCAAAAGACGTGGTATTAGAGATATGCCATTCAGTACAGTAAACTCTCATGGATACACAGTCAGATCAGAGTTTGGTGAATAAGGACAAACAAAGAACAGGGCAGTTGAGGAGTGTACGGCTAGTGCAGTGTGAATTCTGCAGTGGTTCACGTCAAATGCTTCAACATCACAATCTTTAAACATGGAAACTCTCAATAATGATGTGGTTTGTTATCTGGTGGGGTAAGAGCCTGAGCTTGTCTGAAGATGGTGAGATAGACAGACACAAACACTGACTCAGAGACGGACAGACATGGACCTATACCAGCACAGACATAAAAACAAGATTCAAAGATTAGGACACAAACAAACAAACACACACACAAACAAACAAAAAACAAACAAAAAAACAAACAAACAAACAAACAAACAGACACATGAAGAGACAGACAAAAGATGAACACAGACAGAATGAAGGACATAGACAAACACACAGACGGACACAATAACACAGACAGACCTACACAGACACAGACAGACCTACACAGACATACAGACTCTGTAAGTGCAGACAGACATACATTTACATTTAGTCATTTAATATGACACTTTCAGTCAAAGCGACTTACATTAAGGTTCCATTCACCAGTGTTACAGCTGGAACACCACTGTAGGCAAGGTGGGTTTAGTGTCTTGCCCAAGGACACAACGACAGTATGAACTGTGGGGAGAGCGGGAATCAAACCGCCTACCTTCCGGTTGAAGGACGACCGCTCTACCACTGAGCTACTGTGTCTAAACATAGACAACCTAGACCAACACAGACATATACTTAGATAAAAACAGACTTTGATAGAGACACCAACCTAGACAGACAGACATAGAGACAGACAGACAAAGGCATACATACAGTACATGAAAAGAGTAAATAAAAATGTTACAGAATGCAGGAAAGGGCAGCAGGTAAAACACGGCTTGTTTTAAGAATCTGTGGACTTTTTTTTACAAATAGAAAACCAGTGATGTCAAAGTCCTTGTTTTCAGTCAAGCTTCAGATTAAACTATGAATATGAATCAAGGCTCAATCAAAACTAGAATAACTGGCTTCAGATGATTCAAAGTTAATGTAGTGTAGAGAAAAAGACATGCTGTGCTGATACTGAGAATAGTGCTGATGGCAATAACAGGCTGCTATTCCTCATTAAAAAATTCCTCTTGTGAAAATTTTCATTCTTTGTAGCTATATCTTTGTAGCTATGTCTATAAAGGTCCAGAGTTCAACTCCTGGGTCGGACGGGGCCTTTCTGAGTTTGCATGTTCTCCCCATGCTCAGGTGGAGTACTCTGGCTTCCCCCCCCTTCATCAAAACATGTGAGGCTGCTGACTAGGAATGTATATAGTAAAAAAACATTTATCCTGTTCTTATCTGGAGCTGTTTCCATCTACACTCACTTGCCACATGCTGCTCCATCTATATTTACTCTCGAACCCGTGTCTCCAACTTGCTTCCATTGTCTTTGTCCTTGTCCATGAGTTTGTTTCTTGGAGTTTTCGCTCCACCCATCTTAAGTAAATCCCTGCTGACAGTTTAATGACCATGTGACGTGTGTTTTGAGAGTGGTCTGGTATCACTAGCAGCTGGCTGACAGATGAGCAATGAAAAAAGCTTGGAAAGAAAAGGCTGTGTTAAATGCGTGAGGTGTGCCACTTCACTTAAGACCCTCAAGGCAAGTTCACTTCAGGACACAGGTCTTTGAGCTATGCATGAGGACCAAAAGACAAGCAAAATCCGTTTTAATTTGGATTTAATCATTTGGATTCTGCTCAATGCATACAACAGCCACAAACTACCCATAAAATACAGCAAAACACAGAAATTCAAATAGGATTTTATAGCACATCAGGGTTTTAAAGGGGATTAAAATTCCCACTCAGCGTTTCACTTTGACGCAGCACAGAATGATTGACAGCTCCGCCCCCAAATATGCATTTAATCACAGTTATGCTGCATGTGCACAACTGAAACATAGAGCGAGTGCGCACCCGAGCAGATCGCGGTCGGCTGACATTCACAGTTTGTATTTGATATCTCCATGTAGTGTGCATGTGTGGTCATGTTTGTGGGATTCACCATAACCACCAGAACAAAAGCATGATGTTGTGACAGTAATTCATCTCATTTAAATCTGCAGTTCATTTAAAGGCTTTTTTTTATTCAGTACAGTTCCTGGAAATGAATAGAAGCTTTCTCTTATAGTCATTAATAACCTCTGTGTAAAACTACTCTCTGTTTATATCATTAGCAGAATAATGCCTATGTGGTCTGGAAAGTGTATTTGTCTTGATAAATTCTTGTGAAAAGTCTCTCTCTATAAGGTTTTTATATTAATGCTGTTTGTCTCACGTGTACAGTGTAGTTAAAAAAATCACTTCGAAGCATAAAATAGTCACAGGTCAGCAGACACAATACATTTTTTTACACTAATTTCTATCTCAGTCAGCCTTTTGGTCCATTTATGCTACTAGAAACACAGAAAGTCAAGCCACTGTCCCTTTTTTGTGCTCTGAAGTACAATACACAACACACAAGGGAAAATAAACAACTGCACTGCGTGAAATCAAAAACAAGAAGCACACGACTCATTTGCATAAATAAAAACAAATATAGCCCTCTGAAGGTTGAGCTGTCCTATTTGCGCTTGATCCATCTTGTCTCTGTCACGCCCTCTGTTACTGCCCCTGTTACTGCCCCTGTTACTGCCCCTGTTACTGCCCCTGTTACTGCCCCCTGTTACTGCCCCTGTTACTGCCCCTGTTACTGCCCCTGTTACTGCCCCCTGTTGTGGACTGCTTCACACTCTTGTTGCCACTCATAGTTGCTTTTATGAGGTGAGACTTAAGAAAAACGAATGTCCTGTATGAGCGTGAGCGAAAAGGGAGCTGAAGTTTCAAACAAGTTGTTAATCCTCCTTGTTTATATCTGCATAAGTGTGTTGGATGTGGTAAACATTGTATTGAGCTGTATTGAGCTTTGATGATTGTGAGTGTCATTGTCTGTAAATGTCTGTGATTAACTGACAAATATTAAGGGTGTACCCCATCTAACGCCCAAAGCAGTTCTGATGCAGTTGAAAATGAAAGAAAAATTGAATATGCACAAAATTTGGCACATCTGACTACCCCCTGGCACTTTCAGCTCCTCCAGTACACTTGATAGGCCATTGATTAGTCGGCCTGTTGTTCTGCCGCGTCTGTAAAATATGACGAGGAAGATGGCAGCAATTTCTTTTTCTCCAAAAGTCACGCTCAAATGAACATCCATAAGTATAAAAGTCCCAGTCAGCCACTTCACGCACTGTTCCACACGTCACATGACATTAGTCAATTCCTTTCTTCCTCCTGTCGCTTTTGTACTGCAAATAATTTCTCTTTGGAGCACACTACTAAGTCATAAGAAACCATTCCTTCTCATTCCAAAGCACTGGTGTGAGATATGCCATTGAGTGCAGCCTGGGGATTTTATTAAAAACTCCAAATTTTCCACACCAAGCTGACAAATAAGATAAACTCTGCTTTCTGTCACTCAATATTATATATTCAAAAGAGACATCTCATTCCTTCAGAAAGCACTGTAAATTGAACTTTATGGATAAAGTCTGTAATTACATGCTCTATTCAAACATTAAATGACTTAAGTGTAATTTGACCATTATTGTGAGATCAGTTTGACAAAAAGACCATAATTGTGCAGAGCTTTCTTAATGAAATCCCTCGGGTAGAAAAGGAAGAATAATCTCAATTGCAGGAGGGAAGGTAGTTATAGGATGCAATTCTAGAGATTTAAGAGAAGAGATAAAAAGCTAAGATTTCTGGCAACATTCACACTGATAGATAAAATGTACACAGTTAGAGCCAATAACATCACTTGGTCAGATAGTCTTTAGTGTTTCCTTTGATTCAATGCAATGTTCTGGTCTGAGCTGATCTGTAGAGTGCTTCATACAACATGACAAACCATTAAACGTGTTGATGGATGGAAGAAAATGACTAAGCTTTTCCTGAAAGTAGGAACAGCCAGCCTCTCCGAGTCTCTTGATTTGAGCGAGAAAGCCTCGAGGGTAGATCATATCAGCCACACTCTCATTTCATCACACTGTCTGTGGAATAGATTCTCTGTGCAGTAGAGTGAACACAGAGAGGGGAAGGAAAGTTCAACAGTAATATCAATAGACAAAGACAATGTATGTGAATATAATGTACAATGTTAAAGTGAAGAGCACAGTATTAAATATAAACTGGGTTAAAATGTCCCAAAAGACACTGTCACAATCAGAATAGTAAGTCCCTTTAAAACCAGCTCTCTCCAGGGCCAAGTCATCACCTCCACTAAAGGTCATGGACGACCATGATGGATAGGCACCGCTGTGGATTTAATTTAAAATAAAAAGCAATAAACACAGGGCTTGCGCTGGTGGCATAGGGGATGATGAAGGACCCATTAGTTAAGCAAAGGTCACAGGCTCCTCCCCTGACAGAGGCTGTCAGTGCGCCATCACCAACACTGATACGGCACCAAAATGGTCAGCGCAGATCCACTGAAGTCCACTACGTCACTGCTGTCAATGAGGTCAACACAAACCTTGTTAAGGATGCAGGTATTTAGATGAGCGAGAAATGTTAGTGGGTGTCATTGGCATCCATAAGAAGCAACATGTTATTACTCTAAAAAATATTATATTATTTCAAATGTAACAGTAATGACAGTATTTGAATTATAGCCAACAAAAATTTACAGTTACACAGTAATGTTGGTTAAAGCTCAAACAGATTGCACAAAAGACATTTTTTTTTCACATTCTGTCTTGGATTGGCGACAAGCCCCCCCCACCAAATCTAACTGGCACAAACTTGTCCTGGAACCTTTCCCAGCAGAATACTTGACCTCTCTGTTGCCTTCCAAATAGGGACAAACAATCAACATTTTTTCTTTTCATTTTTGTATCTATGTCCTTTGACCTGTGTTGATCTTTGTTTGTGTTTATTTGCAAGAAAAGGTTTTAAAAATAAATGAAAAAAAAACGCTGGACACTGCTCAAGTTGAGCAGTGTCCAGTGTTTCTGAAAACATTATTTTGTAACACATGGGTAATTTGCCGCCTTCAAATGTTTCTCACTAATGGCATTTAATAGATTCCGTGGGCCAGAATTGTGACAGCGTGATGTATTTGGCCAACGAGCCAAGCTAATGACTGCCATCAAATGTGATTTTACTTTTCAGCCATAGTTATCTCAGTCAGGAGCAATTTATTTAGTGTCACCTTTGAACTAGAGCTTTTGGCAAAGACGCACGGCCAATAAAAAGCTGAGTGAGGGATCCGGTAATGCTGATTGCCTCGTTACAGACAGGTTTGTTTACAACATGAAGCTTAATGATACCATTTAACCGAGGTGGGAAATGTTATAGATACACCTGTAACAAAAAAAATATATTGTGTGGAAGTGAAAGTTTTTATGGTGAACTTTGTATCATAGTTTTTAATTGGACATCATTTTGTAGCATATTGATAAGAAATTACTTTTTTTAACCGATAAACATCACACAAGGAAATGTCAGTGCAAACATCATTATATTTGTCATCCACTAAACACTCCTATGTAAAGCCCCATGAACCACATCCAGTTATTTTTGCTCTTTTCAGTTTCATTCTCACTTATCAGATGTTTTTTTAAATGCAGACCCCTTTGAGCGCTCATATGCTCACAAGGCTTTATCAGCTTACCACTCATTTACATGTATAATTATTACCGACACTTCTGGAGCCATTTCCTAAAAAGCTTTATGCAAATTGTAATTAACAGTAATTAAAACCCAGGCAACCTTGAATGGGAGCCGCGGTGCCAATGCATCATTTACAAAAGCAAATTGAATCTAATGGGCTTCACTGTGTGGGAGCAGCAGGGGGTCTTAGCCACACTCCCAACGTCCTGTTTGACATTTGGACCAGAGAACCTGCACCGCTGCTGCTGTTTGGACATGAGCCAACTGTTGATCCTAATCTTTTAAATGATTTCCTCAACAATAACAAAGTGGGTACAGTATGTCGCTCTGTTTTGAAAAAGTGAAACGATCATAATCTGTGGTCTCTTATCTGTCCTTACCAGCTGTGTGAAGGTTGACTATTAAATTATTGACTCTAGTGCACTGTAAAATGCTAATATTATTGATTGGAGCCTATTCTTTTGAGACAAATGTCACTTAGTGGAGTCTGAGTGGAATACTCTTCAGAATAAACTTGGACCTGTATGTTCATTTTAAACCAGAACAACATGTAAGATAAAAGAAAATTCTCATTGAATTTTTTGGCAAAACAAAACTCATTGTGGCTTACATTAACTATTGCAAGTGCAAAGTTCTGTGGCAGCTTGTTTAAACAAATTACACTGTATGTACAAACTGAAATTATGAATATGACTCATGCATTATGCGCTCAACAGGATCTGGATACAGCGCTATAGATGTTTGATCTTCATCCAAAGTCCAACTAGAGCCTGTAGCACTTATTTACTATTATCTATAAATCTTTTAGGCTTTTTTGGGCTCGGGGCTTTCTTTAAATGTACACAGCATAAATGTATAAAGGCTCCTTGTAAAAGTGCACTCAATTCTGCAAATGTTCAGAAATGCACTGCACATATTCAGTGTGTTTCTCCATTACCCTTTGTAGATTTTACTACTAGTTTGCTATACATTTTAAAGGATGTGCCAAATTACCTTGTGTTTACAAGCTTTAGATCAGTGGTTTTCAAGGTCAGACTTATTGAAAATTGAATATGCGGAGGCTTTAACGCTATGTCTTTTTTATTATCTGCTTCAACCGTCGAGTTAATGAGATGGACCGGGATCTTTAATTTATTATTGAAAGTGGTTGGATATTCTACATTGTTGGATTTGAAGTACTCTAATGTGCTACATGAACGTTTTTGTTTTAGATCATGTGATATTACTAGAAATTATTAGTTAAAAATATGCTGGTTCTAGATATTTATGTATGTTGTGAAATGTCCAGTCTGAGCTGAAATCTGATTCCCTTGTGTGTGTTGTCATTGATGCATTTGTAAAGAGACATCAGAGCTGGTCTGATAAGCCAGGCCCTGCCGTAAAGGTCCCAAAGCCTGGAGATAGAGCCGCCCCCCCTTCTTGGGCCTAATCCCCCCTTGTACCAGTGCTCTGTCCGTGTGGATGAAACAGACTGATAGCTGTCTGCTCTTATCTGACAGGGCTTAGTCCGCTGGGACAGATTTGGCCGTATCAGGAAATGGAGGTAGTGCAGTAGAGCTGACCATAACTCTCCATATGCTGTATTCTCTTGACCCAATGGCTCATATGCAATCACTCACAATATACACATTCACTGTATACAATCACAGGGATGGTTCTTCTGACCATAAAAGCCAGGCAAACATGGATGTCCTCTAGTCGTATCTCTCCTCTATCACCACATTTTGTTGTCCTACTGCAAATGGACTTGGCTTGGATTTAAACATCAGGTCAGCACCCTGTTCCAGACTCATCAGGGAACAGGATATTAAACAGATAAATGGTAAAGAGTATGAAGGATACAGAGATGGGCTCACGGTTGGAAAAAGTGCATTGTTTCTTTGATTGATTGTTATGACTCACTTCAAGAACAAAATGGCTGGTCTTTATCTGATGCATTGTTTGTCACATACTTATTTTCAGGCTAGAAAAGGTTGTAGCAATGTTGTTGTAGCAATCACTGGCATCATCTGTAACAGAAAAGGGATGGCATAGTTGCAGCTTTATTGCACTGACAAAAAAGCTGTAAACTGAGTCAAACCTTTCAATCACTTATTAGCATGTTGTAATACGAATGATCTGTTAAAATAGATGACAGACTTAGTGTCTCAACATCTGCATCTTAAAGATACAATAATCGCTGTCATCAAATCGTGCCGTATACAGAAAAGGAAACACTCCTTGTTTAGTAAATGTTTGCATGACAGCAATAATACAGTAAGTGGAAGCTTGTTCTATTGTTCTTTGCTTGTGTTGGTAACAAGAATGCACCTGTAGTCATGCTTATTATTGCTTTGCATATCAGCAATCATTGTGACAAAGGGCTCAGGGTTGGGCTGGTCGGGAAATAGGTACTGGGTAATTTGTACACTGAGCATGTCTTTAGCAGAAACAGGAGAAACACTCACATGTATCTGATCTGGCTCAGGGCCAGCACCATAAGCAGGCCCAGGAAAATGATCCGAGTTTTTATACGCAGAGGGAAACAAGCCTAAAAGCCTAAAAGCCACAGTGTTTTTCTATGGGATCAGTGGCTGAAGTTAAAATCTGACTATTCTTGAAAGGCTGAAAATGTGCCGTCCTCTCCTATTTCTCCTTTGTGTCAAATACTTACTTAACCTCATGTCAGTCATGATGAATAAATCACTAAACTTCTCATCTGTCTCCAAACAAACATTAATGCAGTGTTCTCTGTATACAATCTGTGGAGTGGGGTAGCACTAAATGAAGTCTGCACAGAAATACCTTCCCCTGCTGAGTCTTTAAAGCACTATAACATTGTGCTGCTGCAGGTTGTTGCACCTATGAGCATTGTAACTAAAAATAACATGACATGTGAGGAGCAGATACTTTTACAGTGTATAAAATGTGACTTTTACAGCTGAGGTTAGCTCCATTATGGTGTGAATATTTGTAATTCTAGCAAATGTGATTGGATAATTAGAATACAACCTAATATGCACAGTACATGAAAGAAACCCACTACAAACACACATTAATAAACTTATAATAATATTTCCAAGCATCTTAGTTTATCCACTACCAATGTCACGTACATTAAAATAGACTTCTAATGATCCCAGATGTATTCAGACATTATCAGTGTCATCACTCTCTGCTCAACTCATTTTAACTTCATGCAGTTAAACAGTTTGTTTTGTATTATAAGTTCTGCAGATAGTGTGTTTTAGACTGCACTTTCCTCTTTTTAATGCATTACCCTGTAAACTCAACATGAAATAAGACTGCATTAAAATTTCCTTTAGATTTTACTTGCACTTATCTTAGTGTCAATTGAGTGTTGAGTGATACTTAAGTTGAAAAAGTAATGTCACACACTTTGTGGACGCACACTATGTGATGCGTTGCCAACTCCTAAACAGTGAAGTGGCGCTGCTGTTAACCAGGCTGGAGGGAGTACATGCTGTCACTGTAGCTGCATGTGGCTCTAATAATTAGGCCGGGATTTCTTCCTCCCAGTCTGGGGAATAAGGGTTGCTATTTATGCTAATGTCCAGGGCAATTAGTCTGTGGAAACAACTAAAAAGAACTCATCTGCATTAGGCCCAGAGACACCCCACCAGCAGACATGAGCTCACAACACTCACACTCACACTGACCTCTTAAGCAGTCCATCATTTTACTCATCACAGAAAGTTTAAAGCCTTAAGTGTGTCTCCACGCTGTTGGAGTGTTTTTCATCTGATTTGCTAAGATTTTGTGGAAATGTGCACAGGAGGATGGTTACAGCCACATATCTGACTGGCAACCAGGCGGGATACCTCCCAGTTTGACAGCAGTGATCTGAGCCACTCGCTTGATTGGCTTCTTGCCTGTCCTGAGGGGGCAATTAGCAGGCAGGTCATAGAGGGTCCGGCGACGCCTGTTGCACCACTGAGGCTCTAATGTTCCATCATGTGACAAGATGATAGTAATGTGTCCTGGCGTTGCAGTGATGACAGGCCATCATCATCTTCATCACTGGCACACATGAGAATAATGCAACTGTTTCTGCATTTGCTAAATCCATTTGTAAACATAAAGAAATTGATCTTCTCCAACATTTACTCATATGTCAGTGTTCTCCAGAGAAACATCATACATTGAATTACAAATTGTTGAGTGGTGGCTCATGTTTGTTTTGTGTGATATTTGAATTCTGTGTGTGAGATGGGGCCCACTGAGGATTGAAGCCTGAGTGACCCCGCCCTCCAGCTGCTGCTTACACAGGCTGTAATTGGAAAGTATTTATGCACAGTTGACATTTAGATATTTGAACAGGCTTTGCCATAAACGTGACAGAGGAAGTGTTGAAGTGCTTTTTTTGTCCGTGACATTAATGCACACAGGGCTACAGGACTGAGTGAATCAGTGTAGATACTATAGTACTACCTGGTATGGCTTGTGTGGTCTTTGATGGCTTTAATTGCACAGTGCTGTTCTTACATAGTGTTTTAATTGGAGAGGCAGGAAGGCCTCAATGACAAACAATATGTCATGGAGTAAAATCAGAAATGGCACAAAAGGGTGGGCTGGGGTGGAAGTGGCTGGATAATTCTGCAAAAACAAGCCACTATCTTATGTTTAACTTACCTTCATAAATAGTTTTCTATGTCCTTGCGATGATTTATTGAGTTGTAGCCGTGTGTTTGAAGCGTGCACTATCCCCCTCTGGTGCATCTGAGCCGAAAACAGCACTTGCAAGTTGTGCTGCCACCGACCTGGCACATGTCTCACGAAACGCGGGAGTGACAAATTGCTTTACGGTAATTCAGTATACACATAGCAACTTCACGCAGTATGATGACCGTATGATCTCGCTAAGATCATAACAAAATGGCATACACTTTATTTTATTATCAGTCATGGCGGATCCACCAAAAAGACAAAAGAAAACCTTTGTCCGAAGATACTAAGAGAGAAAATGTCAGTTTGAACGAGCTCAAACAAAGTGAAAGACCCTAAAATTATTCCAACGTGGCTTTTATGTTGTTGAACTAGTAAGATACTTTGTCTAACAATTTTATATTCTTCCTATTTCCATTAGATCTATTGTTATTTTATGTCCTTCGAGATATAGCTACTGTTATGTGACAGTTATTTGGCTTACGGCTCACACAGATGCAAAGATACAACGTTTTGGTTGACAGTGAATAAAACAATTCAACAATATATATATATATATATTATGAGTTTATAAGACATAATTTAAATTATCCACCTCCATTGAGGTTTTAATGTCTTGCACTGTATTTGCCATTTCTTTTTGCAAAACTAGTGGCAAGTGAGCGTTGTTGTCCAGAGCTGCGCGTAGGAGTATTTAAAATTCACTATAGGAAACAAATTTACTTATTTGTGCTTTAAATACATTGGGTAAATATACAAAATAATCCAATTCCACCTAAAAGTTGTTTTTGTATTGTATTGGAAACCGGTTAGTGACTTGTAAAACTATCTCCAGTTACCAAAAGCAAACTGCTGTTTCCTGAACTGTGTCCCAAAATAAGCCCTACCCTTTGTATTGTGACAGAGCTCACACCCCAGGCTCATTTCAGACATCCAGTGTCAAGTGTATTGTGTATCATCCTATGTTTATTCCAATTATGTGATGACCTAGATTTAAAAAAGAATACATGGGCAGATTTCTATTTCATTTCTTTGTGATGGTGACAATGGCCATAACATGAATCAGTCAGTGCATAGAGACTACGGTAAAGAAATGAGTTGCAGGCGATGTTAGAATAGATGGTTGCCAGGCTGTAAATCACAGTGCAAGTAAATAAAAGCATCTTCTCACTTTCATTTGGAGTGCGTGCCCTCTAATAAATCTGTTGGAGGGAAAAAGTTTGGTTTGCACCCAGTGGCCTCTTTTTTTCAACTCCCCTTCAGCAATGATAATCATAATAGTTTTTGCAGGAGTTTAAGGTGCCTCAACATGAATTCATTTTTGTGCTGTTTTTAATTACAGCTGTTTTTTATTCAAAGCTCATTAGCTGTTTCTCTGCTCAGATTTCTGGGTCGCCTGTCTTTTTTTTGCAAAAATAACAGAAAAGCAACTCATTTTTGACCCAGGAATGTGTAATAGAATGACCCATTTAAACAAGCATGCATGTTTTTTCAACGTTTTTTTTTACACTTTCATTTACCAAACATGCTCCTATTTTCTTGACAATGGTCTATGGTTTGCGCTAGAATCTCTTTTCAACCCCCAACCCTTTCAATCATAGCGCAGCAGCCAAGTTTGCAGCACACAACAAAGAGCGATGATTACATAGCAATCCATAGCTATTACCCAAGAGGTGGAAAAACATGAGCAGCCCTTCACTTCAGCATGCCTCCATCTCTGCATTCTCTCATTGCCTCTTCCCCGAAACACTGACCACTAATGATAGTCGAGCAACACCTGAGCATCTGAATGACAGCTCGCACCAGCATCTCAGGGGCAGGACACTTCCACAATGGGATTTGAAATGAATGGCTTGGAGAAATGCTTCCCTGAATCACAAACCACAGACATTTCCTCAGGCAGATGTCGTGCAGCGTTTGGGCACTGGGCCAAACAGCAACTTCCTGATCTAGAAAAAGGCTTTTAATATTCCACAGGGTAACCCCCAATCAAGAGTAGCATTGATAAAGATGAAATTGATGTGAATAAATATCCAGTAAATATATATTTTTAGTGTATTGACACTATAAAATAAAAATCTGTGTTGTTGCATGGAGACACATGTGCATTTGTGAAGCGCTCCCATCGATTAGGTGCTGGGTCCAATTAGGCAGCTATATAACAAACAGTTTGAAAAGGATAGAGGCAGATACTTTTATTGTTTGGAGGGCGTCTATAGTTATGCTCTAAATTGCCCCCAGTTATTGACGGCTTACAATGCTTGTGTTTTCCCCAAGTTGATTTCCCATGAGGTTCCCACAAAACAATGCTATACAAACAACCAAATGCAAACCACTATGACGTGGATAATTAAATGTTAACGGACAGAAGTAGAAAACTCGATATACATTGTTTCGCCACAAGGCAAAACACCGCTTACAAGCCAGTCACAACATCTTTAAATGTGTGTTAAACGTGTTGTCTGCCGCCTCATTGAGTGACATGAAATGCTGGGAGGGAAAAGATATGAAATTGTGATACTGAAGTAACAACAATATACTACAATTCAAAACCATAAAATGCATGATTTTCACAAAAAAATCCTCACAGGGAACACCTATGACCCTTGAAGTGTTCATCACACTGTCCACATCCCTCTTCAGATTCGCCCTAGAGCCCAGTCATTAGCATAGATGCTAGCAGAGACATTGCATCTTAATTGTCTGTGACATGAGCACATGTACAAAGTTAACTTTTAAAATAATTGGGGTCACTGACTACTGTCAATGCCACAATCTTAGCCTCTGGGATCCCATCTGCCTTTTTAATATGCTGGAACTAACATCACCTCCTATTTTCACCTGAAGAAACACATCTATGTATTTGTAACTGCAACAAGGATATAAACTGCCTCCATTGTACTGACTAATAATGTGTCACCGTGAACATGGATAGCTTTAAAGATCCCTGTGTTCCATTGCCAGGATGCTCTGTAGTGTAGAAATTTAATTCCAAAATCATGTCAGATAATGTGCGGCTGACAAGAACATCCATGGGTCATGAGAAAAGGAAATGGCCTCAACTCCTGACCAATGTCAGGTAAGGGAGAAGTGGAGAGGAATGGGTGCTGTAAAGAATCAAAAGCACTAAGACTCATTTGCTTGCAGCTGGAAAACTGTATCAGATGCTGAAGCTGAAGCATTGGTGATTGACGGATGGATACAGTTCAGATTGGTTGGCCATAGCATATCAGTGCACTATGTAACATAATAAGCACATTTGAAATGTCAAAAATACTGTACATTCAAACATTTCTTCAAATCACCAGCACTAAATGAATCATTTTTTTATTTAAGCTATTAAAATTCAGTTGGTGTACTTTTCCACGGGTTTGTTCTGCTTGTTTGGATCTGATTTTGCTCAGGCGATACACTACAGGGAATTAAATTAAACTTCCAGATAGGCAGTGATTATGCAGGCCAGAATTTCTATTACACGGCTCGGAGCAAGTGTAAACATTGCCATATTGTAACTCGGCGAGAGTCTCGGCGTTGTGCTCTGCGTTGATCAGTTCCCTCCGAGCCGCGGTGCTTCGCTCTCACCTGCTGAGATCATCCAATCCCACATTAATCTAGAAGCCATAGAACGCATCTCTCCACTCTGTCGCAAACTTTAACAATCCTTCCAATCACAATTTGGAACCACTGAGGAAAACTACAGTAATGAGTTTCTTCCAAGGCTGTTTGATTTCCATTTTTCCAAGGTAGAAGATGGATGCGGTGAGGATGCGGTCCCTTCAGACCCCAGGCTACAGTCGCATCTCTGTCTGATTTGGAGTAACTAATGTGGGGAAAGTGGAGAATAGAGGATATGATAAGGAAAAGAAAACATTGGACAGAGCAGAGAAAAGTGCTTCCAAGTCCCTGGTGACAAATAGAGTGAGCATCGATCAGGCAAAGTGATGTGTGGGTGTGGGCAACTTCTGAGCAGTGAGTCTCACTCGTGAAGAGTGTGGGCATAAAGCTGTCAAAATGCACCATGTGGGACGGCTTGGCTTCGAGTGATATAAGGCCCAAGCTACACCAATACAGATATTTTACAAGTTTACAATTTGCTCGCAACTTGTGTGTTTTGCTTTGAGGCCTCCTTCAGACCTTGCGTTTCAATGCGTCTTCTAAAAATCTAGACAAATGTGGCCAACTTTACTTGCTTTTCACACCTAATATTTACACGGGTTCTCCTGAGTCCCCCGCATGTCACTTTCCCGCTTCAAATGCAAAACCACAACAGCTTCTGATTAGTTTACCTTTATTATATTGAGAGTTGCTGTGTGATTTACAAATGTAAAACTAGTGTACCTTAACTTAATTCATTTTTATATACTTTATTTCTATGTAGCTCAATATCACAAAAGCAGTTGACTCAAGTGGCTAAAGACAGCCCCCCTGCCCATAGACCCACCATCAGGGTCAGAAAAAAAAAAAACCCAGCCAGGGGGAATAAAGAGAAACTTCCGGAAGAACCAGAGAAGAGATCCACAGGCCATGCAAGAGACAGTTACTGTATAGTACATGTACATGTAGTCCATCATATACAAAGACAGTTTCTCTTCACACTCAAGAATCCAAATCTTCCTATTAAGACAGCATAGCATCTGCCTGGAGGTCCCCACTGGCTGATTCAATGCTATATTAAATTGCCACTTATCCCATGATACTTCACTCCAGCACTATACTTGCTATACAAAATCTAAAGCATTCCAACAAGAGTGTAGCTCCAAATATTATTGCATGGTAAGCACAAGTATCAATTTCTTTATCATTAATTATTGAAAAACCTTCACTATCTGTTCATCTTTAGCATTTGTCACATCAAATTTTTTAAGTCCACATTAAGTTTACTAAGACACAAGAGGCTAACACAACTCAACTCTAGCTTTAAGGTTTACAAGCAACACTTGTGATTAATTATCTTTCCTCTGTAGAAGTATGTATGTATAAGTTATGGTACAGGGTGATGTGTTTACTCAGGTAACCATATACGGCTTGTCTCAGTTAATAACAGCAGCAAATCAATATATTTGCCTAAAGTAGTAAAAGGTGAACATAATATAAGATCTGTACCCCTTTAGCATCACTATCATTCTGATTTCAGTTCAGTGAAAGTTACATAGGAATCTCATCATCATCTTTCTGTAAGTACATGCTCTTTCCCCAAATGGTCATTCTGAAACTAGTCAGCAACCTGTTGTGTGCCAGTCGTTTGCATAGCTCTCTTTGGCTGGCGGATTTGGATCCATGTAGCAGCATATTGTTGGACAGCAGCTGTGGAGCAGGGTTGTGTGGTAATTGTCCTTGACAGAACTAGAGAGCGTTTTCAAGTGGCGGACTGCAGAGTTGTGCAGACCGTGTCAATCAAACGGCTGAACCAGGCCAGGCTCAGAGAGATCAGTGTGCGATGCAGTCAGACTGAAGTGGCTCCTCTGTAATGGCCTGTCACCATATTATTTTCTACATGTCACTGTGTTAGAGTGGGAAACGATAGGCTTTGGTCACGTTTGGTGGCTGTTTGTCTGTTAGAAAATGATATTTTGTTCCACTGTCTACTTTTGTACACCGGAAAATATTTTTTTGCCTCTGTAATAACCTTTTTTTTTTTTTATCAGAACATTAAACATACATAACTGTAGAACCTACTATTGTTAAGTGCTTCAAGGCAGATTGAACACAGCTTCACTAAGACTAAGTAGTCAAGACCACACTAACCTATGACGAGAATTATATGTTGTAACTTTGGTTCACCAGAAAAGGAAATTGGTTTTCACTGTAATAAGTTTTTTTTACAACCTACTTTCTTAAGCGCTCTCAGGCAAATGGAACACAGCTTAAAGAAGATCGTTTGTGGTGACAGATACAATACACAGTATAAAGTCAGGACAACACTAACCTACGACTTGAGTATCAAGACCACCCTAAGCTACGACTAGAGTATCAAGACCACACTTACCTACGGCTAGAATGTATCTAGACCACACTAACCTACGACTAGTGTATCAAGACCACACTTACCTACAACTAGAATGTATCTAGACCACACTAACCTACAACTAGTGTATCAAGACCACACTTACCTACAACTAGAATGTATCTAGACCACACTAACCTACAACTAGTGTATCAAGACCACACTTACCTACGACTAGAATATCGAGACCACACTAACTTACGACTAGAGTATCGATACCACACTAACCTACGACTATAGTATCAAGACCACACTAACCTACGATTAGTGTATCAAGACCACACTAACCTACAACTAGATTATTAAGACCACACTAATCTACAACTAGAATGTATCAAGACCACACTAACCTACGATTAGTGTATCAAGACCACACTAACCTACGACTAGAGTATCAAGACCATACTAACCTACGACTAGAGAGTATCAAGACTAAACTAACCTACGACTAGATAGTATCAAGACCACACTATCCTACGACTAGAATATCGAGACCACACTAACCTATGACTAGAATGTATCAAGACCACACTAACCTACAACTAGAATGTATCAAGACCACACTAACCTACGACTAGAATATCGAGACCACACTAACCTACGACTATAGTATCAAGACCACACTAACTTACGACTAGATTATTAAGACCACACTAATCTACAACTAGAATGTATCAAGTCACACTAACCTACGATTAGTGTATCAAGACCACACTTACCTACGACTAGATTGTATCAAGACCACACTAACCTACGACTAGAGTATCAACACCACAATAACCTACGACAAGAGTATTAAGACCACACTTACCTACGACTAGAGTATCAAGACCATACTAACCTACGACTAGAGAGTATCAAGACAACACTAACCTACGACTAGAATATCGAGACCACACTAACCTACAACTAGAGTTTCAAGACCACACTAACCTACGACTAAAATGTATCAAGACCACACTAACCTACGACTATAGTATCAACACCACAATAACCTACGACAAGAGTATTAAGACCACACTAACCTACGACGAGAGTATTAAGACCACACTAATCTACGTTTAGAGTATGAAGACCACTCTAACCTATGACTAGAATGAATCAAGACCACACTAACTTACGACTACAGTATCGATACCACACTAACCTACGACTATAGTATCAAGTCCACTCTAACTTACGACTAGATTATTAAGACCACACTAATCCACGACTAGAATGTATCAAGACCACACTAACCTACGATTAGTGTATCAAGACCACACTAACCTACGACTAGAGTATCAAGACCAGACTTACTCGACTAGATTATTAAGACCACACTAATCCACGACTAGAATGTATCAAGACCACACTAACCTACGACTAGAGTATCAAGACCAGACTTACCTACGACTGGAGTGTATCAAGACCACACTAACCTACGACTAGAGTATCAAGACCAGACTTACCTACGACTAGGGTGTATCAAGACCACACTAACCTACGACTAGAGTATCAAGACCAGACTTACCTACGACTAGGGTGTATCAAGACCACACTAACCTACGACTAGAGTATCAAGACCACACTTACCTACGACTAGAGTATCAAGACCATACTAACCTACGACTAGAGAGTATCAAGACCAAACTAACCTACGACTAGAATATCGAGACCACACTAACTTACGACTAGAGTATCCATACCACACTAACCTACCACTATAGTAACAAGACCACACTAACCTACGACTAGAATATCGATACCACACTAACCTACAACTAGAGTTTCAAGACCACACTAACCTACGACTAGAATATCGATACCACACTAACCTACGACTATATTATCAAGACCACACTAACCTACGACGAGAGTATTAAGACCACACTAATCTACGTTTAGAGTTTGAAGACCACTCTAACCTACGACTAGAATGAATCAAGACCACACTAACTTACGACTAGAGTATCGAATACCACACTAACCTACGACTATAGTATCAAGACCACTCTAACTTACGACTAGATTATTAAGACCACACTAATCCACGACTAGAATGTATCAAGACCACACTAACCTACGATTAGTGTATCAAGACCACACTTACCTACGACTAGAATGTATCAAGACCACACTAACCTACGACTAGATAGTATCAAGACCACTCTAACTTACGACTAGATTATTAAGACCACACTAATCCACGACTAGAATGTATCAAGACCACTAACCTACGATTAGTGTATCAAGACCACACTTACCTCGACTAGAATGTATCAAGACCACACTAACCTACGACTAGATAGTATCAAGACCACTCTAACTTACGACTAGATTATTAAGACCACACTAATCCACGACTAGAATGTATCAAGACCACACTAACCTACGATTAGTGTATCAAGACCACACTTACCTACGACTAGAGAGTATCAAGACTAAACTAACCTACGACTAGAGTATCAAGACCACACTATCCTACGACTAGAATATCGAGACCACACTAACCTACAACTAGAGTTTCAAGACCACACTAACCTATGACTAGAATGTATCAAGACCACACTAACCTACAACTAGAATGTATCAAGACCACACTAACCTACGACTAGAATATCGAGACCACACTAACCTACGACTATAGTATCAAGACCACTCTAACTTACGACTAGATTATTAAGACCACACTAATCCACGACTAGAATGTATCAAGACCACACTAACCTACGATTAGTGTATCAAGACCACACTTACCTACGACTAGAGTATCAAGACCAGACTTACCTACGACTAGAGTATCAAGACCAGACTTACCTACGACTAGAGTGTATCAAGACCACACTAACCTACGACTAGAGTATCAAGACCAGACTTACCTACGACTAGAGTGTATCAAGACCAAACTAACCTACGACTAGAATATCGAGACCACACTATCTTATGACTAGAGTATCAAGACCACACTAACCTACGAAAAGAGTGTATCGAGACCACACTGCAACAGTGTACAAATTTAGATACAATTTATATAGATAAACACAGCTTTTTCATATATGTCCTATCATTAAGATGTTTTCTTTGTACTAAATTCAATCTGTACTGGATAAGACATAGAGGTGACTGAATCATCTAAAATAACACTGAGGAATTCTCTGAGTCCATTCATTTGTTTTACTACCAAAATCCTATTTTCTCCCTTCCTCATCTATCTAGCCACGGCATTGGGCCTAAATAATGTGTTTCCACAGCTCTACAGATATAGCAGTGCCAGTGTTTGCTGTGTGGGCTTTATCTTGTTTATGTGGCCATTTCTCTCTTTAGGATATCATTACCAGAGCGAGGCAGAGACACAGGGACCACCGGAGTGGGGGGTGTAGGTGACCTCTCTCTGGGCTGATTATTTGTTGACAGGTCCTGTTTGCACCATGCGTGAGCAGTGATAAGAGTGAGCGAGAATGTAGAGGAGTAAAGATGAAGCAACTGCTACCGAAAAAGAACGCCTCCATCAAGACACTTCCAATTTAATAACATTTATAGAGGAAGGCAGGGGGATCTTTTCATTCAACTAAAACCACCATCAGAGACACATAACCCTTTACTGACAGTGGACTATTACTGCCTTATCTTGAGCCAATGAGGATTTGATATGGGAAATTACATAGCTGTAGTATTATAGGGGACAAAGGGATGTTTATACACTGTGTCCTCACAGGTGAGGTGTAAAGATTCTGGTACAGTTACGGTCTGTCTGCTAAAGCAAATGAGGACACACTCATTACTTTGTGGAACTGTCTCCGTTGGCAGTTGCTGAAGTGAAAGATCACAATAATTTTCTTACAGGAAGGGACATGTTGGTGGAAAAAGCATGAGGCAGTAGGCCTCAGCATAGGCGGGAACATTAGCACAAACACTGCCAGTCAAAATGACTGATTACCTCAGAGGGCATGCTGTGAAAAGTCAATTCGCTGATCAGACCCCCTCTGTCCCTTGGCCTTCACATGGCAGACCACAAGCCTACACGCACCTCCCCAGGGTGTTCAAAATGTGCAATCATTAAAATATTAACAGCGCTTGGCCTTCATTGTGAATCCTTAGAAATCCTTGTGCTTAAGCTGTGGCCATTAGTCTCCCACGGCTACACCTACTGGAGTGGAGTTGTTTTTAAACTGGTCTTTGCTTAATATCATTGATTTAACACAGACCACAACTGTGTTCACCAATGTCTACTTCCAGAATAAGGGAACAATTATGAATTTAGAATATCTGTAGTTGTGACCTCAGTGGCCATTGACCCCATTATACTGCAAGAATATATTAAACTTAACATACATCTACATACAGTATGTACCACTAGATGTCAAGATTATATAAAAACATCATGTGTATTGCAAATACACAGCCAGTGCACAGATGTCATGTAATGTTTATATTTGTACCATGGTAGAAAGATATAGAATTATTTTGGTCAACTATTTTGAAGCACAGTACTGAGGTCAGTGCCACTCATTCCAGTAAGGCTGTAAGAGATGCTCCTGTACCAAATTTTGTCAATTTAATTTATGGCACCACAGTAGACATATAAATAAAATTGAGGCAGTGTGATTTTTTTTAACCGTAGTGCTCTAGTGCTGTGTCCTTCTCCTGCTGGTGCTCCTCACAAGTTGAGTGGCTGTCCCAGTGGACTTAGTCTGGGCTTGTTTACTCCTTCTGTATTTATAGCCTTTGTATCAGAGGTCTGTCCTCAAACTGCCCTTCACATCTGTTGAAACACTATGCAGCCCACAATACTCTGAAATAGCACACTAAGTCTGTGGAGGCAAATTTCAGTACAATTTGACACTGGGACATTTGTCATTTAGTTATGTTTTTATACTGTGTTTTTATATGTTCTAAACAACATGCTTTCATTCTTATTTAGCTCCTTTGTCATGTTATGCCCCCAAACAACAGACAGCTTACTTGGGTGTGGATTTTGTCTCCATTGCGTTCCTCATATTAACTGTGCAAACTAACTCTTGAGCTCCATGTCCATATGGGCTCACTCAGCAGTCTTTGCCTAAAGCCCCTTTTCTTAGTGACCGTGTCAAACAGCTTTCCGTGGATCATGGGACTTTGACAGGAGAATAGATTGCATGTGTATATTTCACTGAGATAATCAGCAGTGTGTGATGCCTAAGGCTGTGTGGTCCTATCACCGTCTTTCACTACTGTTGGAGTGGGAGGGGACGTGCCACAGTTTCATCTGTCAACGCAGATGAGAAGAATGTTGTTTCAGGTTTCAAACTGAAGCATATATAACAAAATAAAGTCTACAGACATTGATGTCTGTTGGAGCTATACTCTTCTATCCAAACACTGCTTCTATTCCTTTGAGAAGTTCACAAAGACATATTTGGTCTCAGATTTACCAGTGAAATGAACACTTGTAGAGATCAGGAGACAAGCTGCTTTTTATCTTCTCAATTTGTCTGAGCATCTCCTCCCCCATGCAAACCCCCACTTCAGTTTGACAGTGTAATCATGGAACCGAACAGCGTTTTATGGGGCCTTCTTTAATAACCTTCAGTACTGCTTGACCTCTGTAAGTCCCCCCAAGGCAGCACCATCTTTTCCAAACAACCCCCACCTCCATCTCTGCTGTCCAGAACAAGGTGGACTGTCCCCATCACATCAACCTCCCCTTTTCAATCCCCATACATTTTCATCCTCCATTGCAGACATACTCAGGGGCTGCAGTAATGTCTTGTAGGTCTGAAGGTCAGTCTTGACCTTAGACATAACAGGAGCCTTCAGGGGCTGCAGGAGGGTGGTCCTGTCTGTCTGACAGTCATTTTTCAATGTTGTGAGCTTGAGCGACTACATGTCACAAGGAGGTTAGACATGACGATGGTTCGCAACTAAACATTTAATCAGAGTAGCATTACCTACATTAGGAGCCAAATGGGAACAAAACCTGGAACTGCAAAATATAGGCCCCCTTCGGACTTGGCATTTTATTTGGACACATGTGGCCTTTGGTTGTATTAATATTGTTTCATATGCAAACAATGTTCAACAGTTCATTATCTCAGTGAATGGTTTGCCTAATAACTGCACCAGAGGGGATCCTTGTCACAAAAGCCATGGTTTCACCTGTGGAGACCAAGGCACTGTTGCTCATTATTAAGAACAACTACCCTCTCGAGACTTAATAGTGTGGACCTGAGAATCACAGCAGGTACAGCAAAACTGGATGTGGCTCATTTTAGTGCTAACATCTCCATTTGTGTTGCTTTGTCACTGTGTCTGCTGATTGATTGGTATTTTTCTGTTTCCTCCACCACCCACTCTTTCCCTGACAGGCCATCCATCCTTAAACAATTTGGCAGTGCCCAGTCTTAAGACTGAGACATCGGATTGGCCTTACAACTGACAGTTTCCTTAATGAAAGGCTCATCGGAGACTTGAGGCTAGCTCTTTCACTGTGCAAGATGGACGTAAGAATAACATGCTGTCAGGTGAGGCCAGCCACTGGAGCGGGGGAACATTATGAGATTCTGTAGGCAACAGCATGAGGGTCGAAGAGCACCGGTCAAGTGAGTCCACCTGGAATTCAAAAATCAAGTCTGGGGCGAAGCAGGCTGTCATTCAAATGAAGGAATGCAAGGGAAAAGCCATACTGCCTCAGACAGCTTAAAATGCATTCACTCTCTCATCTAACCTCACTCTGATGTAATATTCAACATATTGTATGAACATGTTGTGTCTGGGATACTTGCAGAGGGAAACTGGGGTGAGAAAGCTTTAGGCTGCTGTCAGACTTAGAGATTTATAGGGCGCAGCTGCACAGAGTTGTCTCTGGTCTGCGTGTTAGCCCTGTAACTGCAACCTAACCTCTTAGCGCCGACCGGTTCTGCGTGATGGATGGAGGTGTTTTAAATCGGGTTAAAAGTCTCCTTCCAGTCACTCACCGAGCGCGACCACACTTTAATCTGCCGCCCTGAAAGCCTGTCTCTAATATAACCATTTGTGGGTCTGATGAACAAAGTGCAGGGACTTGCTCCAGTGGCTTCAGCTTGGATGGATGAAACCCTGGCTCCTGTCCCGCTGCACTGATTACCCACCTGCTCAGACAACAGCCACTGTGCACGCTTACATTAGTGCTCCCTCTACTCTAATAATGCGTGTGAACAATGAAGCAGAGTCCATGCCACTCACTCCTAAATTTGTTTTGACTCTCCGTGCTGTCGTTTCCTTGTTGGGCGCTCTGGTTTTCCGAGAACTGGTTGTGTGTTTCCTGGTGGGAGAATTCCAAAGACAAAACCAGGTAATAAAGACAGCATTAGCAGCCTAATTAGGCTACCGACCTGCTTTGGCAAAACAAATCATTTCATCACGCTGTTCACAATAGGGCATCACAGCTTATTCGAGGTGCAGTATTTCATAGCCAATTTCCCGTACCTGGGATTTATTCACCAATTTCTGTCAACAAATCTCTTCTCATATCCATATTTATTGAGCTGAGAGTTAGGTGAAGCTGGGAGTTCTGTGCCCACATAATGAAGACAGTGTTTCAGTGAGGATTTAGATCAGATCCCTCGGTGAGCTTTAGCACCTCCCACTGACACTCGTATTCTGATGCATAAACATATGGGGCTTTATAAAACTCACTTTATGTCATCTCTGCGCTGTTGCTTTCACACAGGCAGTAAATTACTTTGACATGCATGATTCTGTGTTGTGTTCATCCATATGGCTTGGTTCAATTAACCAGACCCTGTACAGTACATTGCTTACATTACGTATGTATTTTTCATCTGCTTATGTCCACATACACATTCATTACATTAATTTCTTCTGCTTTCATCAATGGAGCAGATGAATCAGCAGGACAATACTTTATTTATTATACAAATACAACCTCACTCTTCTTTTGGTGCCAGGAATTGGTTGTAGTTGTTGTTTCTTTGATTTTGTTGGGGCAATGGTAGTTTGAAAAATTTCATCAAAAGCTGTAACAAACCAGTCAAGCAGGACATTACCATCATATGCTGAATATTAGATAACTATTTATTGCATAAAGACAGTACAAATTGACAGGTAGGATGTGAGAGAGATTTAGGTACATATTTTATACTACATAAAAAAAATCACATGTTTTTACTCAATTGCATTACAGCTGTTCATTGCACCGTGTTCTCCCAGAATTCTGTGATACCCTATAATACTCTGAAATGGATTAAGCAAACTTGATGTATCCTTGTGTGAAATAAGGCTTCTGTAGTCAGTGTACACCATCAGCATCCAAACTGCATGCGTGGCCGGTCCTGCTCTTTCCAGAAGAGAAGGCAGGATTATGCTTCTTAGCCTTCCCGAGCCTTTTTCTCCTTTATGCCTCTCACACTTTTTGTCTCTGTCTCAGTGGAAGGTCACCTGAAGGAGGTAATCCCTATTCCTCTCTGTTTTCTCTCACTTTTATCTGAGGGGCTTTGTGGCCTGCGCTGGAGCTCATCCACCGACCGGCAAAAGCCTGTGTGCTAACAGGGAGGCTGAGGAGGAGCGCTTCGATGCATGAGATTGCTGCCTTTTATCCCCCTGGTATGAATAGCAAAAAGGGCCTCACTATAACAGAAAGCGAACGTTGAGATTTCCAATATGTGTGAGTGCCGCTTTTAGAAAACATTGTGCAAACTTAAAATGACCAGCTGGCCTCTCACTCATTCAAAGCAGCAGAGGGTCTGTGGAAGGACAAGATCTTCTTGAGAGATATCTCAAGGGATCAGAAGATATTTTTGCATTCAGCTGTTTTCTGCTGTGGTATGATTTGTTTACATGTGGAGATAGAGCTGCAGAGCTCCTCCAGGAGAGACAACCCACAGAGATGTGTCGCTGATAGACGGGTTGCTGTTTGACCATGAGAGGAGACTGCCTTAAAGCTTTGTTGCATTGGAGTTTTATTACAGTGGGCCATGATGCATATGATGTACTTCTAGACTGAGAGATTTGTTTGTATTGTCTCTTCTTTTAATCATTTTATTTGTTTCATGTGTCGTTTTGTTGTTGATTTGTTTTTTAGTCGTGTTTATTAGCAAGTGTTGTATTTTCAAGGAGACAATCTTTCTTAATGATGCATCTTGCAACACGCCCCTGGACACTTCTGTAAATCTGCATTTTACACAGTCATCTATTAGGCTCATTTACATTGTTGCATGTTTGAAATAATCTGTGTAGCTGTATGTTGTGCAATTTTTAACATACACTTACCTGATTAGCAGGATAGCTAGGATGTAATTCATTGCTATCATTACCTTATGCTAAAGGTTGCACTTTTCAGACATCCCAACCTGCAAAAAGTCATTTTCAGGGAGGTATCCCGAAGCAGGCTGTTTTTTTTGAGACAATTATGTAGCATTAGATATTGTTCTTGGCATAAAGCATTATGATGATGTGTGTCTCCACTCAGCACAATGGCTGATGGTTAGTCAAATATGAATCACCTCTGCGGGGGAGGCAGGGTTAGCCATCACAGTTATGCTAGCGAGGAACATTAGCCTTTCGCTGGATTTAATGAGACATATTTAAAACTGCAATCATCCTCCTCTTTGGAGCCCAGGTCAGTGTGCAGAATCCATCCCTCAGGTGATTGAATGGAAAGGCCATATGTCTGCGGGACAGAGCGCATTAACCAAGGTCACACACTCACACATTTTGCATGAGGAATGAATGTTCCCTCAGAATCGCAGAGCATGATTAAATCTCAGGCTTACAATCACATTCAGAGTCATTGGTCAGGTCATTAAGTGAACTGGGGCTCTTTTCTGAGCAGCTTCCTTTCAATTGAATTAGAGTGTTATTCCACATAATTTGGTTTGGAGATTAACACTTCGCTGGCTCCATAATTGCCTTGTGATAAACGGAAGAAAGATACTGGAAAGAGACATTTAGAGCGACCAATTGCAAATGCATACAGCAGTAGATAAATGATCACCAAACTGTGCAACATTGTGTAAGTTTTAATGAACTATTATCATTGCAATACACTACAGTATAGGCATAAGTTGGGTCAGACTTAGACAGGAGGACAAAAGCACTTTCCCATTCCAGCCCAAAGTCCATCCTGCCCTTGTTGTTACATTGTACTCATTGTAGGTAAAGTGTATATATTCACAGAAAGGTAGCCTGTTGAAATATATATTATAAATGTATTATGTATAAATGTATTTCTATGGGATGGGTTGCTATTGACTATTACACACTGAGATGGGGTTCGTGTTTCTACTGTAAGCTGTGATGAGAATTTATAAATACACACAATTGCATCTTGATACTGTATATAATAATTAATTTTATTTACTACAAACACATGACTTATTCATCTGCCTGATCCCCATATCCCAAAACCACAACTCAATTAATCAGCGTGTAGTTGCATTAATAAATTTTCCCTTTTTAATCAATACATATGATTTTTCATATGTATTGATTGATTTTTCAACTCCCTATATGCTCTTGTGACCTTCATTAGTAGAGGCCCCTGCGCTCAATTAGTTCCTACGCATTTTATCTCTTTCCTTTCGAATTATCTCTGATTTATCCATAAGAAGTTGAGTCAAGTAGAATTATTTGGCAGCTTAAAGAAAGTCACTTCCATGCTATCTCTGCAGTGCATACAGGCCTAATGAGAAATTAGAACTACATTAAGGCACGCTAAGGTCTGATAACAACACTGTAATGATGTAAGCATATTTATAGCGGTGTAAAGGCGCTAGTGCTCAGATAGCTAATTAAGCAAAAAGGAGATAAGACACTTTCTGTAAAGGTCAGCATCTGATAAAAGTTAAGTAGACATCATGAATGGGAAGGAGAGAAACCTATGCTTTATCAGACAGGTGCATGTGGGAAACATCATTACAACTCCTTTAAAAGCACAGTCATCAGTGTGATCTAAGTTAAGACGTGTGTAATTACTTACTTTCTAATGTCTGTCTACATTCACTTCTGTAGTAGTATTTTATACAGGTTACTAGCAGTGCTGGGTAT